>OZ021723.1:109037936-110237936 GCA_963978545.1 Linyphia triangularis | reverse complement strand
AAAACTATTTTTGAATAGCTATATAAGAAGTTGAAATTTTGAAACGAAAGCGCTCAGAAAATGTTTTCAAGACGTCTTTTAAATTTGCATTAGTTCGAATTTGAGTGCTAAAACACCATTTTATAAGCAAATTGATGATCAGAATAAAATCGGGTGATGACTTTTACTATCCTAGGCTACAAATTAAGGTTAAAATTTGAAAATTGATAATTTGAAAATTGCCTAATTATTGGCAATTTTAATGTATATTCAAAGGGATATAAAGACTTTTTTTGGCAATAACTGAATTTTGAGTAGTAAAATTTCATTTTAAAGAGCATTTGATTGTGGAAATCAATTCGGGTGATGATTTCTGTTACCCTAGTTTCAAAAAGATTGTAAAAGTTTGAAAATTTAGAAGTGTGAAATTTTTCATACGATTAACATGGTTAAAATTTAAAACGAAACACTTTGAAAGTTCACTTTTTGGACAAGTTTTAGACCCACTTCTTATTTAGTCAGTGTTATAAAATTGGAATCTGAGATTCTCCTATGTATAAGCTTCAAATTAACAAACGGGAAAATGTTTTAAAAATTTTACTTTTTGAACAATAATTCATTGAATAGTCCGCCATGTGTTTTCAATGGGGGACTTTTATTTTTGAGAAAATTGCACCTATTGGACCAAATTTAGACCCACTTCTTATTTATTCAGTGTTATAAAATTGAAATCTGAGATTCTCCTATCTATAAGCTTCAAATTAACAAACCTGAAAATTTTTTGAAAATTTTACTTTTTGAACAATAATTCATTGAATAGTCCGCCATGTGTTTTCAATGGGGGAATTCTATTTTTGAGAAAATTGCACTTTTTGGTCCAACTTTAGACCCACTTCTTATTTAGTGAGTGTTATAAAATTCAAATTGGAGATTCTCCTATATATGAGCTTCAATATAAAA
The DNA here is from genome assembly GCA_963978545.1 of Linyphia triangularis. Taxonomy (NCBI): domain Eukaryota; kingdom Metazoa; phylum Arthropoda; class Arachnida; order Araneae; family Linyphiidae; genus Linyphia; species Linyphia triangularis. The sequence goes on along the minus strand of OZ021723.1, from coordinate 110,236,997 downwards.
AACGGGAAAATGTTTTGAAAATTTTACTTTTTGAACAATAATTCATTGAAAAGTCTGCCATGTGTTTTCAATGGTTAAATTGTATTTTCGAGAAAATTGCTCAAATGCTTTCAAATTGCTAATTGGAGTTGGATATATGTTTTATAGTCATTCTTGTGGCAAATATTAATTAAAAAAAACTATTCTAAAAAACAAAAATTTAATTTTTCGAAAATCTTGAAATATTTATGGTTCGAGTGTATTTGAATGGAAAATTTCATTTCTATCAAATGGTTCCAAATTGTGTTTTTTTATCCAAAAACACTTTAAAAATCAAACAAATTTCCAAATTTTGGCCAAAAATACTATTTTTGAATAGTTTTATGAGAAGTTGAAGTTTTGAAATGAAACCGCTCAGAAACTGTTTTGAAGCCTTTATTTTACTTAGCATTGCTTCGATTTTGAGTGCTAAAATACTATTTCATGAGCAAATTGATGATAAGATAGAAATCGGGTGATGACTTTTATTATCCAAAGCTACAAATTAAGGTTAAAATTCGAAAATTGAGAATTTGAAAATTGCCTAAGGATTTGCAAGTTTAATGTATATTCAAATGGATATAAAGACTTTTTTTGGCAATAACTGAATTTTGAGTAGTAAAATTTCATTTTAAAGAGCATTTGATTGTGGAAATCAATTCGGGTGATGATTTCTGTTACCCTAGTTTCAAAAAGATTGTAAAAGTTTGAAAATTTAGAAGTGTGAAATTTTTCATACGATTAACATGGTTAAAATTTAAAACGAAACACTTTGAAAGTTCACTTTTTGGACAAGTTTTAGACCCACTTCTTATTTAGTCAGTGTTATAAAATTGGAATCTGAGATTCTCCTATGTACAAGCTTCAAATTAACAAACGGGAAAATGTTTTAAAAATTTTACTTTTTGAACAATAATTCATTGAATAGTCCGCCATGTGTTTTCAATGGAGGACTTTTATTTTTGAGAAAATTGCACCTATTGGACCAAATTTAGACCCACTTCTTATTTAGTCAGTGTTATAAAATTGAAATCTGAGATTCTCCTATCTATAAGCTTCAAATTAACAAACCTGAAAATTTTTTGAAAATTTTACTTTTTGAACAATAATTCATTGAATAGTCCGCCATGTGTTTTCAATGGGGGAATTCTATTTTTGAGAAAATTGCACTTTTTGGTCCAACTTTAGACCCACTTCTTATTTAGTGAGTGTTATAAAATTCAAATTGGAGATTCTCCTATATATGAGCTTCAATATAAAAAACGGGAAAATGTTTTGAAATTTTTACTTTTTGAACAATAATTCATTGAAAAGTCCGCCATGTGTTTTCAATGGTTGAATTGTATTTTCGAGAAAATTGCTCAAATGCTTTCAAATTGCTAATTGGAGTTGGCTATATGTTTTATAGTCATTCTTGTGGCAAATATTAATTAAAAAAAAGTATTCTAAAAAACAAAAATTAAATTTTTCGAAAATCTTGAAATATTTATGGTTCGAGTGTATTTGAATGGAAAATTTCATTTCTATCAAATGGTTCCAAATTGTGTTTTTTTATCCAAAAACACTTTAAAAATCAAACAAATTTCCAAATTTTGGCCAAAAAAACTATTTTTGAATAGTTTTATGAGAAGTTGAAGTTTTGAAATGAAACCGCTCAGAAACTGTTTTGAAGCCTTTATTTTACTTAGCATTGCTTCGATTTTGAGTGCTAAAATACTATTTCATGAGCAAATTGATGATAAGATAGAAATCGGGTGATGACTTTTATTATCCAAAGCTACAAATTAAGGTTAAAATTCGAAAATTGAGAATTTGAAAATTGCCTAAGGATTTGCAAGTTTAATGTATATTCAAATGGATATAAAGACTTTTTTTTGGCAATAACTGAATTTTGAGCAGTAAAATTTCATTTTAATGACCATTTGAATGTGGAAATCAATTCGGGTGATGATTTCTGTTACCCTAGCTGAAAAAGGATTGTAAAAGTTTGAAAATTTAGAAGTGTGAATTTTTCATACGATTAACATGGGGGAAATTTAAAACGAAACACTTTGAAAGTGCACTTTTTGGACCAACTTTAGACCCACTTCTTATTTAGTCAGTGTTATAAAATTGGAATCGGAGATTCTCCTATGTATAAGCTTCAAATTAACAAATAGGAATATATTTTGAAAATTTTACTTTTTGAACAATAATTCATTGAATAGTCCGCCATGTGTTTTCAATGGGGGAATTCTATTTTTGAGAAAATTGCACTTTTTGGTCCAACTTTAGACCCACTTCTTATTTAGTGAGTGTTATAAAATTCAAATTGGAGATTCTCCTATATATGAGCTTCAATATAAAAAACGAGAAAATGTTTTGAAAATTTTACTTTTTGAACAATAATTCATTGAAAAGTCCGCCATGTGTTTTCAATGGTTGAATTGTATTTTCGAGAAAATTGCTCAAATGCTTTCAAATTGCTAATTGGAGTTGGATATATGTTTTATAGTCATTCTTGTGGCAAATATTAATTAAAAAAAAGTATTCTAAAAATCAAAAATTTAATTTTTCGAAAATCTTGAAATATTTATGGTTCGAGTGTATTTGAATGGAAAATTTCATTTCTATCAAATGGTTCCAAATTGTGTTTTTTTATCCAAAAACACTTTAAAAATCAAACAAATTTCCAAATTTTGGCCAAAAAAACTATTTTTGAATAGTTTTATGAGAAGTTGAAGTTTTGAAATGAAACCGCTCAGAAACTGTTTTGAAGCCTTTATTTTACTTAGCATTGCTTCGATTTTGAGTGCTAAAATACTATTTCATGAGCAAATTGATGATAAGATAGAAATCGGGTGATGACTTTTATTATCCAAAGCTACAAATTAAGGTTAAAATTCGAAAATTGAGAATTTGAAAATTGCCTAAGGATTTGCAAGTTTAATGTATATTCAAATGGATATAAAGACTTTTTTTGGCAATAACTGAATTTTGAGCAGTAAAATTTCATTTTAATGACCATTTGAATGTGGAAATCAATTCGGGTGATGATTTCTGTTACCCTAGCTGAAAAAGGATTGTAAAAGTTTGAAAATTTAGAAGTGTGAATTTTTCATACGATTAACATGGGGGAAATTTAAAACGAAACACTTTGAAAGTGCACTTTTTGGACCAACTTTAGACCCACTTCTTATTTAGTCAGTGTTATAAAATTGGAATCGGAGATTCTCCTATGTATAAGCTTCAAATTAACAAATAGGAATATATTTTGAAAATTTTACTTTTTGAACAATAATTCATTGAATAGTCCGCCATGTGTTTTCAATGGGGGAATTCTATTTTTGAGAAAATTGCACTTTTTGGTCCAACTTTAGACCCACTTCTTATTTAGTGAGTGTTATAAAATTCAAATTGGAGATTCTCCTATATATGAGCTTCAATATAAAAAACGGGAAAATGTTTTGAAATTTTTACTTTTTGAACAATAATTCATTGAAAAGTCCGCCATGTGTTTTCAATGGTTGAATTGTATTTTCGAGAAAATTGCTCAAATGCTTTCAAATTGCTAATTGGAGTTGGCTATATGTTTTATAGTCATTCTTGTGGCAAATATTAATTAAAAAAAAGTATTCTAAAAAACAAAAATTTAATTTTTCGAAAATCTTGAAATATTTATGGTTCGAGTGTATTTGAATGGAAAATTTCATTTCTATCAAATGGTTCCAAATTGTGTTTTTTTATCCAAAAACACTTTAAAAATCAAACAAATTTCCAAATTTTGGCCAAAAAAACTATTTTTGAATAGTTTTATGAGAAGTTGAAGTTTTGAAATGAAACCGCTCAGAAACTGTTTTGAAGCCTTTATTTTACTTAGCATTGCTTCGATTTTGAGTGCTAAAATACTATTTCATGAGCAAATTGATGATAAGATAGAAATCGGGTGATGACTTTTATTATCCAAAGCTACAAATTAAGGTTAAAATTCGAAAATTGAGAATTTGAAAATTGCCTAAGGATTTGCAAGTTTAATGTATATTCAAATGGATATAAAGACTTTTTTTGGCAATAACTGAATTTTGAGTAGTAAAATTTCATTTTAAAGAGCATTTGATTGTGGAAATCAATTCGGGTGATGATTTCTGTTACCCTAGTTTCAAAAAGATTGTAAAAGTTTGAAAATTTAGAAGTGTGAAATTTTTCATACGATTAACATGGTTAAAATTTAAAACGAAACACTTTGAAAGTTCACTTTTTGGACAAGTTTTAGACCCACTTCTTATTTAGTCAGTGTTATAAAATTGGAATCTGAGATTCTCCTATGTACAAGCTTCAAATTAACAAACGGGAAAATGTTTTAAAAATTTTACTTTTTGAACAATAATTCATTGAATAGTCCGCCATGTGTTTTCAATGGAGGACTTTTATTTTTGAGAAAATTGCACCTATTGGACCAAATTTAGACCCACTTCTTATTTAGTCAGTGTTATAAAATTGAAATCTGAGATTCTCCTATCTATAAGCTTCAAATTAACAAACCTGAAAATTTTTTGAAAATTTTACTTTTTGAACAATAATTCATTGAATAGTCCGCCATGTGTTTTCAATGGGGGAATTCTATTTTTGAGAAAATTGCACTTTTTGGTCCAACTTTAGACCCACTTCTTATTTAGTGAGTGTTATAAAATTCAAATTGGAGATTCTCCTATATATGAGCTTCAATATAAAAAACGGGAAAATGTTTTGAAATTTTTACTTTTTGAACAATAATTCATTGAAAAGTCCGCCATGTGTTTTCAATGGTTGAATTGTATTTTCGAGAAAATTGCTCAAATGCTTTCAAATTGCTAATTGGAGTTGGCTATATGTTTTATAGTCATTCTTGTGGCAAATATTAATTAAAAAAAAGTATTCTAAAAAACAAAAATTAAATTTTTCGAAAATCTTGAAATATTTATGGTTCGAGTGTATTTGAATGGAAAATTTCATTTCTATCAAATGGTTCCAAATTGTGTTTTTTTATCCAAAAACACTTTAAAAATCAAACAAATTTCCAAATTTTGGCCAAAAAAACTATTTTTGAATAGTTTTATGAGAAGTTGAAGTTTTGAAATGAAACCGCTCAGAAACTGTTTTGAAGCCTTTATTTTACTTAGCATTGCTTCGATTTTGAGTGCTAAAATACTATTTCATGAGCAAATTGATGATAAGATAGAAATCGGGTGATGACTTTTATTATCCAAAGCTACAAATTAAGGTTAAAATTCGAAAATTGAGAATTTGAAAATTGCCTAAGGATTTGCAAGTTTAATGTATATTCAAATGGATATAAAGACTTTTTTTTGGCAATAACTGAATTTTGAGCAGTAAAATTTCATTTTAATGACCATTTGAATGTGGAAATCAATTCGGGTGATGATTTCTGTTACCCTAGCTGAAAAAGGATTGTAAAAGTTTGAAAATTTAGAAGTGTGAATTTTTCATACGATTAACATGGGGGAAATTTAAAACGAAACACTTTGAAAGTGCACTTTTTGGACCAACTTTAGACCCACTTCTTATTTAGTCAGTGTTATAAAATTGGAATCGGAGATTCTCCTATGTATAAGCTTCAAATTAACAAATAGGAATATATTTTGAAAATTTTACTTTTTGAACAATAATTCATTGAATAGTCCGCCATGTGTTTTCAATGGGGGAATTCTATTTTTGAGAAAATTGCACTTTTTGGTCCAACTTTAGACCCACTTCTTATTTAGTGAGTGTTATAAAATTCAAATTGGAGATTCTCCTATATATGAGCTTCAATATAAAAAACGGGAAAATGTTTTGAAAATTTTACTTTTTGAACAATAATTCATTGAAAAGTCCGCCATGTGTTTTCAATGGTTGAATTGTATTTTCGAGAAAATTGCTCAAATGCTTTCAATTTGCTAATTGGAGTTGGATATATGTTTTATAGTCATTCTTGTGGCAAATATTAATTAAAAAAAAGTATTCTAAAAAACAAAAATTTAATTTTTCGAAAATCTTGAAATATTTATGGTTCGAGTGTATTTGAATGGAAAATTTCATTTCTATCAAATGGTTCCAAATTGTGTTTTTTTATCCAAAAACACTTTAAAAATCAAACAAATTTCCAAATTTTGGCCAAAAAAACTATTTTTGAATAGTTTTATGAGAAGTTGAAGTTTTGAAATGAAACCGCTCAGAAACTGTTTTGAAGCCTTTATTTTACTTAGCATTGCTTCGATTTTGAGTGCTAAAATACTATTTCATGAGCAAATTGATGATAAGATAGAAATCGGGTGATGACTTTTATTATCCAAAGCTACAAATTAAGGTTAAAATTCGAAAATTGAGAATTTGAAAATTGCCTAAGGATTTGCAAGTTTAATGTATATTCAAATGGATATAAAGACATTTTTTGGCAATAACTGAATTTTGAGCAGTAAAATTTCATTTTAATGACCATTTGAATGTGGAAATCAATTCGGGTGATGATTTCTGTTACCCTAGCTGAAAAAGGATTGTAAAAGTTTGAAAATTTAGAAGTGTGAATTTTTCATACGATTAACATGGGGGAAATTTAAAACGAAACACTTTGAAAGTGCACTTTTTGGACCAACTTTAGACCCACTTCTTATTTAGTCAGTGTTATAAAATTGGAATCGGAGATTCTCCTATGTATAAGCTTCAAATTAACAAATAGGAATATATTTTGAAAATTTTACTTTTTGAACAATAATTCATTGAATAGTCCGCCATGTGTTTTCAATGGGGGAATTCTATTTTTGAGAAAATTGCACTTTTTGGTCCAACTTTAGACCCACTTCTTATTTAGTGAGTGTTATAAAATTCAAATTGGAGATTCTCCTATATATGAGCTTCAATATAAAAAACGGGAAAATGTTTTGAAAATTTTACTTTTTGAACAATAATTCATTGAAAAGTCCGCCATGTGTTTTCAATGGTTGAATTGTATTTTCGAGAAAATTGCTCAAATGCTTTCAAATTGCTAATTGGAGTTGGATATATGTTTTATAGTCATTCTTGTGGCAAATATTAATTAAAAAAAAGTATTCTAAAAAACAAAAATTTAATTTTTCGAAAATCTTGAAATATTTATGGTTCGAGTGTATTTGAATGGAAAATTTCATTTCTATCAAATGGTTCCAAATTGTGTTTTTTTATCCAAAAACACTTTAAAAATCAAACAAATTTCCAAATTTTGGCCAAAAAAACTATTTTTGAATAGTTTTATGAGAAGTTGAAGTTTTGAAATGAAACCGCTCAGAAACTGTTTTGAAGCCTTTATTTTACTTAGCATTGCTTCGATTTTGAGTGCTAAAATACTATTTCATGAGCAAATTGATGATAAGATAGAAATCGGGTGATGACTTTTATTATCCAAAGCTACAAATTAAGGTTAAAATTCGAAAATTGAGAATTTAAAAAATTGCCTAAGGATTTGCAAGTTTAATGTATATTCAAATGGATATAAAGACTTTTTTTGGCAATAACTGAATTTTGAGCAGTAAAATTTCATTTTAATGACCATTTGAATGTGGAAATCAATTCGGGTGATGATTTCTGTTACCCTAGCTGAAAAAGGATTGTAAAAGTTTGAAAATTTAGAAGTGTGAATTTTTCATACGATTAACATGGGGGAAATTTAAAACGAAACACTTTGAAAGTGCACTTTTTGGACCAACTTTAGACCCACTTCTTATTTAGTCAGTGTTATAAAATTGGAATCGGAGATTCTCCTATGTATAAGCTTCAAATTAACAAATAGGAATATATTTTGAAAATTTTACTTTTTGAACAATAATTCATTGAATAGTCCGCCATGTGTTTTCAATGGGGGAATTCTATTTTTGAGAAAATTGCACTTTTTGGTCCAACTTTAGACCCACTTCTTATTTAGTGAGTGTTATAAAATTCAAATTGGAGATTCTCCTATATATGAGCTTCAATATAAAAAACGGGAAAATGTTTTGAAAATTTTACTTTTTGAACAATAATTCATTGAAAAGTCCGCCATGTGTTTTCAATGGTTGAATTGTATTTTCGAGAAAATTGCTCAAATGTTTTCAAATTGCTAATTGGAGTTGGATATATGTTTTATAGTCATTCTTGTGGCAAATATTAATTAAAAAAAACTATTCTAAAAAACAAAAATTTAATTTTTCGAAAATCTTGAAGTATTTCAGGTTCGAGTGTATTTGAATGGAAAATTTGATTTTTATCAAATGGTTCCAAATTGTGTTTTTTTATCCAAAAACACTTTAAAAATCAAACAAATTTCCAAATTTTGGCCAAAAAAACTATTTTTGAATAGCTATATAAGAAGTTGAAATTTTGAAACGAAAGCGCTCAGAAAATGTTTTCAAGACGTCTTTTAAATTTGCATTAGTTCGAATTTGAGTGCTAAAACACCATTTTATAAGCAAATTGATGATCAGAATAAAATCGGGTGATGACTTTTACTATCCTAGGCTACAAATTAAGGTTAAAATTTGAAAATTGATAATTTGAAAATTGAGTAATTATTGGCAATTTTAATGTATATTCAAAGGGATATAAAGACTTTTTTTGGCAATAACTGAATTTTGAGTAGTAAAATTTCATTTTAAAGAGCATTTGATTGTGGAAATCAATTCGGGTGATGATTTCTGTTACCCTAGTTTCAAAAAGATTGTAAAAGTTTGAAAATTTAGAAGTGTGAAATTTTTCATACGATTAACATGGTTAAAATTTAAAACGAAACACTTTGAAAGTTCACTTTTTGGACAAGTTTTAGACCCACTTCTTATTTAGTCAGTGTTATAAAATTGGAATCTGAGATTCTCCTATGTATAAGCTTCAAATTAACAAACGGGAAAATGTTTTAAAAATTTTACTTTTTGAACAATAATTCATTGAATAGTCCGCCATGTGTTTTCAATGGGGGACTTTTATTTTTGAGAAAATTGCACCTATTGGACCAAATTTAGACCCACTTCTTATTTAGTCAGTGTTATAAAATTGAAATCTGAGATTCTCCTATCTATAAGCTTCAAATTAACAAACCTGAAAATTTTTTGAAAATTTTACTTTTTGAACAATAATTCATTGAATAGTACACCATGTGTTTTCAATGGGGGAATTCTATTTTTGAGAAAATTGCACTTTTTGGTCCAACTTTAGACCCACTTCTTATTTAGTGAGTGTTATAAAATTCAAATTGGAGATTCTCCTGTATATGAGCTTCAATATAAAGAACGGGAAAATGTTTTGAAAATTTTACTTTTTGAACAATAATTCATTGAAAAGTCCGCCATGTGTTTTCAATGGTTGAATTGTATTTTCGAGAAAATTGCTCAAATGCTTTCAAATTGCTAATTGGAGTTGGATATATGTTTTATAGTCATTCTTGTGGCAAATATTAATTAAAAAAAAGTATTCTAAAAAACAAAAATTTAATTTTTCGAAAATCTTGAAATATTTATGGTTCGAGTGTATTTGAATGGAAAATTTCATTTCTATCAAATGGTTCCAAATTGTGTTTTTTTATCCAAAAACACTTTAAAAATCAAACAAATTTCCAAATTTTGGCCAAAAAAACTATTTTTGAATAGTTTTATGAGAAGTTGAAGTTTTGAAATGAAACCGCTCAGAAACTGTTTTGAAGCCTTTATTTTACTTAGCATTGCTTCGATTTTGAGTGCTAAAATACTATTTCATGAGCAAATTGATGATAAGATAGAAATCGGGTGATGACTTTTATTATCCAAAGCTACAAATTAAGGTTAAAATTCGAAAATTGAGAATTTGAAAATTGCCTAAGGATTTGCAAGTTTAATGTATATTCAAATGGATATAAAGACTTTTTTTGGCAATAACTGAATTTTGAGCAGTAAAATTTCATTTTAATGACCATTTGAATGTGGAAATCAATTCGGGTGATGATTTCTGTTACCCTAGCTGAAAAAGGATTGTAAAAGTTTGAAAATTTAGAAGTGTGAATTTTTCATACGATTAACATGGGGGAAATTTAAAACGAAACACTTTGAAAGTGCACTTTTTGGACCAACTTTAGACCCACTTCTTATTTAGTCAGTGTTATAAAATTGGAATCGGAGATTCTCCTATGTATAAGCTTCAAATTAACAAATAGGAATATATTTTGAAAATTTTACTTTTTGAACAATAATTCATTGAATAGTCCGCCATGTGTTTTCAATGGGGGAATTCTATTTTTGAGAAAATTGCACTTTTTGGTCCAACTTTAGACCCACTTCTTATTTAGTGAGTGTTATAAAATTCAAATTGGAGATTCTCCTATATATGAGCTTCAATATAAAAAACGGGAAAATGTTTTGAAAATTTTACTTTTTGAACAATAATTCATTGAAAAGTCCGCCATGTGTTTTCAATGGTTGAATTGTATTTTCGAGAAAATTGCTCAAATGCTTTCAAATTGCTAATTGGAGTTGGATATATGTTTTATAGTCATTCTTGTGGCAAATATTAATTAAAAAAAAGTATTCTAAAAAACAAAAATTTAATTTTTCGAAAATCTTGAAGTATTTCAGGTCCGAGTGTATTTGAATGGAAAATTTCATTTTTATCAAATTGTTCCAAATTGTGTTTTTTTATCCAAAAACACTTTAAAAATCAAACAAATTTCCAAATTTTGGCCAAAAAAACTATTTTTGAATAGCTATATAAGAAGTTGAAATTTTGAAACGAAAGCGCTCAGAAAATGTTTTCAAGACGTCTTTTAAATTTGCATTAGTTCGAATTTGAGTGCTAAAACACCATTTTATAAGCAAATTGATGATCAGAATAAAATCGGGTGATGACTTTTACTATCCTAGGCTACAAATTAAGGTTAAAATTTGAAAATTGATAATTTGAAAATTGCCTAAGGATTGGCAATTTTAATGTATATTCAAAGGGATATAAAGACTTTTTTTGGCATTAACTGAATTTTGAGTAGTAAAATTTCATTTTAAAGAGCATTTGATTGTGGAAATAGATTCGGGTGATGATTTCTGTTACCTTAGTTTCAAAAAGATTGTAAAAGTTTGAAAATTTAGAAGTGTGAAATTTTTCATACGATTAACATGGTTAAAATTTAAAACGAAACACTTTGAAAGTTCACTTTTTGGGCAAGTTTTAGACCCACTTCTTATTTAGTCAGTGTTATAAAATTGGAATCTGAGATTCTCCTATGTATAAGCTTCAAATTAACAAACGGGAAAATGTTTTAAAAATTTTACTTTTTGAACAATAATTCATTGAATAGTCCGCCATGTGTTTTCAATGGGGGACTTTTATTTTTGAGAAAATTGCACCTATTGGACCAAATTTAGACCCACTTCTTATTTATTCAGTGTTATAAAATTGAAATCTGAGATTCTCCTATCTATAAGCTTCAAATTAACAAACGGGAAAATGTTTTAAAAATTTTACTTTTTGAACAATAATTCATTGAATAGTCCGCCATGTGTTTTCAATGGGGGACTTTTATTTTTGAGAAAATTGCACCTATTGGACCAAATTTAGACCCACTTCTTATTTATTCAGTGTTATAAAATTGAAATCTGAGATTCTCCTATCTATAAGCTTCAAATTAACAAACCTGAAAATTTTTTGAAAATTTTACTTTTTGAACAATAATTCATTGAATAGTCCGCCATGTGTTTTCAATGGGGGAATTCTATTTTTGAGAAAATTGCACTTTTTGGTCCAACTTTAGACCCACTTCTTATTTAGTGAGTGTTATAAAATTCAAATTGGAGATTCTCCTATATATGAGCTTCAATATAAAAAACGGGAAAATGTTTTGAAAATTTTACTTTTTGAACAATAATTCATTGAAAAGTCTGCCATGTGTTTTCAATGGTTAAATTGTATTTTCGAGAAAATTGCTCAAATGCTTTCAAATTGCTAATTGGAGTTGGATATATGTTTTATAGTCATTCTTGTGGCAAATATTAATTAAAAAAAAGTATTCTAAAAAACAAAAATTTAATTTTTCGAAAATCTTGAAATATTTATGGTTCGAGTGTATTTGAATGGAAAATTTCATTTCTATCAAATGGTTCCAAATTGTGTTTTTTTATCCAAAAACACTTTAAAAATCAAACAAATTTCCAAATTTTGGCCAAAAATACTATTTTTGAATAGTTTTATGAGAAGTTGAAGTTTTGAAATGAAACCGCTCAGAAACTGTTTTGAAGCCTTTATTTTACTTAGCATTGCTTCGATTTTGAGTGCTAAAATACTATTTCATGAGCAAATTGATGATAAGATAGAAATCGGGTGATGACTTTTATTATCCAAAGCTACAAATTAAGGTTAAAATTCGAAAATTGAGAATTTGAAAATTGCCTAAGGATTTGCAAGTTTAATGTATATTCAAATGGATATAAAGACTTTTTTTGGCAATAACTGAATTTTGAGTAGTAAAATTTCATTTTAATGACCATTTGAATGTGGAAATCAATTCGGGTGATGATTTCTGTTACCCTAGCTGAAAAAGGATTGTAAAAGTTTGAAAATTTAGAAGTGTGAATTTTTCATACGATTAACATGGGGGAAATTTAAAACGAAACACTTTGAAAGTGCACTTTTTGGACCAACTTTAGACCCACTTCTTATTTAGTCAGTGTTATAAAATTGGAATCGGAAATTCTCCTATGTATAAGCTTCAAATTAACAAATAGGAAAATATTTTGAAAATTTTACTTTTTGAACAATAATTCATTGAATAGTCCGCCATGTGTTTTCAATGGGGGAATTCTATTTTTGAGAAAATTGCACCTATTGGACCAAATTTAGACCCACTTCTTATTTATTCAGTGTTATAAAATTGAAATCTGAGATTCTCCTATCTATAAGCTTCAAATTAACAAACCTGAAAATTTTTTGAAAATTTTACTTTTTGAACAATAATTCATTGAATAGTCCGCCATGTGTTTTCAATGGGGGAATTCTATTTTTGAGAAAATTGCACTTTTTGGTCCAACTTTAGACCCACTTCTTATTTAGTGAGTGTTATAAAATTCAAATTGGAGATTCTCCTATATATGAGCTTCAATATAAAAAACGGGAAAATGTTTTGAAAATTTTACTTTTTGAACAATAATTCATTGAAAAGTCTGCCATGTGTTTTCAATGGTTAAATTGTATTTTCGAGAAAATTGCTCAAATGCTTTCAAATTGCTAATTGGAGTTGGATATATGTTTTATAGTCATTCTTGTGGCAAATATTAATTAAAAAAAACTATTCTAAAAAACAAAAATTTAATTTTTCGAAAATCTTGAAATATTTATGGTTCGAGTGTATTTGAATGGAAAATTTCATTTCTATCAAATGGTTCCAAATTGTGTTTTTTTATCCAAAAACACTTTAAAAATCAAACAAATTTCCAAATTTTGGCCAAAAATACTATTTTTGAATAGTTTTATGAGAAGTTGAAGTTTTGAAATGAAACCGCTCAGAAACTGTTTTGAAGCCTTTATTTTACTTAGCATTGCTTCGATTTTGAGTGTTAAAATACTATTTCATGAGCAAATTGATGATAAGATAGAAATCGGGTGATGACTTTTATTATCCAAAGCTACAAATTAAGGTTAAAATTCGAAAATTGAGAATTTGAAAATTGCCTAAGGATTTGCAAGTTTAATGTATATTCAAATGGATATAAAGACTTTTTTTGGCAATAACTGAATTTTGAGTAGTAAAATTTCATTTTAATGACCATTTGAATGTGGAAATCAATTCGGGTGATGATTTCTGTTACCCTAGCTGAAAAAGGATTGTAAAAGTTTGAAAATTTAGAAGTGTGAATTTTTCATACGATTAACATGGGGGAAATTTAAAACGAAACACTTTGAAAGTGCACTTTTTGGACCAACTTTAGACCCACTTCTTATTTAGTCAGTGTTATAAAATTGGAATCGGAGATTCTCCTATGTATAAGCTTCAAATTAACAAATAGGAAAATATTTTGAAAATTTTACTTTTTGAACAATAATTCATTGAATAGTCCGCCATGTGTTTTCAATGGGGGAATTCTATTTTTGAGAAAATTGCACTTTTTGGTCCAACTTTAGACCCACTTCTTATTTAGTGAGTGTTATAAAATTCAAATTGGAGATTCTCCTATATATGAGCTTCAATATAAAAAACGGGAAAATGTTTTGAAAATTTTACTTTTGGAACAATAATTCATTGAAAAGTCCGCCATGTGTTTTCAATGGTTGAATTGTATTTTCGAGAAAATTGCTCAAATGCTTTCAAATTGCTAATTGGAGTTGGATATATGTTTTATAGTCATTCTTGTGGCAAATATTAATTAAAAAAAAGTATTCTAAAAAACAAAAATTTAATTTTTCGAAAATCTTGAAATATTTCAGGTTCGAGTGTATTTGAATGGAAAATTTCATTTTTATCAAATGGTTCCAAATTGTGTTTTTTTATCCAAAAACACTTTAAAAATCAAACAAATTTCCAAATTTTGGCCAAAAAAACTATTTTTGAATAGTTTAATGAGAAGTTGAAGTTTTGAAATGAAACCGCTCAGAAACTGTTTTGAAGCCTTTATTTTACTTAGCATTGCTTCGATTTTGAGTGCTAAAATACTATTTCATGAGCAAATTGATGATAAGATAGAAATCGGGTGATGACTTTTATTATCCAAAGCTACAAATTAAGGTTAAAATTCGAAAATTGAGAATTTGAAAATTGCCTAAGGATTTGCAAGTTTAATGTATATTCAAATGGATATAAAGACTTTTTTTGGCAATAACTGAATTTTGAGCAGTAAAATTTCATTTTAATGACCATTTGAATGTGGAAATCAATTCGGGTGATGATTTCTGTTACCCTAGCTGAAAAAGGATTGTAAAAGTTTGAAAATTTAGAAGTGTGAATTTTTCATACGATTAACATGGGGGAAATTTAAAACGAAACACTTTGAAAGTGCACTTTTTGGACCAACTTTAGACCCACTTCTTATTTAGTCAGTGTTATAAAATTGGAATCGGAGATTCTCCTATGTATAAGCTTCAAATTAACAAATAGGAATATATTTTGAAAATTTTACTTTTTGAACAATAATTCATTGAATAGTCCGCCATGTGTTTTCAATGGGGGAATTCTATTTTTGAGAAAATTGCACTTTTTGGTCCAACTTTAGACCCACTTCTTATTTAGTGAGTGTTATAAAATTCAAATTGGAGATTCTCCTATATATGAGCTTCAATATAAAAAACGGGAAAATGTTTTGAAAATTTTACTTTTTGAACAATAATTCATTGAAAAGTCCGCCATGTGTTTTCAATGGTTGAATTGTATTTTCGAGAAAATTGCTCAAATGCTTTCAAATTGCTAATTGGAGTTGGATATATGTTTTATAGTCATTCTTGTGGCAAATATTAATTAAAAAAAAGTATTCTAAAAAACAAAAATTTAATTTTTCGAAAATCTTGAAATATTTATGGTTCGAGTGTATTTGAATGGAAAATTTCATTTCTATCAAATGGTTCCAAATTGTGTTTTTTTATCCAAAAACACTTTAAAAATCAAACAAATTTCCAAATTTTGGCCAAAAAAACTATTTTTGAATAGTTTTATGAGAAGTTGAAGTTTTGAAATGAAACCGCTCAGAAACTGTTTTGAAGCCTTTATTTTACTTAGCATTGCTTCGATTTTGAGTGCTAAAATACTATTTCATGAGCAAATTGATGATAAGATAGAAATCGGGTGATGACTTTTATTATCCAAAGCTACAAATTAAGGTTAAAATTCGAAAATTGAGAATTTGAAAATTGCCTAAGGATTTGCAAGTTTAATGTATATTCAAATGGATATAAAGACTTTTTTTGGCAATAACTGAATTTTGAGCAGTAAAATTTCATTTTAATGACCATTTGAATGTGGAAATCAATTCGGGTGATGATTTCTGTTACCCTAGCTGAAAAAGGATTGTAAAAGTTTGAAAATTTAGAAGTGTGAATTTTTCATACGATTAACATGGGGGAAATTTAAAACGAAACACTTTGAAAGTGCACTTTTTGGACCAACTTTAGACCCACTTCTTATTTAGTCAGTGTTATAAAATTGGAATCGGAGATTCTCCTATGTATAAGCTTCAAATTAACAAATAGGAATATATTTTGAAAATTTTACTTTTTGAACAATAATTCATTGAATAGTCCGCCATGTGTTTTCAATGGGGGAATTCTATTTTTGAGAAAATTGCACTTTTTGGTCCAACTTTAGACCCACTTCTTATTTAGTGAGTGTTATAAAATTCAAATTGGAGATTCTCCTATATATGAGCTTCAATATAAAAAACGGGAAAATGTTTTGAAAATTTTACTTTTTGAACAATAATTCATTGAAAAGTCCGCCATGTGTTTTCAATGGTTGAATTGTATTTTCGAGAAAATTGCTCAAATGCTTTCAAATTGCTAATTGGAGTTGGATATATGTTTTATAGTCATTCTTGTGGCAAATATTAATTAAAAAAAAGTATTCTAAAAAACAAAAATTTAATTTTTCGAAAATCTTGAAATATTTATGGTTCGAGTGTATTTGAATGGAAAATTTCATTTCTATCAAATGGTTCCAAATTGTGTTTTTTTATCCAAAAACACTTTAAAAATCAAACAAATTTCCAAATTTTGGCCAAAAAAACTATTTTTGAATAGTTTTATGAGAAGTTGAAGTTTTGAAATGAAACCGCTCAGAAACTGTTTTGAAGCCTTTATTTTACTTAGCATTGCTTCGATTTTGAGTGCTAAAATACTATTTCATGAGCAAATTGATGATAAGATAGAAATCGGGTGATGACTTTTATTATCCAAAGCTACAAATTAAGGTTAAAATTCGAAAATTGAGAATTTAAAAAATTGCCTAAGGATTTGCAAGTTTAATGTATATTCAAATGGATATAAAGACTTTTTTTGGCAATAACTGAATTTTGAGCAGTAAAATTTCATTTTAATGACCATTTGAATGTGGAAATCAATTCGGGTGATGATTTCTGTTACCCTAGCTGAAAAAGGATTGTAAAAGTTTGAAAATTTAGAAGTGTGAATTTTTCATACGATTAACATGGGGGAAATTTAAAACGAAACACTTTGAAAGTGCACTTTTTGGACCAACTTTAGACCCACTTCTTATTTAGTCAGTGTTATAAAATTGGAATCGGAGATTCTCCTATGTATAAGCTTCAAATTAACAAATAGGAATATATTTTGAAAATTTTACTTTTTGAACAATAATTCATTGAATAGTCCGCCATGTGTTTTCAATGGGGGAATTCTATTTTTGAGAAAATTGCACTTTTTGGTCCAACTTTAGACCCACTTCTTATTTAGTGAGTGTTATAAAATTCAAATTGGAGATTCTCCTATATATGAGCTTCAATATAAAAAACGGGAAAATGTTTTGAAAATTTTACTTTTTGAACAATAATTCATTGAAAAGTCCGCCATGTGTTTTCAATGGTTGAATTGTATTTTCGAGAAAATTGCTCAAATGCTTTCAAATTGCTAATTGGAGTTGGATATATGTTTTATAGTCATTCTTGTGGCAAATATTAATTAAAAAAAAGTATTCTAAAAAACAAAAATTTAATTTTTCGAAAATCTTGAAATATTTATGGTTCGAGTGTATTTGAATGGAAAATTTCATTTCTATCAAATGGTTCCAAATTGTGTTTTTTTATCCAAAAACACTTTAAAAATCAAACAAATTTCCAAATTTTGGCCAAAAAAACTATTTTTGAATAGTTTTATGAGAAGTTGAAGTTTTGAAATGAAACCGCTCAGAAACTGTTTTGAAGCCTTTATTTTACTTAGCATTGCTTCGATTTTGAGTGCTAAAATACTATTTCATGAGCAAATTGATGATAAGATAGAAATCGGGTGATGACTTTTATTATCCAAAGCTACAAATTAAGGTTAAAATTCGAAAATTGAGAATTTGAAAATTGCCTAAGGATTTGCAAGTTTAATGTATATTCAAATGGATATAAAGACTTTTTTTGGCAATAACTGAATTTTGAGCAGTAAAATTTCATTTTAATGACCATTTGAATGTGGAAATCAATTCGGGTGATGATTTCTGTTACCCTAGCTGAAAAAGGATTGTAAAAGTTTGAAAATTTAGAAGTGTGAATTTTTCATACGATTAACATGGGGGAAATTTAAAACGAAACACTTTGAAAGTGCACTTTTTGGACCAACTTTAGACCCACTTCTTATTTAGTCAGTGTTATAAAATTGGAATCGGAGATTCTCCTATGTATAAGCTTCAAATTAACAAATAGGAATATATTTTGAAAATTTTACTTTTTGAACAATAATTCATTGAATAGTCCGCCATGTGTTTTCAATGGGGGAATTCTATTTTTGAGAAAATTGCACTTTTTGGTCCAACTTTAGACCCACTTCTTATTTAGTGAGTGTTATAAAATTCAAATTGGAGATTCTCCTATATATGAGCTTCAATATAAAAAACGGGAAAATGTTTTGAAAATTTTACTTTTTGAACAATAATTCATTGAAAAGTCCGCCATGTGTTTTCAATGGTTGAATTGTATTTTCGAGAAAATTGCTCAAATGCTTTCAAATTGCTAATTGGAGTTGGATATATGTTTTATAGTCATTCTTGTGGCAAATATTAATTAAAAAAAAGTATTCTAAAAAACAAAAATTTAATTTTTCGAAAATCTTGAAATATTTATGGTTCGAGTGTATTTGAATGGAAAATTTCATTTCTATCAAATGGTTCCAAATTGTGTTTTTTTATCCAAAAACACTTTAAAAATCAAACAAATTTCCAAATTTTGGCCAAAAAAACTATTTTTGAATAGTTTTATGAGAAGTTGAAGTTTTGAAATGAAACCGCTCAGAAACTGTTTTGAAGCCTTTATTTTACTTAGCATTGCTTCGATTTTGAGTGCTAAAATACTATTTCATGAGC
The DNA here is from genome assembly GCA_963978545.1 of Linyphia triangularis. Classification (NCBI taxonomy): domain Eukaryota; kingdom Metazoa; phylum Arthropoda; class Arachnida; order Araneae; family Linyphiidae; genus Linyphia; species Linyphia triangularis. The sequence continues at coordinate 110,218,003 of OZ021723.1, read as the reverse complement.
AAATTGATGATAAGATAGAAATCGGGTGATGACTTTTATTATCCAAAGCTACAAATTAAGGTTAAAATTCGAAAATTGAGAATTTAAAAAATTGCCTAAGGATTTGCAAGTTTAATGTATATTCAAATGGATATAAAGACTTTTTTTGGCAATAACTGAATTTTGAGCAGTAAAATTTCATTTTAATGACCATTTGAATGTGGAAATCAATTCGGGTGATGATTTCTGTTACCCTAGCTGAAAAAGGATTGTAAAAGTTTGAAAATTTAGAAGTGTGAATTTTTCATACGATTAACATGGGGGAAATTTAAAACGAAACACTTTGAAAGTGCACTTTTTGGACCAACTTTAGACCCACTTCTTATTTAGTCAGTGTTATAAAATTGGAATCGGAGATTCTCCTATGTATAAGCTTCAAATTAACAAATAGGAATATATTTTGAAAATTTTACTTTTTGAACAATAATTCATTGAATAGTCCGCCATGTGTTTTCAATGGGGGAATTCTATTTTTGAGAAAATTGCACTTTTTGGTCCAACTTTAGACCCACTTCTTATTTAGTGAGTGTTATAAAATTCAAATTGGAGATTCTCCTATATATGAGCTTCAATATAAAAAACGGGAAAATGTTTTGAAAATTTTACTTTTTGAACAATAATTCATTGAAAAGTCCGCCATGTGTTTTCAATGGTTGAATTGTATTTTCGAGAAAATTGCTCAAATGTTTTCAAATTGCTAATTGGAGTTGGATATATGTTTTATAGTCATTCTTGTGGCAAATATTAATTAAAAAAAACTATTCTAAAAAACAAAAATTTAATTTTTCGAAAATCTTGAAGTATTTCAGGTTCGAGTGTATTTGAATGGAAAATTTGATTTTTATCAAATGGTTCCAAATTGTGTTTTTTTATCCAAAAACACTTTAAAAATCAAACAAATTTCCAAATTTTGGCCAAAAAAACTATTTTTGAATAGCTATATAAGAAGTTGAAATTTTGAAACGAAAGCGCTCAGAAAATGTTTTCAAGACGTCTTTTAAATTTGCATTAGTTCGAATTTGAGTGCTAAAACACCATTTTATAAGCAAATTGATGATCAGAATAAAATCGGGTGATGACTTTTACTATCCTAGGCTACAAATTAAGGTTAAAATTTGAAAATTGATAATTTGAAAATTGCCTAATTATTGGCAATTTTAATGTATATTCAAAGGGATATAAAGACTTTTTTTGGCAATAACTGAATTTTGAGTAGTAAAATTTCATTTTAAAGAGCATTTGATTGTGGAAATCAATTCGGGTGATGATTTCTGTTACCCTAGTTTCAAAAAGATTGTAAAAGTTTGAAAATTTAGAAGTGTGAAATTTTTCATACGATTAACATGGTTAAAATTTAAAACGAAACACTTTGAAAGTTCACTTTTTGGACAAGTTTTAGACCCACTTCTTATTTAGTCAGTGTTATAAAATTGGAATCTGAGATTCTCCTATGTATAAGCTTCAAATTAACAAACGGGAAAATGTTTTAAAAATTTTACTTTTTGAACAATAATTCATTGAATAGTCCGCCATGTGTTTTCAATGGGGGACTTTTATTTTTGAGAAAATTGCACCTATTGGACCAAATTTAGACCCACTTCTTATTTAGTCAGTGTTATAAAATTGAAATCTGAGATTCTCCTATCTATAAGCTTCAAATTAACAAACCTGAAAATTTTTTGAAAATTTTACTTTTTGAACAATAATTCATTGAATAGTCCACCATGTGTTTTCAATGGGGGAATTCTATTTTTGAGAAAATTGCACTTTTTGGTCCAACTTTAGACCCACTTCTTATTTAGTGAGTGTTATAAAATTCAATTGGAGATTCTCCTATATATGAGCTTCAATATAAAAAACGGGAAAATGTTTTGAAAATTTTACTTTTTGAACAATAATTCATTGAAAAGTCCGCCATGTGTTTTCAATGGTTGAATTGTATTTTCGAGAAAATTGCTCAAATGCTTTCAAATTGCTAATTGGAGTTGGATATATGTTTTATAGTCATTCTTGTGGCAAATATTAATTAAAAATAGTATTCTGTAAATCAAAAATTAATATTTTCGAAAATCGTCAAATATTTCAGTTTCTAGTGTATTATAAAGGAAAATTTCATTTTTAACAAATTGTTCCAAATTGTGTTTTTTTATTCAAAAACACTTTATAAATCAAACTAAGTTCCAAATTTTGGCCGAAAAATTAGTTTTGAATAGTTTTATGAAAAGTTGAAATTTTGAAACGAAAGCGCTTAGAAAATGTTTTTAGGCTGTCTTTTAAATTTAAATTAGTTCGATTTTCAGTGCTAAAATACCATTTTATAAGCAAATTGATTATCAGAATAAAATCTGGTAATGAATTTTATGATCCTAGGCAGAAAATTAAGGTTAAATTTCAAAGACTGAGAATTTGAAAATTGCCTAAGGATTTACAAGTTTAATGTATTTTCAAACAGATGACATTTTTGGATGCAATAAGTGGATTGTGAAGAGTAAAATTTCACTTTAATGGCGATTTTAATATGGAAATCGATTCGGGCGATAATTTCTGTTACCGTAGTTGCAAAAAGATTGTAAAATTTTGAAAATTTAGAAGTGTGAAATTTTCCATACGGTTAACATGGGAAAAATTTAAAACGAAAATGTTTGAAAGTGCAATTTTTGGGACCAACTTTAGACCCACTTCTTATTTAATCAGTGTTATAAAATTGGAATCGGAGATTCTCCTATGTATAATCTTCAAATTAGCAAATAGGAAAATATTTTGAAAATTTTACTTTTTGAACAATAATTCATTGAAAAGTCCGCCATGTGTTTTCAATGGTTGAATTGTATTTTCGAGAAAATTGCTTAAATGCTTTCAAATTGCTAATTGGAGTTGGATATATGTTTTATAGTCATTCTTGTGGCAAATATTAATTAAAAAAAAGTATTCTAAAAAACAAAAATTTAATTTTTCGAAAATCTTGAAATATTTCAGGTTCGAGTGTATTTGAATGGAAAATTTAATTTTTATCAAATGGTTCCAAATTGTGTTTTTTTATCCAAAAACACTTTAAAAATCAAACAAATTTCCAAATTTTGGCCAAAAAAACTATTTTTGAATAGTTTTATGAGAAGTTGAAGTTTTGAAATGAAAGCGCTCGGAAACTGTTTTGAAGCCTTTATTTTACTTAGCATTGCTTCGATTTTCAGTGCTAAAATACTATTTAATGAGCAAATTGATGATATGAAAGAATTCGGGTGATGACTTTTACTATCCAAAGCTACAAATTAAGGTTAAAATTCGAAAATTGAGAATTTGAAAATTGCCTTAGGATTGGCTAGTTTAATGTATATTCAAATGGATATAAAGACTTTTTTTGGAAATAACGGAATTTTTAGTAGTAAAATTTCATTTTAATGACCATTTGAATGTGAAAACCAATTCGGGTGATGATTTCTAATGATGATTTCTAGCACTGCAAAATGTTTTCAATTTCTTCTTCAAAATTGATGATCAGAATAAAATCGGGTGATGACTTTTACTATCCTAGGCTACAAATTAAGGTTAAAATTTGAAAATTGATAATTTGAAAATTGCCTAAGGATTGGCAATTTTAATGTATATTCAAAGGGATATAAAGACTTTTTTTGGCAATAACTGAATTTTGAGTAGTAAAATTTCATTTTAAAGAGCATTTGATTGTGGAAATCAATTCGGGTGATGATTTCTGTTACCCTAGCTGAAAAAGGATTGTAAAAGTTTGAAAATTTAGAAGTGTGAATTTTTCATACGATTAACATGGGGGAAATTTAAAACGAAACACTTTGAAAGTGACTTTTTTGGACCAACTTTAGACCCACTTCTTATTTAGTCAGTGTTATAAAATTGGAATCGGAGATTCTCCTATGTATAAGCTTCAAATTAACAAATATTAAAATATTTTGAAAATTTTACTTTTTGAACAATAATTCATTGAATAGTCCGCCATGTGTTTTCAATGGGGGAATTCTATTTTTGAGAAAATTGCACTTTTTGGTCCAACTTTAGACCCACTTCTTATTTAGTGAGTGTTATAAAACTCAAATTGGAGATTCTCCTATATATGAGCTTCAATATAAAAAACGGGAAAATGTTTTGAAAATTTTACTTTTTGAACAATAATTCATTGAAAAGTCCGCCATGTGTTTTCAATGGTTGAATTGTATTTTCGAGAAAATTGCTCAAATGCTTTCAAATTGCTAATTGGAGTTGGATATATGTTTTATAGTCATTCTTGTGGCAAATATTAATTAAAAAAAAGTATTCTAAAAAACAAAAATTTAATTTTTCGAAAATCTTGAAGTATTTCAGGTCCGAGTGTATTTGAATGGAAAATTTCATTTTTATCAAATTGTTCCAAATTGTGTTTTTTTATCCAAAAACACTTTAAAAATCAAACAAATTTCCAAATTTTGGCCAAAAAAACTATTTTTGAATAGCTATATAAGAAGTTGAAATTTTGAAACGAAAGCGCTCAGAAAATGTTTTCAAGACGTCTTTTAAATTTGCATTGGTTCGAATTTGAGTGCTAAAACACCATTTTATAAGCAAATTGATGATCAGAATAAAATCGGGTGATGACTTTTACTATCCTAGGCTACAAATTAAGGTTAAAATTCTAAAATTGAGAATTTGAAAATTGCCTAAGGATTGGCAAGTTTAATGTATATTCAAAGGGATATAAAGTCTTTTTTTTGGCAATAACTGAATTTTGAGTAGTAAAATTTCATTTTAATGACCATTTGAATGTGGAAATCAATTCGGGTGATGATTTCTGTTACCCTAGCTGAAAAAGGATTGTAAAAGTTTGAAAATTTAGAAGTGTGAATTTTTCATACGATTAACATGCACTGTAAAAAAAAACCGTCACTTATACGGAAATTCCCAGTAATTGTAACGATTTAAATCCGTAAACCTGAATTTACGGTTTAAAGCAGTTTTCACAGGCAAGACTACGGTTAATAACCGTCATTCACCAAAAATCGCTCTCCGCGCATGCGCATTACACCATCTTCAAAATAGACGCCGAACGGCGAGGATGGCATTTTTGTTTTGAAAGAAAGTGGCTTCCTTCGTAAGTTTCTTTTCATTATACAATTAATTTGTTCATTAATATGAAATTCTAAATTAATGTATGTACATAAAATTACATCAGAATCAGAAAATGTTATTCTTTTATTTAATGGGAAAACACACAGCAATTGTTGTTTTATTGCATTTCTGAAACATATGCGTGTGATATAGAATATTGTACGTAATATTTCACGAGTTTGTAAGAGTTGTAAAACTAAATGAAGTTTAAGTAACTGCATTGGCTATCATTTAGAAATGTGCTCTTTAGTTATGTAATAACGGTTTTATTACATATATTTTAATTTGATTTTATTATTGTTTATGTTTTAACTTATTCAGTTACCATGTTTTTGATCTTGTTTTGATTTTTTTTATCGCCAAATGTCCTACTACATCTGTTCCATTGTGTGAAGTCTCAGTCAAAAGACACATCAGTTTCATTGCGATTGTTTCAAATCAGTCTGTTGGGATTGCATTAGAAATCACTTGGGAACATATTCAGTCTCTTACATGGCACCCACCGCCTTTGACTGAGGACTTTGACTTCTTTAAGATTATATAGCTTGTTTGTCAAGACAAGATCATCTGTCATAAATGTTATCGTACTTGGTCACTGACAAAAGTAAGGGAAGGGCTGGTGATCTTTGGGATTGAATTAATCGCAAAACAGATACTTAAAATGTTGCTGTTTTCAAGTACTATAGCATTGGTGTGGTGATATAGCCTTTCAATGCAGGGTTTAAAAGACCTCTTCATTTTATGAAATGTGTTACTTGAATTAATGTAAAATTCTTTAAAAACGTAGCTGAAAAATGAGCCTACGTTTGTGAGCAAAGAAAAAAGATTTTCTTTCGATAAATTTCTTTTTTTAGCGTTAACGGATAGTAGTAATTGAGAATTTCTAATCCATTCCTTCTGCAAATTATCGTTTTATCACTTATAACCTAATGATATAATAAGAAATATTGTTGTGTGAAATATTGAGTCTTTATTTTAAGGAGATAAACTTAAATTTTATTTTTGAAGGTGATTTATCCCATCCCTAGACTACCCACCTGATGTGCAGATCCATATTTTAAAATAAGGTTTTTAAAAGACGATTTCATGCTAGCTAGTTCATTTGACTCTTTTCGCGAGTGTAAATATATGTACATAAGGATGATAAATTTTACAATATTTTTCATATTTTGTACAGTTTATTGGAATTTTTCCAAAAGAAACTACCAGTTGTGCTGAATGCCTTGAAGACTTCGAAAGCTCTCTGCACTTTTCAGGTAAACTATAGAGATTATTTTATTTTGTTGCTGGGATTAAGCTGTGGGTGCTGTTTTAACAAAATGCTGTGTGTTAACTCAATGAAAGTGTTTTCATTGAGTTAAATTAAACATCTCGAGGGATGTAGCTCGTAACCATTTTAGCATTTTGCTGAAATGAAAATTGTGACTTAAGCTTTTTTGCTGAAAAAATTTTGTACAGCAGCTTCAACACTGCTTTATACATAGGATTTAGGGACAAATACAACACTATTTATTTGAAGTGAGAATACTGTTGGAATAAATTGTAGTGCTTTTAGAATAAATTTACTTAGTGTATTATAATTAGAATTAAACATTTTTATTTCTTGCAACGTTCCGTGGGAAGATAAGTTTTACAAGAACTTGCTTGTTTCACCTTTGTTAGAAGTGCTATACTTAAATGACACTAATACAGAGTGGCCAGAAAACCTGGAAAAATGGAAATGTCAGGAAACTTTCTCATTCTGGAAAAAATCAGGAAATTTTTTTAAATTTCACAAAAATCAGGGAAATTTTCTTTGTTCTGAAGGCACGTTTCCCTGTTCATCCACATTTTGGCACCATTTACCCAGAGAATTGTGGCAGTAATCATTGCAATTTTAATGTTTCTGAATAATTTGAACTTTTCATTACCGCCAAAACTATTTTTAAAAAATTGGTACGTTATTTCTTTAGCATACATGTTCTATTTGATCAGGATGTCTACACTTCTGGATAAGTTGTGGAAATTGGATAAAAAGTTTGCAGTAAAATCAGGGAACTTATTTTCGTAAATTTTGTGGCCACCCGGTAATAGTAGTTTTGATAATCTGCTATCATTTACATATAAGTGTTTATTTCATTTACTATTTGAGGTTTGTTTTAAAAATAGTTTTGCTTTTGTGAATGCTAATTATGACATTAGTATTGTAACAGAGCTATGCTAGTGGCATTTAAAAAGCTTAAACACTGGTTGTAATTGCACATAAAAGTTGCCAATGCATATAAAGGATTTATATTAAAAACTTTATTTTGATCTGTATCACAGGTGCTTCTGGGTATGAATCCAGACAAAGGCTCAGTCACCGCAATGATGTTCCGATACCCTGTAGCATTCATGGTCTGCTCTACCACAACCACGGGTCCCAGAGACGCCCAAGAGAACGTCCCCCAAAGCATAATACCGCCACCACCGCCCTGTGTATGACCTACTGTACATTGAAGGAGCAACTGTTCGCCTGAAAGACAGCGTATCCTGACACTGCCATCGCCGTGATGAATGACTATTAATCAGACCAGGCAACTCGATCAGGCCGATATCCTTGCTAAGGAGGGTTGCAGGATTTCAACATCTCCCTCTTCCACACTTATTTTTTTGGAATTGTACTCTCTGGAAAAATCAAAGATCTCGGAGGAGTGGAAAACACCCCCAACCCATAATTGGTACAAGGGCTCAAAACCAGGTTTGTCCCTTGACCTCCCGTGTGACAGACATACCCGAACTGTTCTATCAAGGCTTGCTAGCGGTCACATCAAGTGCCTCACTTTCAACGAGGGCAGGAAAACTTTCGCCACCTGCACCAAGTGCCAAAATCATCAGGCCTCTCCTGAGCACCTCTTGGATTACATGGGACTCTAAGGAGGGTCTCTTTAGCAATCCTCTCCTAGTCTTCGACTACCTTTTAGTCAACGAACTCGTGGATCTTGTCTCACTCCGTCAGACAGTGAGGATTAGCAACAACAACAACAGGCAACTCGCTCCCACACACAGAAGTAAGTGAAAGAATGATTCTTCAGACTCTCCAGCAGCAGTTAAATACCTTAAGTATGTTTACTGTGGTAAATTGGACATTTTATAAGATGGTTATTTTGTAGAGTCATAATTATTCAGATATAACTTGCATTGGTCAATTTTGAAAATTTATTTGATGTGTTCAATAATTTGTACATTCCGCAATCTAAATTTTTCCTTTTCGTATATTTTGCATATTTTTCTTAATTGAAAAAATAATAATGACTTTTATATGGCCTTAAAAGTTGCCGCAGCTTGTATTGAAGGATATGATTAATTATTCCTAGATACTTCCTAGAAAATTTTTATATTTTGTTTATTAAATAAAGTAATCTGAACCACTTTTCATTCGTGTGTATTGAAATTTTATAATTATGTATACTTTTATACTGTCAACTTTGAAAATTTATTAGATGTGTTCAATAATTATTAGATGTGCTTCAATAATATTTTGTTTATTAAATAAAGTAATCTGAACCACTTTACATTCGTGTGTATTGAAATTTTATAATTTATATTTATTAGATGTGTTTAATAATTTGTACATTTTTCATTCGTGTGTATTGAAATTTTAAAATTATTATTTATTAGATGTGTTCAATAATTTGTACATTCCGCAATCTAAATTTTTCCTTTTCGTATATTTTGCATATTTTTCTAAATTGAAAAATTAATAATGACTTTCATATGGCCTTAAAAGTTGCCGCAGCTTGTATTGAATGATATGATTAATTATTCCTAGATACTTCCTAGAAATTTTTTATATTTTGTTTATTAAATAAAGTAATCTGAACCACTTTTCATTCGTGTGTATTGAAATTTTATAATTATGTATACTTTTATACTGTCAACTTTGAAAATTTATTAGATGTGTTCAATAATTATTAGATGTGCTTCAATAATATTTTGTTTATTAAATAAAGTAATCTGAACCACTTTACATTCGTGTGTATTGAAATTTTATAATTTATATTTATTAGATGTGTTTAATAATTTGTACATTTTTCATTCGTGTGTATTGAAATTTTAAAATTATTATTTATTAGATGTGTTCAATAATTTGTACATTCCGCAATCTAAATTTTTCCTTTTCGTATATTTTGCATATTTTTCTAAATTGAAAAATTAATAATGACTTTCATATGGCCTTAAAAGTTGCCGCAGCTTGTATTGAATGATATGATTAATTATTCCTAGATACTTCCTAGAAATTTTTTATATTTTGTTTATTAAATAAAGTAATCTGAACCACTTTTCATTCGTGTGTATTGAAATTTTATAATTATGTATACTTTTATACTGTCAACTTTGAAAATTTATTAGATGTGTTCAATAATTATTAGATGTGCTTCAATAATATTTTGTTTATTAAATAAAGTAATCTGAACCACTTTACATTCGTGTGTATTGAAATTTTATAATTTATATTTATTAGATGTGTTTAATAATTTGTACATTTTTCATTCGTGTGTATTGAAATTTTAAAATTATTATTTATTAGATGTGTTCAATAATTTGTACATTCCGCAATCTAAATTTTTCCTTTTCGTATATTTTGCATATTTTTCTAAATTGAAAAATTAATAATGACTTTCATATGGCCTTAAAAGTTGCCGCAGCTTGTATTGAATGATATGATTAATTATTCCTAGATACTTCCTAGAAAATTTTTAATATTTTGTTTATTAAATAAAGTAATCTGAACCACTTTTCATTCGTGTGTATTGAAATTTTATAATTATGTATACTTATATTATGTGTATTGAAATAAAATTATATTTTTATCAAATTTAATTTTTTTTACTTAATACTTAATACACAGTGTCATAAAATACATTTAAATCCTGTCGCGTTAAAAAATATTTTGAAAGTTAGTAAATTATTGCATTTTTTTAATGTTTTAATCAAATTGAAAGTCTAGGTAATCATAGTATAGATAACCAAATAAATTATTATAGTTTGATATAAGAAAAGACTGATAGCTATTAATAAATTATTTTGTGTGACATGCTCATTTTGTGATATATTTTTTACCCTTCTATTTACTTTTAATATGTAAAGTTTCTTAATATTTTGCAAAAGCAAACCGTTCACTTACATTTGTAAACCTTTTTTGTCACTGGAAGTTTTTGTATAAGAAAAACTTCGCTTATAGGGGTAAACTGTTTCTTATACAGAAAAATTTCTGTGTATTTTATATGAAATTTATTACAGAAAGTTTCCGTGTACTTTACGGGAGAAATTGTATTTTATATGGAATTGACCTTATTCAACACAGAAATTCTGTTTATTTTACAGATGGAAATTGCATTTTGTATGGAATCACCGTACTTAATACGGGAAAATTTAATTTATTTTACGGGAGTAAATTATTTTGCATGAAATTACCGTATTTAATACGGAAAGTTTACGTTTATTTTACGGGGATCAATGTTAGCAACCAGTCAATAACCGTTTTTAATACGAAAAGCTTCCGTTTATTTTACGGGAGAAAACTGTATTTTGTACGGAATGACCGTAATTATTATTGAAAGTTTCCGTTCATTTTACGGGGAAATACTGTATTTTGTACGGAATGACCGTAATTATTACTGAAAGTTTCCGTTCATTTTACGGGGAAATACTGTTGCAATCAGTCAAAAACCGTACTTAATACGGAATGTTTCCGTATTTTTTACGGTTTTAAACTGGCGACCCAGCTGCCAGTTTAAAACCGTAAATTTGACGGGATTTTTTTTGCAGTGTGGGGGAAATTTAAAACGAAACATTTTGAAAGTGCACTTTTTGGACCAACTTTAGACCCACTTCTTATTTAGTCAGTGTTATAAAATAGGAATCGGAGATTCTCCTATGTATAAGCTTCAAATTAACAAATAGGAAAATATTTTGAAATTTTACTTTTTGAACAATAATTCATTGAATAGTCCGCCATGTGTTTTCAATGGGGGAATTCTATTTTTGAGAAAATTGCACTTTTTGGTCCAACTTTAGACCCACTTCTTATTTAGTGAGTGTTATAAAATTCGAATTGGAGATTTTCCTATGTATGAGCTTCAATATAAAAAACAAAAAAAAAATTTGAAAATTTTACTTTTTGAACAATAATTCATTGAATAGTCCGCCATGTGTTTTTAATGGGGGAATTTTATTTTTGAGAAAATTGCACATTTTGAACCAACTTTAGACCCACTTTTTATTTAGTGAGAGTTATAAAATTCGAATTGGAGATTCTCCTATATATGAGCTTCAATATTGAAAATGGGAAAATTTTTTAAAAATTTTACTTTTTGAACAATAATTCATAGAATAGTCCGAAATGTGTTTTTAATGGGGGAATTTTATTTTTGAGAAAATTGCACTTTTTGGACCAACTTTAGATCCACTTCTTATTTAGTGAGTGTTATAAAATTCAAATTGGAGATTCTCCTATATATGAGATTCAATATAAAAAAAAAGAGAACATTTTTTGAAAATTTTACTTTTTGAACAATAATTCATTGAATAGTCCGCCATGTGTTTTCAATAGGAGAATTTTACTTTTGAGAAAATTGCACTTTTTGGACCAACTTTAGACCCACTTCTTATTTAGTCAGTGTTATAAAATAGGAATCGGAGATTCTCCTATGTATAAGCTTCAAATTAACAAATAGGAAAATATTTTGAAATTTTACTTTTTGAACAATAATTCATTGAATAGTCCGCCATGTGTTTTCAATGGGGGAATTCTATTTTTGAGAAAATTGCACTTTTTGGTCCAACTTTAGACCCACTTCTTATTTAGTGAGTGTTATAAAATTCAAATTGGAGATTCTCCTATATATGAGCTTCAATATAAGAAACGGGAAAATGTTTTGAAAATTTTACTTTTTGATTAATAATTCATTGAAAAGTCCGCCATGTGTTTTCAATGGTTGAATTGTATTTTCGAGAAAATTGCTCAAATGCTTTCAAATTGCTAATTGGAGTTGGATATATGTTTTATAGTCATTCTTGTGGCAAATATTAATTAAAAAAAAGTATTCTAAAAAACAAAAATTTAATTTTTCGAAAATCTTGAAATATTTCAGGTTCGAGTGTATTTGAATGGAAAATTTCATTTTTATCAAGTGGTTCCAAATTGTGTTTTTTTATCCAAAAACACTTTAAAAATCAAACAAATTTCCAAATTTTGGCCAAAAAAACTATTTTTGAATAGCTATATAAGAAGTTGAAATTTTGAAACGAAAGCTCTCAGAAAATGTTTTCAAGCCGTCTTTTAAATTTGCATTAGTTCGAATTTGAGTGCTAAAAACCATTTTATAAGCAAATTGATGATCAGAATAAAATCGGGTGATGACTTTTACTATCCTAGGCTACAAATTAAGGTTAAAATTTGAAAATTGAGAATTTGAAAATTGCCTAAGGATTGGCAAGTTTAATGTATATTCAAAGGGATATAAAGACTTTTTTTTGGCAATAACTGAATTTTGAGTAGTAAAATTTCATTTTAATGACCATTTGAATGTGGAAATCAATTCGGGTGATGATTTCTGTTACCCTAGTTTCAAAAAGATAGTAAAAGTTTGAAAATTTAGAAGTGTGAAATTTTTCATACGATTAACATGGTTAAAATTTAAAACGAAACACTTTGAAAGTTCACTTTTTGGACCAGTTTTAGACCCACTTATTTAGTCAGTGTTATAAAATTGGAATCGGAGATTCTCCTATGTATAAGCTTCAAATGAACAAACGGGAAAAATTTTTGAAAATTTTACTTTTTGAACAATAATTCATTGAATAGTCCGCCATGTGTTTTCAATGGGGGACTTTTATTTTTGAGAAAATTGCACCTATTGGACCAAATTTAGACATACTTCTTATTTAGTCAGAGTTATAAAATTGAAATCTGAGATTCTCCTATGTATAAGCTTCAAATTAACAAATAGGAATATATTTTGAAAATTTTACTTTTTGAACAATAATTCATTGAATAGTCCGCCATGTGTTTTCAATGGGGGAATTCTATTTTTGAGAAAATTGCACTTTTTGGTCCAACTTTAGACCCACTTCTTATTTAGTGAGTGTTATAAAATTCAAATTGGAGATTCTCCTATATATGAGCTTCAATATAAAAAACGGGAAAATGTTTTGAAAATTTTACTTTTTGAACAATAATTCATTGAAAAGTCCGCCATGTGTTTTCAATGGTTGAATTGTATTTTCGAGAAAATTGCTCAAATGCTTTCAAATTGCTAATTGGAGTTGGATATATGTTTTATAGTCATTCTTGTGGCAAATATTAATTAAAAAAAAGTATTCTAAAAAACAAAAATTTAATTTTTCGAAAATCTTGAAATATTTATGGTTCGAGTGTATTTGAATGGAAAATTTCATTTCTATCAAATGGTTCCAAATTGTGTTTTTTTATCCAAAAACACTTTAAAAATCAAACAAATTTCCAAATTTTGGCCAAAAAAACTATTTTTGAATAGTTTTATGAGAAGTTGAAGTTTTGAAATGAAACCGCTCAGAAACTGTTTTGAAGCCTTTATTTTACTTAGCATTGCTTCGATTTTGAGTGCTAAAATACTATTTCATGAGCAAATTGATGATAAGATAGAAATCGGGTGATGACTTTTATTATCCAAAGCTACAAATTAAGGTTAAAATTCGAAAATTGAGAATTTAAAAAATTGCCTAAGGATTTGCAAGTTTAATGTATATTCAAATGGATATAAAGACTTTTTTTGGCAATAACTGAATTTTGAGCAGTAAAATTTCATTTTAATGACCATTTGAATGTGGAAATCAATTCGGGTGATGATTTCTGTTACCCTAGCTGAAAAAGGATTGTAAAAGTTTGAAAATTTAGAAGTGTGAATTTTTCATACGATTAACATGGGGGAAATTTAAAACGAAACACTTTGAAAGTGCACTTTTTGGACCAACTTTAGACCCACTTCTTATTTAGTCAGTGTTATAAAATTGGAATCGGAGATTCTCCTATGTATAAGCTTCAAATTAACAAATAGGAATATATTTTGAAAATTTTACTTTTTGAACAATAATTCATTGAATAGTCCGCCATGTGTTTTCAATGGGGGAATTCTATTTTTGAGAAAATTGCACTTTTTGGTCCAACTTTAGACCCACTTCTTATTTAGTGAGTGTTATAAAATTCAAATTGGAGATTCTCCTATATATGAGCTTCAATATAAAAAACGGGAAAATGTTTTGAAAATTTTACTTTTTGAACAATAATTCATTGAAAAGTCCGCCATGTGTTTTCAATGGTTGAATTGTATTTTCGAGAAAATTGCTCAAATGTTTTCAAATTGCTAATTGGAGTTGGATATATGTTTTATAGTCATTCTTGTGGCAAATATTAATTAAAAAAAAGTATTCTAAAAAACAAAAATTTAATTTTTCGAAAATCTTGAAGTATTTCAGGTTCGAGTGTATTTGAATGGAAAATTTGATTTTTATCAAATGGTTCCAAATTGTGTTTTTTTATCCAAAAACACTTTAAAAATCAAACAAATTTCCAAATTTTGGCCAAAAAAACTATTTTTGAATAGCTATATAAGAAGTTGAAATTTTGAAACGAAAGCGCTCAGAAAATGTTTTCAAGACGTCTTTTAAATTTGCATTAGTTCGAATTTGAGTGCTAAAACACCATTTTATAAGCAAATTGATGATCAGAATAAAATCGGGTGATGACTTTTACTATCCTAGGCTACAAATTAAGGTTAAAATTTGAAAATTGATAATTTGAAAATTGCCTAATTATTGGCAATTTTAATGTATATTCAAAGGGATATAAAGACTTTTTTTGGCAATAACTGAATTTTGAGTAGTAAAATTTCATTTTAAAGAGCATTTGATTGTGGAAATCAATTCGGGTGATGATTTCTGTTACCCTAGTTTCAAAAAGATTGTAAAAGTTTGAAAATTTAGAAGTGTGAAATTTTTCATACGATTAACATGGTTAAAATTTAAAACGAAACACTTTGAAAGTTCACTTTTTGGACAAGTTTTAGACCCACTTCTTATTTAGTCAGTGTTATAAAATTGGAATCTGAGATTCTCCTATGTATAAGCTTCAAATTAACAAACGGGAAAATGTTTTAAAAATTTTACTTTTTGAACAATAATTCATTGAATAGTCCGCCATGTGTTTTCAATGGGGGACTTTTATTTTTGAGAAAATTGCACCTATTGGACCAAATTTAGACCCACTTCTTATTTAGTCAGTGTTATAAAATTGAAATCTGAGATTCTCCTATCTATAAGCTTCAAATTAACAAACCTGAAAATTTTTTGAAAATTTTACTTTTTGAACAATAATTCATTGAATAGTCCACCATGTGTTTTCAATGGGGGAATTCTATTTTTGAGAAAATTGCACTTTTTGGTCCAACTTTAGACCCACTTCTTATTTAGTGAGTGTTATAAAATTCAAATTGGAGATTCTCCTATATATGAGCTTCAATATAAAAAACGGGAAAATGTTTTGAAAATTTTACTTTTTGAACAATAATTCATTGAAAAGTCCGCCATGTGTTTTCAATGGTTGAATTGTATTTTCGAGAAAATTGCTCAAATGCTTTCAAATTGCTAATTGGAGTTGGATATATGTTTTATAGTCATTCTTGTGGCAAATATTAATTAAAAATAGTATTCTGTAAATCAAAAATTAATATTTTCGAAAATCGTCAAATATTTCAGTTTCTAGTGTATTATAAAGGAAAATTTCATTTTTAACAAATTGTTCCAAATTGTGTTTTTTTATTCAAAAACACTTTATAAATCAAACTAAGTTCCAAATTTTGGCCGAAAAATTAGTTTTGAATAGTTTTATGAAAAGTTGAAATTTTGAAACGAAAGCGCTTAGAAAATGTTTTTAGGCTGTCTTTTAAATTTAAATTAGTTCGATTTTCAGTGCTAAAATACCATTTTATAAGCAAATTGATTATCAGAATAAAATCTGGTAATGAATTTTATGATCCTAGGCAGAAAATTAAGGTTAAATTTCAAAGACTGAGAATTTGAAAATTGCCTAAGGATTTACAAGTTTAATGTATTTTCAAACAGATGACATTTTTGGATGCAATAAGTGGATTGTGAAGAGTAAAATTTCACTTTAATGGCGATTTTAATATGGAAATCGATTCGGGCGATAATTTCTGTTACCGTAGTTGCAAAAAGATTGTAAAATTTTGAAAATTTAGAAGTGTGAAATTTTCCATACGGTTAACATGGGAAAAATTTAAAACGAAAATGTTTGAAAGTGCAATTTTTGGGACCAACTTTAGACCCACTTCTTATTTAATCAGTGTTATAAAATTGGAATCGGAGATTCTCCTATGTATAATCTTCAAATTAACAAATAGGAAAATATTTTGAAAATTTTACTTTTTGAACAATAATTCATTGAAAAGTCCGCCATGTGTTTTCAATGGTTGAATTGTATTTTCGAGAAAATTGCTTAAATGCTTTCAAATTGCTAATTGGAGTTGGATATATGTTTTATAGTCATTCTTGTGGCAAATATTAATTAAAAAAAAGTATTCTAAAAAACAAAAATTTAATTTTTCGAAAATCTTGAAATATTTCAGGTTCGAGTGTATTTGAATGGAAAATTTCATTTTTATCAAATGGTTCCAAATTGTGTTTTTTTATCCAAAAACACTTTAAAAATCAAACAAATTTCCAAATTTTGGCCAAAAAAACTATTTTTGAATAGTTTTATGAGAAGTTGAAGTTTTGAAATGAAAGCGCTCGGAAACTGTTTTGAAGCCTTTATTTTACTTAGCATTGCTTCGATTTTCAGTGCTAAAATACTATTTAATGAGCAAATTGATGATAAGAAAGAATTCCGGTGATGACTTTTACTATCCAAAGCTACAAATTAAGGTTAAAATTCGAAAATTGAGAATTTGAAAATTGCCTTAGGATTGGCTAGTTTAATGTATATTCAAATGGATATAAAGACTTTTTTTGGAAATAACGGAATTTTTAGTAGTAAAATTTCATTTTAATGACCATTTGAATGTGAAAACCAATTCGGGTGATGATTTCTAATGATGATTTCTAGCACTGCAAAATGTTTTCAATTTCTTCTTCAAAATTGATGATCAGAATAAAATCGGGTGATGACTTTTACTATCCTAGGCTACAAATTAAGGTTAAAATTTGAAAATTGATAATTTGAAAATTGCCTAAGGATTGGCAATTTTAATGTATATTCAAAGGGATATAAAGACTTTTTTTGGCAATAACTGAATTTTGAGTAGTAAAATTTCATTTTAAAGAGCATTTGATTGTGGAAATCAATTCGGGTGATGATTTCTGTTACCCTAGCTGAAAAAGGATTGTAAAAGTTTGAAAATTTAGAAGTGTGAATTTTTCATACGATTAACATGGGGGAAATTTAAAACGAAACACTTTGAAAGTGCACTTTTTGGACCAACTTTAGACCCACTTCTTATTTAGTCAGTGTTATAAAATTGGAATCGGAGATTCTCCTATGTATAAGCTTCAAATTAACAAATAGGAATATATTTTGAAAATTTTACTTTTTGAACAATAATTCATTGAATAGTCCGCCATGTGTTTTCAATGGGGGAATTCTATTTTTGAGAAAATTGCACTTTTTGGTCCAACTTTAGACCCACTTCTTATTTAGTGAGTGTTATAAAATTCAAATTGGAGATTCTCCTATATATGAGCTTCAATATAAAAAACGGGAAAATGTTTTGAAAATTTTACTTTTTGAACAATAATTCATTGAAAAGTCCGCCATGTGTTT
Organism: Linyphia triangularis; assembly: GCA_963978545.1. Taxonomy (NCBI): domain Eukaryota; kingdom Metazoa; phylum Arthropoda; class Arachnida; order Araneae; family Linyphiidae; genus Linyphia; species Linyphia triangularis. Next base: position 110,200,014 of record OZ021723.1, on the reverse strand, counting down.
TCAATGGTTGAATTGTATTTTCGAGAAAATTGCTCAAATGTTTTCAAATTGCTAATTGGAGTTGGATATATGTTTTATAGTCATTCTTGTGGCAAATATTAATTAAAAAAAAGTATTCTAAAAAACAAAAATTTAATTTTTCGAAAATCTTGAAGTATTTCAGGTTCGAGTGTATTTGAATGGAAAATTTGATTTTTATCAAATGGTTCCAAATTGTGTTTTTTTATCCAAAAACACTTTAAAAATCAAACAAATTTCCAAATTTTGGCCAAAAAAACTATTTTTGAATAGCTATATAAGAAGTTGAAATTTTGAAACGAAAGCGCTCAGAAAATGTTTTCAAGACGTCTTTTAAATTTGCATTAGTTCGAATTTGAGTGCTAAAACACCATTTTATAAGCAAATTGATGATCAGAATAAAATCGGGTGATGACTTTTACTATCCTAGGCTACAAATTAAGGTTAAAATTTGAAAATTGATAATTTGAAAATTGCCTAATTATTGGCAATTTTAATGTATATTCAAAGGGATATAAAGACTTTTTTTGGCAATAACTGAATTTTGAGTAGTAAAATTTCATTTTAAAGAGCATTTGATTGTGGAAATCAATTCGGGTGATGATTTCTGTTACCCTAGTTTCAAAAAGATTGTAAAAGTTTGAAAATTTAGAAGTGTGAAATTTTTCATACGATTAACATGGTTAAAATTTAAAACGAAACACTTTGAAAGTTCACTTTTTGGACAAGTTTCTGATCTTATGCACTTTGGTGTTTTCCCGAACATAGTCTGAACCTGTTTCACATAATGAATTATGTTTCTTGAAACTTCCGACTTATTCTTCAACAAATAAATTTTAGTATACCTGCTAAAATCATCGATTAGTGTAAGTATATATCTATTTCCACTTGATGTTGCAACATGAATCGGTCCGCAAACATCCGAATGAACCAACTCAAACAATTCTGAGGTTTCTGTTGTCGATTTCTTTGGAAACGATGTTTTCGTCATTTTCCCTTTAATGCAGATCTCGCATACATCAGTGTGTTTACAAGGTTTTATCTTTAATCCTGTGGCTAAATATTTATTCTCCACTTTCTTTATAGCTTGAATATCTCGATGGCCTAATCTTTTGTGCCATTCATGTATGCAGAAAGAATTGCAATCAGTTGCACTTAATGCCTTTTGTGTATTTAGTACATACAAACTGTTTTTAGTATTTCCTACAGCAACAGTTTTTTCTTTTAACTTTATAGTACACTGTCCATTACTAAAGTCAATTTTAAATCCTTTATCAACTAGTTTCTTGAAAGATAATAAATTTCCATGCAATTGTGGCACATAAAGGACATCTTGAACTTTTATTTTACTTACTTGGTTCTGGTCATTTTCATAAAATATCCAGCCTTCACCCTTTCCACTGGTCACTATGATTTGTCCATCTGCAAGGTAGACTTTATCTTGAATGGTTTCATCGAGTTCTGTAAAGAAATCAAAGTTGCTGGTCATGTGGGAAGTTACACCAGAGTCAATATACCACGTAAGAGTTTCTGTTTCACCCAAGATAAAACAAATATGTTCTTCATTGCTGATTGTAATTTCTGAACTGTTATCTGCTAGAGTTACTTTCTTAGCTGAATGTTGATTTTCTTGCTGATTTGTTCCTTTCCGTTGTAACCATGCTTTATACTTTCGACAATCTACCTTGTCGTGGCCTGGCTTCTTACAGAAAAAAACAGCTTCTTTTGTTTGTATACTTCTGAACAGTAGAATTGACCTTTAATACCTTTTCATGACTTTGCTGGCTTCCATTGTTCTGTTCTTTTCTTCTTCTGTTTTCTTCGATCAACTTATTTTTAACCAGTTCTTGTGTCAAATCTGCTTCCGGTCTGGTCTCCAAAGCTGTAATCAATGTTGCATAGCTGTCAGGGAGGCTGCTCAACAATAATGCCACAGTTAGAGGTTCCGCCAAATTTTCACCCAATGCAGTCAGTTGATCAATTAGATCTGTCATAGTGTTGATGTGTTCTTCCATATCACTGTGTTCATCCAGTTTCAAATAACACAGGCGTTTCAGCAAGTTGACTTTGTTTGATAATGTTGATTTTTGATGATAGTTGAGAAGAGAATTCCACATACCATTGGCTGTATTTTGTTTCTTCACATGGCACAGTTGGTTATCTTCTACTAAAAGTCCGATGGTAGCCCGAGCCTTTCCATCCTTAGTAATCCAATCTTCATTTGCATCCGCAGGTTTCTGATTTTCTACAATATTCCAGAGTCCTTCTTTAATTAATAGAAGTTCCACTTTATACTTCCAAATTTGGTAGTTTGAATTATTTAGTTTTGTAATTGATATTCGAGCTCCTTCTGCCATTTTGTCTTCAGTGTAATCTGAATCAAAACTTCTGCTTTCGTAATCAATTTCAAATTCTTTAAAAATATTTCAAAACTTGAAATAACTCAGAAATAACTTTAAGATGAAAAATGGTTATTTTATTTCCAGAAGAATTATTTCTCTTTTTTGAAAACTTAAAAACAGGTGAACAGAGTTGAGTTGTACAAATGCTGTATAATGGAATAATAGGTAGTGGCTTAAATATAGAGTAACATGAAATATTGAATTTAAATATTCTAACAGTTTAATGTACATTCAAAGGGATATAAAGACTTTTTTTTGGCAATACCTGAATTTTGAGTAGTAAAATTTCATTTTAATGAGCATTTGATTGTGGAAATGAATTCGGGTGATGATTTCTGTTACCCTAGTTTCAAAAAGATTGTAAAAGTTTGAAAATTTAGAAAGGTGAAATTTTTCATACGATTAACATGGTTAAAATTTAAAACGAAACACTTTGAAAGTTCACTTTTTGGACAAGTTTTAGACCCACTTCTTATTTAGTCAGTGTTATAAAATTGGAATCTGAGATTCTCCTATGTATAAGCTTCAAATTAACAAAAGGGGAAAATTTTTGAAAATTTTACTTTTTAAACAATAATTCATTGAATAGTCCGCCATGTGTTTTCAATGGGGGACTTTTATTTTTGAGAAAATTGCACTTATTGGACCAAATTTAGACCCACTTCTTATTTAGTCAGTGTTATAAAATTGAAATCGGAGATTCTCCTATGTATAAGCTTCAAATTAACAAATAGGAAAATATTTTGAAAATTTTACTTTTTGAACAATAATTCATTGAATAGTCCGCCATGTGTTTTCAATGGGGGATTTGTATTTTCTTGAAAATTGCTTTTTGGACCAACTTTTTGGACCAACTTTAGACCCACTTCTTATTTAGTGAGTGTTATAAAATTCGAATTGGAGAATTTCCTATGCATGAGCTTCAATATTAAAAATGGGAAAATTTTTTGAAAATTTTACTTTTTGAACAATAATTCATTGAATAGTCCGAAATGTGTTTTCAAAGGGAAAATTTTATTTTTGAGAAAATTGCACTTTATGGACCAACTTTAGATCCACTTCTTATTTAGTGAGTGTTATAAAATTCAAATTGGAGATTCTCCTATGGATGAGCTTCAATATTAAAATTGGGAAAAAATTTTGAAAATTTTACTTTTTGAACAATAATTCATTGAATAGTCCGAAATGTGTTTTCAATGGGGGAATTTTATTTTTGAGAAAATTGCACTTTTTGGAAAAACTTTAGACCCACTTCTTATTTAGTGAGTGTTATAAAATCCAAATTGGAGATTCTCCTATATATGAGATTCAATATAAAAAAAAGAGAACATTTTTTGAAAATTTTACTTTTTGAACAATAATTCATTGAATAGTCCGCCATGTGTTTTCAATAGGAGAATTTTACTTTTAAGAAAATTGCACTTTTTGGACCAACTTTAGACCTACTTCTTATTTAGTCAGTGTTATAAAATTGGAATTGTAGATCCCCCTATATATAAGCTTCAATATCACAAACTGAAATTTTTTTTGTAAATTTTACTATTTGAACAATAATTCATTGAAAAGTCCGCCAAGTGTTTTCAATGGGGGAATTTTAATTTTGAGAAAATTGCACTATTTGGACCAACTTTAGACCCACTTCTTATTTAGTGAATATTATAAAATTCAAAAAGGAGATTCTCCTATATATGAGCTTCAATATAAAAAACGGGAAAAAATTTTGAAAATTTATCTTTTTGAACAATAACTCATTGAATAGTCAGCCATGTGTTTTCAATACGGGAATTTTATTTTTGAGACAATTGCACTTTTTGGACCAACTTTAGACCCACTTCTTATTTAGTGAGTGTAATAAAAATCGAATTGAAGATTCTCCTATATATGAGCTTCAATATAAAAAAACGGGAAAATTTTTTGAAAATTTTACTTTTTGAACAATAATTCATTGAATAGTCCGCCATGTGTTTTCAATGGTTGAATTGTATTTTCGAGAAAATTGCACAAATTCTTTCAAATTGCTAATTGGAGTTGGATATTTGTTTTACAGTCTTATGGCAAATATTAATTAAAAAAAAGTATTCTAAAAAACAAAAAATTAATTTCAGGTTCGAGTGTATTTGAATGGAAAATTTCATATTTATCAAATGGTTCCAAATTGTGTTTTTTTATCCAAAAACACTTTAAAAATCAAACAAATTTCAAAATTTTGGCCAAAAAAACTATTTTTGAATAGTTTTATGAGAAGTTGATGTTTTGAAATGAAAGCGCTCAGAAACTGTTTTGAAGCCTTTATTTTACTTAGCTTTGCTTCGATTTTGAGTGCTAAAATACTATTTCATGAGCAAATTGATGATAAGAAAGAAATCGGGTGATGACTTTTATTATCCAAAGCTACAAATTAAGGTTAAATTCGAAAATTGAGAATTTGAAAATTGCCTAAGGATTAACAGGTTTAATGTATTTTCAAACGGTTGTCTTTTTTGGGTGCACTAACTGGATTGTGAATATTAAAATTTCACTTCAATGACGATTTTAATATGGAAATCGATTCGGGTGATAATTTCTGTTACCCTAGTTGCAAAAAGATTGTAAAAGTTTGAAAATTTAGAAGTGTGAAATTTTTCATACGATTAACATGGTTAAAATTTAAAACGAAACACTTTGAAAGTTCACTTTTTGGACAAGTTTTAGACCCACTTCTTATTTAGTCAGTGTTATAAAATTGCAATAGAAGATTCTCCTATGTATAAGCTACAAATTAACAAATAAGAAAAATTTTTGAAAATTTTACTTTTTGAACAATAATTCATTGAATAGTCCGCCATGTGATTTCAATGGGGGAATTTTATTTTTGAGAAAATTGCACTTTTTGGACCAACTTTAGATCCACTTCTTATTTAGTGAGTGTTATAAAATTCAAATTGGTTATTCTCCTATATATGAGATTCAATATAAAAAAAAGAGAACATTTTTTGAAAATTTTACTTTTTGAACAATAATTCATTGAATAGTCAGCCATGTGTTTTCAATGGGGGAATTTTAGTTTTGAGAAAATTGCACTTTTTGGATCAACTTTAGACCCACTTCTTATTTAGTGAATATTATAAAATTCAAATTTGAGATTCTCCTATAAATGAGCTTCAATATAAAAAACGGGAAAAAATTTTGAAAATTTAACTTTTTGAACAATAACTCATTGAATAGTCAGCCATGTGTTTTCAAATAAGGAATTTTATTTTTGAGAAAATTGCTCTTTTTGGACCAACTTTAGACCCACTTCTTATTTAGTGAGTGTTATAAAATTGGAATTTGAGATCCCCCTATATATAAGCTTCAATATCACAAACTGGAAAAAATTTTGTAAATTTTACTATTTGAACAATAATTCATTGAAAATTCCGCCATGTGTTTCCAATGGGGGAATTTTAGTTTTGAGAGAATTGCACTTTTTGGATCAACTTCAGACCCACTTCTTATTTAGTGAATATTATAAAATTCGAATTGGAGATTCTCCTATATATGAGCTTCAATATAAAAAACGGGAAAAAATTTTGAAAATTTAATTTTTTGAACAATAACTCATTGAATAGTCAGCCATGTGTTTTCAATAAGGGAATTTTATTTTTGAGAAAATTGCACTTTTTGGAACAACTTTAGACCCACTTCTTATTTAGTCAGTGTTATAAAATTGGAATTGGAGATCCCCCTATATATAAGCTTCAATATCACAAACGGGAAAATGTTTTGTAAATTTTACTTTTTGAACAATAATTCATTGAATTGTCCGCCATGTGTTTCAATGGGGGAATTTTACTTTTGAGAAAATTGCACTTTTTGGACCAACTTTAGACCCACTTCTTATTTAGTGAGTGTTATAAAATTCGAATTGGAGATTCTCCGTTATATAAGCTTTAATATCACAAACGGGGAAAAAATTTGAAAATTTTTCGTTATGAACAATAATTCATTGAATAGTCCGCCTTGTGTTTTCAATGGGGGTATTGTATTTTCGAGAAAATTGCTCAAATGCTTTCAAATTGCGAATTGGAGTTGGAAATATGTTTTATAGTCATTCTTGTACAAAATTTTAATTAAAAAAAAAGTATTCTAAAAATCAAAAATTCCATTTTTCGAAAAACTTGAAATATTTCAGTTTCGAGTGAATTTGAATGGAAAATTTCATTTTTATCAAATGGTTCCCGATTGTGTTTTTTTTTTATTCAAAAACACTTTAAAAATCAAACAAATTTTTAAATTTTGGCCAAAAAAAACTATTTTTGGATAGCTATATGAGAAGTTGAAATTTTGAAACGAAAGCGCTCAGAAAATGTTTTCAAGCCGTTTTTGAAATTTGCATTAGTTCGATTTTGAGTGCTAAAATACCATTTTATAAGCAAATTGATGATCAGAATAAAATCGGGTGATGAATTTTATGATACTACGCAGCAAATTAAGGTTAAATTTCCAAGATTGAGACTTTGAAAATTGCCTAATTATTGACAAGTTTAATGTATTTTCAAACGGTTGACTTTTTTGGGTGCAATAACTGGATTGTGAATAGTAAAATTTCACTTTAATGACGATTTTAATATGGAAATCGATTCGGGTGATAATTTCTGTTACCCTAGTGGCAAAAAGATTGTAAAAGTTTGAAAATTTAAAAGTGTGAAATTTTTCATACGATTAATATGGGGAAAATTTAAAACGAAACACTTTGAAAGTGCACTTTTTGGACCAACTTTAGACCCACTTCTTATTTAGTCAGTGTTATAAAATTGAAATATAAGATTCTCCTATGTATAAGCTTCAAATTAACAAATAGGAACAATTTTTGAAAATTTTACTTTTTGAACAATAATTCATTGAATAGTCCGCCTTGTGTTTTTTAAATGGGGAATTTTACTTTTGTGAAAATTGCACTTTTTGGAACAACTTTAGACACATTTTTTATTTAGTGAGTGTTATAAAATTCGAATTGGAGATTCTCCTATATATTTTCTTCAATTTAAAAAATGGGAAAAAATTTTGAAAATTTAACTTTTTGAACCATAATTTATTGAAAAGTCCGCCATGTGTTTTCAATAGGGGAATTTTATTTTTGAGAAAATTGCACTTTTTGGACCAACTTTAGACCCACTTCTTATTTAGTGAGTTTTATAAAATTCGAATTGGAGATTTTCCTATATATGAGCTTCAATATAAAAAAACGGGAAAATGTTTTGAAAATTTTACTTTTTGAACATTAATTCATTGAATAGTCCGCCATGCATCGAGAAAATTGCTCAAATGCTTTCAAATTGCGAATTGGAGTTGGAAATATGTTTTATAGTCATTCTTGTACAAAATTTTAATTAAAAAAAAAAGTATTATAAAAAACAAAAATTTAATTTTTCGAAAATTTTGAAATATTTCAGGTTTGAGTGTATTTGAATGGAAAATGTCATATTTATCAAATGGTTCCAAATTGTGTTTTCTTATCCAAAAACATTTTAAAAATCAAACAAATTTCCAAATTTTGTCCAAAAAAACTATTTTTGAATAGTTTTATGAGAAGTTGAACTTTTGAAATGAAATCGCTCAGAAACTGTTTTGAAGCCTTTATTTTACTTAGCATTGCTTCGATTTTGAATGCTAAAATACTATTTCATGGGCAAATTGATGATAAGAAAGAAATCGGGTGATGACTTTTATTATCCAAAGCTACAAATTAAGGTTAAATTCGAAAATTGAGAATTTGAAAATTGCCTAAGGATTAACAGGTTTAATGTATTTTCAAACGGTTGACTTTTTTGGATGCAATAAGTGGATTGTGAAGAGTAAAATTTCACTTCAATGACGATTTTAATATGGAAATCGATTCGGGTGATAATTTCTGTTACCCTAGTGGCAAAAAGATTGTAAAAGTTTGAAAATTTAAAAGTGTGAAATTTTTCATACGATTAATATGGGGAAAATTTAAAACGAAACATATTGAAAGTGCACTTTATGGACCAACTTTAGACCCACTTCTTATTTAGTCAGTGTTATAAAATTGAAATATAAGATTCTCCTATGTATAAGCTTCAAATTAACAAATAGGAACATTTTTTGAAAATTTTACTTTTTGAACAATAATTCATTGAATAGTCCGCATTGTGTTTTTTAAATGGGGAATTCTACTTTTGTGAAAATTGCACTTTTTGGAACAACTTTAGACACATTTTTTATTTAGTGAGTGTTATAAAATTCGAATTGGAGATTCTCCTATATATTTTCTTCAATATAAAAAATGGGAAAAAATTTTGAAATTTTTTCATTTTGAACAATAATTTATTGAATAATCCGCCATGTGTGTTCAATGTGGGAATTTTACTTTTGAGAAAATTGCACTTTTTGGACCAACTTTATACCCATTTCTTATTTAGTGAGTGTTATAAAATTGGAATTAGAGATTCTAATATATATAAGCTTCAATATCACAAACGGGAAAAAAATTTGAAACTTTTACTTTTTGAACATAAATTCATTGAATTGTCCGCCATGTGTTTTCAATGAGGGAATTGTATTTTCGTGAAAATTGCTTTTTGGACAAACTTTTGGGACCCACTTTAGATCCACTTCTTATTTAGTGAGTGTTATAAAATTCGAATTGGAGATTTTCCTATGTATGAGCTTCAAAATAAAAAACAGGAAAAAATTTTGAAAATTTAACTTTTTGAACAATAATTCATTGAATAGTCCGCCATGTGTTTTCAATAAGGGAATTTTATTTTTGAGAAAATTGCACTTTTTGGACCAACTTTAGACCCACTTCTTAGTTAGTAAGTGTTATAAAATTCGAACTGAAGATTCTCCTATATATGAGTTACAATATAAAAAACGGGAAAAAATTTTGAAAATTTAACTTTTTGAACCATAATTTATTGAAAAGTCCGCCATGTGTTTTCAATAGGGGAATTTTATTTTTGAGAAAATTGCACTTTTTGGACCAACTTTAGACCCACTTCTTATTTAGTGAGTTTTATAAAATTCGAATTGGAGATTTTCCTATATATGAGCTTCAATATAAAAAAACGGGAAAATGTTTTGAAAATTTTACTTTTTGAACATTAATTCATTGAATAGTCCGCCATGCATCGAGAAAATTGCTCAAATGCTTTCAAATTGCGAATTGGAGTTGGAAATATGTTTTATAGTCATTCTTGTACAAAATTTTAATTAAAAAAAAAAGTATTATAAAAGTATTATTTTCGAAAATTTTGAAATATTTCAGGTTTGAGTGTATTTGAATGGAAAATGTCATATTTATCAAATGGTTCCAAATTGTGTTTTCTTATCCAAAAACATTTTAAAAATCAAACAAATTTCCAAATTTTGTCCAAAAAAACTATTTTTGAATAGTTTTATGAGAAGTTGAACTTTTGAAATGAAATCGCTCAGAAACTGTTTTGAAGCCTTTATTTTACTTAGCATTGCTTCGATTTTGAATGCTAAAATACTATTTCATGAGCAAATTGATGATAAGAAAGAAATCGGGTGATGACTTTTATTATCCAAAGCTACAAATTAAGGTTAAATTCGAAAATTGAGAATTTGAAAATTGCCTAAGGATTAACAGGTTTAATGTATTTTCAAACGGTTGACTTTTTTGGGTGCAATAACTGGATTGTGAAGAGTAAAATTTCACTTCAATGACGATTTTAATATGGAAATCGATTCGGGTGATAATTTCTGTTACCCTAGTGGCAAAAAGATTGTAAAAGTTTGAAAATTTAAAAGTGTGAAATTTTTCATACGATTAATATGGGGAAAATTTAAAACGAAACATATTGAAAGTGCACTTTATGGACCAACTTTAGACCCACTTCTTATTTAGTCAGTGTTATAAAATTGGAATCGGAGATTCTCCTATGTATAAGCTTCAAATTAACAAATAGGAAAATTTTTTGAAAATTTTGCTTTTTGAACAATAATTCATTGAATAGTCCGTCATGTGTTTTCAATAAGGGAATTTTATTTTCGAAAAAATTTCTTTTTGGACCAACTTTAGACCCACTTCTTATTTAGTGAATGTTATAAAATTCAATTTGGAGATTTTCCTATATATGAGTTTCCATATAAAAAAAAGGGAAAATTTTTTGAAAATTTAACTTTTTGAACAATAATTCATTGAATAGTCCGCCATGTGTTTTCAATGGTTGAATTGTATTTTCGAGAAAATTGCACAAATTCTTTTAAATTGCTAATTTTAGTTGGATATATATTTTAGAGTCATTCTTGTGTCAAATATTAATTTAAAAAAAGTATTCTAAAAAGCAAAATTTAATTTTTCGAAAACCTTGAAATATTTCAGGTTCAATAGTATTTGAATGGAAAATTTCATATTTATCGAACGGTTCCAAATTGTGTTTTTTCATCCAAAAACATTTTGAAAATCAAACAAATTTCCAAATTTTGGCCAAAAAAAATATTTTTGAATAGTTTTATGAGAAGTTGAAGTTTTGAAATGAAAGCGCTCAGAAACTGTTTTGAAGCCTTTATTTTACTTAGCATTGCTTCGATTTTGAGTGGTAAAATACTATTTCATGAGCAAATTGATGATAAGAAAGAATTCGGGTGATGACTTTTATTATCCAAAGCTACAAATTAAGGTTAAAATTCGAAAATTGAGAATTTGAAAATTGCCTTAGGATTTTCTAGTTTAATGTATATTCAAATGGATATAAAGACTTTTTTTGGTAATAACTGAATTGTGAGTAGTAAAATTTCATTTTAATGACCATTTGAATGTGGAAATCAATTCGGGTGATGATTTCTGTTACCCTAGCTGAAAAAGGATTGTAAAAGTTTGAAAATTTAGAAGTGTGAATTTTTCATACGATTAACATGGGGGAAATTTAAAACGAAACACTTTGAAAGTGCACTTTTTGGACCAACTTTAGACCCACTTCTTATTTAGTCAGTGTTATAAAATTAGAATTGACGATTCTTCTATGTATAAGCATCAAATTAACAAACTGGAAAAAATTTTGAAATTTTTTCTTTTTGTACAATAATTCATTGAATAGTCCGCCATGTGTTTTCAAGAGGGAATTTTATTTTCGAGAAAATGACTCAAATGCTTTCAAATTGTGAATTTGAGTTGGATATATGTTTTATAATCATTCTTGTACCAATTTTAATAAAAAAAGTATTCTGTAAATCAAAACTTAATATTTTCTAAAATAGTCAAATATTTCAGTTTCGAGTGTATTTGAATGGAAAATTTCACTTTTAACAAATGGTTCCAAATTATGTTTTTTTATTCAAAAATACCTTATAAATCAAACAATGTTCAAAATTTTGGCCAAAAAACTAGTTTTGAAAAGCTATAAGAGAAGTTGAAATTTTGAAACGAAACGCCCAGAAAATGTTTTCAAGCCGTCTTTTAAATTTGCATTAGTTCGATTTGAGTACTAAAATACCATTTTATAAGCAAATTGATGATCAGAATAAAATCGAGTGATGAATTTTATGACTCTAGGCCGAAAATTAAGGTTAAATTTCAAAGATTGAGAATTTGAAAATTGCCTAAGGATTGACAAGTTTAATGTATTTTCAAATTGTTGACTTTTTGGGGTGCAATAACTGGATTGTGAAGAGTAAAATTTCACTTTATGACGATTTTAATATGGAAATCGATTCGGGTGATAATTTCTGTTACCCTAGTTGCAAAGAGATTGTAATATTTTGAAAATTTAGAAGTGTGAAATTTTCCATACGGTTAACATGTGAAGAATTTAAAACGAACATTTCTGAAAGTGCAATTTTTGGGTCTAACTTTAGACCCACTTTTTATTTAGTGAGTGTTATAAAATTCAAATTGGAGATTCTCCTATATATAAGCTTCAATATAAAAAACGGGAAAATTTTTTGAAAATTTTACTTTTTGATTAATAATTCATTGAATAGTCCGCAATGTGTTTTCAATGGGTGAATTTTACTTTTGAGAAAATTGCACTTTTTGGACCAACTTTAGACCCACTTCTTATTTAGTGAGTGTTATAAAATTGGAATTAGAGATTCTCCTATATATAAGCTTCAATATCACAAATGGGAAAAATAATTGAAAATTTTACTTTTTGAACAATAATTCATTGAATAGTCCGCAATGTGTTTTCAATGGGTGAATTTTATTTTTGAGAAAATTGCACTATTTGGACCAACTTTAGACCCACTTCTTATTTAGTGAGTATTTTAAAAATCTAATTGGAAATTCTCGTATCGAATTTTTTGAATATTCTAAATGAACTTCAATATAAAAAAAGGGAAAAAATTTTGAAAATTTTACTTTTTGAACAATAATTTATTGAAAAGTCCGCCATGTGTTTTGAATGGGGGAATTTTATTTTTGAGAAAATTGCACTTTTTGGACCCACTTTAGACCCACTTCTTATTTAGTCAGTGTTATAAAATTAGAATTAGAGATTCCCCTATATATAAGCTTCAATATCACAAACGGGAAAAAATTTTGAAAATTTTACTTTTTGAACAATAATTTTTTGAATAGTCCACCATGTGTTTTCATTGGGGGAATTGTACTTTCGAGAAAATTGCTCAAATGCTTTCAAATTGCGAATTGGAGTTGGATATATGTTTTATAGTCATTCTTGTACCAAATTTTAATGAAATAAAAATTCTTCTAAATATCAAAAATTCCATTTTTCGAAAATTTTGAAATATTTCAGTTTCGAGTATATTTGAAGGAAAATTTCATTTCTATTAAATGGTTCCAAATTGTTTATTTTTATTCAAAAAAACTTTAAAAATCGAACAAATTTCAAAATTTTGGTTAAAAAAACTATTTTTGTATAGCTCTATGAGAAGTTGAAGTTTTGAAATGAAAGCGCTCAGAAACTGTTTTGAAGCTTTTATTTTACTTAGCATTGCTTCGATTTTGAGTGCTAAAATACTATTTCATGAGCAAATTGACTGATAAGATAGAAATCGGGTGATGACTTTAATTATCCAAAGCTACAAGTTAAGGTTAAAATTTGAAAATTGCCTAAGGATTGGCAAGTATATTCAAAGGGATATAAAGACTTTTTTTGGCAATAACTGAATTTTGAGTAGTTAAATTTCATTTTAACGACCATTTGAATGTGGAAATCAATTCGGGTGATGATTTCTGTTACCCTAGCTGCTAAAAGATTGTAAAAGTTGGAAAATTTAGAAGTGTGAAATTTTTTATATAATTAACATGGGGAAAACTGAAAATGAAAAACTTTGAAACTACACTTTTTTGGACTAACCTTTAACCCACTTTACATTTTTTTCATGTTATAAATTTGGAAACGGAGGTTCTCCTATATAAAAGCTTCAATTTCACCAATGGAAAAAAATTTGAGGTTTTCTCTTTTTGAACATTAATTCATCGAATATCGCCCCCCATGAATTTTTAATAGGTAGCATTTGCTTTTCTCGATATTGACTCAAATACATTCAAATTTTGATTTTGGGTTGGAAATATGTTATATAGTAATTCTTGTTCCATATTTTGATAAACAAATTTATAATTTTTCTTAAAATCAGAAATTCAATATTTCGAAATTCGTGAAATTTGTTGTTTATGAGTGTATTTGAACGGAAAATTTCATTTTGTCGAATGGATCCAAACTATGTTTCTATATTGAAAAACACTTAATAAGTTCAACTTAGTTCAAAATTTGTCCAAAAAATCTTTTTTCAATTGTAAAACGACAACTTGAAATTTTGAAACGAAACGCTCAGAAACTGTTTTTTAGCCGTTTTTTGTATTTTGCATTATTTTGAATTTGAGTGCTAAAATGCCAATTTATAAGCAAATTGATGATCAGAATGGATTAGGGTGATGATTTTTATGGTCCTAGGTAGGGATGGAACGGATGTGAGTTTTGCCGGATACCGGATTTCGGATATACGGGGCACCATGTCTACCGGATACGGATATCCGTAAACGGATTTCACCGGATATCCGGCCGGATATTCGGTCTATATACTAAAAACGATATTTATACGATATGCTATACGAATAAAAATAGTCATGATATGAAGTATCAAGTAAATTATAATTAGTGGTTAGCGCACCGCACTGCATGCCACAGGTCCATGGTTTGATTCGCGGACTGGGCAAGGTTGACTTAGCTGTTTATACCTGAAAGAAAGAAACTGAGGAGGACCATGCATGCTTGGGAACTAAACACTGGGGTTCGGCGTCAGAATGACCATCTGACCGGAACATCTGCTATGTGACACACAAATGCCACAGTCAAGAAAGCTGAAAAGCCGTCTTTAAATATAAACTTAAAAAGTTTCGAACCCAAAATTCATCAACATTATGTTATACCATATTTAAAATATATATTTAATATAAACAAACATAATTAGTACTTACATATATTTGTGGTTAAGGCTTTTGCTTTAGGATCATCTAAACTCCACAATATTGGTACAAATAATGTCGATTCCAATGTTGTCTGCGTGCATTTCTTGTTTTGATGAATTGTTTTTTCTTGTTCATCAATATTTAATGCATTTAGTGAGTCATTTAAGCTTCGGTGAATTTCCTTATGCACACTCATTAAATGGTTCCATAAGGGTTTTGTGGAAAAGGATTTTGGGCTTTTGCCGCGCACAATATATTTTTTAAACGATTCTGTGGAGCAAGTAACACATAGGGCTTTGCTCTCGTCCTTTCCATTAATTTTAAAATACTTCCAAATGGGTGATTTTAAATGAGCCATTATTAAAAATTAAAAATTGGATTGTAATTGGAGAAAACTATGATTCAAGACATTCTAGAGAGCTAAATATAATTCCACGTTGTGGCGCTGCGTTAAAGACCTAAAAATTACAATACTTCATTTTACGTCAGAAAAAATATACCAGCTTTCAACTTCTGCCAATGAAAAATCAGAAATTAGACCATACCATTCACAGCATAAAGGGGTAGGGTATTATCGTCGATAGAACGAAAAAAAAAAAGCATTGAGGAGTGCGCATTGGCTATTTATTGCTTTTTACTCGCTAGCAAATGTCAGAAAAAAAGGAGGAAGTGATAGTAACTAAAACTCTTAACAAGTAACTTATGTTATGGAAAAAAAGTACTATTTATTAGTATTTCGGTTCGTGTTTTACGGAGAAGCATTAAAATATAACATCTGGAATTAATCAGATCATAAACTTGGAATGAAAAGAACATAAACTTGGAATGAAAAGAACATATTTCAAAACACGTATGAAGGATGTGTATGAAAAAACATTTGAGGAATGGTTTATGCTTATCAACTCGGAGCCAATAATACGGCTCCTCTTTCTGTGAATTGAAACTAAATGCACCTGTATCTTCTAGCTCATCTCTGAAGTTAGGGATATGCGTAAGCATAGTTCTCACGAAGGAACTTATTCGTTTTCTAACTTGACTGTAATTTATGTCCAAGAAAAGAAAAAAAAAAAAAAATAGTGTAGGATGCGGTGTCCTCTTTGTCCGAAAAAGATCATTATTTTTTGCAAAAAATTATTTCTTGTCGATAACTGGTGGCCGGATATATAGCCGGATATCCGAATGAAATTATCGGATGTCCGGTATTTCAAATCGGATATCCGACGGGGTTTCGGATATTGAAAAATCAGCCGGATATGCCGGATATCGGATATTTGCCGGATATCCGTTCCATCCCTAGTCCTAGGGGCTAAAAGAAGGTAAAATTTCGAAAATTGAGAAATTGAAATTTCGCTTAGGATTAACATGGGAAAATCCAATGAGAAATGCACCTTTTTTTTGTAATAACTGGATTTTGAGTAGTTAATTGTCATTTTAATGACGATTTTACTGTGGAAATCTTTTCGGGTGAAGGTTTCTATGACCCTAGGCAAAAAATGATGGTAAAATTTCGAAAATTGAAAAGTTTCAAATTTCCCATACGAGTAACATGGGGAAAAGTTAAATGAAAAACTTTGAAACTGCACTGTTTTGGACCAACATTTGACCCATTTCACATTTTTTAATGTTATAAATTTGGAAATGGAGGATCTCCTATATAAAAGCTTCAATTTCACCAAAAGATAAAAAATTGAGGTTTTCACTTTGTTAACAATAATTCATTGTATCGTCGATAATAACCTGTTATAGGCCCGAAAATTCTAGAATCTCCGACTTATCAGTGGGTGTCAGGAAATCATTGATGGCTCTCACTTTTAAATCAGCAGGTCGTCGAAGTCGTTGGCCTACAACGTAACCGAGACATAACGAGCTTGTACAAATTTGCATTTTGATTGTTTGATGGTCGGACCTGCTATTTTAATTCGGATAAGCACAGTCTCAAGATGCCTTATATGTGAGTCAAAGTTATTAGAACTAGGGGTGTGGAACATCGCACAACTTTCGGTTGGGCTAGAATACTGATGTCAATTTGTGTTATTTACCGTTCTTATATTTTTATCAGTCATCTAGAAAAAGAAATGTCTAGTTTGGTGACATTTTTTATCATAATTCTTGTATACGGGTCTTTAAAAAAAAAAAAAAAAAAAAAAAAAAACTTTGCTAAAATGGTGACTTTGGCGATATACTTTATTAATAATCCTTATAATCCGATAATCCTTATATTATCTTTTATTTTAAGTGAAACAGAGGAGAGAAGAAAAAACGATCGTCGATGAGGTATGCTGAAAGAAAGAGAACTCTGTATTGAAAGCATTCGTTTTCCAACTTTTTACCCCATTTAAGCATTTTTACGAGAATTTTGGAGGTGGGAATGTTTGGAACACCTTAAGAGGCACTACCACAGCGATTTTGAACAATATCGTTATTGCCGTTTTTTAGCAATTACTGAAAAAACATGATTTTTTTTTCAATGACAACTACCTGATGCGCATGCGCGACTTTGGCGAAAACCTTAATAGTAGGTCTCTGTGCCATCACCAACCCTCACACCAAATTTGAACATCGTAGGTCAATTTGTTCGGAAGTTATGCTGACCACTGACGCACGCACATTTTTTCTAGATCAGTTTTTAGAAAGCAGGATGATCCGAAACGTGGAGAAATGCTAACAAATCAAATTTTTTTTTTTTTTTTGACCGAACGCTATACTTTCACTACCCTTTGTATACATATGGATAGTTAAAAGTAAAAATAACGACATAAGGGGAGTGTAGAAATATTTAAAAAAAAAAAAAAAAAAAAAACTAATAAAAAACAAACTAAAAAAACATGTGTTTTCGTGACGAGCATTTCATGGGAAATTTCTTATCTGATAACACATGGTTCAGTTATGAATCGGCCGTTTCTATAAAGAAAATTCTTAAAGACGCCTATCGTTCATCAGCACTAACGAACCATGAATTCCTTTTGGATTATCCTCCTTTTCTGTGAGTATTAACCCTTTGCACTCGTAATTATGCTTTAGAAAGTTAGCAAATAACTCGGAATTTTTTTTTATGTTCGATCAAGAAGAATTTTTTTTATGGAAATGTGTTCCTATTTAACTAGAAGGTTTACCATCCTTAAATCAAAAATTTATAAATACAGCCCCTGAATACACCCCTTGACCTAGGATGGGAATGAGGCCACATAATATTTTATTTTTCAACGTGTCAAAATAATTTATTGAAACTACTAAGAATACTTAAGTATATTACACTACAGCGCATGCACTCCGCTGTCCCCTCTCAGGGGACATCGTAATTCTAGCATATCACTCGGATGTGCCCTCTCATGTGACATTCAAGTTTATTAGTGATTTCGGAGAATTAACTTTTTCCAGCACAAATTTTTGAGAAATACGTGTTTTCCTGAAGTTTTCTCTTGAAATGGCACAAGAAATCAAATCAAAATATGGTAAAATTACCATGATATATAAAAAAAACATTTGAGCGGGGTTTTATGTCCAAAGAGAACGTGAAAAGTGTTGATTCACTAGGGTCCGAGCACTTCTCTGCGCCACTTGAAAGGAGCAATAAGGAGAGTTTATCAATGGTTGGGTTTATTGAAATTTACTGGCGCAAGGGCAACACTAGGGCAGAGCTGCTGGTAGCCGTCCAGAATGGTTCGGAGTGCAAAAGGCTAAAAATCTAAGAAATATAATAATATGAACAAACTATATAAACAATGTTTCGGGGCGGAACGTAATGCAAGCACCTCCACCAAAGCAAGTCAACTTAGAAATACTTCGATCATAAATGTTTTGGTTAAGTTATCACAGTTTGCCCAATACAGATGCGATGTCCCCTGTACGGGGACATACAAGCGCGATGGTAAAACAAGTGATGTCCTCCATACGGGGACATACTAGTGAAAAGGGTTAGTTAAAAATATAATGAATAATAATTATAATGTTAAAAAACAGTTGAAGAATATTGTCACAGTTTTACAATAGGGCAATTTTATCAAAAGTATCGATACAATCCATTGTCCTCAAGATGAGGAATTTTTAAAAAATATTTACTCCATATAATCCATCATTTTATGTATTATCTTCTGTATATTTTTTCTAACTTTTTACTTTCAATTACCTTTACATAATGGGTAATGAAAGTATACATTCGGACAAAAGAAATTTCGATTTTTTTTGCATTCCTCCATGTTTTAGAACATTTGTCTTTAAAAAAGTGGTCTAGAAAAAATCTTGAGTGTGTGCCCTTGTGTCTGTGTGTACGTGGTCAGCATTACTCCAGAATAAACTGACCTACGATGTTCAAATTTAGTGTGAGGGTTGGTGATGGCACAAGGACCTACCATTAAGGTTTTCGTCGAAATCGCGCATGCGAATAAAGTAGCTGCCATTGAAAAAATCATGTTTTTTAATGATTTCTAAAAAACGGCTCTAATGATTTTTATTAAAATCTCTGTGCTCTTAAGGTATTCTAATCCTCCCCACTTTCGAAATTCCTGTACAAATGCGATTAAAGTGTAAAAAGTTGAAAAACGAGTGCCTTTAATACGGAGCTCTCTGCACTTCAGCATCGCCCGTCAACGATTGATTTTGTTTTGTTTTACGCACAAGAAAGGCCAACGTAATGTTTATCGAATAACATTGCCAATTTAGCCATCTTGGCGGGGTTTTTTTTCAGCCCACTTAAAAATTATTGCCAACAATATCGCCAAACTGGCCATTTTTATATATCTAAATAAGTGATAATATGAAAACGGTAAATAACGCCATACATTTTAATGCAAATTTTTAATTGAAAGTTGTGAGATGTTCCACACCCCTAGTTATATCTGCGATTCTAACATATTTAAGTGATTTTGACTGAGATTAACTTTTCATAGTGTTCGATAAAAGCCTGTTGATTCGGTCCGCGCCGTGAACTATTTCTTATATGCCTCCAAAGCTGGATAAAATACATTGCAATTGACAACGAGTCTATTTGCCGAATTTCAGTTCAATCGGATGACGGCAAGTAAGTTAATTAGCCCACCGCACATTTGCTCAACACAATCAAAATCAAAGTAGAAGATTAAAAATAAATAAATAAATAAATAAATAAAAAAAACACTGTGTCAATTAAGTAATTTTTGTAATTCAGTTTCTCGTTTTAACCCTTTTCACTCGTATATCCCCGTATGGGGGACATCACTCGTTTTACCATTGCACTCATATGTCCCCGTACAGGGGACATCGCATCTTGCCCTTGCGGCAGTAAATTTCAACAAACCCAACCATCGACAAACTGTCCTTATTGCTCCTTTCAAATGGCGCAGAGAAGTGCTCGGACCATCGTGAACCAACACTTCTCACGTTCTCTTTTGACACATAACCTCGCTCAAATGTTTTTTTATACATCATGGTAATTTTACCATATTTTGATTTGATTTCTTGCGCCATTTCAAGAGAAAACTTCAGGGAAACATGTATTTCTCAAAAAGTTGTGCTGGAAAAAGTTAATTCTCCGAAATCACTAATAAACTTTAATGTCACCTGAGAGGGCACATCCGAGTGATATGCTAGAATTACGATGTCCCCTGAGAGGGGACAGCGGAGTGCATGCGCTGTAGTGTAATATACTTAAGTATTCTTAGTAGTTTCAATACATTATTTTGACACGTTGAAAAATAAAATATTATGTGGCCGCATTCCCATCCTAGGTCAAGGGGTGTATTCAGGGGCTATATTTTTAAATTTTTTTATTTAAGGCTAGTAAATCTTCTAGTTAAATTGGAACATATTTCCATCAAAAAAATTCTTCTTGATCGAACATAAAAAAAAATTCCGAGTTATTTGCTTACTTTCTAAAGCATAATTACGAATGCAAAGAGTTAAAACTATCCAATATTGATACATTCGCTGTCGATCACGTATCAGCAAGGAAAGTCGGGTCTTTCCCCGGTCCAGATAAGATGCCACCGGTTGGAATTGCAGTTCTTTGCTGGAATAACCTGAAACTGTGTTTTAACCTCTTGCCGTACTTTGACTAATCTGACTCGTGATAAAAATTTTGTCCCAAACATGGATATCACGAGTCAGACTAGTGAAAAGAAATGCGGGCCGAACTTAAATATCACGAGTCCGAGTAGTGAGGCTCCCGTACGAACTGACCTATGATGTTCAACTTTTGCCATGAAACCTGTCTGCATTAATCAGGGTTCCCACGGTCATTGAAAGTCATTAAAAGTGCTCAATATTTTTGAACTTGTTTTCAAGGCCTTGAAAATGCTTAGAGGTGCTTAAAAGTCCTTGAAAATGTTTAGAGGTCCTTAAAAGTCCTTAATTTTTACAGATGTTGTCCAACTGCAAAATTCATAGAAATACAACTCGGACTTGCTATTCCCTCGTGACCGCCACTTATCTGCACCTTATAGCAATTTTCTGACATATTTGTATTGCGCATTCATCAACTTGTAACTTTTTTTATAGAATATACTTTATTAAAAATTTAAATACAGACATGATGCCTGAAAACAAATTTTCATAGGTCCTTAAAAACATTAATCAGGTCCTTAAAAGTCATTGATTTTAATTCTGTGATTTGGGTGGGAACCCTGTTAATACAATGCTGAAACAGAAAACAAGTTTAAATTCTTCAGGCCGGTTCCTTCTGGTTGATCTTATTTGATTATACAATCTGCATGACATGTTTGTAGCATTCATCGTTTAGGTTTCACGAATTACATATGGGCTTCTATTCTCCATTTACAGTACTTAACGGTTGTAACTTACAGTTAAAGTTTGATTTGAGAAGTCATCTATCCGAGACCTTTAATTTGACATATTACACAGGTCTTTAGCAATTGCATTTTTGTCCGAGAATGGTATCCTTGAACAGACGTAAGCGGACAGCGCTTTTGTTTTAAGCTTCTTTCTGCATTAATGTAATGCTGAAACGCATAACATTATTTTAAAATCTACAACCCTCTTCCTTCTGGTTGGTTTTATTTAATTGCACTTATTCTAACCTGTATGACATATATGTGTAGTATTTATCGTTTAGCTTTAAGGAATTATAAATGGTTGATTGGTTGTAGGATTAACTTCTTCCAATAACGGTTAATCAGGGGACCTATGGATTAACGTGTATTCCTAACCACAGCGAACATCCATGCCTAAATCGGGATTCGAACCCAGCACCTTTAGCATACGAGGCTAGATCGCTAACACACAGCCATATTAGGCGGGAAAAGCTATACATAAGCCGGATTTACACGCTACCAGTTGGGATTAAAGTTTAGATTGCCAGTCTGTGACGTCACCTGGCTACCGGTTTCAAAAAATAAACATTTTCTATTTACTGGCCCCCACGCGTTCCTATCAACCAATCTCATGGACTCTACCTTGATCACCGAGAGACGGCGCAGCGGTCGCTTTGGTGACGTCACAGAACTGGAGATCGAAACTTGAAACGTGTATTCCGATTGCAAGTCCCGTTAACTATTGGTATAGATTGGTTGTTTTCAGATTATATGGCGCCGTCAG
Organism: Linyphia triangularis; assembly: GCA_963978545.1. NCBI lineage: Eukaryota > Metazoa > Arthropoda > Arachnida > Araneae > Linyphiidae > Linyphia > Linyphia triangularis. The sequence continues at coordinate 110,177,685 of OZ021723.1, read as the reverse complement.
CAACACGAGGGCTATAATGCGCCGAAACATTCGTCATTAGACAAGCCAACATACATTTACAAACACCCATGCCTTACACGGGACTCGAACCCGCAGCCTCGTTGTCTAGAAGCTAGTACGCTAACCACTATACCACTATTGGTATAGAAAATCATTTTTACAAGACCTTTTATTTGACATATCGCCCGTGGCGTTTGTATATAGTGTAAATAGTGACGTGTTATTTTAAAATTCTATTGTAATTTATTTTATCTTCTTATTTTATTTATTAACAGCGATTATACAAGTTAGAAAAAGGTGACAACACCTAAAGCAATCGAGAAATTTCGAGATGTTTCTTTTTCGATGAATTGGCTGGAAATTTCGGGAATGTACTCACGCGCCTGGTATATAAAGACAGGAGATCGGGAAAGTTTTTAGATTGACTTCGGACTTCGATGAAAGCTGATCGCTTTGTTTACTGGAGAGAGCTTGTATAATCGCTGTATTCGAAGTTGTTTTTGTTGAAGCTTGTGTTGAAGCTGGAGAGTGATTACACTGTTGTCTTTAAATAACTTTTGTGATATATTGAAGAGAGAATAAACATTTTTATACCGTAAAAACTGCACCCTCATTGCCTCTGTGGAAAAATTCATAGCAGTATGTTCTTACCCTTTTGCAGGTGTGTGGAGTGCGCATGCGTCGCCTGCTTGCACTGAAGACGCGCTCATCAAGTGCAACGAAATGAAGGTGCGAGACGAACTCGACATCACTTTCCCGAAGGACGCCGAAGAACTCGAGTCCCAGTGCCGGTAAGCGTATTTTCCAAACCCTACTCGCATAGAAGTGAATCCCAGTGCCGGTAAGCGTATTTTCCAAACCCTACTCACATAGAAGTGAGTCCCAGTGTCGGTAAGCGTATTTTCCAAACCCTACTCGCATAGAAGTCGCAGAGAGTAAAGGAGTGCTTTCATTGGTTGCTTGAGGAAGAAGTCTGCAATTAAATCACTGGAGTCATAATCATACTCCGATTTTCTAAAAGTATCGTGCATAAATATGTCAAATATAAAAATCAAAGAGGGTCGCGAAATCAACAGCACTTCAATCCCTCCTCTTACCGTGACGTCATTTCTAACTTCACCTGAGCTACCGATGAAAGTGTTCCTTTTCCCTTTGTGTCTTCTAAGCGAGTAGGGTTTGGTAATAGGTACACCTCAATACTTGCACCATTCATTCAAATGAAAGTAGAAAAATCGACTGAGACGGCAAGTTTAGATACCTCATCAAACATCATTCTGAATTTTTCTATTTTGATAGAATGTAGAGAAACGTTAGTAGATCTCGAATCCACTGGTCTGCCGGAGCAAAAATGGCCGTAACTATTCAAAAATCAGCTTTGAAAGAGTGGAACTAAATCCGATTTCCAAATATGTCATAACTTGCCAAATAATGAACATCCTATGTTTGTCTGGTAACACGCTGATCTTTAATTTTTAATAAGGACAGTTGCGGACAATTTGTGCTTCCTGGCGCCAATAACTTTCATCCATAAAAAGTTGGACAAATTGGCAATTAACATTGCATCATAAGTGAAGTAATAATTATTGCCAACTTGGCTCACTTTTAAAAAGAGAGAAGTATTTTTCGCCAGAGAGAATAAATATCGCATGCACTCTTCTTCACTTGAAAATTAAAGAGCAGTGGATTACCTCATAAGAAAGAATGCTCATTATTTGACAAGTCGTGACATATTTGGCAATCGGATCAATTCATTCGAAGTCGATTTTTGAATAGTTTCGACCATTTTTGACCCTGCAGACCAGTAGATCAATTCAAGTTTCTTTAGATTCTTTATAAAATTTCGGAATGATCGTAGATGAGGTCGATAAACTTACAGTCGCCTTTCGGAGTAATAGTAGTAAAAATTTCGACTCTAACTACATTTTCTGAATAGTGCATGCTCTGCATGGTTATTGACTTGAAATTGAAGCTTTCTTAAAAGGTAAGTGTTACGAATTTTTGTATATTTGTAAATATTTTGAAGTATTAATTATGTGGAAAGAAAATTTTGTGTACATTTCGCATAAGGCAGTGCAAGAGTTTATTTTGCTTTCCTGCGGTGTGTCTCTTTGTGCAGGAAAACAAGTTTTACAGAGATAATGCTGGGAAGTGAGTTTTACAAAGAGCAGGCCATTTAACATTATGGTAATGGCAATCTCGCCAAATTGGCGACGGTTTTGGCGACTAATTTTTGTCGCCAAATTTGGCTAGAAATCGCCAGATGTCGCCAAACTTGCCGACCATTTGGCGACATTTTCGGTCCCTATGTACATGTATAGGACTTTTCGACTACGATCTGGAAAGTCCTCCAAATTTCTATCTCTAGAAGATTCACGAAGTATTGACTTTCTTATATAAGGTCGTACTGAGTGTAGTTATCGAGTTAGTTGACTGGAGTTACTGAGTTAGCTGTCTCACAGCGAGCATACAGAGGAGTTCCGAAAGTGAACTATTTTGCATTGTCTTTTGTGGCGATTCTTAGCAGTTGTGTTGTCAAGTTTTTAACTGCTGTTTTGTGCTCTATTGTTGTGTAAAGAGCTGTATTGAGTCTACTAGAACGAGAAGTTCTAGAATTATATCGAAATAAATTTCTGCAATTTTTTATCTGCTTTGGCTTCAAGTCTTTCGAACCCATCCACGGTAACAGTAAGATTTAATTAACAACTTTTCCCGAAACAAGTTAGAATCTGTTAATAACCATGGGCAGCCTATTTGCCCGTGGTCCTGCATAATGACCGTTTGAGCTGCACTGTAAAAGGATCTTCATTCGTGAAGGATTTTCATTTCGATTTTGTAAGTGATTTTGTAAGCTGGTGTACTTCAAATTCCATACCTGCAAAAAATAAAGTTAGTCAATTCATCGATACTTTTCTTTGCATGGTCAAACACCATGAAAAGTTGGCTCCTAATCACTGAAAGAAGTGGCAATTGCACCTAAAAGTTGGCAATGCATATTGTTACGAATTTTTGTATATTTGTAAATATTTTGTAGTGTTAATTTTGTAAATAGAAACATTTATGTACATTTTGCATACGGCAGTGCAATAGTTCGTCTTTAGTTTGCTTCCCCGCAATGTGTGTCTGAATGCTTGATAACGAGTTTTACAAGGAGCAGGGCATTTAACATTAGAGTAATGGCAATCTCGCCAAGCTGGCGACGGTTTTGGCGACTAATTTTTGTAGCCAAATTTGGCGACCGTTTGGCGACATTTTCAGTCCCCATGTACATGTATAGGACTTTTCGACTATGATCTGGAAAGTTCTCTAAATGTCTATCTCTGGAAGATTCACGAAGGTTCGCCTCCCCTATATAAGACCGAGAATTAATTGACTAGAGTTAGTTGAGTCACTGAGTTAGTTGAGTCACTGAGTTAGTTGAGTCGGTTAGTTGACTGAAATTACTGAGTTAGTTGAGATATTAACTGAGTGGAGTTACTGACTTGGTTGACTGTCAGTGAGCATTCAGAGAGTTCCGAGAGCAAACTGTATTGCATTGTCTTTTGCGGCGATTTAGCAGTTGTGTGTCAAGTTTTTAAGTGCTGTTTTGTGCTCTATTGTTGTGAAAAGAGCTGTATTCTGTCTACTAGAACGAGAAGTTCTGCAGTTGTAAAGAAATCTGTGAAGAGTTGTATCGGAATAAATTTCTGCAAGTTTTGATCTGCTTTGGATTCAAATCTTTCGAACCCATCCAACGGAACAATATAAACGTATAAACGATTTTTTTAATGAGTTCTTTTTTTTCCTCCCCTAAATAGCATTGAGCAGCCTCCCCTCTTCTGCTACTCGGACTTTGTGGAAAGGTGTCCAACTTCCGTCACCTCCATCGTCAGAGAATTCTACATCGAGTCCAAGAAGCTCTTCGGAAGAATATGCGCCACTAACGGAGATCTCAAAGACAGTGAGTGACACTCTATTATTGTTACGTCTGTATAACATTGTGACGAATTTATTTTTAAAGTTCTATTTTATCTCATTCTTATCTGCAAAAATCGACCCCCGAATTACACTTTAGTGGAGTTTTGGACGCTGATTCAAAAGGGATCTGAGCTGTTGTTTACTTTCGTCATGCCTGCATTATCGCTGTGTCTGAAGTTGTGTGCACCGTAGCATTTGTGAAGCTTGATAGCGATTTTACTGTTCGGAGAACTTTGGTGATCCTTCGAAAGAAAAATAAAGAATAGTTTTTTTTTTTTTTTTTTTTTTTTTTTTTTTTTTACTTTGTAAAAACTGCATCATCTTTTCCTTAAGAAAATTCATATTACTATACTTTATTTTTCGTAGAATAGGCTCACAAAACCACTCCAAATAACAGCAAAGTCGCTATCAAGCTATAACATAGGCATCAGTGTGGAAAACTTCTTATACAGGGACAATTCAGGCACCACGAAAGTGAACAAACGCTTAACTCCTTTCAAAGCAGCGTCCAAAACTCAACTGACCTCCGATACCACGCATTTAAATGGCTTCAAATAAATCACTAGAAAGTTTAAAGGCACTTAAGGGCCCGTTGAAAACTGATAAATACAACAAACACTTTAATTTAATATTCATATTTTTTTTTAATACTGTGCAAATGAAAATTATTTCTGATATGTATTTATAAAATATTTAAAAAAAAAAAAAATTATTTTTTTATTTTTAAAAGAAGATCCTTTTAAAAAACTACATTACGTGTGAATTCGACAGAGAAATTGGATTTTCACTGACAACAAAATCGGCGCTATAATAGATTTGAAAGATATCATCAAATTGATTGTATTCCTATTCATTAACATAGCGTCGATTTTGTTGTCAGCTTGTGCTGAGTGTTTGCATCTAGTTCCAAATAACAAAAACATCCCTAACGACATAATGTGAGGCAATGCGAGTATTTATTAAAAATGAGCGTGAATTTATACATTTACGTCCAAATGTATTTTATAAATTCTGACGAAAACATTTTTAGCAGCAGGAAAGAGTTTTAACGATGATCGGTTAAAATTCTTTCACCTACAGCGTTACAAAGTGAGGCAGTGAGTCAGTGATCAGCCTAACTTTTATAGTAATTCCTAATGGAGTAATTGGTTAATGGGTTCGTACTGATGGAAATTTTGCGATCCACTCGTGTAAATATATAATAGACTGAGAGGCGACTGCAATTTTTGGACCCCATCGAACATCATTCTGAATTTTTTATAGAAATTAGAGAAAAGTGAGTAGATTACGGATCCACTGGTCTGCCGTGGCAAAAATGGCCGAAACTGATCAAAAATCGACTTGGAATGAGTTGAACTAAATCCGATTGCCAAGTGAGCCATAACTTGCCAAATAATGAGCATTTTGTTTTTATTTGGTAACCCTCACTCTTTAATTTTCAATTAAAAAGGTTGCAGACGATTCAGATATCTGGCAACGGTCTACTTGCATCTATTAAAAGGGAGCCAAGTTGGCAAAAAATATTACGTCGCTTATGACGTAACTGGTGTCGCCAATTTGGCTTACTTTTAAAAGATATAAGTTTTCCGAGCCAAATATCAGAAATCGTTTGCACTTTTTCTCATTGAAAATCAAAATGAAGTGCGTTGCCAAACAAATAAGTTTGTTCTATTTTTGGCAAGTTATGACATATTTGGCAATCGGATTTTAGTTCAAATCATTCCAATTCGATTATTGATCAGTTTCGGCCATTCTTGCCACGGCAGACCAGTGGATCCGTAATCTACTCACTTTTCTCTAATTTCTATAAAAAATTCAGAATGATGTTCGATGGGGTTGCAGTCGGACTCTAACATAAACAAATGAACTTGGCTCAGTTCAAGGAAGAAAGTGCGTTGTCAAGGAAACGAGACTCGTCTCATTTTCCACTGGAGGTATTCCTCAACATTGGAAGTAGACATCCACATTGGCTTGATGTATGTTTAGATGGTGTATTTGATGATAATCCGAGACCTCACCGAACATCATTATGAATTTTGATATAGAGTGTAGAGATATGTAAATCACGAAGTTACTGGTCTGCCTGGAAAAAAAATGGCCGAAACTATTCAAAAATCGACTTTGAATGAGTTGAACTGAATCCCGATTGAAAAATGCGTCATAAACTTGCCGAATAATGAGCATTTTTTTTTTATGTGGTAACCCACTGCTATTTAATTATCAATTAGGAAGAATGGAAACGAATATTTATTCTCTGGCGAAAAATACTTCTCTCTTTTTAAAAGTGAGCCAAGTTGGCGATAAATGTTACGTCACTGATGACGTAATATTTATCCTCGACTTGGCTCACTTTCAGAAGAGAAAAGATCTTGGCGCCAAGAAAAACAAACAGTCTTTATTGAAAACTAAAGAGTGATGAGTTACCAGACAAAAAAAATGGATATTTAATGTTTGGCAAGTTGTAACATACTTTTGGCAATCGGATTTAGTTCAACATGAGTTGAAGTTCATTTTTGAATAGTTTCAGCCATTTTTTCCCCGGCAGACCAATGGATTTTTATGTGATCCAGTCACATTTTTCTAAATTCTTTAAAAAAAAAAGTTAGAATGATGTTCAGTTGCCTCTCAGTCTATTATATTTCATAGATTATCCAAATAGATTAATTCAAGTAAATGATTTCCCATCACCCAGACGAGTAGTGTTCTGCATACGTCTTTCCAATTCCAAATCAACGAAGCTTGTTTCCATAGCAACTGTCACCAATTAGACTATTTGGCGGGAGTTATTATCCCCTTTTGACAGGCAGTAAGTTTGACTAATATGATGTCTCTAAATTAGAATTTCATTTGTTGTTTTAAAAAAAAAAAAAAATATGAACTATCCTATTAATTGCAGAATACTTGCGTAACTCCAAATGCCTGAATGACGTCATGACCAACCAGATGGACTTTTGCGTACAGAAGCTCGCGCACAGAGAAGCGGAGGGCGCATGCGCGTGAGTATTAAAGTATCCTTCTATTTGTGCAAAGTCTTTCGGATTCAGAAAGGATTTCTTAATTTTGAAATGATATAGCCCCGAAACAGTGAGAGACAGAAAGAATATAACCTATAAAAACAGTTATTAATATTGTTACGAATTTTTGTATATTTGTAAATATTTCGTAGTGTTAATTTGGTAAATAGGAACATTTATGTACATTTCGCACAAGGCAGTGCAATAGTTCGTCTTTAGTTTGCTTCCCCGCAATGTGTGCCTTACTGCTTGATAACGAGTTTTGCAGAGATAACGCTAGGAAGCGAGTTTTACAAGGAGCAGGGCATTTAACATTATGGTAATGGCAATCTCGCCAAGTTGGCGACGATTTTGGCGACTAACTTTTGTCGTCACATTTGGCGAGAAATCTCCAAATGTCGCCAAACTTGGCAACCATTTGGCTACATTTTCTGTCCCCATGTACATGTATAGGACTTTTCGACTACGATCTGGAAAGTTTTCAAAATGTCTATCTCTGGAAGATTCACGAAGATATTGACTCCTAAATAAGATCGGCCGTGAGTGGAGTTGGGGAATTAGTCAGTTAGTTGACTTGAGTTGAGTTAGTTGAGTCAGTTAGTCGACTGGAATTACTGAGTTGGTTAAGATACTGACTGAGTGGAATTGCTGACTTGGTTGTCTGTCAGCGAGCATTCTGAGTGTTTTGAAAGCGAACTGTATTGCATTGTCTTTTGCAGCGATTTTAGCAGTTGTGTTGTCAAGTTTTTAACTACTGTTTTGTGCTCTATTGTTGTGTAAAGAGCTCTATTGAGTCTACTAGAACCAGAAGTTCTGGAGTTGTAAAGGAATCTGCGAAGAGTTGTATTGTAATAAATTTCTGCAAGTTTTGATCTGCTTTGGCTTCAAATCTTTCGAACCCATCCAACGCAACAATATAAATCATTTATATGCGTTGCCAATTTTAGTATTCATTAGCACAGCTCCGTTTCTGTTGTCAAAGTGTGCGTGGTGTTGGCATCCAATTTAAAATATCAAAAGCATCCCTCTCAACAAAACATGAGGCAAACTACTTTTAAAAATTTATTCATTGAAAATGAATTTATGCACTCATATCCGAATATTATTTTTTTTTCCCCCGATTAAAATAATTTTATTATTTATTAAATCTGTTATTATCAGTTAATTTTTTCTTTCTTTTTGGTTGTTTGATTCGTATCTGTCTAGAGCAGCTTCCGCCACCAACTTTTAGAGACGGGCCGCATGACTTATGTTGGAACTTTCCGCGGGCCGCAGATTTATACCGAATACGCCAATAAATATATTGCTTCACTACATATGTTCAATGTTAGAAATGTGATAATTACTAAAGATTCAACAACATGAAAGGATTTTTAAAACTGAAGCAATAATTTAACTTTTATTATAATAATAAAATAACAATTGATATTTGATTTTTGTTTCAAATAATTAAAAAAATAATTTTCTTTGCATCGTAAATCAAAGTCATAAAAAGAATTAACCTTTTTTGGCAATATTACAATGTGACGACATAAACTCATAATAATAAAGATATTTAAACCATACCTCCTAAATCTTCCATTTTAGTCGATAAATTAAAATTGAAAAAAGCCAAAGGCAGATGGCGCCACTGTATAGGAATTGACGTAAGGATTTCAAACATAAAAAAAAGTAAATTAGACGCTGTTTACGACTTTTTAATTTATGTCATTTCGTTAAGTGATCTCTTTTCATACCTATACTCACCAAATGTCAAGGTTCTCTACAAAGTAGTTTCTAAATGTACTGGGCAAGAAGAATATAACATATAGACTGAGAGGCGACTGCAATTTTCGAACACCATCGAACATCATTCTGAATTTTTTTATAGAAATTAGAGAAAAGTGTGTAGATTACGAGTCCACTGGTCTGCCGTGGCAAAAATGGCCGAAACTGATCAAAAATCGACTTTTAATAAGTTGAACTAAATCCAATTGCCAAATGCGCCATAACTTGCCAAATAATGAGCATGTTTTTTTTTATTTGGTAACACTCATTCTTTTAATTTTCAATTAAGAAGGTTGCAGACCATTCAGATATCTGGCGAATGTCTACTTGCATCTATTAAAAGGGAGCCAAGTTGGCAATAAACATTACGTCACTGATGACGTAACTGATGTCGCCAATTTGGCTTACTTTCAAAAGGTGCAAGTTTTTCGAGCCAGAGATCAGAAATCGTTTGCGCTTTTTCTCATTGAAAATCAAAATGCAGTGGGTTACCAGACGAAAAAGGTTGTTCTCTTTTTGGCAAGTTATGACATATTTGGCAATCGGATTTTAGTTCAACTCATTCCAAGTCGATTTTTGATCAGTTTCGGCCATTTTTGCCACGGCAGACCAGTGGATTCTTAATCTACTCACTTTTCTCCAATCTCTTTAAAAAAATTCAGAATGATGTTCAATGGGGTCCAAAAATTGCAGTCGCCTCTCGGATTAAAAGCGAGTACAGGGAATGATCATTACTATAGTCCAATACAACTTAACTTGACCTAATTGAATACGCTGCAGTGATGTGTGATCCAGTTTTACTAAGTGCTGATTAGCTGCTGAATAATATTACATGTGATGTCTTTAAGTGGGAGGAGACAGGGTGAGCCAATAGTGGTTCGCCAAGTGAGTGACGTCATGAAATAGCTCGATCAAAGCCATGTGATTCGTTAAAACTCTGTGGTAAATTAATTAAGCAATAATTACAGGTGGCGCCACTGCATAGACATTAGAGGTCGGAAATATCAATCAAAATAAGTATCGATACTATATCGATATATCAGTAGATGAATTTTTAATTTTATTTTCAATTTTACCAGAAACGAAGTTTTTCAGGGCAAATTTCTACTTTTCATGAATTCATGCCAAAATTGTTTTAATAAATAAATTATAAAAATTATTTTAATAAATAAATTATAAAAATTATTTTAATAAATAAATTATAAAAATTGTTTTAATGAATAAATTATATTGTCAATCAGAATAAATAAAATACATTTGGATGTCAAAGAATAAATTCACATATACTTTCAAAGACAAAAATTTGAAAAGTAGTTTACCGCAAATTTTCTGATAGAGATGTTTTTAATATTTAAAATTAGATGCAAATTCCAGGCACACGTTGGCAACAGAAAGGCGCTATGTTAATGACCTACTAATAAATGATCTTATCTTTCCATTACATTATGTTTTCTTTTTGGTTAGTTTGCCATTTTAAATGCCTCTCAGCTAGGGATGGAACGGATGTGAGTTTTGCCGGATACCGGATTTCGGATATCCGGGGTACCATGTCTACCGGATACGGATATCCGAAACGGATTTCGCCGGATATCCGGCCGGATATTTGGTCTATATACTAAAAACGATAGTTATACGATATGCTATACGAAAAAAATGGTCATGATATGAAGTATTAAGTAAATTATAATTAGTGGTTAGCGCACCGCTCTGCATGCCACAGGTCCATGGTTTGATTCGCGGACTGGGCAAGGTTGACTTAGCTGTTTATACCTGAAAGAAATAAACTGAGGAGGACCATGCATGCTTGGGAACTAAACACTGGGGTTCGGCGTCAGAATGACCATCTAACTGAAACATAAGCTATGTGACACACAAATGCCACAGTCGAGAAAGCTGAGTTGGGCCCAACAGGCCTTAGTCCACACGGGATGTCGCGCCACTGAGTTAATTTTTTATATTTAAACTTTAGTTGATGAGTGAAAGAGATCTTTGTTGCTGATTTTATATCTTGTAATATTGATACTTTTAGTTTTTCATATAGTTCTGGCAAGGCTTTATCACGAAAATAATTTCTATTTGGAAGCGGATAACGAGGAGCTAGGTATTTTATTAACTGACCAAAGCCTTCTCTATTCGCAATGGAGAATGGTTCAGCATCAAGAGCCATTAACTCACCTAAAATTATATTAAAAACATTTTTTACAATGTTGAAGTGCAAAATATAGCTACTTTCAATTTACTTCATGCATTGTTTATAATTGATAAATGATTACAAAATTATACCGGAGGCATTTGTTAATAACAAAAGATTTATTTTAAATATTTTATGAAATTGAAGTCTTATTTTTTTTTGTAATGCACCTAAAACATTACGGATTTAAAGAAATCTCGTAGAAAACTTAAATCGGATCTATCGGAATATTCCGTCTTTAAATATAAACTTAAAAAATTTCGAACCCAAAATTCATCAACATTATGTTATACCATATTTAAAATATATATTTAATATAAACAAACAAAATTAGTACTTACATATTTTTGTGGTTAAGGCTTTTGCTTTAGGATCATCTAAACTCCACAATTTTGTTACAAATAATTTATATTCCAATGTTGTCTGCGTGCATTTCTTGTTTTGATGAATTGTTTTTTCTTGTTAATCAATATTTGATGCATTTAGTGAGTCTTTTAAGCTTCGGTGAATTTCCTTATGCACACTCATTAAATGGTTCCATAAGGGTTTTGTGGAAAAGGATTTTGTGGAAAAGGATTTTGGGCTTTTGCTGCGCACATTTTTTAAACGATTCTGTGGAGCAAGTAACACATAGGGCTTTACTTTCGTCATTTCCCATTAATTTTAAAATACTTCCAAATGGGTGATTTTAAATGAGCCATTATTAAAAATTATAAATTGGATTGTAATTGGAGAAAACTAAAATTCAAGGCATTCTAGAGAGCTAAATATAACTCCACATTGTGGCGCTGCTTTAAAGACCTAAAAATTACAATACTTCATTTTACGTCAGAAAAAATATACCAGCTTTCAACTTCTGCCAATGAAAAATCAGAAATTAGACCATACCATTCACAGCATAAAGGGGTAGGGTATTATCGTCGATAGAACAAAAAAAAAGCATTGAGGATTGCGCATTGGCTATTTATTGCTTTTTACTCGCTAGCAAATGTCAGAAAAAAAGGAGGAAGTGAGAATAACTAAAACTCTGAAGTCACTTATGTTATGGAAAAAAAGTACTATTTATTAGTATTTCGGTTCGAGTTTTACGGAGAACCATTCAAATATAACATCTGGAATTAATCAGATCATAAACTTGGAATGAAAAGAACATATTGCAAAACACGTATGAAGGATGTGTATGGAAAAAGATTGGAGGAATGGTTTATGCTTATCAACTCGGCGTCAATAATACGGCGCCTCTTTCTGTTTTCGTTTTCTAATTTGACTGCAATTTATGTCCAAGAAAAAAAAATTACAAAAAAAAAGTTTAGGATGCGGTGTTCCCTTTGTCCGAAAAAGATCCTTATTTTTTTCAAAAAATTATTCCTTGTGGATACCTGGTGGTCGGATATACAGCCGGATATCCGAATGAAATTATCGGATGTCCGGTATTTCAAATCGGATATCCGACGGGGTTTCGGATATTGAAAAATCAGCCGGATATGCCGGATATCGGATATTTGCCGGATATCCGTTCCATCCCTACTCTCAGCCAAATCCAAACTTTAGTTTTGAAGTTTTTGAAAAGGGAATAAAGAAAATCGAAAAAGCACATGGAACTACAAAACGATCATCAAAAAACTAAAAATGTTTGAAAATATCGATATATCAGTGACTTGTCTCGATATTTCTTAATAAATATCGATAAAAATATCGGTGTATCGATATATCGCCGACCTCTAATAGATATTGACGTAAGGATTTCAAAGAATAAAAATAAAGTACATTAGATGCTGTTTTCGATTTCTTTTTATTTTAATTTTATTAAGTGATCTTTTTTTTTTTTTTTTAAATTTCATTAAGTTATCTTTTTTTTTTTTTTTTTTTTTTTAAATTTCATGAAGTGATCTTTTTTTTTTCTTCTTTTTTTTTAAATTTCATTAAGTGATCTTTTTTTTTTCTTCTTTTTTTTTTTAATTTCATTAGGTGATCTTTTTTTTTTTTTACCAACTCAATGATCCTTACTAGGACTTTATCTCAAGTTGTGTTTTGTAGGTATCAGAATGCCGTGATGCAGTGCATGGGTTCACTGGTGACAGACACTTGCGGGGGAGAAGGCCTCGACATCATGAAGGAAGTGTACAGGGTGATGAAACCGATGCTGGAAAATGGAATATGTGACGACGAATGAGCGACTATTCAGGATCATACCAGACAGTGTCCATCAAATAACAAGAGCGTTGGTTTTCATTAAATACTAAATATTTACCCTCTGTTCGTTTTTTTTTTTAGTTGTATCATACAATTAATTTCTTCTTTGAGAGATTTCGCCGTTATGAGGTTTTCTTTCTTCAATCCATTCTTGGTGGCTTCTCGTTCTATATATTGGGACAGGCTTACTTTGAGCTCACTAAATACTCTACAGCGATGCGTGAACCGGTTTTACTACGTTCTGATTGGCTGATTAGATCCGTGGTTAGAAAATTAAAACTAGGGGTGTGGAACGTCACTCAACTTTCAATTACACTATAATAGCTGTCATTGCATTAAAATTTAAGGTGTTATTTACCATTTTCGTATTTTCACTCATTTAGATGTATAAAAATAGCCAATTCGGCGATATTTTTGGCAATAAGCTTTACATGGGCAAAACAAAAAACACACATACAAGCCAATATGGCGAAATTGGCGATGTTATTCGATAGAAATTACATTGTACTTCCTTTGCGTGAAACAGAAAAAAAATTAATCGTTGATGGTCAATGCTCAAGGACAGAGAGCTCTGTCTTAGAGGCACTCGTTTTTGAACTTTTTATACCTTTACCACATTTCTACTGGAATTTCGAAGGTGGGGACGATTAGAATACCTTAAGAGGCGTTAGCAAATAAATTTTAATCAAAATTGTTTGATCCGTTCTTTTTTTAGCAATTGCTGAAAAACATGATGTTTTCGTGATTTTAACCTTATGCGCATGCGCGATTTTGATGAAAACTTTAATGGTAGGTCGCATGGCCACCACCAACCCTCACATCAAATTTGAACATCATAAGTCAATTTTTTCGGTAGTTATGCTAACTACGTACACATAGACATACCTTTCTCAAGACCAAAGTTTTTGAAATCAGGATTTTTCCAAAACCTGGAAAAATGCGAAAACAATTGAATTTTCTTTTTTTTTTACCGAATGCTACACTTTCATTACATTACGTAAACATTTGGGTTAGGCCACGTAGCCCAGCCGGGAGAGTATCGTTCGGACCGACTAAAGACAGCCGACCGTGTTCGGTTGGTTGTTTTCAGATTATCTGGTGCCGTCAGCAGCACGAGGGCTATAATAACATTCGTCATTAGACAAGCCAACATACATTTACAAACACCCATGCCTAAACACGGGACTCGGAACCCGCAACCTCAGAAGATAGCACGCTAACCACTATACCGTTTGGTCGGCATCGACCGTGTTCGCTAATTGTGACTAGGGCCCATACAAATCAATACCTCTGGTGGTAGCAAAGCCATGTCTACTGCTGATGTGTTCTGTTTGGTAATTAGAGGTCGGAAATATCGATCAAAATAAATATCGATACATGATTTTTTTATTTTTTTTTATTTTTTATTTGATTTTCAATTTTGCTAGAAACGAAGTTTTTCAGAACGAATTACTACTTTTCATTCTTTTTTTTAAGATGACTACTTTTACAACTCTAATGGATCTATTGCAAAAGAAAAAGTTATATTATTGCTTAATTGGTGCAATAATTTGAAGACAAATTTAGATAATTTTCAATAACTTTTAATGGCATACATACAATTAATAAGTTTTTTCCAATTTTATTTTAATTTTCGAAAGCCAGGGAGGTGCAACCACCGCTCCTGTTGCCGCCCATGATTATGAAGTGTGTATGGCATTTTGCCATTTTAATTGTCTCTCAGCCAAGTCCAAATTTTAGTTTTGATTTTTTTGAAAAAGGAATTAAGAAAATCGAAAAGACACATGAAACTGCGAAACGATCATAAAAAAAATAAAAATATTTGGAAATATCGATATATTGGTGACTTTTATCGATATTTTAAAAAAATATCGTCGTATCGATAAATCGCTGACCTCTAATGGTAATACCTCTAAATGAGGAACTTTCACGTTTTTGGTTTTATTTTTAAATAAAAGTAGAGAAAAAATCATGAAAGACAATACCATTCTTTCAAAAATTTGAGCTCGGATAGATAGTTAAAAAAAATATTTAGTTTTTCACTTTGCGATTTGGCGGGAAAAAGTCACTTTTGCGTGAAACGTCAACGCGCAGATAATGAACGAGTCTAAAACCTGTTTTAGACGAGGAATGAGTGTGGTTTCTCCTTCGTTTTGCGACTTTATCTCATGTTTAACCACGTCACGGTTTTTTCATGCGTTTTTGGTCACGTGACTTTTGCTTTGATTTCGGCTAATTTCAAACTCGATTTTTGATTAATTGAAAGCATAAAATATAATTGCGCTGCTCAAATATATTCATTGGATAACACTAGAAAGTACAAAAAAATATTCATTTTCCTCACTTATGCAAATTCCTCATTAGGAAGTTTCACACACGGTTGGTAGTGCTGCCATCTACCGGGTAGCTACCGAACGAGATAGAAATGAATCCCGAAGTATAGTCCATTCTCACTTCAGTTGGAGAAAACCACAAATGTTCACACGATTGTAATCATTTCAAAAACCGTAAAGATTCTAAAAGACTTTTTTTTTAGTGTATAGAGCCTGCTAACACTTTCAGAATTTACTCATTTTTCAGAAATATTTTCTCAGGTAAAAATTAAAAAATGACAAATGCAATATATCGTGTATTTATAAAGTGTTACTACTTTCTTTCTTTGTTACAAAAAGTTGTGATATTGTTTTAATTTCATTAGTGTAAATTTAATCTTTTAAAGAATATATTTTTAAAAATCTGGTAAGAATTACTTAATTTTTGATTGACAATACCACAAAGGGGGAAAAACGTGCTAAATTAAAAAACCAATCGCAAATCCGTTCGCAATCGTTTTCCGGTAAAAAAAAAAAAAAATTTGCCATATTCCAACAGTGATTTATGAAAGCGATATACTTCATATTGCTCTCCAAGCAACAAAACTAGTTGTACAATATTTTGTTGTTAAACATTTGTTGTACAACTTTTTTCTATTTTGCCAAATAGACAAGCAATGCTTTGAAGTGCTTCCAAGTTTTTTTTAAGAATTTCTAACTAAAGCTTCATCTTATTTGTTGCTCAAAAACGTTAAATGGTACATTGTTAAACAATTTTATTACAATTACCCATATGTATACATAGGGTAGTTAAAGTATAGCATTCGGTTAAAAAAAAAAAAAAATTCATTTCTCCACGTTTTGGAACATCCTGATTTCAAAAAAGTCATTTAGAAAAAAATGTCTGTTGGTGTGTGTATGTGTGTATGTGGTCAGCATAACTCCTGGACAAATTGACCTACAATGTTCAAATTTACTGTGCGGGTGGATGGCACAGGGACCTACCATTAAAGTTTTCGTCAAAATCACGCATTCGCATAAGGTATTTGCCATTCAAAACATGTTTTTCAGTAATTGCAACAAAAAAAAAAAAAAAAAAAAAAAAAGTCTCTAACTATTTTGTTCAATATCGCTGTTGTAAAGCTTTTTAAGGAGTTCTAAACATCCCCACCTCCGAAATTCCCGTAAAAATGCTTTAATGGCGTAGAAAGTTGAAAAACGAATGCCTTTAACACAGAGTTCTCAATGATCAATGATCGTTTTTTCTTCTCTCTTCAGTTTCACTTGCAAGAAAGGATAATATAAAAATTATCGAAAAACATATCGTAAAAATCATCATTTTGGCGGAGATTTTTTCTTTCTTTAATTAATCATACAAGAATTATCGCAAAAATTTCGCCGATTGGCCATTTTTGCTAAGTGAATGATGAAAATATAAAAACGGCAAATGACACAAATCCACATCTTTTATTACAGTAGAATCGAAATTTTTGAAATGTTTCACACTCCTAGTAAAAAATAAAATATTCTTCAAGTTATGAGTAAACCAAAAATGCATTTATCGTAGAGCATTTTGATTGAAACACTATTTGTATTATTTACCTAAGTTGCTGTACCTACAATTTTGTTAAGCTCTTTTACAAGAACTGAATTCGACAAAAAGCAAGTATCGAACAAAGTTGAGCACAATCTCCATATTCTAGCAGCAAGTTTTAGTAGCGCCTACATACAACTAACAATAGTTGAATATTTTGATAAATTTAATATAATTATGATCTAAAATGTTTCATGTTCTACAACAGGATATAAAGCATCCAATATGAATAGTGAATTAAAATTTAAATTAAAGGCCGAAACTATAAAATCCTGGTATATTTAGGTTTTTTTTTTTTAAGGTTACTACGTCTCCTTAAAACTTATTTTTAATTTAAACCTTTAAAATTATAATTTTTACATGTTTGGTGCAATAACTAAATTTTATTTAAAAAAAAAATCCTCACATAAAGCTCTAAACTTTCAAAAGTTAAAAAAAAAAAAAAAAAAAAAAAAAAAAAAAAAAAATTAAATTATATCTTCTGTTTCATTTTTTAATATTTTTTCCTGATTTTATTGAGAAAATTTCACTAATATTATACTCTAAACTTTATAGGCATCGGATTTTGAATAAGAAAACTAGTTTTAGGGAAAAGCAATAA
This sequence comes from Linyphia triangularis, assembly GCA_963978545.1. Classification (NCBI taxonomy): domain Eukaryota; kingdom Metazoa; phylum Arthropoda; class Arachnida; order Araneae; family Linyphiidae; genus Linyphia; species Linyphia triangularis. The sequence continues at coordinate 110,160,059 of OZ021723.1, read as the reverse complement.
AGACTATACCTAAGGTAAACGAATCGTAAAAAAAAGGATATTTTTCATTTATATTTTGTGGAGTTTAAGCCTTTTAAGTAAGATGGGAATTCTGAAAAATACATACTGAAAAAAAATGCGTTCGAAACATCAAATGAGCTATTGCAGCTAAACTAAATTTTGTATAAAAAAAATATAATTTTTCTGCAATTTCAGTTATCAAATTGGCTCAAAAACTTCCCAGAAAAAGGAGAATGCTTCAAAGATTATAAACAAGCAAAAAATAGAAAATCAATATTTTTATAATTTTTTTATAAAAGCAAGGGTACCAAGTCGTCTTAAGTTTTTATAAGTACGATGTTTTTAAATTTAAATTTTTAGATTTTCGACGAGCTTAAGTTTTTAAATTCCCTATATGCAGAAAATACTAAACATATATTACAAAATACAGATGCCTTTAGAAATGATATTTTTACTTTCAATTACCCATATGTATACATAGGCTAATGAAAGTATAGCATTCGGTCAGAAAAAAAAAAAGAAAAAAAAAATGTGATTTTTTTTTTTGCATTTCTCCACGTTTTAGAACATCCTGATTTCAAAAAAGTGATCTAGAAAAAATGTCTGTCTGTGTGTCTATACGTGGTCAGCATAACTCCCGAACAAATTGACCTACGATATTTAAATTTGGTGTGAGGGTTGGTGATGGCCATGGGACCTACCGTTAAAGTTTTTGTCAAAATCGCGCATGCGCGTAAGGTAGCTGCCATTGAAAAAATCACGTTTTTCAGTAATTGCCAAAGAACGGCTCTAACGATTTTGTTCAAAATTGCTGTGGTAAGGCCTCTTAAGGTATTCTAAACATCCCCACCACCGAAATTCCCATAAAAATACTTTAATTGCGTAAAAAGTTGAAAAACGACTGCGTTTAACACAGAGTTATGTTTCCTAGAGCACACCTTATCTATGACTGTTTTATATATATATATGTGTTTCACTTACAAAAAAGGATAATATAAGAATTATCCATAAGTATATCCCCAAAATTCCATTTTTTTTTTTTTTTTTTTTTTTTTTTTAAAGACCCACATATGAATTATCACAAAAAATATCGCCAAACTGGCAATTTTTTATAAACGAACGATGAAAATATAAAAACGCTAAATTACACAAATCTACATCAGCAATATACAGTGTAATTGAAAGTGGTGCGATGTTCCACACCCCGAGTTTTTACACAGCTGAGTTAAATAAAAACAAAGTAATGTCTAGTACGAAGTCCAATATAATCATTAATCACTGTATATTTACTAATCTGAAGCAAGCCAACATAATTTCGCGTGCCTCGTACCTCTGCTTAACAATTACAAAAGATGAATATTTTCTATTACAAAGACAATAGTCCGAGAAGCGAGTGCAATTTTTGGACCCCAACGAACATCATTCTGAATTTTTTATAGAGATTGGAGAAAAGTGAGTAGATTACGAATCCACTGGTCTGCTGTGGCAAAAATGGCCAAAACTGATCAAAAATAGACTTGGAATGAGTTGAACTAAAATCCGATTGCCAAATATGTCATAACTTTCCAAAAAGAGAACAAACTTATTCGTTTGGCAACCCACTGCATTTTGATTTTCAATGAGAAAAAGCGCAAACGATTTCTGATCCTTGGCTGGGAAAACTTGCACTTTTAAAAGTAAGCCAAATTGGCGACATCAGTTACGTCATCAGTGACGTAATGTTTATTGCCAATTTGGCTCATTTGTGAAAGATGCAAGTAAGCCATCGCCACACATCCGAATCGTCTGCAACCTTCTTAATTGAAAATTAAAGAGTGAGGGTCACCAAATAAAATAAAATGCTCATTATTTGGCAAGTTATGGCGCATTTTGGCAATTGGATTTAGTTCAACTTATTAAAAGTCGATTTTTGACCAGTTTCGGCCATTTTTGCCACGGCAGACCTGTGGATTCTTAATCTACATACTTTTCTCCAATTTCTATAAAAAAAAATTCAAAATAATGTTCGATGGGGTCCAAAAATTGCAGTCGCCTCTCAGTTTACAATGTCTGTTCACATATTCACCTCTAAAGTCGAAGACAACTTATCCTGACCTCATTGACGCTGTAGGATGAATCCTTCCGCGGAAAAGATATAGTTCCCGGCAAATCACAACTTATATAGTAATACTGATAACCTACGCACATAGTTTTGTATTAAACTTAAATATATGTTGATAAAAAAAAAAGAAAGTAAGCGCTTTTAAATTTTAATTTTACTTAGTACTTTACTTTTCTAACAACGGTTACTAACGGTTTTAACGAATCATAAGGCTTTTACCAGGCTACTTTATGACGTCATTCACTTGGCGAATCACTATTGGCTAACCCTGTCTTCTGACATTTCAAGACGTCAGATTAGTATGCAGGCAATCATCGTGTAGTAAAACCGGATCACACATCACTGTAGAGAATTCAATGAGGTCAGGTTAAGTTGTCTCGGACTAAACCAAAGGATGAAAGACAAATAACAGCCAAATGCGAGTTCACATTATTCTAAATTATTTTTTAGGATTTTTTGTGTGTGCAGATTAATCATCTTTTAAACATTAATACAACAGCATTTTAAATATCAATACAAGTATTAGGCTTGTTTTTTAGGTAAAAATTCAAAGATTCATTCAAGGGTAATGAAGACAAATCCAGGTGTTAAAACAGACAAAATTGTCTAACGTTATATAAAATCACAACGCACTTTATTAAACGAACGCTTTTCACACACATAATGCTTATAATATCATTTGCATACATTTTACGATTAAGATTCACTGTAAGATGCCCCTTGGCGAGCTTTTGAAAGTTGACGACTCGGTACCGAATGTGGTAACCCGTCGCCTAGGTTTTCCGACAACCCTAGCGACCATTTGAATTTGCCAACACGGCGTTTCTAGACGCCATTTTGGATTTTGCGACACAGCCTTTTGACGTCATTTTTAATTTTGGCGACTTTTTGTAAAACTCGCCAAATGGCATCGTACAGCCATTTTACTTTATCTTTACCAGAACAATAGATATATTAATGACTATAAAAGATTACACAAATCACTTCTGCGTGTTCACTCTGTGGGGTACAGAGCTTTAAAATTGGTTTTGTAATGCACACAAAAGGGTTTTCAGTACCCCACTTTCATCAGTTTTGTTGATTGAGTTCAAATGAAAATGGGTCTCGTTGGTAAACCATATGCAGAATTCACTCCCATTAATCAATCGGTAACTCTTCTGTTAGACGGGTACCAGATAAAAATCGCCAAATTTCAGCCGATACCTTATTCAAACTAATGACCTTCCCGTCAGTGATAAAGATGCTATATCAACCCGCGAACTGAGGAATAAAAATTAAGAAAATCCACGAGGTTGAAATGTTATTTTCCTGTAAACATTTGAGCTTGGCGACAACTGTGCCAACTTTAAGACTTGGCGGTTTTTTGGGGTATCCGTCTAAGGGAAGTGCGCCAATCAATTTTGGAGAACAGGTAGATTTAAAATTCTTTACTTGTCAGTCTAACCTTCCACTTGCCTTTTCTGTCTCTCACAGTTTTGAAATTATGTCCTTTCAAAGTTAAGGAGTCGTTTTTATAAGACTCTGTAGCGATGTTTAAACTTTATGCACGTTATAACGGAGACCTAAAGAAACGAAGAATAGCGGAAAATGTTATTTCCGGAGTTTACAAATTAATAGGTCTTCTACATTTTTGTGTGCTGGTAAACGAATTATATTAACAGAAAGTCCTGGTAAGGAACGTTCCCTACACTCGCTATATAACAATTGTTGCGTGGATGGGTTCGAAAGACTTGAAGCCAAAGCAGATCAAAAACTTGCAGAAATTTATTCCGATATAACACTTCGCAGATTCTCTTACAACTCCAGAACTTCCCGTTCTAATAGACTCAATGCAGATCTCTACACAACAATGGAGCACAAACAGCAGTTAAAAACTAGATACACAACTGCTAAAATCAACGCAAAAAGACAATGCAATGCAGTTCACTTTCAGAACTGCTCTGAACGTTCGCTGAGAGACCAACTAACTAACTAACTAACTAACTAACTAACTCCACTCATTCTTGCCATTATATAGGAAGGTGAATCTTCGCTATTCTTCTAGAGGTAGAAATTTTGAGAATTTTCCAGATCGCAGTCAAAAAGCCCTATACAGGTAAAAGGGGACCGAAAATGTCGCCAAATGGTCGCCAAGTTTGGCAACATTTGGCGATTTCTCGCCAGATTTGGATTCAGATGCGAGATTGCCATTAACCATAATGTTAAATGGCCTTCTTGTAAAACTCGTTTTCCAGCATTATCCCTGTAAAACTCATTTTCAAGCATTAAGAGACGCATTGCAGGAAAGTAGTTTATAAAAAGTAGTTTCTAAATGCACTGGGATTGTAACATATCGAGTACAGGGAAAGATCCTTACTAAGACTCCCCCCCGTGGAGGGAATAACCTTTAAAAAAGATCGTGGTACATTTTGGTCGCCCAGTGTAATTACCTTAAAAAATGATGAGATGCATTCTCAACTGTAATACCTCCAATAGGAAATACAAAATATTATAAAAAATACTGGAAAAAATATCCTGGAATAAAAATCCAGTCTGTTGCATCGAAAATTTTCCTGTTTTTCTTGTATTTTGGGACGAACTTGACTTGCTGTCCAAGTTCCATTTGCTTTTAAAATAACCTGAAAGAAAAAAAAAAATTAAATTGAGTAAAATTAAAATTAAATTAATTAAAATATATATATATATATATATATATATATATATATATATATATATATATATATATATATATATATATATATATATATATAAATAGAAAACACTTTTATAGTTTTACAAATTATTCACATTTTAATTACTTAATTTTTTCAAAGATTAAAGGTCCAGGGTTTAAAATTCTAAAATCTTTATTTTTAGAATTATTTTTAACATTTTTTATACAGTATTGTACTATGCTTAAAAATTCAAAAACTATTTTAAATTTTCAAATTTAAAAAAAAAAAAAAATTAAATTAAAAAAAACTTCACAATTTTTGATATTTCCAGAATTTGATATATTTAGAAAATATCTTTAAAAAATCATTTCATTTTTGCACTAAGTTACTTCTTATAATTCATATCATAAATTGCTTTCAAGATTTTTCAACAAAATATTTGGAAACAATTAAAAAAAATATATATATTTGGTTTAAAATATATATAAAAAACCCATAGCATTCTAAGTTCCAAAAAATTAAAAAAAAAAAAAAAAAAAAGTTAAATGAAAATACACAATTTCCAAAAACAAATTAAAGAAATATGTATGAAAAATAACTGTAGAAAGTTTCACAAGTAGTTTTTAAGTTATATCCATTTAAACTAAAAAAAATGGTACAAAAATCCACAACCGAGAAAAACAGTTTGAAAGTTTTAAGGTAGCATGTCCTAATATGTATTGCTGACCAAATGATATAGTGGTTAGCGTGCTAGCTTCTGGACCGCGAGGTTGCGGGTTCCGAGTCCCGTGTTAGGCATGGGTGTTTGTAAATGTATGTTGGCTTGTCTAATGACTAGTGTTTCGGCGCTTTATAGCCCTCGTGTTGCTGATGGCACCAAATAATCTGAAAACAACCAACCAACCTAATATGTATTACAGTTATTACGTAGCAAAAACTTAAATATTTCAAATTCTACCAATGATAGAATCAAGATTTTTTAAATTTTGAGTACCAGATGTACCAGAAAAGCAAAACATTTAGAAAATCTCTTCGTTGTCTGTTTGTGTGTCTAACATGCTATCAAGAGAAAATCACGAGAATTTGTTCGATGATTATAATTCGGTTGGTTGGTTGTTTTCAGATTATCTGGCTCCATCAGCAACACGAGGCCTATAATGCGCCGAAACATTCGTCATTAGACAAGCCAACATACATTTACAAACACCCATGCCTAACACGGGACTCGGAACCCGCAACCTCGCGGTCTAGAAGCTAGCATGCTAACCACTATACTGTTTGGTCGGCCGATTATAATTCGGCACAGAGCTAGTTTATGTATACAGAAACACGTAAAAATTATTACGAAAAGTAATTTTTAATTTTTTTTTTTTTTTTTTTAATTTAAAAAAAAAAGCTTTTTTAATCCAAATATATATTGTGTCTTGTAGCAAATAAAAGCTGGTTCAAAAAATAAATACCGTGTTTGTGTAAGTTTATTAAGTATAAAAAAAAGTTTTATACATATAGTAGAGAAATGTGGGGAAAAATTAAGAAACTGTATTCATGGAATATTTCAAAGATAATTATTTTGTTTCGACAAAATATCTTACAACAAAAGAAATAAACTTACACATATTCATATAATATCACAAATTAGTTAAGAAGCATTAATCGTAAATAAGCTGTATTAGCCTCCTTTGCATGATCATACTGACTTAGTGGGTAGCATTCTGGACTACAATTTAAACGGATTGCTGATTAGAATTTCCGTCATCCAATCGAGCTGGAACTTGGCAGATTAAATCATTGTCGATGACAATGTATTCCATCAAGTTTTGTAAAAAAAAAGTTTTAGAACCAAAAGTTTTCTTTGTAATGGTTAAACAATATGTAAAGTCTATATGAGCCCAAAATCACTTAAATAAGTTGCGATTGCAGATAATTGGCAATGCGTATACATAATTTTAACATTAAAAACTTTTTCTAAATCCTTCATACCCAGTATTAGCGGCTGTTACTAAAGGGTCGCTTTTACAGAATACTACAAGGTGAGACCGAAAAGTAAGGTGACTGATGTCCTAATAATCACTGTGTTATATATTTGCAGACAAATACATCACTGTCCTTCAAAGTAGTTTCCGCCTTCTACAAAACAACACTTCTGACAACGTTCATACAAGGACTCTTGAAACTTCTGAAAAAGTCCTCCTTGACCAAACGGTATAGTGGTTAGCGTGCTAGCTTCTAGACCACGAGGTTGCGGGTTCCGAGTCCCGTGTAGGCATGGGTGTTTGTAAATGTATGTTGGTTTGTCTAATGACGAATGTTTCGGCGCATTATAGCCCTCGTGTTGCTGACGGCGCCAGATAATCTGAAAACAACCAACAACCAAACCTCCTTTGAGACTGTCTTAAGTTCCTTGGTAACAGCAGCTTGAATGTCTGAGATGCTTGAAAATCGGTTTCCCTTCTGTGCCAATTTCAGGCTAGCATTTCACCCTCCTTATTCCTCTGATATAGCGTCAGCGGATTTTTTCCTCTTTCCACGACTGAAATTGGCACTGAAGGGAAACCGATTTGCAAGCATCTCAGACATTCAAGCTGCTGTTACCAAGGAACTTAAGACAGTCTCAAAGGAAGACTTTTTCAGAAGTTTCGAGAACTTGTACGAACGTTGTCAGAAGTGTATTGTAGACGGCGGGAACTACTTTGAAGGACAGTGATGTATTTATCTGCAAATATATAATACAGTGATTATTATGACATCAGTCATTTTACTTTTCGGTCTCACCTTGTGTAAACCAACTATACTAACAAACCAACTTCCCGTCATCGAATCGCGCTGAAATAACATTTAACCGATCATTGAAAAAACTCCTTCCTGTTGCCAAAATTGTTTTAATAAATAAATAATAAGATTGTTTTAATCAGAAAAAGATATTTGGCTGCGAATGTTGATTCACGTTGATTTTTAATGAATAAATTTCGAAAAGTTAATTACCGCATATTTTGCTTGATAAAGATGATGTTTGCATTTAATTTTTAATATTAACCCCTTGCCTGTAACGCACGAACTCAGTTCGGGCACTAAATACGTTTTCTCAAATATATTCCACAGGCAAGGGGTTAAAAACAAGCACATGCTGGCAACAGAAACGTCGCTGCATATAAATTGGCAATGCATGTAAAGAATTTATATTAAAAACATTGTTTTCATATAGTTCGAGAGGGGACAGCGATTTTTGAACCCCATCGAACATCATTCTGAATTTTTTATAGAAAATGGAGGAAAGTGAGTAGATTACGAATCCACTGGTCTGCCGTGGCAAAAATGGCCGAAACTAATAAAAAATCGACTTTTAATAAGTTGAACGAAATCCAATTGCCAAATATGTCATTACTTGCCAAAAAGAGAACAAACTTTTTAGTCTGGCAACCCATCTGGCAACCCGGTTTTTCGTCTGGCTCGGAAAATTTGTATCTTTTAAAGGTAAGCCAAATTGGCGACATCAGTTACGTCATTAGTGACGTAATGTTTATTGCCAACTTGGCTCCTTTTTAATAGATGCAAGGAGACCGTCGCCAAATATCTGAATCGTCTGCAACCTTCTTAATTGAAAATTAAAGAGTGAGGGTCACCAAATAAAAAAAAAAATGCTCATTATTTGGCAAGTTATGGCGCATTTTGGCAACTGGATTTAGTTCAACTTATTAAAAGTCGATTTTCGACCAGTTTCGGCCATTTTTGCCACGGCAGACCAGTGGATCCGTTAATCTACTCACTTTTCTCTAATTTCTATATAAAAAAAATTCAGAATGATGTTCGATGGGGTCCCAAAATTGCCTCTCAGTCTAACTCACCGTGCAGAGTTCCAACGGTCTCTGCTCCGTCGTCCGTCTGAAAGCGATGACGGCCGCGTACTCCAGCAGACTGAGGAAGACGAAGGTCGTACAGACGGACAGCCAGACGTCGAGGGCGACGACGTACGACACGCTGGGCATCGGCGACTGCTTGGTGATGATGGTGAGCAGACTGGTGACTCCGAGGGTGATGCGAGCGGGAACGGAGTCGGCTGGAATCCAGAAGGTGAGCGTGGAAATGGTGACTATGAGGACGGTCGGGATGTAGACGTTGATGAGGTGGTAGCCGCAGCGGCGACGCATCACCAGCGACACCTCCACGCACGACACGTTGTCTGGAAAGATAGACACGAGAGAGAGATATCGTAGGTATTGTTATGAATTTTTCCACTGAGGCAATGATGGCACAGTTTTTAAGATGAAAACTACTATTCATTCACTCTTCACAGGCACAAAATTGATTCCAAAGACAACAGTCTAATCAATCTCAAGCTTCAACAAAAACAACTTCGAATACAGCGATTATACAAGCTCTCTCCAGTAAACAAAGCAATCAGCTCTCATCGAAGTCCGAAGTCAATCTGAAAACTTTCCCGATCTCCGGTCTTTATATACTTGGCGCGAGAGAATATTCGCGAAATTTCCAGCCAATTCGTCGGAAAAGAAACATCTGGAAATTTCTCGATTGCTTTAGGTGTTGCCACCTTTTTCTAACCTGTATAATAGCTGTTAATAAAATAAAATAAAATAAAAATAAATTACAATAGAATTTTTAAATGATACGTCACTATTTACACTATATACAGACAATTTGTGCAACAATATCATATAGGGTGAATTCAAATTATGGGAAGGATTTAACACCGAGAGGCCAATATATAACCCAAATGACTAGTTTATGAAAACCTTGTCATAAGATGTGCAGTAACAAGATTGTAGGGTGAAACCCCATGACAAGGGTTTAACTGAAAAGGCTTACGACGGCTACTGGCAACCCTCCGATAAGGTTGAGTAAATACATTGGAACAGGCTTACTTGAGATCATTGAATACGCCATAATGATGTGTGAACCGGTTTTACTATGCCCTGATTGGCTGTTTGGAGCGATGTATAACCGATTCGTTAAAACTCTTATATTTATGCGGAAGAATCCATCCTACAGCGTATACTAAAGGCTCAAGTAACGTTATCCAGTGGTATAGATTGGTAAGTATACAGTGTAAACCTTGCAGCAAACTTATTATGAAGAGGTTTACACACCTTTGACAGTGTGAACCTTTGTTGCATGGTTGGTAGAGTGAAAATGCTACGAAGAGCTTGTCAACTGTGAACTAGGACACTTATCTATGGCATGGAATGAACAATCTTTGATTAAAGTGTACACTGTTGACCTAAAGATTGAATTTTACATTTTTGAACACTCTACTTTTCGCCCTGGAGTGAAAAATATATAGTTTTTGAGGAAATCACAACTTATATAGCAATACTGACAATCTGCGCACATATTTTTTTTTATAAGTTTAATACAAAACTAAGTACTTTTCAATTTTAATTTTACCTAATACTTTACTTTTCTGACCACGGTTACTATAAGAAATTTTAACGAATCAAATGGCTTTGACCGAGCTATTTCATGACGTTATTCACTTGGCGTATCACTATTGGCTAACCCTCTCTCCTTAGCAGTTCAAAATGTCACGTGTCAGATTACAGCGCAGCCAATCAACGCGTAGTAAAATCGGATCGTTCTTCTGCTTGGTATTGTCTCTGAATTAAGAAGTTCCACATACTGTCTGTAGTGCTGCCATCTACCGGGTAGCTACCGAGATAGGTAGAAGTGAACTCTTCGGTGGCTATAGGTAGACTTGCGCACTCCCTCTCGCGAGTGTGCACTTACATCCTGTGCAGTACTGCCCACTACCGATCTGTACGGGTTGGTACAAAACGTTTAAGCAGAGGTGCTTTAGTCCCCATAGTCCTTGATAAGAAGAAGAAGAAAAGCGGATCGCACATCACTGCAGCGTATTCAATAAAGTCAGGATAAGTTGACTTGGACTTTAGTCTATGATCACAACAAGCTTTACCATCAAGTGAAGCTGTTGTTGAAATGCTTAAAGATTAGAAATGTCAGACAAAAGCACTGGAGTCCAGGCGCACAACCAGTGGGAGGGTCAGAACCCCCCCCCCCCCCTGTGAACCCTAACATATTGATTAAGAAACGTTTAGGAATCGTAAATAATTTTAAAATATTTCGTTTTTAATCTGCTATTATTGAAATAGAGTTTGCCTTCCGTATCACACGTAAGTTGATATTACGTCCAAGAACTTGGAAATAAATAACACTTTTGTAAATCTCCTTGCATCAAAAAATCATTAAGCATTATTTTTGATCTACTCAAATCTATAATAATAAAACAAGCTGTGTGTCTGTCTGTCTATCTGTCTGTGGATCTATAGAAACCTACTTAAAATTAGAGTAGAGCTCTGAAATTGTCAGCATAAGTAGTTTTGGCCTTCTAATTGTATGCATCACAAACAGAATGTTAGAATTTTAATTAGTTCTTTTATAATTAATTTTTTTAATTAATTAATAAACATTTTACAAAACGATTACTAATAGGGCTACAGCTCTGAAATTTTCAACATAAATAGTTGTGGCCTTCTAATTGAATTTTTGAAAAACAGAATTTAAATTTTTTTTTTTTAATTAATTAACAAATATTTTACAAAACGATTTGTAATTGGGCTACATTTCTGAAATTTTTAACACAAGTAGTTTTGGCCTTCTAATTGGACTGACAAAAATTTTTTTAAAATTTTAATTTGTTTTTCAATTAGTTTTTTCACAAAAAGTGACTTCGAATAGGCCTAGATCTCTGAAAGTTTCAACACTTCCATTATTAAAGTTTTACGTAGCAATTAGATTTTAGTGAGTGAAGCGAGCTTATGCTTACGCAGCAATGAACCTTTCAGCGAGCGAAGCGAGCCTATACTTGCATAGCAATTCACCTTTTAACGAGTGAAGTAAGCCTGTGTTTATGTGTCAATGAACTTTTCAGCGAACGAAGCGAGCTCGATTTTGCGTAGCGATGAACCTTCCTGCGAGCGAAGCACCAAAAACTGGGACCTATACACCAATGACGGATTTCCGCAACTTGAGGCCTCGTAGCTAGCTAAAATATTGCACATGTTAAAACTTGAAGCACGGGTATTTAGCTAGTATAATATAAAATGTCCGTTTGAAAGAAATATAAAATAATACATAATCCGTAAAATGTTTTAATGTAAATCCATTATAGGCGTTGCAATTTTTATGTTCATTAAAGAAATCATCGTTTCTGTTGCCAGGGTTAACTTGGTGTTGGCATCTAATTTTAAATATATAAAATATCTCTATCGGCAAAATATGTGGTAAACTACTTTTCAAAATGTATTCACTAAAAATTAATCTGAATTTATGCACTCACATCCAAATATCTTTTATTTATTCCGATTAAAACAATTTTATTTATTTATTTATTAAAACAATTTTGTCAAAAAAAAAAAAAAAAAAAAAAAGAGTTTATTCAATGATCGTTAAAATGCTATTTCAGCGCGATTCGGTGACGGCAAGTTGGTTCATTAGCATTCCTTAAATAAGACCTTTTAGTGACATCCCCCAAAGTTTGATAGAATGCTTTGTTATAGACATCGATTCTGTCTGACAAGTTTCAGACCGATTGGAAGATGGTTAATTAGGCCTCCGCAGATTTCCAGCAACATACTTAGATTCCATCAACATACTTAGCCAGCAGCCACCCCCCCCCCTCTCCCCCCACGCAAAATTGAAGTTTATCTGAAGGATACAAAAATATTTATGTTTCAAACGTTTTCACATTTGATATGAAGTGTCAGTGCTACATGCCCTTGTATTTCAAGCGCTTTAAATGTATCATAAAATCAACCTGGCTATTGGTGTTTGTACCAATAGCAGGTTGATTTGATAATAGCAGGTTGATATACCCCTAAATTATTATGATTTGATTTACTGTATTGAATATGCAGGGTGAGTGCAAATAATGGGCCCGATATTACAAAACCATATTTTTGAAACTACTGCACATATTACAATAAGTGATGCATGAATGTAAAGAGAAATATACCAAGGTTTTTTTTTTTTTTTTTTTTTTTTTTCAGTTACAAATATTGGATGTGTGATGCTCTTGTTACTCGACATACGTCTAATCTGTAATCCAGTTCGTTCATACATTTTGTAGCATCACTCTATCAGAGGTTAGTGATTCCATGTGATTTCTTTTTGTGGGGTTGCGTCAAAGACATTGTCTATGCACCACCTATGCAGAAAACAATGCAAGAACTTAAAGAACGCATTTGTGCAACATTATTAACCATTGATAGAGTGATACTACAAAATGTATTGAACGAACTGGATCACAAAATGTGACGTATGCCGTGTAACACATTGAACATTTGTAACTGAAAAAAAAAACTTGTTATGTTTCTCTTTACATTCATGTATTACTTATTGAGCAGTAGTTTCGAAAATGTGATTTTAAAAATTGGTTCCATCATCTGTTAATCAATTTAAACAAACGAGATAAATGTCGTGTTAATTTATAATCCAGAAAATACTGGATCAAGATAAAATCTTGGCCCATGTCGGGTTGTTTTCTATGACTTAAATACTGAACAAATTTTTTTTTTATATGTTGTCATTATGCCCCTGGCGATGTTAACATTTCTGCATCGTGATTATATCGGAAAGCAAACATCACGATGTCCCGATACATCGAAGTGTTATCTATGTGTGTATATATATATATATTTACAAAATACTACAAAACAACGTTTTCATAACACGCTATATAGCCTCAAGTTATGCTTACTTAACTTTGTAAAATTTAATTAAATTCAATTTAGTTTTAGGAAGTTTATTTTAAAAAACGTGAGCAGCGACCGAATTATTTTCAGGGGGAAACACAAAGCACCCAAAGGGGTATAAGCTTGTTGTTATTATTGTTATTATTTTTTTTTTTTGTGTGTGGTTAAATCCAGATTTTTCAGTTTCTCTATCTTAAAGATATTTTATTTTGTTATTTTCCAGGGCAGGAGAGAGGGAGAAGGAGGGGGGGGGGGAGGACAAGTGCATTTCCTGACGGTGCACATGTTACTTTAGTTATTGGATATTCCTAATTATTAAATTAAAAACATACTTTACAATGAATATTTTATTACATATAATATAATTATTAAACAATAAAAATAAAATTAATGCATAACATTTAAAATTCTAATAATCTTTATTTTGTGCCAAAAAATCTGCATTTCCGAATTTTTAAGAAGCAACGTTGGATTGAGTAATTATTCTTATGGAAATAAACTTTATTCAAATTGTACAAAGTGAAAAAAAAAATTATAAAACATTTATTTACTTACGAGACCGAAGAGAAAATCCTTCAACTTAAATGGGAAAAAAATCGTTTATTAGTATTTAAGCAATCAAACTAGAGAAACAACTGTGATTAGTCCATGCATTAGTTCACATTGATTTTGGTAGATATAACAAACAGCTCATAGTAATAAATGGCCAGATTATCTTAACTGGGTAAGAACTAGACAGAAATTACTGTGCCAGAATACCGCAATCCCCTTGCGTTAATAAATTAAGCAAAATAAAATAATAGCAAGATAAAAAAGATTACTTCCAACAAGTTTAACTCTTGATATTACTAATGGTAAAGAAATATATAACATTCCGCATGAATAATATTAAATTTATTGTAGACAGCTGCAAAGGATGCTGCAAACACATATCTAAATAGTTATTGTAGGCAACAAAATGACAACCTGTTACAAGAAAAAAAAATAGTTGAAGCAAAGGAATGTTGAAAATAAAAAAAGAAAACTTCAAATATTAAACTATTTTGCTTTAAAGTGTTTTATTGATTAATAATAACTATGGTTTGTGACTAAAATAAAAATTATTTATACAGATTTGGTGTTTTATTTCGGAATAAAACTCAAAATAATATTTGAGCATAAATATTAAAAAAAAATTTCAATTACCTATATCAATAAAAGATAAATGTTTTCTAAACACTCTCGTATTCAAATTAACTAGCAAAACTAGAAAAGGACAATTCCTATGCTACCAATGCGAAGGACGATTGACTACTCTCAGTGACGTCACGCAGTCAGTGCATAGGCTTTCTTATATAGGACATGTTGCACAGCTCGAGTCCAGATCGCATAAATTGTCATTATTATCGTTTAAATAGCCATTATTGAGGACAAACGTACCAATCACCAATATACGAATATCGATCTCAGACTGACACAACCTTCGTCAAAGCTCCTCACTACATCAATGAATAGAAGCTAAAATAAAGAATCGTCTCAATTTATTAAATCCTTTTTATGATCTTCGATTTTGTTTGTTTGTGTGCGGTGGCCGAGCAAATATGCGGAGGTCTAATTTACTCACTTGCTGTCATCCAATCCGGCTGAAAATTGGCAGATAGATTCGATGTCAATGACAGTACATTCTATCAAATTTCGGAGTCTGTTAGTGTCACTAAAAGATCGCTTTGACACACGTTTCTATACAAGTTTTGGAATAGCCGACCAAACGGTATAGTGGTTAGCGTGCTAGCCTCTAGACCGCGAGGTTGCGGGTTCCGAGTCCCGTGTTAGGCATGGGTGTTTGTAAATGTATGTTGGCTTGTCTAATGACGAATGTTTCGGCGCATTATAGCCCTCGTGTTGCTGGCGGCGCCAAATAATCTGAAAACAACCAACCAACCAACCAACCAACCAACCAACCAACCAACCAACCAACCAACCAACCAACCAACCAACCAACCAACCAACCAACGTTTTGGAATAGTAATAAATCTCATTTTACTGATCTTTGAAGAACCTTTTTCCTGTTGACAAAATTGTTTCAATTAATAAATAATAAAACTGTTTTAATCAGAATAAATAAAAGATATTTGGATGTGAGTGCATAAATTTGCATTAATTTTCAAAAAGTAGTTTGCCGCATATTTTGCTGAAAGAGATGTTTTTAATATATAAAATTGGATGCGAAACACCAAGCCCACGATTACAACAGAATCAGTGCTATGGTAATGAATATAAAAATTGGCAATACATAGAAATAATTTATACAGTAGAACCTCGATTAACCGTCCCTCCTTTATCCGGAACTCTCTGTTAACCGGCAATCATTTAGTCGACATCAAAAACCTCCCAAATGAGTAATAAATCATTTGCTCCTTTTTAAACCGTAATCTTTTCCCTCGTTCTAAAGTTACATAAGTAATGGTGAGGCTTTTGACTGTTTTTCTAAAGACCTGACGTGGTTAGAAGCAACCTTCGGATGCAGATCAAACTGAACTATTGCCTTCAAAAAGACTCCAGAATAGAACAGCGAAACAAAGATTATCCAGATTATTGCGACAAAAACTCATTTCCAACAATTATGTCATAAAAAAAACATTAAAAGTCCTCTATTCAATAAACGAAAATCATTTACTTTTTATTGTTTTTTACAACTCTCTTTTATCCGGAATGTTCGTTTAACCGACCTACCTTTGGTCCGAATTAGGTCGGTTAATCGAGATTCTACTGTATTGAAAACATTGTTTTTGTGGGTTGTATTGGACATCAGAACTAGAACAACTTTTCTAAGATGGATTTTTTCGGCATTATTCGACGAATCGATTGATATTTCGACAACGAAAAATATTGTATATGATTTACGTTATTCAATCCAATCTCTTTCTCAATTAAAATTGATTCTTTCCCGTGATAACGAACGGGTCTATTACGGATATCAAATAATAATAGACTGATCAATGGACAAATTACAATGCAACTGGTTCAATCTGACATTTGCTCAATAATTTCCAAAGCAATTTACTTTAGAATGAGGACATTGTCGTCATTGTAACTGTCGACGCTTCATTATCTTTTCGATGAAATGCTATTATACTTTGCAATGGAAACGCACGAAACACTTTAATGATGGGTATAAATTGGAATCACGAATGACCGCGAATGGCTTAATGGATTGTTTTTTACGATATCACTGCCTGCTATATATTGCTTCTCGAAAGCTAAGGTTGCGCAACATCGCACAACTTTCAATTTCACTTGAGAGGAAATTCTATTAAGAATCATTCTCTATACTAGAGGTCTGAAATATCGATCAAAATAAATATCGATACTATATCGTTGCATAGAAAGAAATATCGATACTATATCGTTGCATAGAAAGAAATATCGATACTATATCGCTGCATAGAAAGAAATATCGATACTATATCGCTGCATAGAAAGAAATATCGATACTATATCGCTGCATAGAAGGAAATATCGATACTATATCGCTGCATAGAAAGAAATATCGATACTATATCGTTGCATAGAAAGAAATATCGATACTATATCGATATATCGATACATGATTATTTTTTATTTGATTTTCAATTTTGCCAGAAACTAAGTTTCTACTCTATTTTTACGACTATTGTTTTAATAAATAAATTATAAAAATTGGTTTTATAAATAAACTATACTATCAATCAGAATAAATAAATTCATTTGGATATCAATGCATAAATTCACATTTACTTTTAAAGAAGACATTTTGAAAAGTAGTTTATCGCATATTTTGCTGATAGGAGATGTTTTTAATATTTAAAATTAGACGCAAATTCCAGGCACACGTTGGCAACAGAAACAGCGCTAATGAAACTAATCAACTAATAAAAAATCTTATCTTTCAATTACATAACGTTTTCTTTTTTGTGGTTAGGGTGCCATTTTAACTGTCTCTCAGCCAAGTCCAAACTTTAGTTTTGAAGTTTTTGAAAAGGGAATAATGAAAATAGAAACAACACATGGAACTACAAAACGATCATCGATAAACTAAAAATGTTTGAAAGTATCTATATATCGGGGACTTGTATCGATAAAAATATCGTCGTATCGATGTATCGCCGACCTCTACTCTCGCTATGTTACAATCTTCTTGCCCATTTAGAAACTACTTTATATAAAACGACATTTTGTTGAGTAGGTACGAAATTGATCACTTAATGAAATGACATAAATTATTTTCATTTAATGTCTATCCAATTATGAATGAAAATTAAAAATAGCAAAAGACAAAACCAGGTGGAGCCACTGTTTATGCATTAACGAAAGGAAGGAACGAATAAAATAAAATATATAAGAGGCTACTTGTTGGTTTGTAAGCTCAACGACCTATTGGTAAGCGCAATGGCTGCTAATTAGACCGAAACTTACTGCTTAATGTGGATTCCGAAGCACAACGAACATCCAGGATTCGAACCTGGCATTTTTGGCATGCGAGGCTAGAGAGCTAAACGCACAGCCATCAGGTGGGCAATACACCAGTTTGAAATTGACGAGGGAAAAAATTCAACGGTGGCTATATAAGATTAACCGATGAAGCCCATTTGCATTTGGAGTGATTTGTCACTAAACAAAACTTATGAATATGAGGCACTAAAAACCCGTCTGTGTGTCAAAACAACTCTATTCTGCAAAGGCGAACGTTTGGGCTGCGCTATTCAGTATAAAGGATCATAGGACACTTTTTCGTGAGGGAAACGAAGACCTCTACAACATTTTTTTTGCAGTGGCTGATACAGCGAGGGGCGATCGACCCCCTCCGTTATTCAGAGTTAAATCGAAAAAAAAAAGAAAAAAATTGATGTATTTTTTATCATGAATGTAATAAACAAATAAGCTAACACTGGCGTCCAAAAGATTCCTGTACACAGGTATTATCACCCATGGCCTTAATCCAAAGAGTATTGTTTTCAATTGGTCAAAAATGTAGTCCGGCGTCCGTCCCCAGATAATGTTTGGGCATGCGCCTGATTATATAAAAAAAGATGTATGTTGTTCAGTTGCATTGATGCAATCTCAAATAATAATAATAATAAAAAACCTTTGTATTAGGTTAGACTTAAGGCCCAAGGTAAATTGTACATCAGCCATCATATTTCAAACATCAACGCTATCATTCTCGCAACAACAAGTTTGCGAGTTCTGTCCAGAGATCGACTAAAGACTGTCGTGTTCGCTTATAGTGATTGGGGGCACGTTTAAATCAGTTCAAAGTCCTCCAAGTTCCCATACACTTCTGGGGGTGGCAAAGCCAAGTCTTCTGTTTGATAATTTCTCTAAATTAAGAAGTTCCACATATGGTTGGTAGTGCTGCCATCTACCGGATAGCTACCGAACGAGGTAGAAATAAACTCTTCGGTGGTTAGACTCCCTCTCACGATGCTCACATCCTGTGCAGTACTGCCCACTACCGACCTGTACTGGATATGGGGTTGGTACAAAATACTTAAAAGAAGCAGAGGTGCCTTATTCCCCATAGTCCTTGATAAGAAGAAACATCAACGTTCATATCTTGTCATCTCTACCCCCTTTCGCTACCCTCCAAAGGCAACTACAGCCCTTTTACATTTATTTAAGATCCATTTTCTTTATTTCCCAAAGTCGGTCGACATAAGGAGTAAGTAATTTGAATGTTCCCTTACGTGGTCCCATCTCCAAGTGACACCTGATTCTTTCCAGCTGGACAATGTCAAACTGCTTCAGACTGGAATATTCCACACTGTAGTTGGAGAGCTTCATCCAATGAGCGACCAGCTTCTCTTCAGTGAATATTGCTGGAATGCGAAAGAGTTGATAAAGTTAGAAATCAATGCATTTATTTTAAACAGATGAATGTAAATTTAGAGAATAATTAAAATATGAATGATGAATATAGTAATGAAAAATAAATTAATGTATTTAAATTAAACATTAAATTAACAAATGGACAATTCCCGTGTTTTTTTTTAAAAACGAGTGGAATTAGTTTATACTTATGAAAGAATTTCTTTCTGATTCCAAATATTTAAAAAAATTCTTTAAAACAAATTAATTATCTTAATATTAAGAATAGGAAATATCCTAAAACCGAGCCAAAACCAGTCCGATCAAAACACCCAACAAAATCTGTGACGTCAAGAGATCCTTCCGTTTCTATGGTTATCGTGAGATTTCTGCCAAATAGTTGGGGTTGATTTGGTAGACCATTACCTTATCCTGTACAGGTTGGCGCGATTTGCAAAAAAACTTGCAAAACTGGTTTGCGTTGCCGCATTTCAAGCCAAGATGTTTGGGAACTCTTGACGTCACATTCAATTCGAGCCGAATGAATCGTTTTCTTGCCAGCGTCCAACGGAGAACTTTCCTTGCAAATTAAAAAAAAAAAAAAAAAAAAATGCATTGAGCAGAAATTTTTGTGTCTATGGCCTTTCCGAAACATTTAGAATTGAATAAAAAAATATTTAAAAAAAAAATGTGAGAATTGTCCATTAAAGCAAAAGAAAAGTTAATATCCTACCAGAAGCCATTTTCATTCCACATCTCTGAGTATCGTGAGGAAAATGGATCAGGTTCATTTCACAAATCAATCTGAGGACGACTCTGAAATTAGGAAGCAAATATATTTCTAGAAAGACCAATATAAAAGATAAAAATAATTATTTTAATCCAGATATCCCATAGACTTATTATTTTCAATAGAGTGCGCGTTCCCACTTCAATCATACAACGAGAATGAAACCAAAATGAATCACCAAAATTCGTCTATCAGTCACGTGGTTTTTAATTTGGCTACGTCGTAAAATGAATCCTCTATCTAATAATCTTATTATCCTTTATCGCCTGAGTGAGGAGAAACACGCCAAATCTGCAACCCTGCTCCCAAAAAGTCCCTACTCATGTGATTCATTTTGGTTTCATTCTCGTTGTATAATTGAAGTGGGAACGGGCAGTCTATTGATAATAAGAAGTCTATGAGATATCCAGATATTGGACTCGTAAGCAGACTGCAAGAAAATTTAGGCAAGAAAGCAACTCTCGGTTTCCGATGCAGCTCTTTTCATTATACCAAGAAGATGAAGAGTCGAATAACTTTTTATACAGTTACAATCGCAAAGGTGAACAGGTTAAACTCATGAAACCAAACACCGGCAGATTCCCGATTTACTAACATTTATTTACATTCTATAACAAAAATCTTTATGATGATCGATGTGGTACCTATTGTTATGAATTAACATTATGAGAAAATGATGACGTAGTTATTACTAAATAAAAACTATAATGTATTCTTCCCTCGAAGGTTGACAAAACTTTGTCGAACAACAGAACAACTGCTATCAAGCTCCAAAACAAGCTATGATACAAACAACTTCAAACACAGCGATAATCCAGGCACTGCGAAAGTAAATAAAGATCCGATTCTTCCAGAATGGCGTCCGATCAATTCGGATACTCGACTGAACTCTGGATTCTATTTTTTCGCTTCCTTTTATAATCTCGCGGCCGAAATTTCTAGCAAAATCCAGTTAACGAATCACGTGATGGAAATATCTCGAAATTTCCGGATTGATTTTGATGTTGCCACTTTTTTTTTTCTAGCCTGTATTATCACTGTTAATAAATAAATTATAATAAAATAGAACTTTAAAAGAAATACGTCACTATTTACTGTTATATACAGAATATAATAATAGTCCGAGAGGCGACTGCAATTTTTGGTTCCCATCGAACATCATTCTGAATTTTTTATAGAAATTGGAGAAAAGTGAGTAGATTACGAATCCACCGGTCTGCCGTGGCAAAAATGGCCGAAACTGATCAATAATCGACTTGGAATGAGTTGAACTAAATTCGATTGCCAAATATGTCATGACTTTGCCGAAAAGAGAGCAAACTTTTTCGTCTGGTAACCCACTGCATTTTAATTTTCAATGAGAAAAAGCGCAAACGATTTCTGATCTCTGGCTCGGAAAACTTGCATCTTTTAAAAGTAAGCCAAATTGGCGAAATCAGTTACGTCATAAGTGACGTAATATTTTTTGCCAACTTGGCTCCCTTTTAATAGATGCAAGTAGACCGTCGCCAGATATCTGAATCGTCTGCAACCTTCTTAATTGAAAATTAAAGAGTGAGGGTTACCAAATAAAAAAAGTTCATTATTTGGCAAGTTATGGCGCATTTGGTAATGGAATTTAGTTCAACTTATTAAAAGTCGATTTTTGACCTATAAGATAGTCTATAAGATAAAGTAGAACTTTAAAAGAAACAAGTCACTATTTACAGTTATATACAGACGATATTTGTAACCTTATACTTGCAGGTTCGGACTATACAGACCCATCCATATCATGCAGTGCAGGAAATAGAAACTCACCTGCAGCAGTAGAACACTTGCTTCGTCCTGCTCATCCAGAAGAAGCTGCTTGGGGTGACGATGCTGTTAATCTTCCCTTCCACGGCATTCGGGAAGAACAGGTTGGGATGCCACAGCTTCGAGATCCAGGAGGAGTCCAGGATCTGGAAGGGGTCCTTGGCCCACGAGGGATAAGTGAGACGGGGGTCGTGCCACTTTTGCCACACTTCCACTGCCACAGTGAACGACTGAAAAAAATCATTACTAAATCATAAAAAAATACAAGGGATTTGGAACATCGCACTACTGCCAATTACACTCCAATACTGACGTGGATTTGTGTCATCTACAGTATTTATATTTTCGGCATTCATCTAGTAAAAATGGACAGTTAGGCGATATTTTTTACGATAATTCTAATACGGGTCTTTAAAAAAAAAAAAAAAAAAAAAAGGGGGGGGGGGGGAAGAAAAAAAGAAAGAAAAAAAAAAAGAAGGGGGGAAAAAAATTAAAATAAAATAAAATAAATAAATAAAAATTATGATTTTGGGGATATTCTTATCGATAATTCTTAAATTTCCCTTTTCTGTAAGGGATACTGAGAAAAGAAGAAATAATTAATAGTTTAAAAAACTAAAAAATACGCTTTAATAGAAAAGTAAATTAAAAAGTAGAAAATAATTAAAAATAAGTTTGAAATAAGAATAGAGTGATTAACGAGAAATATTTATTTTATCGTAAAAAAGCGTGGGGTGTTTTTTAAGATATTTTCATAATGGCTCTACTTTTACCAATATCTGTCATTAAATATTTACAACAATTGACCTCAAGCACCCCACGCTTGTTTACGATAAAATAAATATTTCTTGTTAATCACTCTATTCTTATTTCAAACTTATTTTTAATTATTTTCTACTTTTTAGTTTGGTTTTCTATTAAAGAGTGTTTTTTAGTTTTTAAACTATTAATTATTTTTTCTGTAAACTATAATTTTTTTTAGTTAGTCTACAAAACTCTCCAGTTGTTTCTGCCAATAGTCACATGCTTGTCTCAAATTTAAGTCATGTGTATGCCTTAGTACACACCGTATTACTTGGCACAAAACACTACCGTGTCTCTGAATATGAAAAATTACACTAATCCTGAAGATCCTGGTAAGGATAATGCGACTAAAAAAACACGCTTTGTATAACTGTCGTTCAAACGACAAATCTTTCAAACGGCACACCAGGGTTCGATTCCGGAGAAGGTTGGTTGGTTGGAATTTAACGGCGCAAGGGCAACACGAACTAATCCTTGTGATAAAGCGACAAACGCGCCTAGTAGTTTCCTTTATTGGTCTTGACACTCCGGGTCTCAGGAAAACAAAAAATCGCTAATTCTGATTATCCTAGTAAGGATAACGGGTCAAACTGTTTAAAATATTGAGTTGTCTTCGGTCCTTAATAAGTATGCCAAATTTCGAGTTAATCCGACGTTTTGAAGTGGGTCAAAATCATGTTCAAAGATTCCGTTACATACTAACATACATACGTCTGAAGCTAATAAAAGCGTATTAAAAACGATCGTTGATGAGGTATGCTCAAGGAAAGAGAGCTCTGTGCTAAAGGCATTCGTTTTTCAACTTTTTACTCCATTAAAGCATTTTTACGGGAATTTCGGAGGTGGGTATGTTAAGAACACCTTAAGAGGCTACAGCGATTTTTATGAAAATCGTTAGATCCGTTTTTTAGCAATCATTGAAAAATCTGATTTTTTCAATGGCAGTTAGCTTATTCGCATGCGCGATTTCGACGAAAACCTTAATGGAAGGTCCCATGGCCACCACCAATCCGCACACTAAATTTTAACATCGTAGGTCAGTTTGTTCGGGAGTTATGCTGACCACGTACACACAGACAGACATTTTTTTCTCGATCACTTTTTTGAGATCAGGATGTTCCAAAACGTGGGGAAATGCCCCCTCCCCCCACAAAAAAAAAACTTTTTTGACCGAATACTATACTTTCATTACCCTATGTATGCGCTGACCAAACGGTATAGTGGTTAGCGTGCTAGCTTCTAGACCGCGAGGTTGCGGGTTCCGAGTCCCGTGTTAGGCATGGGTGTTTGTAAATGTATGTTGGCTTGTCCAATGACGAATGTTTCGGCGCATTATGGCCCTCGTGTTGCTGACGGCGCCAGATAATCTGAAAACAACCAACCAACCCTATGTATGCATATGGGTAATTGAAAGTAAAAAAGACATTAAACCCTTGATTAGGCCCGCGACCTTTTGTCTCGCGGTTAGTCTCGTGGGGGACAAATGTCCCCCAAATTCATATTTTCTCGCATATTATTGAACAGACTAAAGTAAAAATTAAAAACTATTGTTAAAATAACTTGAAAGCAAACAAACAAACTGTAAGATTTTTGATGATGGGTTGCCATCTTTTGAGAATTTGATTGTAGGGGAGGGACATTTGTGAACTGCGAGACTAACCAAGAGTTATATTCTTTTGGTTGAAATCAGATCACAAGAAAATACATAGGTTTGAAATGAGGATAACTTTTAAAATGAATTTCATTTGAATTTTGTTTTGAATTGGAATTCACTAGTAGGTTGGTTGGTTGTTTTCAGATTATCTGGCGCCGTCAGCAACACGAGGGCTATAATGCGCCGAAACATTCGTCATTAGACAAGCCAACATACATTTACAAACACCCATGCCTAACACGGGACTCGGAACCCGCAACCTCAGGAATTTACTAGAGATTGGTAGTATTTTTTAGTTAAATTTATATTTGTAGGTTTATTATCAATTTTTAAAAAAATTCAGCAAGTTCTACATCATTTGATGTTAAAAGGAGACTTGTAAAAAAAAATTAAATTTTGATGACTTGCCAAAATAAATAATTAAAAAAAAAAAAAAAAAGAAAAAAAAAGAATTGCGCACTCATATAATCGTTTCCTATACTCACTATGTTACAATCTTCCAGCCGACTGCATTTAGAAACTACTTTCTATAACCATCTTGACATTTGGTGAGTAGGTTCGAAAATGATCACTTATAAAATCACATCAATTAAAACCTCGAAAATTGATTCTGAATTGATTGATTTTATTTTTGAAATTCTTATATCAATGCATATGCAGTGGCTCCACCTGGTGTTGTCTTTTTTATTTTAGTTTTCATTCATCGACATTAAATGAAAACAATGGATGTCATTTCATGGAGTGATATTTTTTGTACCTACTCACCAAATGTCAAGGTGGTTGTAGAAAGTAGTTTCTAAATGCACTGGGCTAGAAGATTGTAACACAGCGAGTATAGGGAACGATCCTTACTAGTAGTCCGAGAGGTGACTGCAACTTTTAGACCCCATCGAACATCATTCGGAATTTTTTATAGAAATTGGGGAAAAGTGAGTAGATTACGAATCCACTGGTCTGCCGCGGCAAAAATAGCCGAAACTGATCAAAAATCGACTTTGAATGAGTTGAACTAAAATCCGATTGCCAAATATGTCATAACTTGCCAAAAAGAGAACAAGCTTTTTCGTCTGGCAATCCAGTGCATTTTGATTTTCAGTGAGAAAAAGCAGAAACTATTTCTGATCTCTGGCTCGGAAAACTTGTGTATTTTAAAAGTAAGCCAAACTGGCGACATCATCAGTTACGTCATCAGTGACGTAATATTTTTTGCCAACTTGGCTCCTTTTTAATAGATACAAGTAGACCCGTCGCCAGATATCTGAATCGTCTGCAACCTTCTTAATTGAAAATTATAGAGTGAGGGTTACCAAACAAACAAAAAAAAATGCTTATTATTTGGAAAGTTATGGTGCATTTGGCAATTGGTTTTAGTTCAACTCATTTCAAGTCGATTATTGATCAGTTTCGGCCATTTTTGCCACGGCAGACCAGTGGATTCCTAATCTACTCACTTTTCTATAAAAAATTCAGAATGATGTTCGATGGGGTCCAAAAGTTGCAGTCGCCTCTCAGTCTATAGGACTTTCTTTTGATTGATCAAAGCAAAGTTTTGAGGGAGGAGTGAAACGCGATAAACGTCGACTATTTCTTTTTGCATAATGGAAACAGCCAAGATATCAATCAATAAGTTTATTCGTAAATCTCACCATGTCTGCCTCATCAACTGAACGAACTTTGAGAGCCTGGATATTGATTTCCACTCGCACCGCGGAACCTACAACATGAATATATACGTTATTCAAACATGCGATGAGTAAAGAATTAATTAATCTAATGCAATCAAATTAAGGTATACATATACGTTGGGAATCGCAAAAATTGACCCAAACAGGCATTTTTGTCTTTTCATTCTAAAATATTCTCCATTTCATTATCTTTAAAATGATACCAATAACTTTCTTATAGTGAAAATACTTTTTTAATTACACGCAATTTCGTAAAAGTCAACGTTTAAAATATATTGGAAAAAAGAAAATGTCGAAAACTTTGAACTCAATTTCTGGAGAACTGCTTTTCATTGTTGAGTGAATGTACTCCAACGGTGATATCCTTAAGAGTTAATTAACTGATTTTTAAAATTTAAACTGTATAATTTAGATAACATTTCAGAGCATGGGCTCTACCTGTTTACAAAAATTTTGGTAAAAAATATTTTTTTTTAAGTATTTTAGAATATTTTTATTTTTTGAAAAAAAAATTTCTAGTATTTTTCATGTTAAATGTTAAAATTTTAAAAATATTTAAGTTATGCATTATATTTTGCTTGGGCCCGTGTATCAATACCTTGTCTTTAATTTGCAGTAAGAAATTTGTTTCGAAATTAATTAGGTGTTATTTTATCATCGTTGCAATTAGACCTTAATTAGTGAATTAAAATTCAATTAATTAAATATATATATATTTTTTTACTGCAAATACATTACATTTCTTGCTCTTGTAATTCTCACTAAAATTTGACACGCTGGCATAAGAAATAAAAATAAAATTGTCCAACGTATATGTATACCTTAAACAAGGTGGTATTCGTGTCATCCAAACCTTGCAGTTTTTACGTTTAGCAACTTTACAAAAAGTGTTGAAATGATTAAAATGCTATCTGGGGAGTTTATTTTAACCCTTTGCACTCGTAATTATGCTTTAGAAAATTAGCAAATAATTCGGAATTTTTTTTTTCATGTTCAATCAAGATGAAATTTTTTGATGGAAATGTGTTCCATTTTAACTAGAAGGTTTACCATCCTTAAATCAAAAATTTAAAAATATAGCCCCTGAATACACCCCTTGACCTAGGATGGAAATGTGGCCACATAATATTTTATTTTTCAACGTGTCAAAATAATTTATTGAAACTACTAAGTTAACTTAAGTATATTACACTACACCGCATTGACCCTTTGCACTCCACTGAACCCACTGAGGGAACATCGTAATTCTAGCATATCACTCTGATGTGCCCTCTCAGGGGACATTGAAGTTTATTAGTGATTACGGAGAATTAACTTTTTCCAGCACAACTTTTTGAGAAATACATGATTCCCTGAAGTTTTCTCTTGAAATGGTACAAGAAGTCAAATCAAAATATGGTAAAATTACCAAGATATATATATAAAACATTTCAGCGGGGATTTGTGTCAAAAGAGAACGTGAGAAGTGTTGGTTCATGACGGTCCTTGCACTTTTCTGCGCCATTTGAAAGGAGCGATAAGGAGACTTTGTCGATGGTTGGGTTTGTTGAAATTTACTTGCGCAAGGGCAACACTAGGGCTGAGCTGCTGGTAGCCGTCCAGAATGGTTCGGAGTGCAAAAGGTTAAAAATTTGAGAAATGTAATAATATGAACTAACTATATAAACAGTATTTAGGGGCGGAACGTAATGCCTGCACCTCCACCAAAGCAAATCAACTTAGAAATACTTCGAACAGAAATGTTTTGGTTGAGTTATCACAGTTTGCCCAATACAGAGGCGATACCCCCTGTACGGGGACATACGAGTGAAAAGGGTTAATTTAACAAAATGTTGAGTTAGGTCACTGTTCCACCGGATGTTCCGAAGTATTCAAATAAATAGTATGAGTTGCATTGTCTTACCATTGATGGACGGTGGCCGTAGGTAATCGTAATCAAGGGGTGCAATATCATGGAATGTGATTTCTCTTAAGTTCACGTCACACATGCTAGAAAAAAAAAATATTATTAAGTCGCAATTTTATTCAGTTCCTTGCAATAGCTATTAACTCACAAAAGACTGTACGTTTGTCTATTTTTCCATTTTTGACACTTATCCCTTGGTTAGACGCGTGACCGTTTTTCTCGCGGCTAGTCGCGTGGGGGACAAATGCTCTCCAAATACAAATTTTCAGGAATGCCATTAAATTCGAGACCAAATATCAAAACGGGTATTTTAATTAAAAACACAACACTATTGAACAGAATAAAGTAAAAATCAAAAAATATTGTTTAAATAACTGGGGGGGGGGGGGATGTAAGTTGTTTCATCCTGGGCTGCCATCTTTTAAGAAATTGATTTTGTAAGGTACAATTGTCAACCACGTTACTAACCAAGGGTTAATTAGGATTATACAACAAATACAATTTTTACAAATTAATCTTATAATAACCTTGCAAGTACCTTGTATTAAAGACGAATGTCAGCATTAAAAACACCGATTTCATTATAGCCAAACGGAACTGCATGTTTATATTGCACGAATGGTGCAACACATAGATGTAATAAGCAGGTATTTGCTTTAGCCACTAGAAGATAGCGTAATCGTTATTTTTCTGCAAATGTCGTAGCAAAATTACGTTTTCTGATCGATTGACTATCGAAATTCAATTTTCAAACTTTTAATGAATTTAAATCATTATTCTGTTAGTATTATTCTCTACTTTTTCCACAAACAGTATGAAGCGATTTCAGCTGGTCAAACGGTAGAATACACTTTTCGGCAAACAAATTGCTACATTCAAACTCGACAAAATTTAAGTGTAGGTTTGATGGACAATAGTAAAAGGATTTGATTTACTGTATACCGTAAAAATGATGGCTATACATTAACCATACAATTCGCATAGTTCATTACAATATCTATTTCGTCACACAACATCGCTTTTAAGCTGGAGATATATTTATATTCAAATGCTATAATTATATTACTCTAAGCAGTATTGTTAGACACCATGAGAAATATTATAAGCTTTGAATGAAATATCTAATTTTCTCAACAGTTATCAACTGTGTAACCCAATCGGGAACATGATTCACTTAGGAATGCGAAGCAAACAGCATAGCTCACTTGTTGTTCAATGCAAACAGTATAGACTACTTTGTAGCTCAACACAAACAGTATAGTTCACTTTGCCACTCGAAGCAAATAGTGTAGTTTATGTTGCATCTGGATGCCAAAACCTTTGAAGAGTTATTGTACACTTTGAAGTTCTACTCAAACAGAACAGCTACTTTATAGGCCTACGCAAATAGTAAAATTAATTTTACCGCTTAAAAAAATGGTATAGTTTATTGCAGTATTGATGATTGTTGCATAATATGGGATCACTATCAACAGTATTGCACACTTTGAAGTTCGACGAAAACTGTACAGCTACTTTACAGTACGACGCAAACAGAAAATCTACTTTAAAGCCCGACGCAATTAGTATAATTCATTTTACCACTCGAAGCGAATAGTACCGTTTATGTTGCTTTTCGATTTCACCACTTTATGACCGTTACATAATCTGTGCGTCACCATCGACAGTATAGCTCAATTTGAAGCTCACCAAAAACAGTATTGCATACTTTGAAGCTCGACGCAAACTGTACAGTCACTTTGCTGAACGACGCAAACTGTACAGTCACTTTGCTGAACGACGCAAACTGTACAGTCACTTTGCTGAACGACGCAAACAATATAGTTCATTTTACCACTCGAAGCGGATAGTACAGTTTATGCTGCATCTCGATGCAAACACTATTGATGACTGCTGCATAATATGCATCACCATCGACAGTATAGCTCAATTTGAAGCGCAACAAAAACAGTATTGCATACTTTGAAGCTCGACGCAAACTGTACAGTCACTTTGCTGAACGACGCAAACAATATAGTTCATTTTACCACTCGAAGCAGATAGTACAGTTTATGCTGCATCTCGATGCAAACACTATTGATGACTGTTGCATAATCAGCGGATCACCATCTACAGTATAGCTCACTTTGCAGCTCAACAAAAACAGTGTTGTACACTTCGAACCTTAACACAAACAGAACAGTTAACCGTTCCAAGCGAATAGATTTGTTTATGTTGCATCTCGATGATCACTTGATGACAGTTGTATAATCTTCGGATCATCATCGACAGTATAGCTCACTTTGTAATAGCTCAACAAAAACTGTATTGCACACTTTGAAGTTCGAAGCAAACTGTACAGCTACTGTGCAGCCCGACGTAAACAGTACAGTTCAGTTCAGTTTATCATCGAAGTTTATTACAGTTGATTTTACATATTTTTTTGTCTATTGCATAATCAGCGGATCATCATCAACAGTATAGTTCACTATGTAATAGCTCAACAAAAACAGTATTGCACACTTTGAAGCTCGACGCAAACTGTACAGCTACTTTACAGCCAGACTTTAACAGTATGGATTAAACAGTTCTATTCGATTAAACTATATCGAAAAGATTCTCTATAAATCAT
The DNA here is from genome assembly GCA_963978545.1 of Linyphia triangularis. Classification (NCBI taxonomy): domain Eukaryota; kingdom Metazoa; phylum Arthropoda; class Arachnida; order Araneae; family Linyphiidae; genus Linyphia; species Linyphia triangularis. Next base: position 110,129,508 of record OZ021723.1, on the reverse strand, counting down.
GATAGTATACGATAATTTTTTTAAATTGCTTAACATGGACAGAACAAACCACTATGTAGCACAATAAACTCTTTACCATTCACATGCAATCTTTATAAAATGATTTTTTTTTTCGGAAGTTTTCAAATTGTAAGATGCAATGTTGCCAGAAACCACAAAGGACATCGTATCAGCATGGCATTAATTTCATTAAAAAAAAAATAAGTTATTTTCAATCCAGACTGAGAATTTATGTCAAAATTTCCATTCAGAGATCAAATTTACTTAAATGATATACCATATCGTGGCTATTCCGGGCAACGTATGAAGACTCGTTATTTTAATAGAGTTGCTTTCAATCAACAAGTATGAATAACTGAATAATACTTATTTTAATACAAGGAGTCCAAATGTACATCAGAAAACGCATTTTATCGAAGACGGATAACTCTAAATAAAAACGTATCCAGATTTACCCTGTTTCTTTCCACGTCGTCCTCAGTCAATATCTACTTACAATGCCATTTTATCGAAAAGATTATTTTCGTTCTTATTGGGGAAAAGACAAACTCTTATCGCGTGACATTTGCAAATTCTTTTCTTACAGACATAAGCAAACTGAATTTCTCTTTAACAGTTCCGTTCGATTTCATGATAACAATTCTAAACGGTTTTCGCTTGCGTAGTTGACCACTTTGTCGTTAAATGCCTCCTTAGATACGGTATAAAAATCGATAGAATATCAAATCGACAAAAAGTCACCATCGATAGTACAGCTCACTTTGCAGCTCAACAAAAACAGTATTGCACATTTTGAAGTTCGAAGCAAACAGAGGAGCTACTTTACAGTCCGACGTAAACAGTATAATTCATTTTACCGCTCGAAGCATATAGTATAGTTTATTTTGCTTTGCATGCTTTGCAGATTATTGCATAATAGGCAAATCACCATCGACAGTATAGCTCACTTTGCTGCTCCACAAAAACACTATTGCACATTTTGAAGTTCGAAGCAAACAGAACAGCTACAGTCCGACATAAACAGTATAGTTCATTTTACCGCTCGAAGCATATAGTATAGTTTATTTTGCATATTTTTCTGACTATTGCATAATCTGCAAATCACCATCGATAGTATAGCTCACTTTGAAGCTCAACAAAAACAGTATTGCACACTTTGAAGCTCGACGCAAACTGCGCATCTACTTTAAAGCCCCTCGTAAACAGTATAGTTAGTTCTTTTTACCACTCGAACCAAAACTTATACTTCATGTTGCATCTCGATGACACTTGATACTAATACATAATCTGCAGATCAATATATGCAGTATAGCTCTATTTGAAGCTCAATAAAAACAGAATTGCACACTGTCAAGCTCGAGGCAAATTGCACGGCTACTTTACAGTCCGAAGTAAACAGTATAGTTCATTTTACCGCTCGAAGCACATATTATAGTTCATGTTGCATCTCAATGTTAACGCTATTGATTACCATTGTACATCAGAAAACGTATTTTATCGAAGACTTACAGCTCTAAATAAAAACAGATCTAGATTTACCCACTTTTTTTCCACGTTGTCTGTGGACAATATCCGTTATGACCATTTTATCCAAAACAATACTTCCAATCTTATTATTGAAACCCTTCAAAATATCGCGTGACATTTGTAAATTCGTTTCTGTCAATCAGGAGTAATGTGAACTTTTTTTTAACAGTACCGTTTGATTCTCTGATAATAATTCTTAATGGTTTATCGCTTACGCAGTTACCCGGTTGACAACACTTGGTCATTAAATGTCTCCTTAGATACGGGTCTACTCGCCAAAAGAAAAATCGATACAATATCAAATAAACAAGATTTGTTTATCATTATTCCTTTTTCTTTGTCACCTTTTAATAAATTACTATAAAAGTAAAAAAAAAAAAAAAAAAAAAAACATTTCAATATCGGAAAAGAATTGGATCGTATACAGTCTATTTTTAGGGCCACAAATTATTGAAGAGGTAATGACTACGACTTCTATTGATGCGTAAATGTAATTGATCGAATAAGAAATATTAAGATCGAAGCTGTTTTCAATTACATTTTCCTTTGGAACAGCTGTTCATTTTAAAGCGAAACTTTTCATGTGATTGATTTCAATTTATAAAACTACATGATTTTAATATTTAAGTGAGATAATCGTTTAATTTTTAATCAACAATATATTTAATAGGCTCTCCCGTTGGGAAAGTAAATTAACTGCTATTGAAATTTGATAGTACTGTACGGTACATACCTAGTAGGGTGATGCGGAAACAGTGTTCCCACTCAAATCACAGAATGACTTTTCAATGACTTTTAAGGACCTAATTAATGTTTTTAAGGATCGTGAAAAATTTGTTTTCAGGCATCATGTCTGTATAATTTTTTTTTTTAATAAAGTATATTCTTCCAAAATAGTTACAAGTTGGCGCATGTGTAATACAAATATATCATAAAATTCCGATATAGTGAGAATAAATGGCGGACACGCGGGGATAGCAAGTCTGAGTTGCATTTTTGTAAATTTTGAAGTTGGTCAACATACACAAAAATTAAGGACTTTAAAGGACCTCTAAGCATTTTCAAGGACTTTTAAGCACCTCTAAGCATTTTCAAGTACTTTCAAGGCCTTGAAAACAGGTTAAAAAATATTAAGCACTTTTAATGACTTTCAATGACCGTGGGAACCCTGGAAAAATTTAAAAAGTCGGGAAAATGATTCGGCAGGGGGGGGGGGGGTGTAAAAGTTGTATTTTGCATTTTTAAATAGAAATAGCACCGACTTATTTCAATTTTAAATGATATTTTCCGGTGTCTCAAGGCATTTAAAGTCTCAGGAAATGGACATTTTTCTGCAAATTTTATTTAAAAGTTTAAAAAGTAACTGGCAATAACAAAATATCGGCAGGAGGTACAAAACGTATAATTGAAATTTGTTAATAAACATGCTAAATTATTTCAATTTTAAATAATATATTCCGGTGCCCCAAAACTGTCCAAAAGTGTCAAATTTTATGCAAGTTTTGCCTCTAAATAAACCGACTATTTAGTGTGGAAAAAAAGAAGGTAACAATATGTGCATTTTATACTCTATGACTTTCCTAAACATAATTTTAATTCACTGCTTGTACATAAAGTGACACATGGAGTTTAAGTTATTAAAAATATTTAATTTTTCCAAAAACGTAAGTTTTCATTCTAAACTATTCAAAATGAAATACTATCACCCCTGTTTCACTAAGTCAGACATCCCCATTATTTGAACTCTAACACTGGATCAAAAACATGAACTACATTCAAGAAGTGTGTTACATGTGTTTTCGTTTATAAAAAGGATTGTAACTTTTTTTAGATTAGTTATATCGTCTTGGTTTTTTTTCCTTCGATTCATAAAAAAAGTACTTTAAAAACATGTTTCACATCCCAAGATTGTTCAAAAATTAATTTTTCAGTTATAAAATCCCCTCACCCACCCCAATCTTCCTCTCCAAAAAAACATTTCCTTTGCTTGATATTTTTATTGGACTCTTTTATTTATTCATTTTTATGACAAATGGAATGTTTTTGACAAGTTTCATTAATGGAACTATTTTGTGTGTTTTTCTTAAGGTTTTTAGTACTATTTTACCCGTACTATATCATGAGGTGAGAAAATCCAAGGCACTCCAGTTACTTTAATCTCTTAAGGGGACCTCCATAGGAGTCCATGTTAAATTCAACAACTTTGGGGGCATCTCATTTAATAGCCGATTCTTCAATCAGCATGAAACTTTCAAAGTATAAAGTGCTTCTCAAAACTACAGGTCCATTTCAGAAAATCATACCTTGAAATTATTTATAGGTAACTATATACGAAAACAACACAAAATCAAATGAAATGAAGATAAAATGCCAAATACAAACACATGTTTTATTTGAAATCGAATACTAAAGCGAAAAAACAAGAAAGAAAGAAAAACATCACTTTGCCTTCCGCATAATTATAGGGCCATATAATTTTATTAATTGATTGGGCCACCCTTTTTTTCGAATTACAGTAAAAATTCAGTTTTTCATGTTATCGACAAGGGTTTTAAGCTCTTTTTTTTGCATAATGCATGTTGTTAAACCAATCAAAATGCACAAGTCAATTTCTTTTTCACTGTCATCTCATATGATTTCACCCCCTCATGAAAATATTTTTACCTTCTTACTTGAAATTGGTTTTTATTACTTAATTTGGTAATTTCATCTCTAATCTTTTATCCTTTGTTGATCTCAATATATTTGTTAATCTTTTTTAACACGGTTGATAGAGATAAATTCGTTCGGCGCAGTATAGCCCTAGTGAAGCCCTTGCGACAGAAATCGAACCATCCAACTAATTTCTTTTTTCTTTGATGTGTATTCCTATCGGACAAGCAAAAATGTTTTTGTGTTTGAGAATTACAAAATAAATGAAAATTATATGACAGACCTATACTTTTGTGGAGCACTTTAATATTTGGATACTTTATATTATATTAACGCGAGATTTTTTTATTTTTTAAAAATTAAAATAATTATGACTTTCTAAAAATATGTTTAAAAACTTTTTATGAATTTTAGATTAATTTTTTTTTTTTTATGTATGCTACTTATCATTTATTCTTCGAGTTAAAACACTTAACTACATTTGAGAAACATTTATAAAAATTTCGAGCATTTATGTCAAACAGATGTTAAGCTATGTGTCCCCAAACATAAAAAAAACGACATTTTGAGAAATTCGGTCTTGAAGTTAAAAATATACATTAAATACCTACATTACGTTTACTTAAAAAAATTACTAAAAATACTAAAAAAAAAAAAAAAATGTAATTACAAAAAAGGCATCATTTAAGAAAAGAATTTAAATTTTAATAAACATTATTAAACTCAAAAGTAATAACCTGAAAAAAATTTCCTTTACATTATTTTCAAAATTATGAAAATATTATCATATTATATCAAATTTATTTCGAATCACGACATGTGTTACGAGATAAAAATGATGCTTCTTCGTTTAAAAAAAAATTCATGAGAAATGCTGTGTGGGAAACACGTGTTTCGATACGAAATCCTTTTATAATGAGACTTCGAACACATTAAGTGCATTTAGAAACTACTTTCTATCTTGGCTATAACACATTGACATTTGGTGAGTTGACATGAAAATGAACACTTAATGAAATGACGTAAATTAAAAACTCGAAAATAGCGTCTAATATATTTTATTTTATGTATGAAATCCTTATGTCAATGCATATGCAGTGGCTTAGTTCCGCAGCTGATTTTTTTTAAATCTATATTGAACTTTTTATATGATAGTTATATCATCTTGCTTTTTTTTTCATTCGATTTAGCGTAAAAAATACTTTAAAAACATGTTTCACATGCCTAGATTGTTCCACAATTAACTTTTCAGTTATAAAATCCCCTCACCTATCCCATCTCCCTCTCCAAAAAGCACTTTTCTTCGCTCGATATTTTTATTGGACTCTTTTATTTATTCCTTTTCATGATAAATGGCACATTTTTGCAAAGTTTCATGAACGGAATAATTGATGTGTTATTCTTAAGGTTTTTGGTACTATTGTTACGAATTTTTGTATATTTGTAAATATTTCGTAGTGTTAATTTTGTAAATAGGAAAATTTATGTACATTTTGCATAAGGCAGTGCAATAGTTCGTCTTTAGTTTGCTTCCCCGAAATGAGTCTCCTAGTGCTTGATAACGAGTTTTACAGAGGTAACGCTGGGAAGCGAGTTTTACGAGGAGCAGGGCATTTAATATTATGGTAATGGAAATCTCGCCAAATTGGCGAGATAGAGCCAAGTTGACGACGGTTTTGGCGGTTAATTTTCGACATTTTCGGTCCCCATGTACATGTATAGGACTTTTCGACTACGATATGGAAAGTTCTCCAAATATCTACTTCTAGAAGTCTCTAGAAGGTTTGATTCCTATATAAGCCCGGCCATGAGTCAGTTAGCTGTTGACTGAGTTGAGTCCGTTACTTGACTGAAATTACTGAATTGAGATACTGAGTTAGCTGTCTCTCAGCGAGCATTCAGAGAGTTCCGAAAGCGAACTGTATTGCATTGTCTTTTGCGGCGATTTAGCAGTAGTGTGTCAAGTTTAACTGCTGTTTTTGCTCGATTGTTGTGTATAGAGCTGTATTGAGTCTACTAGAACGAGAAGTTCTGGAGTTGTAAAGGAATCTGTGAAGAGTTATATTGGAATAAATTTCTGCAAGTTTTGATCTGCTTTGGCTTCAAATCTTTCGAACCCAACCACGCAACACTATTTTACCCGTACTATATGATGAGGTGAGAAAATGTAAGGCACTCTAGTTACTTTAATCTCTTAAGGGGACCTCCACAGGAGTCCATGTTAAATTCAACAACTTTGGGGGCATCTCATTTAATAGCCGATTCTTCAATCAGCATGAAACCTTCAAAGTATAAAGTGCTTCTCAAAACTACAGGTCCATTTCAGAAAATCATACCCTGAAATTATTTATGGGTAACTATATTTACGAAAACAACACAAAATGAAATGAAATGAAGATAAAATGCCAAACACAAACACGTTTTATTTGAAATCGTATAATAAAGCTAAGAAACAAGAAAGAAAGAAAAACACCACTTTGCCTTCCGAATAACTATAGGGCCATATAATTTTATTAATTGATTGGGCCACCTTTTTTTTCGAATTACAGTAAAAATTCAGTTTTTCATGTTATCGACAAGGGTTTTAAGCTCTTTTTTTTTTTTTTTTGCATAATGCATGTTGTTAAACCAATCAAAATGCACAAGTCAATTTCTTTTTCACTGTCATCTCATATGATTTCACCCCCTCATGAAAATCTTTTTACCTTCTTACTTGAAATTGGAATTGATTGGAGAATTCCATTTCAAATCTTTTACCCTTTGTTGATCTCAATATATTTTTTAATCGTTTTTTAACATGGTTAATAGAGATAAATTAGTTCGACTCAGTATGGCCCTCGTGAAGCCCTTGCGCCAGAAATCGAACCAACCAACCAATTTATTTTTTCTTTGATGAGTATTCGTATCAAACAAGTCCGACCAAACGGTATAGTGGTTAGCGTGCTAACTTTTAGACCGCGAGGTTGCGGGTTCCGAGTCCCGTGTTAGGAATGGGTGTTTGTAAATGTATGTTGGCTTGTCTAATGACGAATGTTTCGGCGCATTATAGCCCTCGTGTTGCTGACGGCGCCAGATAATCTGAATACAACCAAGCTATCAAACAAGCAAAAATGTTGTTGCGTTTCAGAATTACAAAATAAATGAAAATTAAATGACGGAATTAAACTTTTGTGGAGAACTTTAATATTTGGATACTTTAAATTAGATTAACGCGAGATTTTTTTTTTATTTTTTAAAAATTAAAATAATTATGACTTTCTAAAAATATGTTTAAAAACTTCTTATGAATTTTAGATTAATTTTTTTTTTTTATGTATGCTACTTACCATTTATTCTTCGAGTTAAAGTACTTAAATACATTTGAGAAACATGTATAAAAATGTCAAGCATTTATGTCAAACAGATGTCAAGCTGTGTCCCCAAACATGAAAAAACGACATTTTGAGAAATTCGGTCTTAAAGTTAAAAATATACATTAAATACCTACATTACGTTTACTTAAAAAAAATTACTAAAAATACTTAAGAAAAAAAAAAAGAAAAAAAAAAATGTAATTACAAAAAAGGCATCATTTAAGAAAAGAATTTAAGTTTTAATAAACATTATTAAACTCAATATTAATAATCTGAAATTTTTCATTTACATTATTTTCCAAATTAAGAAAATATTATCAAGTTAATATCAAATTTATTTCTAATCACGACATGTGTTACGTGATAAAAATGATGCTTCCTTTAAAAAAAAAAAAAATTCATGAGAAATGTTGTGTGGGAAACACATGTTTCGATACGAAATCCTTTTATAATCAGACTTCGAACACATCTTAAGACATTCACTGAAAGAGTAACATGAATTCGTTGTGGATCATCCTAGCATGCGGTGAGTTTATTCATAAGTTTTCTATTGATCCAGCCGTACCTAGGAATCTTGGGCCAACTAGCGGAACGCTAAATGACTCTTCAAAAGTAAATTTAACCCTTTGCACTCGTAATTATGCTTTAGAAAGTTAGCGAATAACTCGGCATTTTTTTTTTTATGTTCAATCAAGATGAATTTTTTTATGGAAATGTGTTCCAATTTAACTAGAAGGTTTACCATCCTTAAATCAAATATTTAGAAATATACCCCCTGAATACCCTTGACCTAGGATGGGAATGTGGCCACATTATATTTTATTTTTCAACGTATCAAAATAATTTATTGAAACTACTAAGAATACTTAAGTATATTACACTACACCGCATTAACCCTTACATTCCGCCGTCCCCTCTCAGGGGACATCGTAATCTAGCATATCACTCGGATGTGCGCTTTCAGGGGACAGTCAAGTTTATTAGTGATTACGGAGAATTAACTTTTTCCAGCACAACTTTTTGAGAAATACATGTTTCCCTGAAGTTTTCTCTTGAAATGGCACAAGAAATCAAATCGAAATATGGTAAAATTACCAAGTTACATAAAAAAAAAAAACACATTTCAGCGGGGTTTTGTGTCAAAAGAGAACGTGAGAAGTGTTGGTTCACGATGGTCCGAGCACTTTTCTGAGCCACTTGAAAGGAGCGATAAGGAGAGTTTGTCGATGGTTGGGTTTGTTTAAATTAACTGGCGCAAGGGCAACACTAGGGCTGAGCTGCTGGTAGCCGTCCAGAATGGTTCGGAGTGCAAAAGATTAAAAATCTAAGAAATGTAATAATATGAACAAACTATATAAACAATATTTAGGGGCGGAATGTAATGCCCGCACCTCCACCAAAGCAAATCAACTTAGAAATACTTCGAACAGAAATGTTTTGGTTAAGTTATCGCAGTTTGCCTAATACAGATGCGATGTCCCCTGTACGGGGACGTACGAGAGCAATGGTTGAACGAGTGAGACATACGAGTGAAAAGGGTTAATTGTACTGGCATTAACCAGTTAACTTGTGTCGCTCCTTTTTGAAAGTACGAGTTTCTGTGTGTCACGAAAATCGATCGATGACGAGTAGAGTCGCCAAGCACAGAGTAAGTGTCACTGGTAAAATATTGTATCAAAAAGATAGGTTTCATTTTATAAAATTACTAATTTTATTTCTAATATTTATTTATTTATTAAACATATATTACATAATTAACGAAAAACGCAAGAATAATATATCTGAAGTTAAAAATTTAAATTCCTTTTGTGGAGTGATATTCGCCGAAAGAGGGTGCGATGTTCAGCCAGGACGCAGTATAGCCTAGATGTTGCACTTGCGCCAGTAAACCCATAACCAAACCAAAGCTGTTTCAGCCGGTGCATGCGGGGACTCATGCCCTTATCTCAAATATTTAGTATTTTATAATTTTTTTTGTTTTACTCTGGCCTGACCTCAAAATATTCTATACATCTTGAAATTTGAGAATATGTTTCGTTTTTCGTAATAATTACAATTTAAACAGCCAATGGTCACTACTCTTTACGCATGACGAGTATACTCGTCATACTCGTCTTGACAAAATATCCTGACACATCTCCATGACGAGTATACTCGTCAAACTCAGTTTACTGATTAAGTGGGTTCAGTACCGAAATTTCGTCGAAAATCCCAATTTACAATTCTTATACAAGAATTATCGCAAAAAAATATCGCCAAACTGGCTATTTGTTAACTGGCTGTTGTTTTTTTGCTTAATGAATAATGAAAGAAAATACAAAAACGGTAAATGACACAAATTGAGATCAGTATTAGAGTGTAATTGAAAGTTGTGCGATGTTCCACACACCTAGTTTTTATTTAAGTTTTTTAATAAAAAATATATTTACTCGGTCTTACGAAAACAATGCACCGTAAAAAAAAAAAAATTTTCACTTAAAAATGAATTATAAAAATCAATTATTAAAATGAAACAATTTTTTTTTTTTTTTTTTTTTTTTTTTTTTAACCAGTGCTATTTTTGAAAATGTGAGCATTCTATTCTCTTTCTTTAAATTAATTTTGTCGTTCTAATGAATTTCATTTATGAATGAATTTTACTATGTTTTAACTGTTTTTTTTTTTTTTTTTTTTTTTTTTTTAACCTGTGCTATTTTTGAAAATGTGAGCATTCTATTCTCTTTCTTTAAATTAATTTTGTCGTTCTAATGAATTTCATTTATGAATGAATTTTACTATGTTTTAACTGTTTTTTTTTTTTTTTTTTTTTTTTTTTTTTTTTTAACCTGTGCTATTTTTGAAAATGTGAGCATTCTATTCTCTTTCTTTAAATTAATTTTGTCGTTCTAATGAATTTCATTTATGAATGAATTTTACTATGTTTTAAGTGTTTTTTTTTTATAACCTGTGCTATTTTTGAAAATGTGAGCATTCTATTCTCTTTCTTTAAATTAATTTTGTCGTTCTAATGAATTTCATTTATGAATGAATTTTACTATGTTTTAACTGTTTTTTTTTTTTTTTTATTTATTTTTTTTTTTTTTTAACCTGTGCTATTTTTGAAAATGTGAGCATTCTATTCTCTTTCTTTAAACTAATTTTGTCGTTCTAATGAATTTCATTTATAAATGAATTTTATTACGTTTTAACTGTTTTTTTTTTTTTTTTTTTTTTTTTTTAAACTGTGCTATTTTTGAAAATGTGAGCATTCTATTCTCTTTCTTTAAACTAATTTTGTCATTCTAATTAATTTCATTTATGAATGAATTTTATTATGTTTTAACTGTTTTTTTTTTTTTTTTGTTTTGTTTTTTAACCTGTGCTATTTTTGAAAATGTGAGCATTCTAATCTCTTTCTTTAAACTAATTTTGTCGTTCTAATGAATTTCATTTATGAATGAATTTTATTATGTTTTAACTGTTGTTTTTTTTTTGTTGTTTTTTTAACCTGTGCTATTTTTGAAAATGGGAGCACTCTATTCTCTTTCTTTAAACTAATTTTGTTGTTCTAATGAATCTCATTTATGAATGAGTTTTATTATCGTTTTAACTGGTTTTTTTTTTTTTTTTTTTTTTTTTTTTTTAAATTTGTGCTATTTTTGAAAATGTGAGTATTCTATTCTCTTTCTTTAAACTAATTTTCTCGTACTAATGAATTTCATTTATGAATGAATTTTATTATGTTTTAACTGTTTTTTTTTTTTTTTCTTGTTTTTTTTTTTTCTTTTTTCTTTTTTTCTTTTTTGTAAATGTGAGCATTCTGAGCATGAATTTCTATTATGTTTTACTAATTTTTTTCAGGGTTGGCTTGTGCGTATGCGCTCCCAGCCTGCGATCAGGCTTCACTCAGAGGATGTGAGAACATGGTACCTTTTGACTACGACGACGAGATTTTCCCCAGCGATCCTGTCAAATTCACAGAATTATGCCTGTACTTACTTTTACTTAAAATGTTTCGAATTCATTTCAAGAAGAATTCAAGCCTGATTATGCAACCAGTTGGGGATCCAGTTTAGATCGCCAGGTCTGTGACGTCAGCCAATCGACCGCTGCGCCGTCTGTCGGTGATCACGGCAGAGGGTACGTGATTGGATGATGAGAGTCGCCGACGACAGTAAATAGAAAATGTTTTATTTACTGGAACCAGTAGCCAGGTGACGTCACGGACTGGCGATCTAAAGTGGAACGCAGATTATCGATATAGATAAACAATTGGATAGACTGCCTTAAGCTGGGAAAATGAAGCCATTGCCAGATGCCGTTGTTGGTTTAGAAAATACGGATTGCCGAGGATTGAAAATAAAATTTTGGGTTGTACACAACAGAAATGTCAATAGTAGACCTTAATTAGTAATAATGAGCAAAAAAATACCTACTCTAGCACTTTACAAGGCTTTTTGCATTCCCACCCAACTATAAAAGTGAACTGCTATTGGTTATTCATCCCACCAGCCCCATCAACCACCGGCGAGTTTTTCTCCTTGCATTGACATCAGAGCAGTCTATCCATTTGTTTATCTATATCGATGACCCAGACTAGCAGTGTGTAAATCCGGCTTCATTTTCATTTTGGTCCTTTTCTGCCAAAAATAAATTAGAAACTACAACTATAATTCCCAAATTCATCTGGCAACGGCTTTATTTTCCCAGAGTTAAGCTTGGTGTCTACTATCGCTGAGCAGAGTGGAGTGGACTACAGCCAATTACAAAGCAGCCAACGTCTACTGTAGCACGAGCCTCGTGCTACAATGGACGTTGACAGCCTTATAATTGGCTTTAATCTAATCCACTCCGCTCTGCTCTGCTCAGCGATAATGGACGCCAAGCTTTAAGCAATCTATATCTATGTACGTACCATTCTGTACCTATTCCTTCTCTCTCTCTCTTTCGAAATCGTGTAATTTCAAAGCTAGTGAGTATTTTCTGAATACCCAAAAAGGGTTAATGCGCTGATTGTTCTCCCTCTCCACCAGTCGCACCATTCCCGCATTTGACTGCTATGTGAATGTGATCGACCGATGTCCAGGCCTCGTGTCCAAGAGCTTCGAGGACTACTTTCGGGGAGGAAAGAAACTGATCGTCAAAGTCTGCAATCCGGGAGATTTCCAGACAAGTGAGCATAAGAATCCCTTTCTTATGAAATAGTGTCATTGAATAACTTACTAATTGCAAGTCCTAGTAAGGAACATTTCCTATATCCACTATCTTAGAGTCTTCTAGCGCAGTTCATGATACAATAAAAATTTGAGGAACAAACACAGAACTCAAGGAAATACCACGCGATATAACAGCTCAACGTGGGTTCTTGATTTATATTATACATTTTACCGGGGAAAGTATAATTACTTCCCCGGAAAGTATTTTACTTATTTCAAAGCGCCACGACGTTCATTTTCAGTGGATACCATCCCACGTTGACATCTTTGGAAATGAGCAAGCGGACCGCTTAGCTAAGGAGGGTTGCAGTCACTCAACACCTTCCTCTTCAGCTCTTTCATACTCGGAGCATCAGTCCAAAATCAAAAGTCATCTCTCCAAAAAGTGGAAGACCCCTCCCTCTCATCACTGGTATGCAGCCAAGAAACCGGTACTTGTATGGTGATAGAGCGTCTCGAACGGCAATTTCCAGATTGGCAAGTGGACACACGAAGAGTCTCTTGTACTCTGAGGGTAAAAAAACTTACCCTGTCTGCTCCAAATGTGAAGCTCAGCAGGCCTCTGCCGAACATATCCTTGACTGCTTGGGTCTTTCCAAAGAGGACTTATACGCTACACCACTTCTTGTCATCGACTTTTTGAGGGTCAACAATTTGTTGGATCTTGTCTGACTTCGTCAAACAGGTGGAGGATAAGAAACAACAACAACCGGGGAAAGAGTTTTTATGTCACCCTACGTCATAATCCTATTTTTGTTTCGCGCAATCTTGGAAACTACCGTGAATTTATTCGCATTACTATAGCACGTTTAGCTTTTCTTTTTTTTTAAATCTTGTATTCTTTTAATCTATTTAAAATTATGTCCTTAAATTCAAGGTACAAACATTGCCTCGTCCTGAAATGTAGGAATACTTCAGTCAAGAAACACTTCTAAATTATTTATCAGTGTTCTTAAATACACAAACATCCGCAAAAAGTGGTGTAAAGCCATTAAACAGGACGATATTTCTGCAAAAAGTACCCGATACGTTTGTGAAAATCCTTTTTATCTGAATATTTTGCATCTATTATTTTTATTTTTACATAATGATTTAATTATTTTGAAATTCTATCATTTATAGTAGCTCATGATATACAGTGTCTCGCAAAAGTTTTCTTACAGTTTAAAGAAAAAGTCCTGTAAATTGAAATTGAGTTCGAATATTAATTAATATTTTTTTTTATCGAATCTTTATTTAATTCTGAATCAAACCTAATACTTTTTTTTTTTACAAAAAACTCTCTTTTAACTTGCACATAGCTCACAGCATAGCCTCCATATGTTTCCCTCGCAGATCTGTTAAAAAAATGTAAATAAATATTAAGGATTTTAAAACCAAAGCGGTAAAATTATTTTTGTTAGTTAAAACTTTTACAGGCTCTATATGAAAATTGCAAACAAATTTAGAAAAACAATCCTTTTTTTGGTATTATTATTATTATTCTGGATTAAAATTAATAGCGCATTGACTATGTAATGGCATATTCACATAGCCAGAAAATAAAACAACATTCATTAGGTTGCCTATGCTTGTGATCTTGAATATATGTAATTTGTTAAAAACGAATGCCAATTAAAAATACATCTACAGGTATAGAGCAGGGCATAAAAGAAATATGAGAAAAAATAATAATAAACTAGAAGCTTAGTAAGCCTTTCAAGATAATACGAATTTGTCCTTGCGGAGTGTGTGCGAACATCGCCCGACTGTTCTTACTGAACTAAAATTATTTTTAAAAAAAAGCAGGTCAAAGAAAATTGGATCAGCGTTTTAATTGAATAGGAATATACAAACAAAATTAAATGAAATGCATAAACAAAATTAAATTGTCGTTGGCTTTTATTCTGCTTTGACAATTTGAAAGAATTTGTTAAGACGATCCATTTTATTTTCCTGGTAATAAATGTCGCCAACTTTGTGGATGAGAGATAGGCACGTTGTTCAAAGAAGTAAGAGTGTTCTTGAAAATGGGAAACTAATATTTCTAGTAGAATATAAATTAATATGAACTGAAAAAAAAAATATGCTATATTGAAAATAATGGCAAACTTTTTTTACTCTATTGGATTTTTATGGCAGTTGTTTACATAGCAGCCAAGTTACAGACATGTCACTTATTAGTAAAAAATGTGAAAACTTCTACTATTTGAATTCATCAATTTGAAAATTTGATTTAAAAAACACTACTGGATACATTTGTATTATGGAAAACTAGTGCTTCTATAACTTTCTTTGGAGTAAAGAGCTGTTTAGAAACGGACTGAAAGTTTTCAAAATAGCACCAAAAAATTGATGAACAAGGAAAAGGTCATTTGTTTCTTGTACAAGAATGAAATGAACTTGTATAAGAATGACTTGTACAAGAACGGAATGCAAACTTTTGAACGTGAATTTTAATTGAATATACAGTTTTTGGTTAAATACGATTCGTTTCAAATAATTCGTAAAGTATGTAAAATTTGGAGCTCCGGAAATATTGGAAAAAAATTGGCGACTGCAATGTTCTGCAGTTTAACTGGATGGAATGATAATTGAAAATAAAAACTTAAAATAAAAATAAGTCATATTCAATCAAGTTAAAGACAAATGAAAAACTATTTGTAAAATGGGTACATACCTTTCAGATTTTACACCACGAATATTATGAAATTTGTAGTTCGTCGTAGGTAAACAAATGAAGGACAAAATTGTCCATCATATTATGACTTCAAATCTAACCAACCAATGATGGAACGTTTTGCGGTTACGTCACGATTCCACTGTTTTTACGATTTTTCTTCTTTTGATATTTAATTAGATAAATTTTTAATCGCAATATAACTTACATATTCGGAATCAGCTTTGCTTTCTTTATTAAAATGTATTGTTTTTGACCATTTTTAAAAAAATACGCAACTTCTCCATTACTAATTTCTTATTAATGATTATACTTAAAATTTGGGCAGGCATAAATCTAAAATTGCAAGGCCAAAATGATGTCTTAACAAAGCCTATTTAACAGGGTTTTTTTTTTTTTTTTTTTTTTAATGACACGGGTTAAAAAAGGCTTTAAAAAAAAATGGTATTCTAAAGATTAAGAAGCGTTTATTAGTAGAATAATGTGATTAGTAGAATACAGTGATTAAATGTGAATTGTGTTCCAGAGTACTTGAGGAATGCTAAATGCATGAATAACGTCTTCATCGCCAAACGATTTGTCTGCGAAAGAAAAGCCTCTGACAAAGCTGCCCAGGGATCATGTCCGTGAGTATTGCGCCTGATTTCCCCTATGGAAAAATATTAATACAGAAACTTTTTGAATCATTTATATGCATATAATGTATTTCCATTAGTACTCACCTTTTCATGCAAGTATTTTCAAGCGTTTTCCGTTATTAGTGAGATGCGCATTGAATTCGGCTACACATTTTACAGTTTGAGACTATGCTCCTTTTCCTCTCTTGAACTAGCACTACCAGACGTAGTACTTTTAGTACTATTACGCTGTTATTTTTTCCATGCCTATATTTCGACATTATGTTATCCAGCAATCCGTTTTTTTCTTCCACCCAAAGATCTGGCAACGGCTTCATTTTCTCAGCGTTCAGCAGTCCATCCAGTTGTTTATCTATATCGATTGATTAGATGAGAATTGAAATGCTGTTCGGAAAGAGTCAGAAATTTTGTTTACTTTCATGGTGCCTGAATTATCGCTGTGTTCAAAATTGCAAGTACCGTAGCTTGTATATTGAACCTTGATAGCGATTGTTCTGTAGATCGAAAAAGTTTCGTTCGCTTTCGAAAGAAGAATAAATTGTAATTTTTATTTAGTAAAAACTGCGTCATATTTTCCCATGAGAAAAAATACCTAACATTAATAGTTTACTTTGTTTTCTTATATTTTAGGTATTTCAGAGCAATCGAGAATTGCATGAACGCTTCCGTCGAAAGTACTTGTGGAAGTGAGGCGCATGAAATTTTTCAAGAAAACTTCAGGACCATGTACGAAAATGGAGCTTGCGACCAACAAAAGTGATTGACTGTTGGAAGTACACCGTATTTGTATACTGAAGCAACATGTAATGATTTACTCAGAATAAATTATTGCAAATAAGTTTTATTATTATTATTATAGAAATCAATTTAATCCACATTAAAAAATTGTTTTTTGATCCGAAATCAGAATAACTTAATTCTTCCTAATTTGAGAACTAAATAGTTTTTAAAATAAATAATATATTCCATAAAAAAAAAAAATTCAATATAAATCTCTTATAATCATTGCCAATTTTTAGGTACTATTGCAACTTCTTGTGCTCAGATCGAGTTTTCAAAGTGTTTGATCACTAAGACTAAAAGCTCCATTTCGAACTGTTTACTAACTTCTCTCTTTAACCCCTAAACTTGATTGAATGCATTGTCATTCGCAACAAGTCTATTTGCCAAGACACAGCACTATTGAATGATGGAAGTGGGTTAATTGTCCTTCTTAAGATTTTGCCTCATCATTCTTATTAGGGGAAGGTTTCATTCATTAAATAGTATCTCCATATTTTACATGGTTGAATTAAGCTTGGTATCTGGATAATCGTATGTCATTAAAAGCCGAAAAGTATGACGTAAGGCAAAAGAAACGTGTGTAAAAGCGGCCTCAGCATGACAGTCACAAAACTCGATAAAAAGCATTGTCATCGGCAACAAGTGTGCCATCCAAGTTTCAAAGTTTCACTTCGATTGCATGACGGGAAGCACGTTTATTAGTAATCCAAAGCCACCAATTGAAGCACAGTGTAGAAAAAGTCCTTTGGCAGCCCTTAAAGCTTGATACAATGCGACCTGTCGATAACGAATATATCTGTCAAATTTCAGCACAACTGGATGCAGGCAAGGTGGTTTATTAGTATTCTGAAGATAGAAGGGTGTGTAAAACCGACTTTTTAGTGAAAATGACAACCCTCAAAATTTGACAGCATTGTCATCGGAATCGAATCTATCTCTCAAGTTTCATCCAGAGTGGATTAAGGATAGTGGGTTAATTTGTCCTCCGGCAGATTTTCCCGGATGGCACTAACATACACACCTATCCAGACACACACAAAATCGAAGTTAGTAAAAAAATTATTCTATTTTATTTGTAATTCCTCTGGAGCACGAGACACTACGCAGCCACCGCGCTATACCTCAGGACAACATTACTTAAACGTTAAGTATACGATGTATGATGGATCCATCTGCGTAAAAATATAGTTTCGTATAAATCTCAACTTTAATAGTAATGTTGATAACCTGCACACATAGTTTTGTATCAAACTTAAAAGTATGTTGATGACAAAAGAAAATAAGAGCTTTTAAATGTTAATTTTAATTAACATTTTATTTTGTATACATATGGGTAACTGAAAGTAAAAAGTGGAAACTTTTTTAGAGTAAACAATTTCATACTTCTCCAAATACAGTTCTTACTTCAGAAAATACAGAACCCTGTTTTCTAAATTAATTAAGCCTCTGCAGATTCCTTCGCCATCGATACCACTTATTGATGATGTGAGTAATATTTTCAATTTCAATTAAAACAACAGCTTTTTTTTAGGGGGGGGGGGGGAGGGGACATTAATTGGATCTTCAAAAGGATAAGTTTCTCCAGTTATTGACACAAAGTGTCTATAACTGGATATTTCATAAAACTTCCGCTTACATGCTTACTGAAGCAATTTTGGTTAAAATTTACTGTAGGGTGTCGAAAGAATTGGCAGTGGAAATTTGGCGATGTAGTGTTAAATGCGGCAACCCGTTGATTGGTTTTTACGACAACCGTAGTTACCATTTAGATTAGGCAGCACAGTCGCCATCCGACACCTTGCAGAAAATCTTAACCATTGTTTTTTCATTCGTAACAGAATGATGCTTTTAGTTTTTTAAAAATAACAGATCCAATATTATTGACAGGGTTAAATAACTGGTAGGGGTGTCATAAACAAGGTGCCAATAACTGGATATAAGCACCCCAGTTACTGACAACTTAAAGATTCAGAAGTAGACATTTATCAAGGAATTTGAAACATTGAAGGTACCCACCTACCAAGATAACTACTTACATAGATACCTATATATATATATGGATGGATTTAGAAGCAAGCGGAAATGATCACAAAGTTTTTCAAAAATAAACACTTTTACTTATTTTTTTATTTGAAGGCCCACTAAACTTCTCCTAACTATATTAAACTTGTTATCGAGCTTCGGCGAAAGTTTCGCAACTTCAAATGCAGCGATAATTCAGGCACAACGAAAACAAGTGCTTGCCCTCAAGTCTTTTCAAAGCAACGTCGAAATTCAACTTGATCTCCAGTCCCATGCACTGGTGCTTTTATACTCGCGGGCTCAAAAAATCCAGTCAACGGATCACACGTTCCGCAGGCGCAGGGAACATCTCGAAATTTCTAGATTGACTCGGATGTTGCCAACTTTTTTTCTAGCCTGTATTATTGCTGTTAAAAAAATAAATTGAAATAAAATAGAACCCTAAAAGTAATACGTCCTTATTTGCAATTACATACAAAAAATTATTTTAACATTAGTCAATCTGATGGGACGATTGGTAGATAAATAATTATGTAAATCGAAGGAGTAAAATTTTTTTATTTTACATGTTGCCTTTCAATTGAGTCCGACAATTTCGGGTAAGAACAAGAGGCTTGAGCGTCGTGCAGCGTTAGCAACGGATTTTTCTGCAGCCCACCGGCACTACAGAAAATTTTTTAAAAAATCAAATTTCACTATATGGAATTTTTTTTACATAATTTTAATTTTTCCGAAATAAGTTTCAATTATGTAAGACAAAGTTCTCCATTACGGGCCCGTAGAAACTATGGAGAAGCTTTCAGCAAGGTGGTTTTCATCAAGAATAAATACAGGAATAACGAAACTGAATCTCATTTGAACAATTTGTCAAGATTGGCTGCAACAA
Source organism: Linyphia triangularis (assembly GCA_963978545.1). Taxonomy (NCBI): domain Eukaryota; kingdom Metazoa; phylum Arthropoda; class Arachnida; order Araneae; family Linyphiidae; genus Linyphia; species Linyphia triangularis. The sequence goes on along the minus strand of OZ021723.1, from coordinate 110,109,793 downwards.
ATACTCCGAAGTGAAATTAGTTTATATTTATGAAGAATCTCTTTCTGGTTCCAAATATTTAAACAAAAGTTCTTTAAAAAAAAAAAAAATTAGTTATTTAAATATAAAGAAAAGAAAGTGCCCCAAAACCGACCCAAAACCAGTCCGATCAAAACAGTCAAACAAAATTCGCGACGTAAAGAGACCCTACCATTTCTATGGTTATCGTGAGGTTTCTGCCAAATAGTTGACGTTGGTAGACCATCGCCACATTCCGTACAGGTTGGCGTGATTTGTGAGAAACTTGCAAATCTGGTTTCCTCTGCTGCATTTCAAGCCAGAATGTTTGTGAAGTCGTGACGTCACATTCAATGCCAGCGAAATGAGTCGTTTTCTCGGCAACGTCTAACAGGGAAACTTTGATCGCAAATTTAAAAAAAGAAAAGAAATGCGCATTCAGCAGAAATTTGTGTGTTTATGGCCTTTTCGAAACATTTAGAATTGAATTTAAAAAAAAAAAATGCTGGAATTGTCCATTGATATCGACTAAAACGGAGTAATCTCTAAATACAGTTTAAATACTTTTATTAAAAGTTAGGTCAAGTTTCATTGTCTCTTTGAAACAATAGATTCACTTCTTTTTTAGACTTTGATTTACCAATAATAAAAACTATTATTTTTTTAACTATTTGGGGGAAAAAAAATCAATTGTAATTTGTTTCGGATAAAAAAAAAATTAATTGTTTATCCAGTTTCCAGAAATGCTGTATAGTGTTAAATTGATAATAATTAAAGATATATATTTTGGTGTATCCGGCCAGCGAAAAGTTCCAACATAAGTGGTTCATAAAATCGGCCCGGTGATTTTAGATTCCTGCGGTCCTAAACTTTAAATATAATCATTAAAAAAATTAATAATTAGTGTTAATTGTCGGTTAAAAATTAAAAAAAAAAATATTATTTTGACAAAAGCTGTAAGCGAAATCAGTATAACAGACCTTGAAAAGTATAATAAACTTTAGGCCTATTCCTGGTAGACGTTTAAATATCGCCATGCCAATTTGGCGACTGTTTGTAGACGATAAAGTTCCACATTTTGGCAACCCGTTTATACGCAACAGCGATTTTAAGGCAACCCTAATTGGAATGTGTAGGATGAGAAGAATTTTTTATTTTTTTGGTGGTAATTTTAAAATTAATTTTGAACTAACGGTGTAAAGCCGCTACATTTTGACATTGTAGACAACTTTTTAAAATCGCGCCAACTCATACACGTAAAACATAGGGAATCAATAAAAAAGTTATCGGGAAAATACTTAAAGTGTTTCGTTAAAGTGTCAACAATTGGTGCCTAGAGCTTAAATAAATGTTTAAAGGTAAAAATAGCGTATCCGTTACATGTATTTATTTTTCAATTCACAACATGTGCTGCGAGATAAAAAATGATTTGAATTTAAATTATGCGTGAGAAACTTAGTGTAGGAAACACGTGTTTTTCGATATGAAACCCTTTTAAAATGGGACTTCGCACACATTTTATAAGACACTCACTTAAGGAGTAACATGAATTCCTTGTGGATCATCCTAGCGTGCGGTGAGTTTATTAGTAAATTTTCTATACAGTAGAACCTCGGTTAACCGTCCCTCGTTTATCCGGAACTCTCTGTTAACCCGCAATCATTTAGTCGGCATCAAAAATCTCCCAAATGAGTAATAAATCATTTGTTGCTTTTTTAAACCGTAATCTTTTCTCTTGCTCTAAAGTTACATAAGTAATGGTGAGGCTTTTGACTGTTTTTCTAAAGAACTGACGTGGTTAGAGCAACCTTCGGATGCAGATCAAACTGAGCTATTGCTTTCAAAAAGACTCCGGGATAGAGCGGCGAAACAAAGATTATCGAGATTATTGCGACAAAAACTCATTTTCAACAATTAGGTCATAAAAAAACATTAAAAGTCCCATATTCAATAAACGAAAATTATTTACTTTTTATTGTTTTTTACGACTCTCTTTTATCCGGAATTTTTGCTTAACCGACCTACCTTTGGTCTCGAATTAGATCGGTTAATCGAGATTCTACTGTAGTTCCAGCCGTACCAAGAAATCTTGTTTACCCCAGATCTTCAAGAAGGAAACATCGGTATTGACTTCAATAGTGTGACGTCATATATCGATGACGTTGGACTAAATTTTTCCGGTGGTCATTATGTATTGGCAACTACTATTATTAGGGTTATTATATTTACAATATATTATTATTTTTTATTGATGGATATAATCACTCAGTTTTGAGAAATCAATGCACTGAGAAAAAAAAAATTTCACTTAAAAATGAACTATGAAAAAAATCAGTTATCTAAAAAATAAGACAATTTTCAAAAAAGTTTTTGTTTTTTTTTTGAAAAAAAGGTTATTTTTGCTTTTAACTGTAGATATGTATACATAGGGTAAAGAAAGCGTAGCATTCGGTCAAAAAAATTTTTTTTTTTTAAATCGATATTTTTTTTTTTTTTTTTTTTTTTTTTTCATTTGCATTTCTTGAAACATCCTGATTTCAAATGTTTGTCTAGAACAATGATTTCAAAAAAGTTGCCAAGAAAAAATGTTTCTCTGTGTGTACGTGGTCAGCATAACTCCCAAACAAATTGACATAGGATGTTGAAATGTGGTGCAAAGGATAGCGATGACCATCAGACCTACCATTAAGGTTTCTGTCAAAATCGCGCATGCGTATAAGGTAGCTGCCATTGAAAAAAACAAAACATGTTTTTCAATGATTTCTAAAAAAAACAGCTTTAACGATTTTGATAAAAATCGCTGTGGTAATGCCTCTTTAGGTATTCTATACATACCCACCTCATAAATTCAAGTAAAAAAGTTCTAATGGCGTAAAAAATTGAAAAACGAATGTCTTTCAACACAGAGTTCTCTTTCCTTGAGCAACGACGTTCATCCTCATCAACGATCGTTTGTTCTTCTCTTCTCAGTTTCACTTATTAGAATGGATAGTATAAAAATTATAGAATAGTATTTCACCAAAATCACCAATTTGTAAAAGTTTTTTTTTTTTTTTTTTTTTTTTTTTTTTTATAAGAGGAATTAGCACAAAAAATATCGCCAAACTGGCAATTTTTTCAAAGAAAATGATGAAAATTGACATCAGCATTATAGTGTAATTGAAAATTGTGCGATGTTCCACACCCCTAGTTTTAAAGTGTACATTCTACTTATTCCTAATTTGTTTCAACTTTTTCCCCCAGGATTGGCCTGGGCGCATGCGCACCCAACCTGCGATGAGACTTTAATTAGAAAGTGCGATGCCATACAACCCTTCAAAGATGGAGACGATATTTTCCCGAGTGAACGATTGGAGGAGACATGCCGGTACAATTGCTTTACTTCTAATAGGAATGTTTTGAATTCCCGAGAAATGGACAATTTCCGCTTTTTAAAAAAAAAAAACGATTGAAATTAGTTTATATTTATAAAGAATCTCTTTCTGATTCCACGTATTCGAACAAAAGTTCTTAAAAACAAAATTAGTTATTTAAAATATACATATACGTTGGACAATTTTTTTTTTAGTTCTTTGCCAGCGTGTCAAATTTTTGTGAGAATTACAAGAGCAAAAAAAGTAATGTATTTGCAGTAACAAAAAGTAAAAAAATAAAATATTTATTTAATTAATTGAATTTTTTAATTCACTAATTAAGGCCTAATTTCAACGATGATAAAATAATACCTAATTAATTTTGAAACAAATTTCTTACTGGAAATTAAAGACATGGTATTCATACACTGGCCAAAGCAAAATATAAGGCATAACTTAAATATCTTTTAAATTTTAACATTTAACATGAAAAGTACTGGAAAAAATAAAAAAATTCCAAAAATAAAAATATTCTAAAATACATAAAAAAATCTATTTTTTACCAAAATTTTTGTAAATAGCTAGGTCCCGTGCTCTGAAATGTTATCTAAATTATACAGTTTAAATTTTAAAAATCAGTTATTTAACTTTTAAGATATCACATTTGGAGTACATTCACTCAACAATGAAAAGCAGTTCTCCAGAAATTGAGTTCAAAGTTTTCGACATTTTCTTTTTTCCAATATGTTTTAAACGTCGACCTTTACGAAATTGCGTGTAATTAAAAAAGTATTTTAACTATAAGAAAGTTATTGGTATCATTTTAAAGATAATGAATTGTAGAATATTTTAGAATGAAAAAACAAAAATGCCTGTTTGGGTCAATTTTTGCGATTCCCAACGTATATACCTTAAATATTAAGAAAAGAAAAGAACAAAAAATATACTGAATCCCTGTCCGATTGCAATCCGATCAAAACGATCAGCTATGGCTATTGCGTCAGAACATCTTTCCGTTTCTATATGGTTATCGTGAGGTTACTGCCAAATAGTTGGCGTTGGTTTGGTAGACAGTTGCCATATCCCGTATAGGTTGGCACGATTAGCGAGAAACTTGCAAAACTGGTTTCCGCGGCGGAGTTTCAAGCCAAGTTGTTTCAGATCAAGTGATGTCACATTTAATTCGGTTTTGGAGCATTTTCTTTTCTTAATATTTAAATAACTAATTTTTTTTTAAGAACATTTGTTTAAATATTTGGAATCAGAAAGAAATTCTTCATCAATATAAATTAGTTTCACTCGTTTTTTTTAAAAAAGTGCGGGAATTGTCCATAGTTGACTGTTCTCTCTCCTTCAGTGACGTTATGTCCGCATTTGATTGCTTTGAGGATTTGATCGACAAGTGTCCGGGACTCCTCTTTAAGGATACCGAAGATTACTTCTACAAATCCAAGGATTTAATGCTCAAAATCTGCACCCCGGGAAGTTTCCAGACAAGTGAGTGTAACTATTAATGGCTATTTTGAAGTGTAGAGGGCGCCACCAAACAGAAATGTCTTATTGAAACTTTTTAAATCGGACGATAATTTTATCGATAATTTTTTAAATATTGATAACAAAAATATCGATACAAGTCACTGATATATCGATACTTTAAAATATTTTTTAGTTTTTTGATGATTGTTTAGTAGTCAGAGGTGCAGATCCCCCCAAGCACTATGCCCCCCCCCCCAATTTTTGGAATAATACAGTAATAAAAAAAAAAGACCGATTATGCAATGTACAAAAACTGTTTCAATAAGTTGGCCTAAATTGATTGTCTCGTTGTTCGTACTTTTTTTTAATGTCTTCTCGTATTTGACTTTGTTTTTGGCGATATATTTTCTCAACAAATCTATCATGCCATCCCAGAACTGAAAAAGACGAAACTGTCTCAAGTAAACCCCAATCTCGCCATTTTGGAGTTAAAAATGGTAAATAAAACCAATCCATGTCAAATGTAATAGTGTACTTGAAAGTCGTGCGATGTTCCACACTCTTTAGTTTAATTTAAAATTAAAAAAAAAAAAAAAATGGACTTCAGTCATTCGAGATCATTTTGACAAAGAAAGTTAATCTGTAATATAAGTCGGAATTATTTCTTGAGTTAATTTCAAAACCATACACATTTCTTTTTTAATTTTTTGAAATTAATTAAAAATACATTCTTTAGAAGGGGGAGGCAGTAACTTGGCCTAATTTTAGTGGTGCGAGGTCGTTCTAAGGTGACATGGGAGGGGGAGGGAGGAGAGTAAAAATTGTGTGTGACGTAATTTATGCACATCATCCCCCATCAATAGACTTTCAATGACTAAATTGAATGTTTGAGTAAGAAATCAACCATAAAAAGCACTATGGTTTTCCTTTTCCCTAACGTCTTTAGCCCAATGCATCGGCCATTCATACTTTGGCTTATGTCATTCCGATATCTTTCACCGATCAAAAAACGTTGATCAGAAATTTCACCGGCCACCTATGTTGGGAAGATATCTTTTCCAGATGAGTTTAGGGTCATCGGCAGACAAGGAAATACGGGTGTGTTTATATATCAGTCTGGGGAATCGCCGATGACTTTGATGAATTCCGATCATTGGCCGACGAAACGCCATGCAGTGATTGCTACTAGGGTACGAATTGAAAATCATTAATATAAAGAATACTCTGTCCCTGCTTAACGCATCTCGACATAAGAAGTGGGATAATGATGTGACAAGTATTGTAGCACTTCATCTCTATATATTTAAGGCAACGCCCTCACTGACTCACTCACTCATCACAAATTCTCTCACTTCCCACATGTCCACAACTCCGAAAATTGGCACAAATATCAACAATGAGAAAAATAGAAAAAGGTAGCTATTCCGATCTCAATTAACCCACTTTAAGGGGTCGTAAAGGGATTAAACGTTCCAAACGAGGGACATTCGAATATCCCACTTCCCATTTGGTCACAACTCTGAAAATTGGTGCAAATGACAACAAAGACAAATATAGAAAAGTACGCTATTCCGATCTCGATTTACCCACTTTAAGGGGTCGAAGAGGGGTTAAACGTTCCAAACGAGGGACATTCGAATATCCCACTTCCCATTTGGTCACAACTCTGAAAATTGGTGCAAATGACAACAAAGACAAATATAGAAAAGTGCGCTATTCCGATCTCGATTTACCTACTTTAAGGGGTCGAAGAGGGGTTAAACGTTCCAAACGAGGGACATTCGAATATCAAACTTCCCATTTGGTCATATCTCTGAAAATTGGTGCAAATGACAACAAAGACAAATATAGAAAAGTGCGCTATTCCGATCTCGATTTACCCACTTTAAGGGGTCGAAGAGGGGTTAAACGTTCCAAATGAGGGATATCCGAATGACCCATTTCCCATTTGGTCATAACTCTGAAAATTGGTGCAAATGACAACAAAGACAAATATAGAAAAGTGCGCTATTAAGATCTCGATTTACCTACTTTAAGGGGTCGAAGAGGGGTTAAACGTTCCAAACGAGGGACATTCGAATATCAAACTTCCCATTTGGTCATATCTCTGAAAATTGGTGCAAATGACAACAAAGACAAATATAGAAAAGTGCGCTATTCCGATCTCGATTTACCCACTTTAAGGGGTCGAAGAGGGGTTAAACGTTCCAAATGAGGGATATCCGAATGACCCATTTCCCATTTGGTCATATCTCTGAAAATTGGTGCAAATGACAACAAAGACAAATATAGAAAAGTGCGCTATTCCGATCTCGATTTACCCACTTTAAGGGGTCGAAGAGGGGTTAAACGTTCCAAACGAGGGACATTCTAATATCCCACTTCCCATTTGGTCATAACTCTGAAAATTGGTGCAAATAACAACAAAGACAAATATAGAAAAGTGCGCTATTCCGATCTCGATTTACCCACTTTAAGGGGTCGAAGAGGGGTTAAACGTTCCAAACGAGGGACATTCTAATATCCCACTTCCCATTTGGTCATAACTCTGAAAATTGGTGCAAATAACAACAAAGACAAATATAGAAAAGTGCGCTATTCCGATCTCGATTTACCCACTTTAAGGGGTCGAAGAGGGGTTAAACATTCCAAACGAGGGACATTCTAATATCCAACTTCCCATTTGGTCATAACTCTGAAAATTGGTGCAAATAACAACAAAGACAAATATAGAAAAGTGCGCTATTCCGATCTCGATTTACCCACTTTAAGGAGTCGAAGAGGGGTTAAACGTTCCAAACGAGGGACATTCTAATATCCCACTTCCCATTTGGTCATAACTCTGAAAATTGGTGCAAATAACAACAAAGACAAATATAGAAAAGTGCGCTATTCCGATCTCGATTTACCCACTTTAAGGGGTCGAAGAGGGGTTAAACGTTCCAAACGAGGGACATTCGAATATCAAACTTCCCATTTGGTCATATCTCTGAAAATTGGTGCAAATGACAAAAAAGACAAATATAGAAAAGTGCGCTATTCCGATCTCGATTTACCCACTTTAAGGGGTCGAAGAGGGGTTAAACGTTCCAAATGAGGGATATCCGAATGACCCATTTCCCATTTGGTCATAACTCTGAAAATTGGTGCAAATGACAACAAAGACAAATATAGAAAAGTGCGCTATTCCGATCTCGATTTACCTACTTTAAGGGGTCGAAGAGGGGTTAAACGTTCCAAACGAGGGACATTCGAATATCAAACTTCCCATTTGGTCATATCTCTGAAAATTGGTGCAAATGACAACAAAGACAAATATAGAAAAGTGCGCTATTCCGATCTCGATTTACCCACTTTAAGGGGTCGAAGAGGGGTTAAACGTTCCAAATGAGGGATATCCGAATGACCCATTTCCCATTTGGTCATATCTCTGAAAATTGGTGCAAATGACAACAAAGACAAATATAGAAAAGTGCGCTATTCCGATCTCGATTTACCCACTTTAAGGGGTCGAAGAGGGGTTAAACGTTCCAAACGAGGGACATTCTAATATCCCACTTCCCATTTGGTCATAACTCTGAAAATTGGTGCAAATAACAACAAAGACAAATATAGAAAAGTGCGCTATTCCGATCTCGATTTACCCACTTTAAGGGGTCGAAGAGGGGTTAAACGTTCCAAACGAGAGACATTCTAATATCCCACTTCCCATTTGGTCATAACTCTGAAAATTGGTGCAAATAACAACAAAGACAAATATAGAAAAGTGCGCTATTCCGATCTCGATTTACCCACTTTAAGGGGTCGAAGAGGGGTTAAACGTTCCAAACGAGGGACATTCTAATATCCCACTTCCCATTTGGTCATAACTCTGAAAATTGGTGCAAATAACAACAAAGACAAATATAGAAAAGTGCGCTATTCCGATCTCGATTTACCCACTTTAAGGAGTCGAAGAGGGGTTAAACGTTCCAAACGAGGGACATTCTAATATCCCACTTCCCATTTGGTCATAACTCTGAAAATTGGTGCAAATAACAACAAAGACAAATATAGAAAAGTGCGCTATTCCGATCTCGATTTACCCACTTTAAGGGGTCGAAGAGGGGTTAAACGTTCCAAACGAGGGACATTCTAATATCCCACTTCCCATTTGGTCATAACTCTGAAAATTGGTGCAAATAACAACAAAAACAAATATAGAAAAGTGCGCTATTCCGATCTCGATTTACCCACTTTAAGGAGTCGAAGAGGGGTTAAACGTTCCAAACGAGGGATATCCGAATGTCCCACTTCCCATTTGGTAACAACTCTGAAAATTGGTGCAAATGACAACAAAGACAAATATAGAAAAGTGCGCTATTCCGATCTCGATTTACCCACTTTAAGGGGTCGAAGAGGGGTTAAACGTTCCAAACGAGGGATATCCGAATGTCCCACTTCCCATTTGGTAACAACTCTGAAAATTGGTGCAAATGACAACAAAGACAAATATAGAAAAGTGCGCTATTCCGATCTCGATTTACCCACTTTAAGGGGTCGAAAAGGGGTTAAACGTTCCAAACGAGGGACATTCGAATATCCCACTTCCCATTTGGTCACAACTCTGAAAATTGGTGCAAATGACAACAAAGACAAATATAGAAAAGTACGCTATTCCGATCTCGATTTACCCACTTTAAGGGGTCGAAGAGGGGTTAAACGTTCCAAATGAGGGATATCCAAATGACCCATTTCCAATGTTGTAACAATTCTGATATTTGGTGCAAATGTTAAGAAGGGCAAATATAGAAAAAACTAGTTATTAGTTAAAATTATTAAAAATAACCAAAGGGGGTTAAACGTTTTAAACGAGGGATATTCAAATGTCTCAATTATAAATTTTGGAAAAAATTTCAACAAAGGAAAGTTCCTATTTTGATAATACAAATTGTCGGAATCGAAATGGAAGCAAACGTCTGAAGTGTAGAATACATGAATGTCTTTTGATTGCTAAAAGGCACAGGGTAAAATTTCGTAGCGCAGCACGGATATTCAGCTAGTAAATAATAAAACGTTTTCAATTTCAGAGCACAATAACACTTTGCAAGGATTTTCTTTATTATGCATCTGAAATTGCTTTCTTCTAGGGCATATTTTAATTGCCTCACTTTGAGGTGAGCAAAGCGAGCTTGGTTCGCGAAGTGAACCAAGGGGATTGCAAAGCAATCCAGGGGGTTGACGAACGTTAGCGAGCAGAGGGCGGAGCCCCCTAGTATATTTTATTTTAATATTTTATTTTAATATTAAATGAAATTCTTACGTCAATGCCTATGCAGTGGCTCCACCTGGTTTTGTCTTTTGCTTTTTTTAATTTTCATTTATAATACCATGGACATTAAACGAAAAAATTGATGTCATTTCATTGAGTGATCTTTTTCGTACCTACGCACTAGAGGTCGGAAATATCGATCAAAATAAATATCGATACTATATCGTTGCATCGAAAAATATATCGATAAAATATCGATGTATCGATACATGATTTTTTTTTTATTTGATTTTCAATTTTGCCAGAATTTTTCGGTGTAAATTTCTACTTATCATGATTGTTGTTTTGTAAGGTGACTACTTTTTCAACTGAAACGGATCTATTACCAAAAAAAAGTTATATTTTCGCATAATTGGTGCAGAGATTTTAAGAAAAACTTAGACAATTTTCAATAGCTTTTAAGTGTATGGAATGTATCGAATATTGGTGCCATTTTAACTGTCTCTCAGCCAAGTTCAAACTTTCGTTTCGAAGTTTTTGAAAAGGGAATAAAGAAAATCGAAAAACCACACGTAATTACAAAACGATCATCAAAAAACTAAAAAATTTTGAAAATATCGATAAATCGGTAACTTTTATCGACATTTTTAATATTGATATTTTTTTGATAAATATCGATAAAAATATCGTCGTATCGATATATCGCCGACCTCTACTACGCACTAAATGTTAAGGTTTCATACCGAGTAGTATCTAAATGCACTTGGCTAGAAGATTGTAACATAGCGAGCTATGTTAACTATACTCAACTTCAACTTAACTTGACATCACTAGACGGTAGATTGTCACTGTGCACATAGGCATTTAATCCATTTTGGCGGCGTGAAAGCGTAATGCTCGCCAAACCACAACCCTGTAGAGAACCAAAGGCGAAAATGATGTCTTCACTCCGCTAAAATGGATTAATTACCTATGAGCACGGTGAAGATCTATCGTCTAGTGATGTCAAGTTAAGTTGGAGTTCAGTATAGGACTTACCCTTGAAAGATCCGATGTAACATGATTATTTTTCTGCTCATCAAAGATTATGAAGTAATGATGAGTAGCGAAATGTGATTAGTAATTGAATGTGAATTGTGTTGCAGAATACTTGAGGCATGCTAAATGCATGAACGATGTCCTGGTCACCAAACGGTCAGTCTGCGAAGAAAGAGTTAAGGATACAGTTACATTGGGTTCATGTCCGTAAGTACTATTTTGATTTCCAATATAAACTAGGGGTGAGGAACATCGCACAACTTTCAATTACACTATAATGCTGATGTGAATTTATGTCATTTACCGTTTCATCAATTCATTTAGCAAAAACGGCCAGCTTGGCGATATTTTTTGCGATAAATCTAGTATGGAGGCTTTTAAACAAAACAAAAAAATAACTCCTCCAAAATGATGATTTTGGCGATGTACTTTTCTATAATTCTTATAGTATCCTTTATTATAAATGAAACTGATGAAAGAAGGAAAAACGATCGTTGATTAAGTATGCTCAAGAAAAGAGAACTCTGAGTTAAAGGCATCAGTTTTTCAACTTTTTACACCATTAAAGCAATTTTACGTTAATTTCGGAAGTGGGAATGCTTAGAACACCTTTAGAGGCAATACCACAGCGGTTTTTATCAAAATCGTTGGAGCCGTTTTTTATTAATAATTGAAAAACATGATTTTTTTTAAAGGCAGCTACCTTATGCGCATGCGCGATTTTGACGAAAACCTTAATGGTAGGTCCCATGAGCACCACCAACCCGCACACCAAATTTGAACATCCTAGATAAGTTTGCTCGGGAGTTAGGCTAAACACATACAGATATTTTTTCTAGAATTTAAAAAAAAAAAAAAAAAAAACAGGCTATTCCAATGCATGGAGAAATGAAATCCTTTTTTTTTTTACGGAATGAAATACTCTATGGATAATTTGAAAGTAACAAAACAAAAATATACATTGGCAAGTTATATGTGCAAATACAGCTTATTTCCGGCGATTTTGTGCTGAGATCGATTTTTCATAGAGTTTGTACACTAAAAGAAAACCCTCGATTCCGTGTCATTAACTTCTTGAACTTGATACAACGCCTTGTCATTGACAACGAGTCTATCTGTCAAGTTTCAGATTGAAAGGATGAATAATTTTCCCTTCACAAACAAACCCATAAACGGATTTAATAAAAACAATACCTATTTGTAATAAAAGTGACTCCCGCACTTTAAAATTTAAAATCTCTTGAACCGTTGCTCAAATTCTTGCCTTGAATTCTTGTTTGTTTGCTGGAATTATGATTTTCATTGACTATCCAATAAAAGAACCTGTTTTTACTTTCAATTTCCCAATATATAATACATAGGGTAAGGAAAGTATAGTATTCAGTCAAAAAAAAAATTCAATTGTTTTTTTTTTTTTTTTTTTTTTTGCATTTTTCCGCATTTTGAAACATCCTGATCTCAAAAAAGTGATCTAAAAAAAAGGTCTGTCAGTGTGTACGTGGTCAGCATAACTCCCAAACAAATTGACCTATAATTTTCAAAGGGCCAAAGCTACCATTGAAAAAAATCATGTTTTTCAGTAATTGCTAAAAAATGGCTTTAACGATTTTGTACAAAATTGCTGTCTTAATACTTCTTCTTTGTCAATTTCCTTTTTTTTTTTTTTTTTTTTTTTGCATTTTTCCATGTTTAAGAACATACTGATCTCAAAAAAGTGATCTAGAAAATATGCCTGTCTGTGTGTGTACGTGTTGAGCATAACACCCCAACAAATTGACCTACGATGGTCACATTTGGTGTGCGGGTTGGTTGAGGCACAAGGACCTACCATTAAGGTTTTCGTCAAAATCGCGCATGCGCATAAGGTAACTGTCAACGAAAACATCCTGTTTTTCAATAATTGCTAAAAAACGGATCTAACTATATTGTTCAAAATTGCTGTTATAATGCTTCTTAAAGTGTTGTAAACATCCACCCCTTCGAAATTCCCTTGAAAATGTTTAATAGCGGAAACAGTTGAAAGACAAATGTCTTTAACACAGAGTTCTCTTTCCTTGAGCTTACCTCATCAACGATCGTTTTTTCCTCATTTCACTTATAAGAAAGGATAATATAAGAATTATCGAAAAGTATATCGCCAAAATCATCTATTTGGCGAAGGTTTTGTTTTTTAAGACCCATACAAAAATTATCGCCAAACTGGCTTTTTTTCTAAATGAATGATGAAAATATTAAAAAAAAAAAAAAAAAATGATACAAATCCATGTCAGCATTATAGTGTAATTGAAAGTTGTGCGATGTTCCAAACCTCTAGTTAGTAATTGAATCCACAACTTATCTCAAAAAGGTCTAGGATACTTGGATTTTTTTCGACTTAATTTACAATAGTATTGTGTTCAAACAACTAGATTAATAGTTTGCTTTTCTATTTTAGATATTTCAAAGCAATGGAGAACTGCATGACCACTTTCATCCGAAATACCTGCGGAAGGGAGGCATTTGAAATTTTTACGGAAAACTTCGGAACCATGTACGAAAATGATGCATGCCACTAAGTTGAAAGGATGCTGTGAAGCATCATGTAATGATTTATTCTCAATAAATGATTGCAAACAAGTTTATTTTTGCTGTTCTGGAAATCAATTGAAGTCGACTATTCGTAGTGATGGCACTTTTCCATTAAAAGCTCTGAAAAAACAAAAACAAAAAAACGCTTTTTTATTAATTTTTTATAAAAAGAATACTGTTATGTTTATTGATATACAACTTGTTAGGCTTAAAAAAAAACATTCGTAAATTACAAAAAAAAAAGATATTGATTTTAACTACTTTTTTAGTGTGAAAATGCCAGGTAAATAGGAGTCCTCAAAATTAATAGTTTAAAAAACTAAGAAATACGCTTTTATAGAAAAGTGAACTAAAAAGTAGAAAATAATTTTAAATAAGTCTGAAATAAGAATAGAGTGATTAACAAGAAATATTTATTTTATCGTAAAAAAGAGGTGGGGTGCTTGATGTCAATTGTTGAAAATATTTTAAAAAGCACCCCACGCTTTTTTACGATAAAATAAATATTTCTCGTTAATCACTCTATTCTTATTTCAAACTTATTTAAAATTATTTTCTACTTTTTAGTTCACTTTTCTATAAAAGCGTATTTCTTAGTTTTTTAAACTATTAATTATTTTCTACTTTTTAGTTTGGTTTTCTATTAAAGCGTGTTTTTTTAGTTTTTAAACTATTAATTATTTTTTCTGTAAACTATAATTTTTTTTTTTAGTTAGTGTACAAAACTCTCCAGTTGTTTCTGCCAATAGTCACATGCTTGTCTCAAATTTAAGTCATGTGTATGCCTCAGTATACGCCGTATTACTTGGCACAAAACACTACCGTGTCTCTGAATATGAAAAATCGCTAATCCTGAAGATCCTGGTAAGGATAATGCGATTAAAAAAAAACTCGCTTTTTATAACTCTTGTTCAAAGGACAAATCTTTCAAACGGCACACCAGGGTTCGATTCCGGAGAAGGTTGGTTTTTTGGAATTTAACGGCGCAAGGGCAACACGAGCTAATCCTTGTGATAAAGCGACAAACTTATTGAATTGTCATCGGTCCTTAATGAGTATGCCAAATTTCTAGTTAATCCGACGTTTTGAAGGGGTTCAAAATCATGTTCAAAGATTCCGTTACATACATACATCTGAAGCTAATAAAAGCGTTTTAAAAAAGTAGGTAGGTGTGCGCTGTTGAAAAAATCTCAGAAACTACTGAACTGATCCTTGTGAAATTTTAACCACAAGTTCTGTACACTTATCGCTATATCCCGTACCAGAATTATTGCAAAAATTTAATTTTTACTCTCTTTTTTTTGGCAAAAAACATGCAATTTTTTTTTATCTGCCATTATGTTATTTTTGCATATAAATATTAACATTAGAGGTACGGGATATTGTCACTATCACACTAAATCTAAAACATTTCAATTTTTTTTAATTTTTTTTCAGATAAGCCGTTGTTCAGATTATTTTTAACAGCACACACCTATCTACTTTTTGAAGACACCTGTTTACCTGTCATTTTCACACTAAAAATGTGGTTAAAATCAAAACTATTTTTTTTTTTTTTTTTTTTGTAATTTACGAATGTTTTTGTTAAACCTAACAAGTTCTATATCAATCAACATAACAGTATTCTTAAAAAACTAATAACAGAAATAGCTTTTTCTTCATGCATCCAAAGTAGATGGATCCCTTATAAAGAGGGCCGATAACAATATCTATAATAATAAAACAAGCTGTGTGTCTGTCTGTCTGTGGTTCTATAGAAACCTACTTAAAATTGGAGTAAAGCTCTGAAATTTTCAGCATAAGAAGTTTTGGCCTTCTAATTGTATACATGTCATACAGAATGTTAAAATCTTTAATTTTTACTAGTAGTTCATTTTTAATTAATTTTTTTAGATAACTTTTTTTTTGCAAAGTGACTTCAAATAGAGATACAGCTCTGAAATTTTCCACATAAGTAGTTTCAGCCTTCTAATTGGACCTTTGAAAAACAGAATGTTAAAATTATAAATAGTTATTTTTTAATTAATTTTCTTTATTAATTAATTATTATCATTATTATTATTGTTATTATTTTTTTTTTTTGCAAAATAACATCTACAAGTTTGAAATTTTCAACACAAGTAGTTGTAGTCTTTTAATTGGTCTTTTCGAAAACAGAATTTTAAATTTTTATTTAGTTTTTTTAATTCATTTTTTTAATTAATTAATAAATATTTTACAAAATGATTTCTAATAGGGCTACAGCTTTAAAATTTTCTTCAACATAAGTAATTTTGGTCTTCTAATTGGACTTTTGAAGAAAAGAATTTTAAAATTTTATTTCATCATATATCTTTTCACCTACATTTTTTTTTTTTTATTCTTTGAAAACAAAAGACAAGTCTTTTAAAATTTGCAGAATTTAAGTTTGGAGTGGCAGTGTTTTACAAGAATCATCCGTTTTAAATTTGATGACAATCATCCGTTTCACCCAGAAAGTTGGATCCTGTGTTTTTAGCTGAAATTTTTTCGATTAACCAGGGCATATTACTAAAATGTATTGTTATAGAAGTGAGATTTAAAACAAAGCGTAAAAAAATACAAATTCCAAATTATAACAAACCTGAATAGGAATAGTAGCTTTATTATTACGTAGTAGTTGATTGTGACGTCAACATGCATAATCATATACTTTCTAGACATGTCTTATCTTGGACTGCATTTCTTTTCCGATTAAGAACTGAACTGAAAGAGGTTTCGCAGTTGGCGCATTCTATTGATTATTTATCTGAATGAGAAACTTTAAACATAAAATTCTCACTGCTATTACAAGGATTTACTTCGCAAACTAAACTCTTGGAAATTCTGAAAATTTCTCCGTTTTTCTTTGCTAATTTTCCATTCAAAGATTCCACATGGCTGATCCTCGAATTAAACAGATAAGAATTAAAACGGGTGTTGTCAAGAGGTATGTACTACAACCTATCGGGTATAACATTTTCCTTAAGGTGGTGTGTTTAATTAATTTTTGCTTTTATTTTAATTTTGTTATATTCCCTTTTAAACTCTTGTAATACCATGGCAATTGTCAATCAAGTTTTTTGTTTTAATCGATTTTATATCGATTTAGCCGGTGGGGTACACCCAAACTTTTTCAACAAAGTACTAGTTTGCAGTGACAACTTTAGCTACTTCAAAAGGGAGTTGTATGATTCATATCTGAACTTTATCTTGGACGTTTCTCCGGTTATTTTTTAACATATTTTATGTACATATTTTTGATATTTTATCTCCTTAAAATAACACGTTATTTACTTTGCATCCATTTTTCTAAACCTCTAGTTTGGTGTCATTTGAACTTGGCGACATTTTGAAAAGTCACAAAGGGGGAGCGTATAGTGCATTTTAACCCAAAAGGAAGTAGATGACTCATATCGAAACTTTATCTTGGATGTTTTTCCGTTTTTAACATGGCCGACCAAACGGTGTAGTGGTTAGCATGCTAGCTTCTAGACCGCGAGGTTGCGGGTTCCGAGTCCCGTGTTGGCATGTGTGTTTGTAAATGTATGTTGGCTTGTCTAATGACGAATGTTTCGGCGCATTATAGCCCTCGTGTTGCTGACGGTGCCAGATAATCTGAATACAACCGTTTTTAACATGACATATGAATAGGGGTGACTACTGAACACCTGCACCCCGACTATTGTCTATTGTACTAAAAAACCCTATCTAATCTATAAAAGACAGTTTGCCAAAATAAATATCAGTATAAACCTGATTGGAACTTTTGACAGTTCCCAGGGATAGATACAATGGTATCCCAGGTGTGCAAATCGTTGGGCAGAGTAGCAGTCACACAAATCATGCATAGAGCTCTCCTCTGTCATGTGACAACCCCTACATAGTGGGTCATCTACAACACTAACAGGTTAAGATGCCTATTTAAGGTCCATATCCAGTTAAAAGGCCTACCTCAACATTTATTTCTCTTCTGCTCAATTTTAGTAGTTCATTCAATCTAGTGGGTGACTGAGCTCTTTGGCTTATCTTTGATCTTTAGATTGAAGCCATATTTTAGAGTCATTAGTCAGGGTTCCCACAGTCATTGAAAGTCATTAAAAGTGCTTAATATTTTTTAACTAGTTTTCAAGGCCTTGAAAATACTTATAGGTGCTTAAAAGTTCTTGAAAATGCTTAGAGGTCCTTGAAAGTACTTAATTTTTTGCAGATGTTGTCCAACCTCAAAATTTATAAAAATACAACTCAGACTTGCTATTCCCGCATGACCGCCACTTATCTGCACCATATAGGAATTTTCCAACAATTGTATTACGCATCCACCAACTTGTAACTTTTTTGGTGGAATATACTTAGTTAAAAATTTAAATACAGACATGATGCTTGAAAACAATTTTTCATAAGTCCTTAAAAACATTAATTAGGTCCTTAAAAGTCATTGATTTTCATTATGTGATTTGAGTGGGAACCCTGTTAGTAAACTTTTAGTAGCTTTCCTGACCACATTGTGGGGCAGATCGATTCCGTTTAACATGATCAGATGCGGGGTTCCTGGGCAGTGCTAGAAGTGAGGGTAGGCATTGCAACAGCAATTTTTATCAAAATCATTTATAAGAGGCGGATTTTGGAAGTTGTTGAAAAACATACATTTTTCAGTGGCAGCTACCTTGAATGCATGTGTGATTTTGAAGAAAACCTTAATGACAGATCCTATGGCTATAACTAACCTATAAGTTCAACATTGTACGCCAATCCATTCAAGAGTTATGCTGACCACACAGACATATTTATAGACTACTTTTTTTTAACTCGAGACATTCCAAAATGTGTAGAAATGCAAAAAAACAAAAACAAAAAAAAACCTTTCTGAATATTTAATACCCTTTGTTAATGTACAGCTAATTGAGAGTAAAAAAAGAATTTTGTTCTATAAATGCATGATCCATAGGTAGAGACAGAAACAATTAACTGTAATTATTAAGAATAACTTATAAAACAAATATCTAAATGTATTTGAAGTGGTTTTTTGGACAGTGTCTCTTTGGCATTTGTTCTTATTTGATCAGGGTATCTACACTTCTGGTAAAATAGGGAAAATTTGAAGAAAAAAAAAATTGCTGTAAAATTGTAGAATTCCTTAGAAATGTATCGGGAAACTTTTTTCCTGGATTTTTGAGCCACTGCCATAAATTTCAAACTTAAAATAGGAAACAAGTAACTTTGTTTTAATAAAAAGTAAAATATCTTATTTTTGAAGTTGGAAGTAAACTACCTGGTAATGGGAGATATTTGAATAATGTGTTTGTTTTACTGGGATTTAGATATATCTAATTTTTCTTGAAATATTTAGAATTTCACCTAAAATCTACTCTTAGTAAGATTTTAGCTATCCATCAATTACATTTTTCTGCTACAGGGTGCGACATATTCCCTAAAACCAAGAATTTGCAGAATATAAAGAATTATAACATTTGTATACATGGCAAGGCATCTTTTTGGTTTTTCAAATGAAATTATATGGTTATTTACATAAGTCTCCCTTTTCACATGGTAAAAGTAGAGATGTAGGCGTGACCTCCGATATTATAAAAGGCCATCCAACTAATATGACGAGGTCACCTGTAGTGGATACACTTTTCCTTTCACTTAGTGAGCGAAGGCAGTATTTTTGTGTGGCGAAATATGCTATCTTCCTTCTTTTAAGTTTTGTACAGATATTTCAAATAATTGGACTTCTTTGACAATGTAAAAAATAAGGTTATCCTTACATCGTTAAACACTAATTTTGTATAACTTGAGGCTCTAAACTTCGACCATTCCTTTATAAATACGATCGGTACTTGCGTATTAACGCAACCAGGCCAAAATTAGCCTTAAATCACCAAATTTGGCGACCCTACTTACGGCAACCAAAATTCGCAAAAAAACGCCAAATTTGGCAACCCTACGGGTTATAAGTGGTTTTCGTAAAGAAATTATTTTGCTTACTGGTTAAATTGAATGCCGTCAAATCGCGCCAACCTGGTTGCAATAATACGTAAGTACCATACGATCAAATATAACTGCTGTTTGTTTATATGTTGTTGTTTTTGAAAAGTAATTTCATAATATTTCTAAATGTTTGAAATGTGAAAGCAAACAAGAAAAATATTAATTCAAAACATTGATATATACAATTGACAACAAATATACACAATAAACAAAACACAAATAATATGACCTTGAATACCACAACTAAATTCAAAGCTCATATTTTCAGAAAAAACCTACATTTGGAGGAAATATATGTAGGTTCAAATGTGTTACATGGTGGCAAAGATAATTCGCCAATCCTAGGAAACTGGCAAAATTTGTTGTTTCGTTGTCGTCAGCGGTATTCCGGAGTCGTGATTGGTTAGAATTACTGCTGCTTTGGATTAACGCCAAATACATCCTCTTTTCGCCAAAAAACGCTTAATTTTGTCTGGTGCCGATTGATTTAGTTACAAATATGGTAAACTGTGTGATTTATGTTTCTCTCTTCATTTCAGTGTTTTTTTTGTGTTGGAAGCTGACCTGTTGGAAATATATTGTCTTTATTCCGTTTACGTCATGAATTCGAGTTGTATTTGTGGGTATTATTAGTTGTGGGAATGCAGAAACAATATTTTTAGGTGTAGACTCTTAAGGATGGCGATTATTTTAAAATGTTTGAAATTATTGAGCGCGAAATATTTAAGAATTTTTGAAATATTTGAGATTTAAGCGCAAGTAAAGTAGAGGCGGGCTTACAATATTACCTGGCCGAGTACATCTGGCGAAAAAAGCAACAGGCAAGGAGGGTTAAAAATTTATTTAACGCGTTTTTGGATGACGTTATCAAGGTTTACCCTCCGGGAGAAGAGAAAGAGGATTGAGGTATTTATATTGCATTAAATATAACTCTTGATTTATAGCGATTTTTACCTTAGGAATAAAACTGGTATGCTATGACTATACTTTGGTGGCCGTTAGGCCACCAAAGTGTAGTTTATAAAATATAAGGCGTTAAAATGGATTTTGTTTGTTTTATAACAGCAAAGTGATTAAAAATGTCATTTTTGGAATGTTGAACTCTTTTCCTTTTAGAGAGCGAAGCGCGCGCACACCTCACTTTTTAGACATTTTTACAGTACCGAGTAATTAAAAAAAAATTGATTTAGGGGGTGAAATGGAAAAAACGACTGCCCGAATTAGGTAGGGGTATTTTTTTTAGGTTTAATTGGCCGTAAGGCCAACGAAATAGGTTGAAATTTTTCCTTTTAGAGCGCGAAGCGCGCGCACACCTCACTTTTTAGACATTTTTACAGTACCGAGTAATTAAAAAAAAATTGATTTTGTTGGTGAAATGCCACAAACGACTGCCCGAATTAGGTAGGGGTATTTTTTTTAGGTTTAATTGGCCGTAAGGCCAACGAAATAGGTTGAAATTTTTCCTTTTAGAGCGCGAAGCGCGCGCACACTTGACTTTTTAAACATTTTTACAGTACCGAGTAATTAAAAAAAAATTGATTTTGGGGGTGAAATGCCACAAACGACTGCCCGAATTAGGTAGGGGATTTTTTTTAGGTTTAATTGGCCGTAAGGCCAACGAAATAGGTTGAAATTTTTCCTTTTAGAGCGCGAAGCGCGCGCACACTTGACTTTTTAGACATTTTTACAGTACCGAGTAATTAAAAAAAAAATTGATTTTGGGGGTGAAATGCCACAAACGACTGCCCGAATTAGGTAGGGGTATTTTTTTTAGGTTTAATTGGCCGTAAGGCCAACGAAATAGGTTGAAATTTTTCCTTTTAGAGCGCGAAGCGCGCGCACACTTGACTTTTTAGACATTTTTACAGTACCGAGTAATTAAAAAAAAATTGATTTTGGGGGTGAAATGCCACAAACGACTGCCCGAATTAGGTAGGGGTATTTTTTTTAGGTTTAATTGGCCGTAAGGCCAACGAAATAGGTTGAAATTTTTCCTTTTAGAGCGCGAAGCGCGTGCACACTTGACTTTTTAGACATTTTTACAGTACCGAGTAATTAAAAAATAATTGAATTTGGGGGTGAAATGCCACAAACGACTGCCCGAATTAGGTAGGGGTATTTTTTTTAGGTTTAATTGGCCGTAAGGCCAACGAAATAGGGTGAAATTTTTCCTTTTAGAGCGCGAAGCGCGCGCACACTTGACTTTTTAGACATTTTTACAGTACCGAGTAATTAAAAAAAAATTGATTTTGGGGGTGAAATGCCACAAACGACTGCCCGAATTAGGTAGGGGTATTTTTTTTAGGTTTAATTGGCCGTAAGGCCAACGAAATAGGTTGAAATTTTTCCTTTTAGAGCGCGAAGCGCGTGCACACTTGACTTTTTAGACATTTTTACAGTACCGAGTAATTAAAAAAAAAATTGATTTTGGGGGTGAAATGCCACAAACGACTGCCCGAATTAGGTAGGGGTATTTTTTTTAGGTTTAATTGGCCGTAAGGCCAACGAAATAGGTTGCAATTTTTCCTTTTAGAGCGCGAAGCGCGCGCACACTTGACTTTTTAGACATTTTTACAGTACCGAGTAATTAAAAAAAAAATTGATTTTGGGGGTGAAATGCCACAAACGACTGCCCGAATTAGGTAGGGTTATTTTTTTTAGGTTTAATTGGCCGTAAGGCCAACGAAATAGGTTGAAATTTTTCCTTTTAGAGCGCGAAGCGCGCGCACACCTTTCTTTTAGTAAGCAATTAAAAATATAAATATTCTGGAAGGGATTAAATATTTGTCATTGATGTAAAAATTTAATCCCTTATAAACTATTTGTAATTAAATTTTAAATGCTAAAACTATTTTTCAATTATCCTTTACATTTAAATTGTTTAACCATTTTTTTTCTTTCAAATATCGTTTGCAATTTTATTACATTTGAATTTTCGCCGATTTCGAATATATTTACGCAATTCATTTGAATTTCTTCCCGGGATGTACGTTTTTAATATAAATGTAATCGATATGAATAGTGAAAACACTTAATTTTGCTACAACTTGCATCGCAACCATAGCCTAACGGCTTTGGCATTGGACTTCAACCTTCCTATACCATCCACAATTCATGGAGCAGGTTCGATTCTCAATTTTTCACTTTCCGCTATTGTTTTGGGTTTGCCAGTTCACTTGGAAACATCGTGTTTTTCGCCGTTTTGGGTTTGCTGTAGCGTCGGAGTTCGCCATTGTTTACGTTTTGCGGAGAAGTTCAAAAAACGCCAAGTGCCACCATATAGCACATTTTAACCATATATGTAGTTTATACTTTTTTTTTTCAATTCACAATGTTTGCCAGGACAAGCAATGTACTTTCATCTTAGAAAGACTAATCTTATCCAGTCTTCTTAACAAATACCTTTTTTGAATATAGTACTACAAAATCATTTGGATGAAAATGCAGCTTGCTTACCTTAATAAGAGCACAAAAATTTGTTAACATCTCCATAAAATTTTTAACAAAACAATACATTGAAATAAGAAAAAGTTTTCACGTTTCATTTTTATTTTATGTTGGTCATTTTGAAAGGCTAGTAAAGATTGGGTAAAATTTCATAGTACAGTACAGATTCTGCACCAAGAATTGTTTTCATAAAACCATAGCAAATTATGGATACTATAAGTAGTTCACCTTTTTATTTAAAAAAAAATGGTTGTTGATGAAAATCACTTTGGGCGCAGAATTCATACTGTACTTGAAATTTTTACCAAAGATTGCTTCCTGCATTTGAAAAATAATAAGAAAAAAGTTGAAGCCGAAGAAAAGTTATCACTATTGTAAATAGTTAACATTTCTTTTCAGCACTTTAATAACATCTTCTCTATAAATTATACACTTACATTTAAAAACATATTAAAGATTTTATTAAAAAGTTACTCACCTTGCTGGGTTTTTTCGATGTATCGCACAGCACAAAACACTCTCATCGGAAGGGAACACATAACCTTAGGATCAGTTTGTAAAATGTTCACCAAATACTAAATGTATAAATCATCCATAATAACCATGAAATGACTAGTAAAACCAGAATTTGAAGATCAGTGTATCCACTTTCTATACAATTTTTATCTCGCGATCCCATAATTTGTAATCCACTACTGATGACGTAGAAGGTAAAACATGGCGGAGCTGGTAGTCCTACTATATCGATGGTCATGATGCAGGTCAGGTCATCAATCAGGTTTATGCCAAATACTGCTACATTTCCAGTTTTCCCTTTCCTAACAGATTCCACTATATAAATAATTTTTGATTGTGAATTTACTCTTTTCGAGATTTGCATTTCTTTTTTTTTCTTACCTTTTCATTGATTATTTCAACCTCTTGAGGCAGGTTGATTGAGCTATCATTCCCATTGGATATATATGTCATTATAATTGTATAATACATATAAGCTTTTCTTTCCTTTTGCCTTATGAAGATATTATTCAACATTTAAATTTAATTCAAAAATAACATTTAAACTTAGTATACTAGCATTAAATACTGGGAATTTTTTTTTTTTTGTCTTGAAGAAATTCTGTAAATTTTAATTTTGTACTGCAAATTCTATTTACCAATGAAACTCAAATTAATAATTTTCTTCTTTTGAAAAATGCTTACTATGGTAGTTTAATCTAATGAAAATGTATTAATAATTGTTTTTAGAAAATTAATATTAACAAGTCGTGTAAAAATAAAAAGAACGCCAATAATTATTCAAAATTGAGTTGATTTTCTTTATTTTTGAGTTGTGCTGCAATTGAATGAATGGTTGCAAGTTGAATAAATGAAAATAATGCATTTAACTGAATTTCATTTTATGCTGTAGAGTTACTTACTTGGAATCACAAAAGTAAATATTTTACAAGTTTTTATACTTAACATTTTAGTAAAAAAAAATTAACATTTAAATTTTATCATCTTAAGAATTTTCTTAATTAAGCACCAACATGTTCATGTCCTGCCCAAAATGTTTCTTAGAAATCTTCTAAAACTTACAGAGACTAATAGGGATGACAGTTTTCCTCCTTTTGGAGGATTTCCTCCTTTTTGGTTTTTTATGTAACATTTTCCTCCTCTTTGTCCCTGTCTTGAGGATCCACATTTTTCTGATCTGAATCAGTTTTTTCTGCAAAAAGTATACTTCCTCATATCTAAACAAAATATTTTCCCTCTTGGCTCCCCTTTCCTCCCAGATTACTTCACTAACTCCTAATATTTGAAATGTAATTATTATATAGTATGAGAAATTTCATTGTATCTTTAAAATTATTGAATCATCCTTCCTGCATACTCTTTTGTTGAATTTTTGTGTATTCCATCTGCGAGCTTTTTCAACGAATTTTTGAATTTCCTCCTTTTTGCTCTCTGATCACTCTCATCCCTGGACTAAAGTGTGTGTTATTACTTAAGAACTAATTTTTATTTCTTACGAAGAAGTAACTTCTTTTAAAATTTGTTTCTAATAGATTAGCTAAAGAAAAAGTGATGTACGAGAAAGAAGCATTAAAAGAGAAGGCAAAGCTTGAAAAAATGCAATCTTCTGGAGAAGATAGCTACATGATTCGAAAGCAGGTCTGTAATTTCAACATTATTTTTAATGTTTACCCAAGTGTGATTTCAGATCTTAAGATGTTATTTAAAAACAGTATTTTATAATTAACACCAGTAATTATTCCTTTTATTAATTTTGCACTTACTGATGTGGCTTACTTTGTACATACTGGTTTATTTTTGGATTTACTTTGCAACAGAAGCTCCACAAATGTCTAATTGTAATTGCTTTCTTAAGATGAAGCCTTTTTTATGCTATTCAATTGTATACTCAACATTAACTGTCCAAAAATGTTGCCAGACCGCCTTTAATTTTTTTAAACGTGTCTTTTTATAATAATTGGTAACATTAACCTGTTAGATACTCTTCCATTTTACAGTAACCAGATAAAAACCACCAAATTGAAGCGATAACTCGTCCAAACTAACAACTTTCAGATAATTAGTAACTCCAGTAACAAATCATAGTCATTTTGGTTTGACGATTCATTTACTTTCTATTTAAAAGTGTAAACATTTAGGTTTGGCACCAATCTAAGTACCACTTGTTATTAGAAACAAGTACCTATAGAATTCTTTTTAGGATATTTTTAATTTAAAAATCAATCTACACTTTTGCTTATAGTGTAATAAATTTTAAGGAAGCAAATTCCAAACAAACTTCTCCTGTAGATGAGCCCTTCATTTCTTACTTGACAAAAAGCAATAAAATGTGGACTTGATTAAGCTGCTTTATTTCTAAATTGATTTGACTTGTGTATTAGCTTTAATTTTACAGAAAATATATTAATTATTCGTCTTCTAAATTTGTAATATTATTTAAAACTTGTTTTATCGTTTCAATTTTAGGTTGTGTCACATTGTTTGTAATTAAGTCATAAGAAGAGGCTACTTTTCAGGGTTGGAAAAAAACTTTTTTTTTCCAAAATTTATTTTATTAAACTGTTTTTTTGGTTTAAACCAGTTTTTTTTTGTGTAAACTGGATTTTTTTTTTTTTTTTTAAATCCTTTTCTAATTTCATGTATGCATATTTATAAATCAAATTTAACATTAACTTGATTAATTAATGTTCAAATAACAATAGTATTCCTTCTGTAAATAATTTAAACTAAGTATCATATTAAATTTTAATATTTTATTTAGAGATACTATTCTTTAAATTCAATGTATATTGTATAAAGTATGATACAATTGCTTACTACATAATTCATGGAATATTGCTCTTAAATTCATCAGTAATGGTGATATATTGCTCCAAATGATATTTTTAAAGTTTAGAAATAAGTGGTTAAAACACAAAACCTCTATTTTAGAAACAAATTTAAAATAAAACCTATAAATTAAGTTTAATTGATAATTTTGCATAATTATAAAACATAAGTATATGTATTAAATTAATATAAAAACTTATTCTTCAATAGTATTTAATTACAAGGTTTATTTTTAAATAGATTATAACTTATTCTATTTATAGTATTCATATAATTTTTCATTTACAAAATCATCACTCAGTCATGTTACACCAAGAATGTGTATTTAATTTAATGAATTATTTTCTTAAAAAATGATAGAAAGAAAACAAGATTCTTTATTCTCGTTTAAAAACAAGTTTAAGATTTAACAGTTAGGATTTAAAATTTTGTATAATAAAAAAAAATGCATCTTTTTCTAAACCCTGTCTTCTATTACAAAACAATTGTACAACTCCAAGAGAAGAAAAAATTATCTCAACATTTGCTGTAGTTGCAATAAGAATTACTTCCTTCAATACATCAGCATTAAAGTTTTTTTTTATATCATTTTCTTGCATTCGTTCTCATTCTATAACTATTACATTTTCAATAAATACCTTTTAAAAAAGATATCTTTCAAATGGAAAACTTTTGGTTAAAACTAAAAGTTATTTACAACATCAAATACTTTAAAGTGTGTAATTATAAATAAACACTTAAAAATACAATTTTAAATTATTCTTTAAAAAAACCAATGAGTTTTTTTAGAATAAAAATACCATTTTAAATTGCTCTTAAAAAAAAAATTTTGAGAAAAAAAAAACTTGTGGTTTAAACCATGTCATCCCTATTACGTTTAATTAATTATAACATTAGATATAGATGACTACCTTTACTTAAGAATTTTATCATACAATAAAATGTAATAAATTACAATACATTTGTGTTCACAATAATCTGCGTTACTCACATTTTTTCTTTAAAAAATCATTATTCTAATAAATTAATTACTTGAACATTTACTAATTATAAATTGCTTAGTTATAAATTTACTTATTAAATTTATTTCGCATTGATTACTTTTAGTAAGAATAATTGAACATGTAATGAGGAACTTGCACAAATGAGGAAAATAAATATTTTTTGTATTTTCTATTCTAGTGTTATCCAACGAATATATTTGAGCAGTGCAATTATTTTTTATCTTTATGCTTTCACAATTAATCAAAAATCGAGTTTGAAACTTAGCCGAAATCAAAGCAAAAAAGTCACGTGACCAAAAACGCATAAAAAAAAACGGGACGTGGTTACGCAGAGATAAAGTCGCAAAATGAAGGAGAAAACTTACTCATTCTTCATCTAAAACAGGTTTTAGACTGGTTCATTATCTGCGCGTTGATGTTTCACGCAAAAGTGACTTTTTCCCGCCAAATCGCAAAGTGAAAAACTAAATATTTTTTAACTATCTACCCGAGCTCAAATTTTTGAAAGAATGGTATTGTTTTTCATGATTTTTTCTCTACTTTTATTTAAAAATAAAACCAAAAAACGTGAAAGTTCCTCATTTTGGCAGGAAGTTTTTAGTGAAGAATGTTGTGGACTATTTTATAATTATTATCAAATTAAATTTTTTTCTGAATTTTAATAATTACCTTTATTACATATTAAGGAAGAAGTTATCAAAGAGTCGATGATGATGATTCCTGATACTGTTAAACGCTATCAAATGGCCTACAATGAATTGCAGGACATTTTGGTAAGTACTTTTCACTCAAAAACGCTTTGCAATATATATGGAATTTAATAAGATCTAACATTTGATTGAATGTTGAACTGTATTGCAGAAATTATACTTGTTTTTCAATGAATTGTTTTTTAAATACTATTACATTTTAATAATGATAAAAAGTAGATCACTGTAAACTGCCATTGTTATTTACAAATTTGAAGCATTACTAAACGTAATCTAATACATTTAATTAATGAGCATACTCTAACATTGTTTATTATAATGCATTTTTTTTTAAATTGACCTATGTAGCTAATTTGTTTTAAATATTTCATTGACAATGAAATATGCACGCATGTATGAGATATAAAAAAGAAGTCCATTTGGTTGTTTCTAAATAGGGAAAACTAGTTGATTCAGGTTACTCTAACAAATAATATTCAGTATAATTATAATATTTCAAATATTATATTAAACTTTTTAAGATAAATTTATTCCTTGACAAAAAGCTGACCAAACGGTATAGTGGTTAGTGTGCTAGCTTCTAGACCGCGAGGTTCCGAGTCCCGTGTCAGGCGTGGGTGTTTGTAAATGTATGTAGGCTTGTCTAATGAGGAATGTTGTTTCGACACATTATAGCCCTCGTGTTGCTGACGGTGCCAGATAATCTGATACCAACCAACCTTGACAAAGAGTATTTCTTTCCAAGCTGTGTTTCATTTTACTTTCAATTACCCATATGTATATACATAAGGTAATGAAAGTATAGCATTCGGTCAAAAAAAAAAATTTGATTATTTTTGCATTCGTCAACGTTTTGGAACATCCTGATTTCAAAAAAGTGACCTAGAAAAAATGTCTGTCTGTGGTCAGCATAACTCCCGAACAAATTGACCTACGATGTTCAAATTTTATGTGCGAGTTGGTGATGGCACAGGGATCTACCATTAAAGTTTTCGTCAAAATTGCACATGCTCATAAGGTAGCTGCCATTGAAAAAGTCGTGTTTTTTAATGATTAAAAAAAAATGCTCTAAAGATTTTGTTAAAAATCGCTGTGGTAATCCCTCTTAAGGTGTTCTAAACTTCCCACCTCCGAAATTCCTGTTAAAGTGTTTTAATGGCATAAAAAGTTGAAAAATGAATGCTTGAGCATACCTCATCAACGATAGTTTTTTCTTTTCCTCTCAATTTCGCTGATAATAAAGGATATATAAAGATTTCCAAAAAGTATATCGCAACAATCGTCATTTTGGCATTTTTTTTTTTTTTTTAGACTCATACAGGAATTATTGCCAAATTGGCCATTTATTCTAAATGAATGATGAAAATTTACAAACAGTAAATGACACAAATACAAGTCAGTATTATAGTGTAATTGAAAGTTGTGCGATGTTCCACACCACTAGTTTAAAATAGTGTCATGATCTTGGTTATGGCCACCTTAAGCATTTTTACAGAATGACACATTTTTTTCAATGCTAAAAATGTGTCCCAATATTTTGAAAATAATATCCAATATAATTTAAAGTGAGCAGAATAAAATTGCATAGTCAAAAATATTTTCAAAACCATAATTTATTTAATATTTTCTGTCACTTTCCCTATTTATGGCCACTTTTTCCCAGTTATGGCCTCTTCAAATAATTTCTAACTTATTATGAGTACAGGAATATTTCATTATAAATCATTTTAACGGGAAACTAATGCAAATTTAGACATGGTTATCATATTATTAGCTTTCGTTGTTCATATTTTTCTTGAAACAAACTACTTAGGCCAAGCCAATATCAACAATTAGCTATTATTATTATTATTATTTTTTTTTTTTTTCTTTCTATTTTTTTTTTCTTCTTCTGAATTACATTAACAGTTCCAGAAAAATTGTTCTGCAGAACAATGTTCTTTTTCAATTTATGTGGGTTTATGTAGCTAACAATGTCATGATTATGGTTGTAATGTCATTTTCTATGCAAGTAAAACATGTTTTTCCAAATTTATGATCTTTAAACACTCAATCTTGAATTCCTCCCTCCAGAAAATTGTGTAACTAAGCCACTGAGCTTATATTTATGTACAAGTTAACAATATATATGTATAAGTTTTCCCTTGCTTTCTCTACAAATATCCAATATCTTTACCACTCTCTTCCACTTGAAAAAACCATTTATAGGCCTATATAGCTATAAATATAATTTATAATTGAAAAACTTTCACAATCTGTGACCATTAATTTTATTTAATGTCTGGCATATATAAACAAATGTAATTTTTTAACTGGATATGCAATTTATCGTAAAGATAACTTTTTATTCTTTAGGCCTACCTGTATCGGATGAAATTTTGCTAACAAAATAAATATCTAGTAATAATGACTTTAAAATGTTAATAGCCTACCATTTATAAAAAGAATATTTTTTGTTGGCCAAGAAATTTAATTATAAATCTCATAAACACACAGTGGCCATAACTAGTTTATCATATAACTCTTTATGGTCATAACTGGAAAAACGATTTTGAAATCGACAGCAGTCATGGCCATTCGAATATTTTCTTGTAAAATTTATTTACACTTATTATAGCTGAAAATAATGAAACAGGAAGGTTCTATCTCACTTTTAAATGCTGATAAAACCTTTTCTATTGTAAATCTATTTGTAATTACAAATAGATTTGTTGGATTGAAGATTACGGAAGTTGGTGATGCTTAGTGATATTGTTAAGTATACCTCAAAACTCAATTTTTTAATTGGTAGCCAATGGCTACTAAAACACCACAGAATGGTAGCCAAATTTCCAAACATGGTAGCCAAACTTTAAAAACAAAAAATCTAAGCGTAAACATTGTATATTTCAAAGAAAACTGCATCCTCCTTTTGTAATTTTTAAACATTATGTTGAACATGTCACTTTGAAGCACTAAAAAAATTCATATGAGCTCAGACTAGAGGAAAATTTTTGCATGTTAAATGAATAATTATAAATATAATTAAGTGAGGAGACAAAATCAAAGGGTAAAAAGAAATTTAGTGAACAACATTATATAGAGCTGGTGTGTCATACATACATAGAACCAAAATCTAGGGAATGCTTCCACCACATATTGATGGCATTCGTTAAATTTTGACTAGCTATGTCTAGTCCATTCTTTTGGATTCTCAGTCTGGATTGCAAGAACTGTATTAAAATGAGTGGAGTTACTTTAATTGCAGACAAACTTTGGTAAAACGAACGAACAGAATCAATTTTCTTTTATTTTGACTTTTTATATCTACATATTATTGCATTAAAAAATTACTATAATATTTATTTTTTAGGATTCTACTCAAACTTTTTTTTTAAATAATAAATTTACAAGACCTTTTTTATAATTTTAATTATTAAAGGCTGACCAAATCTCAATTAACAAATAATAGCATTATGTATGAATACATTTCTTCAAAATTAAAATGTCAATTAACTGCAGAGCATAAGAAATATCGAAAAATAAATAAAAATACTTAATTTATGAACATAAGTCGTTTTTAACTATTTGATATTGAATACATTTCTTGCTAATATTTCAATTATAAAAGCAAAACCTGGTTTTCAAAGCAATTTCAAACAAAACCGTTTTAAATTATGACATTAAAAAGGAAGTAACTTGCTTACAATGACCCCTTATTTTTAAACATTCGATTTTACTCTTATCCTTCAATTCACGCTCATTTACATGCTAAATGTATTCGCATCAACCGTTTATGTATGTGGCATTATATTAGACACGAGCCGCCTTTAGAAACTACCGGCCTAGTGATATTGTAACATCTACGCAAACTTTGTATGTCATATTTTTTTTTTTTTTTTTTTTTTTAATTTAAGATTTTTCATTATTAACAACCAGTTCTAAGTATTTGATTTGGCTATATTTCATTTACATTTTACATAGAATATGTTATAGAAATTTTTATTGCATAGAATTTTGTATTTCATTACATAAAAACTATTTATAGTATCATTCGCAAATATTTTCAATATTTGTTAAAATACACATCCAAAATAAAATACAAGATGAAGTTGAGAGTAAAAGAAAGTTAATTATTAAAAAACTATCTAAAACGGATAAGAGAACCACACAAAATTAATTTTATAATTAAATTTTTTTGCATTTTTCTCCGATAAGTATGGCCGTATGGTCCTATGCAAATGCAATGGCAGTTACACTTACACGTAAAAAGGAACATATATCACTCACTCACTAATCGAAATTTGAGCAAATGAAATTCCAACATCAAGAATTTGTTCCGGGGATAATGATACTTATAGTTTCAGTCAAGTGAAAAACTGTGAAAATACAGCAGCAAAATGATTAAAAAACTGTAGTTTAAAAAAAAAAAATCAAAATTGGTAAAAAAATCAAAATTTGCCAAAAAGTAAAAAAAAAAAAAAGAGAGGTCATAGGTCGGGAGTCAGAATGGCGACCAGTAGCCGGATTTCTATTGGAAAAGGGATTGGTTTGGGGAGAGGTTTCAGGTCGGGACGGCTGTTAAGCGTTTAGCAAATGCAGTGATGCAAGTGCCAAAATGTGATTTTGGAGCACTGTCGGAGCAGTAAAAATACGATTTATTAACCTCTTTGCCAACAATTAAAATATTAGGAAGTTTTCAAAAATGACATGATATCATAAGGTTCGGGGCACAGCATGGCCCTAGTGTTGCTTTTGCGCCCACAAAAACTAACCAACCAATCATAAGGTTCGGTTCATCACTGAAAGTTTTTCGAAATAATCTCAGTTAGAGCTACTTTTAACAACTGATGAAATAAGATTTTTTTCTTTAAAAACTCTAGTCTGCCTAGTACCAATTACCTATAGAAGTTCTTCCCAATAATCCAAAATAATTTAACTGTATACAAAGTACTCCCCCCTCCCCTCATGCAAAAAAAGTGAAACAAGGTTGCTTAGCGGAAAGCATTAGATTTCATAACTTGTTTGGACTGATAGCTTCACTTAGCAGGTTTTTTTAGGGCTATTTGTTTATTGGAAGATAATTTTTTTTAACTCAAAAAAATTAAAACCTCTAACTGAAATTTGACAATTATACTAGCATTTAATTTATATAAAAAAATAACTTCTAATGTAATTAAATAACAAATTAAAGCAAGGCAAGCTGAAAAATAGTAATTTTTGTAGTGGTTTGTTTTCTAACACTCTCCATTGTCTAAATGGATTATAGAGGGTTCCCATATGAAATCTCAAGGTCAATGGAAACAAAATGATCTTAAGTCTGTGTTTTGTGTAATCCATAAAAAAAAGAGACACATTTGGTTAGTTTATTTTTTGGCATATATTTAAAAAAAAAAATCATGCACTCTTAAAGTACTAAGAAAAATATTTATTATTTTTAGTTACAAACAGGCAAGAAAAAATATCCAAATTGGATGCATAAAGATTGATTTCATGCCTTCAACAGTTTGAATACAAAGCGCGAATCCCTAGTTGGTTGGTTGAAGTTTAACGGTGCAAGGGGAATACTGCCGCGAATCCCTGATCTTTCCTACTGCTAATTTAAAGGAACAAATATTTGTAAATACAAGAAATCCTTACCTTTTTTTAAATAGAGACATAGCTTAAATCCCCCCCCCCCCCTCCCTTCAAGTTCTTCATGGGCTACAATAAAAGAATGACGTAATATGCGTTTTCCCGTTCGTTGCCTAGTCAAAATCATGATCCAACATCCAGGGTTGCCAAAAATTCATTTACTAATAGTCACCAATTCTTCCACCTAATCACCAAGGAAAGTTCAAAATTCAAATCCCGTTTTACCAATGACTTAGAAATTAAGCCCGGAAGTGTTTGGGGGGGAGGGGGCTGTCAACTGGATTAAGAAGTTTAGAAATTAAAAAAAATATTCGCGTTTTCTTTTAGCTCACAGAAAGCTATGTATTTCTTTATTATTGAAAACAGGCAAGAGTGCAAATCTAAACCAGATGCACTAAGATTGCTTGTGTGAAAAATACAATACTTGTATTCTATTTTTAGCATGGAGCCTCGGTAAAAAAAAAAAAATAATAATAATAATCATGTATTGTATTCTATAAGTATAAAAAAAAGTATTAATTTTCTATAACTAAAATTAGCCAAGAAAACAGATTTAAATCAGATGCACACAGATTCATTTACTACTTCTTTATAGTTTGAAAATCCTACAACAAAACTGAGAGATTCTAATATGTATTTTCAAGTGCGAACCCTTTCCGGCATGTTAACTGACGAAAAACGCCCTTGAAGTGAAAAATACTCTTTATCGCATTGTTGGCGACGTTTCATGATAATTTTGAAAAATTCGAGTCAAAATTCTCGCCAAGTAGTTTTTGAAGTCAAAAAATGATTTTTTGGCGCAGTTCGGTGCAATCTTAACCGAAGAGAGGTGTTTGGAGAAGGGTAGTCAGTTTGGCGCAATTGGAGTAGCTCTTACATCCCTGCAAATGGTAGCCACATTGGCGACTTTAGTGAAAAAAATGGTCGCCAAAACGTAAGAAATGGTCGCATTTGGCGACTGGCGACCGCGAATTTTGACCTTTATTGTTAAGCAATCCATCTCTTAACAATGCTGACCAGCACAAAAATACTCCCCACTTTCTTGTCACGTGTTATTATCAGCAAATCTTACAGCCTACATAAATTCTGTTGATTGTGGAATTATGAAATTTTAGTGGCTAACCCAAGTGGCCATAACTGCACCTATTCGATATATTTCTATAACTTGGATAGTAGTAATTGTGTTCATTCTTCTTCCTTAACCTCTCATTAAAATTATAATTTTAATTAAATTTCTCCAATTTTTTTGTTCAGGTCTGAATTTCCCTTTTTTTTTTGTTACGTATTAATATCCAACATTGTCTTCTATAAGAAAAAAAGTCTTCAAAAAAATTAAGCTTTAAGCTGCAAATTAAACTCATTATTAAACCTTTTTTATATCATTAAAGCAGTTTACTTGGATGTTCGATATTGCTTTTAAATTTACTCCCTCTTTGGAATCTATGCTGACACGTAGTCGTCAATAAGTTATTTTATTAGCTTGATTTAATGTGCTTCCTGTGTTTTTATTTATGATAAAACTTGTCAAAATGTTTATCAAGTTGTTATTAATATATTCAGGATTTGTATGCCTACTAAAATTCCCAAAAAACTCTTGAAATTTGCTTTTTTTATTTAATTGCTCTTATAACTCCTGAAAATTGTGTTTCTACTCCTGATATTTCTTTTTATCTTAAAAATAATCATCGAAGGGTAAAAAGAAACCTTAAAACGTAGCATTTTTTATCTCTATAAAACGTCTTAAATCCCAAATTTTTACTGTACTACTGCGCATGCGCTTCGTCACTACAGGCTTCAAAGAAAAACTATGAGACAGTCCCAGAATGCACCAGAATTCTCAACAACCAGACACGTAGAAGGAAAAATATATTATAAATCATGTCATTTTTTGTCCCTCTTGAATGTACTGTATTTAACTCCATAGCAACTCCTGAATTTTACTATCGTAGATTGAGTATGAACCCTGTATGTTTGAAGCTTAAACTTTTTTTTGCTCTTTGGTAGACATATTTCTTCTTCATATTGGCAATTAAAACTCTGTAGAAATGTATAATTATAATTTTTTTCCTCCCCTGCCCCAAAAAACCCTATTTATTTCTAAACTATTCTAAGAGAAAGAGTAATGCAATCAAAGCATTAACTCTCTCTTTCCAAATACATCTAATTTTTCAGGGTTATTGTTCAATTTTCATAGCCAATATTTTCTTTTGTACAATTAATGTTTCTTTTAATTAAGTTTTTATCCTAATTGTTTAACTCGGGGAACATTTATCTTTAATCAGTTTTTTTATCAAAGGCTTGCATTGCAGTGTTATCGGTAATTAGTTTGTTATTCAGGGAAGGGAACCCATTGTTGTAATCAATATTCATCCATTAGGTTGGCTGAGCCAAATTATTCTTGGAACTTTTTTTTATCAGTTTTACTTTGTTGAAATGCAAATAAAGTTATTTGATGCTTTATGCAACATTATCTTATATATTTACTGTCTGCTATTCCATACTTTTGTTTAAATTGGAAAAAATAATAATTTTACTCACACACACGCATATATATGTATGTATCTTGCCAAGTTTAGCTAGCTTGGTGACATTTTTGTTATTCTTCTTTTATTGATAAATCTCACTGCAATTTTTCTGAGAAGAAAGTAGGATTATACTGACTGCAAATAATTTTAAGCTCATTATTTATTCATTTATGTTCATCGTTAAAAATGATATATTTTCAGGGTTCCCACGATCATTAAAAGTGCTTAATATTTTTAAACTTGTTTTTAAGGCTTTGAAAGTTCTTGAAAATGCTTAAGTCTTTTTCTTTTTTTTTGTGGATGTTGTGTGCCCAGTTGCAAAATTTATAAAAATACAATTCATTTACTATCCCCACATGACCGCCACTTATCCGCACCATATCGGAATTCTCTGACATATTTGTATTATGCATGCACCAATTTTTTTGGTAGACTATACTTTATTAAAATATACTTTATGCCTGAAAACAAATTTTCAAAGGTCCTTAAAACATTTTTTATGTCCTTAACCCACTGATGGTCATGGGAATGGGCGAAATTCCCCAGTTGTTTTCCCTGCAATAATTTTTAAATTATATTTCTAATTAAAATACAGAATTTTTTTTTTAATAATTTTTTATTTATTTTGTTTTAGGTAGATTATAGACTATCATCCTAATAAAAATATCTTAAATATATCTTACTTTAAATTTTATTTATAAACTTAAAAATGTTGTGTATTGCTAGAAAAGTTGGGGATCCTAAGACGTATGTATACGTGCATGACTGTCAATGGGTTAAAAGTCATTCATTTTTGTTCTGTGATTTGAGTGGGAACACTCATATTTTTTTTATCTTCTATCATTATATTCAGATAAAAAAAAACTAAGCTTTGATGGGATTTCTATTGATATAATAAGATATTTAATGGAATAGAAAATCAATGAAATTGTTAATGAACACCTTATGTTACATTAATTATTATTATATATTTTTTTTTACAAGTTTGCTGAAATATTAGTGTTAAATGTATAGGGTTTATCAGGGTTTTAAATATTTGCTTTAATATAATTGTAAATATAGGTATAATTGTAAAATTGGGTTTCTAAATGTATTGTTCATAATTTTAAATTTAATAAAATATTTAGCAGGTGCCTGTATTTTACTTTTTTAAATCTTTATTTTAAAAGTTTAATTTCTATTGCAAAGAAATTAATTAAGCAGTTTAATTTAGCTTTTGTAGATTAGATTAGATTTTTGCGCCAAGTGTCCTTTATTCCGATTGCTTGTTCCAAGTTTGGAATTATTATTATTTTATATTTGTGTTTATTTTAGCATTTTACTTGTCTTAAAATTGTGTCTTTGGACTAAGAATGCATCTCATATTTTTATTTTATTGCTTGTTTTATGTTTTATTTACTTACCTTAAGTTTTTTCATTTTGTGAAAAAATTTTTAACTAGGGAAAGTCAGTTGAGTTTATCAATTCATGAAAGCAATAAGTTTACAAAGCAACTGGTATGCAGAAACACAATTTAAAATTGGCACAATCAGAATTTTTCCTGAATTGTAATAAAATAATACTTAATGGTAATTTGTATAGTTTTAAATAATTTAAGAACTTGCCAGTTAGACACCTAAACATAATTCTCTGTACATATTATTACATTGATTTTTTGTTATTTATTTTGCAACTTTTTTGAAGATATCAATCTTGTAAAAAATGTGCTTTTTAAATATGATGTCACTTATTAAGAATTCCTTTATTAAAAGATTTCCATAATTCCAGCAAAATGCGGCATGACAATTATTTAATAAACTTTCATGTTAAGAAGAAATTTCCAACGTTCTTCTACAAATCCATACATGCTTATGCAGAATATTTCAATTTTAAAATACATTCTAAGATTCTTCATACAAGAATATTAAGCATGCTGAGTTCTCTGTAATAAATCTAAATTATTTGTCTTAAGTATGTGAAGGAGGTACTAGGGATAAAAATCAACCAAATTACATTCGCTAAAAAATTTATCTTTTTGCCCTGAACACACACCTTTTCTCTTTTAATCAGGGTTCCCATGGTCATTGAAAGTCATTAAAAGTGCTTAATATTTTTGAACTTGTTTTCAAGGCCTTGAAAGTGCTTAGAGGCCCTTAAAAGTCCTTAATTTTTACAGATGTTGTCCAATTGCAAAATTTATAAAAATACAACTCGGACTTGCTATTCCCGCATGACCGCCACTTATCTGCACCATATAGGAATTTTTCGACATATTTTTGTATTACGCATCCACCAACTAGTAACTGTTGTGGTAGAATATGCTTTATTAAAAATTTAAATGCAGACATGATGCCTGAAAACAAATTTTCGTAGGTCCTTAAAAGCATTAATTAGGTCCTTGAAAAGTCAGTGATTTTCATTCTGTGATTTGAGTGGAAACCCTGTCTAATATCTCAAATTGTAGACTAATTGCTTCCTTCATATTGTTACTAAAATTGTCTGTAGGTAATCGTAAATAGTGACATATTTCTTTTAAAGTTCTATTTTATTTAATTTCTTAACAGCGATAATACAGGTTAGAAAAAGGTGGCAACACCTAAATCACCCGAGAAATTTTGAGGTATTTCCATTCCGAGATTCGTTGAATGGATTTTCTAGAAATTTCTGCCGCAAGACTTTGAAAAGAAGCGAAAAATAAAATCGCCAGACCAGTCGAGTGTCGTTTGCTGTTCGGAAAGTATCGGATATTTTATTTACTTTTTAAAGCTGGATAGTGATTCTTCTGTTGTTCGGAGAAGTTCAGCCTTCGAAGGAGGAATAAATTATAATTTTTATTTAGTAAAAACTGCGTCATCATTTTCTCGATGAAAATTTCTTAATATGTTACTAGATGACAATGAGATTCCTAGTTTATTTAATAATCATCCAATTTTCTTTAGTAAAAAGAAAATTTCATACAGCTTTTTTTACTTATATTTATATCGAAAAGTTTAAAAATCAATAACATAAAGTAGCTAATTTAAAGCCGTTGGAAAGTGATGTGAATATGGTAAGTATTTTGTGTTTTAAAAGCAACAAATCCCATTAAATAGCTGAAATGTAAAAAGTAATATTATAGAATGGTTTTATAGTTTACTAATTATGTGATCAAATCCTTAAATTTTATTTCAATTGTCAATTTTATATTTGTCTTATGTGAAAAAAAAAATGTAATATTATTTACAATAATTTTTTTAATTTTAACAGTATTTTGAAAATACGAAAGTTATTATCAATATTACTCGTTTTTTAAATCGATGTTTCTGTACCTGAAATCTCACAAGTTTAATAATTAATCTGGTCACTTTTGTCATATATACTTGTTCTTTCCGGTTGAAATTATTTCTTACCAAAAGAATCAAAAAGAAATTAAATTTTTAAATATATATGTAATAGAAATCCTTTTTTAGAACTGACAGTTAAATTAATTCGTCTTTTCAAAGCCCGAAATCTTCTTTAACCAAATCATTCAACAATTTATTATGATAGCTACCCACGTCAAATTAATGCGTGAGATCTTTGCAGAGTCAGCATTCTTGTTATTCATATCCCATAATTAGTATTCCGTTTTGGTGCCAATATGCTTGCCTTCTCTCTACAATGTTTATAAAATACACTTGCTAACTCAGCGATTCCCACGGTTTTAACGCGACGCTGCTCTCTGTTCGACAATAATACGCATTGCATTCTAAATCCTATCATTATGTAGTAAAGACGTAACTTTCACGCTCTCTCCGGTTTATCTTAATAAATGTTTTGT
This sequence comes from Linyphia triangularis, assembly GCA_963978545.1. NCBI lineage: Eukaryota > Metazoa > Arthropoda > Arachnida > Araneae > Linyphiidae > Linyphia > Linyphia triangularis. The sequence goes on along the minus strand of OZ021723.1, from coordinate 110,069,700 downwards.
TTCAAATTGACTCTTCACTACGGTTCCACGACCACTCTGCTATAACTTAAACTAAAATGGAATAGTACATTACATATATAATCTACTCTTTCAATTTTCAAATAATGCTTACAATTTATATATCCAAAAACTCTGAAGAGGAAGTAGTCCTGGTAAGGATCTCTGCCTATACTTGCTATGTTACGATTTTCTAGCCCAGCGCATTTAGAAACTACTTTCTATAAAACCATGAAATTTGGCGAGTAAGCACGAAAAAGATCACTTAATGAAATGACGTTAACTGTTTTCATTTAACGTGTATCTATTATAAATGAAAATTAAAATAGCGAAAAATAAAACCAGTGGGATCCACTGCATATGCATTGACGTCAGGGTTTGAAATATGAAATGCAATGCACTAGACGCTATTTTCGAGTTTTTAATTTATGTCATTTCATTAAGTGATCATTTTCGTACCTACTCATCAAATGTCAAGGTGGTTATAGAAAGTAGTTTCTAAATGCACTGGGCTAGAAGGCTGTAACATAGCGAGTATAGGGAATGATCCTTATTAGAACTTCCTCTTAAAATTTTTACACTAAATAGGTTTATACAACAAAATTGCTTTGAATGATAGAACAACTGAAATGTATTTATTTATTAAAATATACAAATAAGTCAAAACCAATGATTTTTTGGTACTCTGCCGTTTTCCGGGCGCAAATGTCGCCAACCAAACGTGAGGCGTCGCCAAGCGAAGCAAATGACAAAGGACAAAGAAGTCAACAGAATAAAAGTCAAAAGCATTCAATTATAAACATATATAAAAGTATTATTTAATAGTAAGCTAAACAAGTTTAACTATAAAGAGATATTAATGAATTGTAAACAATATTCATAATTTTTTTAAACAAAAATTAAGATGGAAGAAATGAAGGAAAATGTGCTTTGTTTTGAAAATGAATTCAAAGAATAGAGCACCTGGTCCCAAACGAACTTTCCCCTTATGGTTGTAAGAAGAAATTTGGCGAAATTCTACATTATTTGGCGATTCATCGCTTGCTCCCGGAAAACGGAAGAGTACCGATTTTTTTAAGGTTTTATCCACATCTTCCATTTATACTGAATTAACGGGGGTTTTTTGGGTTTTTTTTTCCCCGTCATTGACTCAGTAGAAAAAACTGTTGTTTTTTTTTAGCTCCTTTCTTGCTATAATTGGTTTGAGTAGCTTTGTAGGAATTATTAGCACTGCTTCATATTATACTGGAGTTAGTATTTTTGTCCCCTATTATACAGAAATATTTTGTTTGTTCGTCTTTGTTGAGAGAAAAAAATCTAGTATTTAAACTAAACTTAATATAAAGCAGTAAAAAAAACTATTAGTTCTATCCATAACTACAGCAATGTGATTTGTATATAGTATTAGTTACCTTCCAAACATGGATTTCAATTGCTATCTCGGTGATTTATAAATTTCCCTTCCCTCACCAGGATAATGAGCAAGAACTCGCCGAAAGCGAAGAGTACCAAGCTGCCCAAGAAATTCTGAAGGAATCGTCAAAAACTATTGCCGCCGCTGAATGATGTCCTGGTATAAGTTACTTACATTAACATTCTATATGCTTATTATACAAAAATGTAAAATACAATTGTAAATTATTTTTAATAAATGTTTATTGTTGCCTGATTTTCTAGTTTTTAGTTTCTAATTCTATCTGATTATGCAAATTTTAGTTTAACTTTGTTGGATGAAAGAAATTGCTGATCGACATTTTCCATTGAATATTTCATTAAAAAAAAAAAAAGGCATATAACTACAGTATGATTTGAAAATATCTTAAAAAAGGTTCAATTTCTTGTAAATATATAAATGATTAAATGAATATGTACTGGATAATTTTTGTTAGGATTATGGTTTTAAGTGTAACTTTATGTATACTTTGCTGGGGCTCTAATTTTCCTTAAATTTCTCTGCCTCCCTAAGTTCTTAAAACTGTTCAATAATTTTTTTAAAAAATTAAAAACCTCAACAATTCCCTGATTTTTCTCCAAAAGACAGGTATTTCTGCAGAGGTAAAAAATCTTTTCTGAAATTTTATTTATAAACAATTTTAAGTTGTAGCCGAATTTGTGTTCGTTTAAGTTTTAAAGTACAAGCAGTATTCTTTTTCAAGTACTTTGAATGTTGCTTAAAACTTAAATAAGTGGATTGAATTTAAAAAAATAGTATAATTGTTTGGTTATATAACTGTTTTGCTCAAAAGTTGCTCGAGTTTGAATTTTTTGAAAATCGGCAGTATTGAAGCATGCTTTCGAAATAACATGGCTGTGTTAGAAATATATGTCAGCTTTAAAAGAGTTATCCTTAAAATTTTTGGAATTATCCCTAAACTTTTTGTTACTGTCCCTAAAATTTTTTTATTTACTCCTTAAATATTAACATTGTTCCCACAGTCATTAAAAGTGCTTAATATTTTTTAACTGGTTTTCTAGGTTTTAAAAGTACTTGAAAATGCTTATAGGTCCTTAACAGTCCTTAAATTTTGTCACTTATCCGCACTGCACCAACTTGTACATCATCAACTGTAAGCATGCATTAACTTGAACATCGTTTGGTTCATATTGGTGGAGTGGAAATCGAGTGGTTTTACTTGCACACTGTAGTCTGCGAGACGAACACGTGAGATTAGTGTTTACGTTTTGCGAGCCAAAAAATCAAATTGTACATGAAAGATTTTGATATTAATGCTACGAGCAAAGCAGCTGGAAAGTCACACATAAGACCTGATGCATGGAAACAAATTTTTGAAAGCCCTTAAAATATATTAGTTAGGTCCTTAAAAGTCATTGATTTTCAATGTATAATATAAGTGGTAACCCTGATTAAGGAATTATCCCTAAAATTTTCCTGAAATTTGTGGAAATATCCTTAAAAAGGTCCCTAAAATATATTATTTAGGTCCTTAAAAGTCATCTATTTTCAATCGATAATTTCAGTGGGAACCCTGATTAAGGAATTATCCCTAAAATGTTCCTGAAATATGTGGAATTATCCCTAAAAATTTCCTTAAAATAGTATATTATTTAGGTCCTTAAAAGTTATTGATTTTCAATGTATAATTTCAGTGGTAACCCTGATTAAGGAATTATCCCTAAAATGTTCCTGAAATTTGTGGAATTATCCCTAAAAAGGTACTTAAAATAAATTATTTAGGTTCTTAAATGTCATTGATTTTCAATCGACAATTTCAGTGGGAACCTTGATTAAGGAATTATCCCTAAAATGTTCCTGAAATTTGTGGAATTATCCCTAAAAAGGTCCTTAAAATATATTATTTAGGTCCTTAAAAGTCATTGATTTTCAATGTATAATTTCAGTGGTAACCCTGATTAAAGAATTATCCCTAAAACATTCCTGAAATTTTTTGGAATTATCCCTAAAATTCCTACTTAATTTTTTTAGAAAACTCACTGTGCCTCCTGTTTTTTTTTGCTATTTTGTCCTCTATTAGTTTCTCTTTCTCTTGCACGCATTCATTTCATTCCTGAATGTCAAGAGAATGATGGACTTGAAACATGATTTGAAAGACATTTCATAATTACTTCCTCTTTGTTGATTCTCTGCAAGGCGAACTCTCTTAGTGGTCCAGATTTTGTTTTCAATGTTTTGAAACAGTATAGCAGCGTTCCCACGGTCATTGAAAGTCATTAAAAGCACTTAATATTTTTGAACTTATTTTCAAGGCCTTGAAAATGCTTAAAGGTCCTTAAAAGTCCTTTTTTTGTGTGGATAATGTGTGCCCAACTGCAAAGGTTATAAAAATATAACTTGGACTTGCTACCCCGCGTGACCGCCACTTATCTGCACTGTATCGGAATTCTCTGATATATTTGTATTACGCATCCACCAACTTGTTACTTTTTTGGTACAATATACTTTATTAAAAATTTATATATCAAGATGATGACTGAAAAGAAATTTTCAAAGGTCCTTAAAAATATTATTTATGTCCTTAAAAGTCATTGATTTTCTTCATTCTGTGATTTGAGTGGGAACCCTGGTATAGTCCTCATATTGGTCATGTACTCAAAATTATCCAATACACACATTAACTTCTTCCTACTATCATGCATAGATTTTAATGGACAATTCCCCCATTTTTTTAAATTTTGTTATTCAATTCTAAATGTTTCAAAAACACCATAAACACAAACATTTTAATTATGTGCCAGTAAAAACCTACAGTTAAACTTTTGGAGAAATATATTAAATGTTAGCTCTTTTTAAAGTTGGTTAAGCGGAAGTCCTCTACTAAACTCCAACTTAACTTGACATCACTAGACAATAGATCTTCACCGTGCTCATAGGCAATTAATCCATTTTAGCGGAGTTAAGACATAATTCTCGCCAAACCTTATTGCCTTTTGTTCTCTAAAGGGTTGTGGTTTGGCGAGCATTATGCTTTCACGCCGCCAAAAGAGATTAAATGCCTATGAGCACTGTGACGATCTACCGTCTAGTGATGTCAACTTAAGTTGAAGTTTAGTATAGTAAGGATCATCTCCTATACTCGCTATGTTACAATCTTCTAGCCCAGTGCATTTAGAAACTACTTTGTGTAAATCCTTGACTTATGATGAGTAGGTACAAAAATGATCACTTAATGAAATGACATAAAATAAAAACTCGAAAATAGCGACTAATATATTTTATTTTATATTTGAAATCCTTACGCCAACGCTTATATAGTGGCTCCACCTGGTTTTGACTTTTGTTATTTTAATTTTCTTTTATAATAGATAGACATTAAATGATAATAATTTTATGCCATTCCATTAACAGGGTCCCATGGTCATTAAAAGTGCTTAATATTTTTGAACTTGTTTTCAAGGCTTTGAAAATGCTTAGAGGTGATTAAAAGTCCTCGAAAATGCTTCGAGGTCCTTAAAAGTCCTTAATTTTTACAGATATTATCCAACTGCAAAATTTATAAAAATACAACTTGGACTTGTCATCCCCACGTGACCGCCATTTTCTGCACCGTATCAGAGTTTTCCCACGTATTTGTATTATGCATCCACCAACTTGTAACTTTTTTGGCAGAATATACTTTAGTAATAATTTAAATATAGACCTGATGTCTAAAAACGAATTTTCATAGGTCCTTAACAACATTTAAGTCCTTAAAAGTCATTGAAAAGTCCTTGATTTTCATTCCGTGATTTGAGTGGGAATCCTGATTAATTGATAAGGTTTTGTAGAAAGTCGTTTCTAAATGCATTGGACTAGAAGACTGTAACATAGCGAATATAGCTAACTTTCTAGGACTTCTTCTAATCAAGATCAGAATGGCTTACTTTTTCTAAGTTTGACATTTGTAAGAAATGCCAGATTTGTGATTACATTGAAGTTGATAGAATTGATGATGAGGGAATGAGTTTGGGCTGTGTGATAATTTGTTGAATTTTCAAATTGATATTTGAAATATATAATAAACAAATGATTTCTTATCATCAAAGTGACCACAGAACCTGGAAATGTCGGGGAGTTTTCTGATTCTGGAAATACAGTAGAATCTCGATTAACCGACCTAATTCGGACCAAAGGTAGGTCGGTTAAGCGAAAATTCCGGATGAAAGAGAGTTGTAAAAAACAATAAAAAGTAAATGATTTTCGTTTATTGAATACGGGTCTTTTAATGTTTTTTTTAAGACGTAATTGTTGGAAATGAGTTTTTGTCGCAATAATCTTGATAATCTTTGTTTCGCTGCTCTATCCCGGAGTCTTTTTGTAGGCAATAGTTCAGTTTGATCTGCATCCGAAGGTTGCTCTAACCGTGTCAGTTCTTTAGAGAAACAGTCAAAAGCCCCACCATTACTTATGTAACTTTAGAGAGAGGGAAAAGATTACGGTTTAAAAAGGAACAAATGATTTATTACTCATTTGGGAGATTTATTGATGTCGACCAAATGATTGCCAGAGAGTTCCGGATAAAGGAGGGACGGTTAATCGAGGTTCTACTGTAATTAGGGAAATTTTATATTGTTTTGAAAGTATGTTTCCCTGATCATCTGTCAGTCGGTGCAGTTTGGCCCTAGTGTTGCCCCTGTGTCAGGAAACGAATTTTAACCAACCCTAATCATTAATATTTTGGGACATTTACCTGGAGATTTGTAGCAATCGTTAGAAATTTCATGTTTTAGAAAAATGTAAACTTTTTCGCCAGAACTATCTAAAGAAAAATGGTGTACTATTTCTTTGGCATACATGATATATTTGATCAGAGTGTCTACACATCTCGAAAAGTTGGAGAAATTCGAAAAAAGTTCGCCATAAAATCAGAGAATTGTTTAGAAATCTGTCAAGGAACTTTTTTCCCCCTGAATTTTGTGGCCGCAATGTTTAAGATGAAAGATTTTAAGTTTATACCTGACTTTAGCACAGAATTATTACTATTCAATAAGTTTAATTTTGTTTTATTTTATTTGATCTATGATATCAATAAACGAGTTTAATTTTGTTATAAAATGGGATGCCAGAAAAAAAAGAGAGAAGATTACCAAGATCCTTTTTGCACAGTGGTAATTGTCTGAGAGGCAACCTCAAGTTTTGATACTCCATCGAACATCATTCTGATTTTTTTTTTATAGAAATTGGAGAAAAGTGAGTAGATTATACGAATCCACTGGTCTGCCGTGGCAAAACTGGCCGAAACTGGTCAAAAATCGACTTTGAATGAGTTGAACTAAATCCGATTGCCAAATATGTCATAACTTGCCAAATAATGAGCATTATTTTTTATTTGGTAACCCATCGCTGTTTAATTTTCAATTAAGAAGGTTGCAGACGATTCAGATACCTGTTGGTGGCTTACTTGCATCTTTTAAAAGTGAGCCAAAGTTGGCAATATATCACCAAATTTGCTTAAGTATATATTGTATATTCCAAGTTTCTTGAGCCAGAAATCGTCTGTGGTCTTGCTTACTGAAAATTAAATTGTGGTGGGTTACTAGTTGGAAAAGTGTTCACTTTTTGGCAATCATATTTAGTTCAACTCATTCAAAGTCTATTTTTGATCAGTTTCGGCCATTTCTGCCATGGCAGACCAGTGGATTCGTATAATCTACTCACTTTTCTCCACTTTCTATTATCGTCTCTCAGTACAAAGAATAGATTGTAGAAAAGAAATGTCAGCATCTGTTTCTTAATACTATGAAAGGAAGCTGCTTGTAAATGATTTTATTGAAGCTGCACAAGAGTTACTGTTCTATAATTTGTATGGGATTAAGCAGCGCTTTCGGAACATGATTGTCCCCCAGAATTGGCTGAAGAGTCATTTCACGAACAATTTCTTCCATGTAATTTTCTTTGTCAATATTTTCTACTGGGTCTGAACCTTCACTGAATTTTTCTGTTGCCCACGCGTTATTCGGAGTATCTTTAAACCTGAAAAGAATATTTTTTTATTCATCTGTACACATGATGAATTAATTAACGGTTAGCACGTGAAAATGATTGTTAAACTCATAAAAATAGTGGAAACCCCTATAATTGCTTAGTAAAAGGTTTTTTTTCTTGGCAGTGAGATTTTGTACCGTGTCAAAGGCAAACCCGATCACACCAAACATTTCTTTCTTTTGGCAACAGCTTGAACCTGGATTGAATCGTGTACAAGACTTGTGCTGGCGGAATGCTTGATTGACTATAGCACGAGCTACAATGAACGTTAACAGCCTTCTAATAGGCTCTAATCCACTCCGTTCTGATCTCCTCTGCTTAGCGATAGTGGACGCCAAGCTTTAGTGTGTGAGTGGCTCAATATTGATCCTCAGTGGCTCTTTGCTGTCGTAGGATTGTAGCCTTGCTTTTGGGCTGTGGTAAAGTTTCCCGGGTTTTCTCCCATTCCAGACTCGATTACCAATTGCTGAGCAGTCAAACCCTCTAGACAAACTTCAGAAAAGGTATTCCACTCTAATTAAAGATGTATTCTCCTTATGTTGTGTCAACCCAAACAGTCTATCAGGATGGTCATATCATGAAACGAATGCCATTTTAGAAGTTGTACCGAATAGAATAAAGTCAGCACAAAACTGACTATCTCTGAACAAGTTTCCCCAAATGGTAATTTTTTTTAAATTCAGAGCCAAGTTTCCTGAAACGCATTGAATATTGTAATTGCATATTGTAATTTTTAAATATTTTTAGCAATTAAGGAAAGCATATTGTGGCGTGGATGGGTTTGAAAGACTTGAAGCCAAAGCAGATCAAAACTTGCAGAAATTTATTCCGATATAACTCTTCACAGATTCCTTTACAACACCATAACTTCCCGTTCTAGTAGACTCAATACAGCTCTTTTCGCAACAATAGAGCACAAAACAGCAGTTAAAAACTTGACAACACAACTGCTCAAATCGCTGCAAAAGACAATGCAATACAGTTCGCTTTAGAACTACTCGGAATGTTCACTGAGACTCAGTAATTCCAGTCAACTAACTGACTCAACTAATTCACTCAAGCTTATATAAGGGAGGCGAACCTTCTTGAAATCTCTAGAGGTAGATATTTGGAGAACTTTCCAGATCGTAATCAAAAAGGCCTATACATGTACATATGGACCGAAAATGTCGCCAAGTTTGGCGAAAAAAATTAGTCGCCAAAACCATCGCCAACTTGGCTCTATCTCGCCAATTTGTCGAGATTGCTATTACCATAATGTTAAATGCCCTGCTCCTTGTAAAACTCGCTTCCCAGCTTTACCTCTGTAAAACTCATTATCAAGCATTAAGACCCATATTGCAGGGAAGCAGCTTGCAGGAAGGAATACAGAAATTCGTAACAATATTTTATTCTAAGTGCCAGGGGTCGCCCTAAAATCCTAACTCTTATTAATGTGATACTTGGTCGAATGATTGAAACTAACTTCAATAAATTTTATTAAAAGCACGCGCATTAATTTAACAAAAATTACTTTTTCACTTAAAAATGAAACCTGATGGCTATGTGGTCTGACCTCACATGCCAAAAGTGCCGGGTTTGATTCCCGGGTAAGGCATAGATGTTCGCTGTGGTTCAGGATTCACGTTAAGCAGTAGGTCCCGACCTGATTAGCCGTTATTGTGCACAAGTATAGGTCGCACTTTATCTTTAAGTCGCTTTTTCGAATCCGATCCAACGGTATAGTGGTTAGCGTGCTAGCTTCTAGACCGCGAGGTTGCGTTGTTCCGAGTCCCGTGTTAGGCGTGGGTGTTTGTAAATGTATGTAGGCTTGTCTAATGACGAATGTTTCGGCGCATTATAGCCCTCGTGTTGCTGACGTCGCCAGATAATCTGAAAACAACCAACCAATCGAATCCGGTCCACGAAAAAAGCAATCTGTACATTTCTCAAACCAAAGTTGCTACATTTGAAAAACAAATTTAAGCCAAGTATATCCTCCTCAAAACTATTGACAATAAACGTCTTTATACGACAACACGTTCTAACAGAAAAACGTTTTTTTTTTTTTTTTTTAAAGAAAAATGGATGGTTTTTAAAACTTTAAAGGTTGATGAAGCCTTAACAGAATCCGATCTGTTTGAATACTTTTCGGCAACTTTTTAGTAATTTTCCGTCGAAGATACGATTTCCCTATACCGACTGCTCAAATGTAGCTTTGTGAACTCGGGTACACGCTGTAGGATGTATCCTTCCGCGGTAAAGATATAGTTCCGGACAAAAATCACGATGTTTTATGGTAATAACCTGCTCACACAGTTTTGTGTTCAACTTAAATATATGTTGATAACGAAAAGAAAATAAGCGCTTTTAAGTTTAAATTTTAATTAATATTTTACTTTTCTAACCACAGATACTGTAATAGACTGAGAGGCGACTGCAATTTTTGGACCCCATCGAACATCATTCTGAATTTTTTTTTATAGAAATTGGAGAAAAGTGAGTAGAATGCGAATCCACTGGTCTGCCGTGGAAAAAATGGCCGAAACTGGTCAAAAATCGACTTTTAATAAGTTGATCTAAATCCAATTGCCAAATGCGCCATAACTTGCCAAATAATGAGCATTTTTTTTTATTTGGTAACCTTCACTATTTAATTTTCAATTAAGAAGGTTGCAGACGATTCCGATATCTGGCGACGGTCTACTTGCATCTATTAAAAGGGAGCCAAGTTGGCAATAAACATTACGTCACTGATGACGTAACTGATGTCGCCAATTTGGCTTACTTTTAAAAGATACAAGTTTTCCGAGCCAGAGATCAGAAATCGTTTGCGCTTTTTCTCATTGAAAATCAAAATGCAGTGGGTTGCCAGACGAAAAAGTTTGTTCTCTTTTTGGCAAGTTATGACATATTTGGCAATCGGATTTTAGTTCGACTCATTCCAAGTCGATTTTTGATATGTTTCGGCCATTTTTGCCACGGCAGACCAGTGAATTCCTAATCTACTCACTTTTCTCCGATTTCTGTAAAAAATTCAGAATGATGTTCGATAGGGTCCAAAACTTGCAGTCGCCTCTCGAACTAAAAGAATTTTAACTAATCGCCCACACATCGTTCCAATCAGCCAATCAGGACGTAGTAAGCCGGTTCACACATCGTTGCAGCGTATTCATAAAGCTCGAGTAAGCCTGTCTCAATGTATACCTTTCGCTGCCTTCGTCGAACTCCTCCACGAAAGCCACCGTCCTCTTTCTTCTTACCTGATTCGAGTTGGAGTCCCCGTCGAACTGAGGCTGATGCAGTACCTTGGCGTACTGGATCCCGCGACTGGAACGGCCGACTCCTGCAACAGCGACACATTCAAATGAACGACAACGGAAAAGAGAATTTGCACTTTCTTTTTCTAGCTAGGAGACGTTAATCGGAAAAAAATCCTCAACTATTGAACGAGTTAACGTGACAAAAAAAAATGTCGCCAAATTAGTGATTGTTTTGGCAACAATAGTTGCTAATTTCTAGTTTTGGCTAAAGATGTTAATCTAGTGCAAAGGAATAAATATCCCTTAAACCGTATAAATTTACCTTTTCAACAACTTGTGGAAACCATGGAAAGGATGCAAGGTTAAGATAACAAGGTTGGTTGGAGTTTAACGGCGCAAGGGCAGCACGTGGGCCATACTGCGCCAATAAGATGACAAGGTTGGTTGGTTTGTTGGATTTCGAATTTATTTGGCGCAAGGGCAACACAACAAGATGACAAGGATGCAACCTTTTTAATGGCTTGAAAGAGGATGTCCTATCTCACAGTTGACAAGCTTTTCGTAAAACGTTTTTGCGACCAGCCTTTCAACAAGGTTTACTCTGTCAAAGGTATGTAAACCTTTTCTTATAAGCTTGCTACAAGATTTATACTGCGTATGTACCAATCTAGAATCAACCTTTTTTTGAGGGTTGCCTCGAAAAACCATAAACTATCAAACCCTTTGTCATGGAGCACATCTACAAGCTTGTCACTGCAAGTCGAATGACTAGTGAAGGTTTATGTGAACTTGCATGCTTACCTAGGTTGGTTGGTTGTTTTCAGATTATCTGGCGCCGTCAGCAACACGAAGGCTATAATGCGCCGAAACATTCGTCATTAGACAAGCCAACATACATTTACAAACACCCATGCCTAACACGGGACTCGGAACACGCAACTTCGCGGTCTAGAAGCTAGCACGTTAACCACTATACCGTTTGGTCGGCGCATACTATCTAGAATAATTATGTTCTGTTTCCATTTCAGTTCACTGTTTTTTTTTTCTTCTAATGATTAATAGTTTTATAATCGTTTTCCTGAAAGGGAAGTTGCAAGAAAATAATATTACCCACAAAAAAAAAACAAAAAAAAAAGAGTTTTTAAAATATCCTATATATGCATTGTTAATTTTTTAACACAGCGCCGATATCAAAAACATTTCTATCGGCTTGCGGCGGCAAACTACTTTTCAAAATATATTCATTAAAAGTGAACCTGAATTTATGCTCATCATTTATTTATTCTGATTAAAGTAATTTTACTATTTACTTAATAAAAAAAAAAATTAGTATCAGGAAAGAGTTTCAACAATGCTCGGTTAAATGCTAGACAAAGTGTGATTGGAAGGACAACAAGTAAAGGTTTAGAGACACTTGCAGCCCCAAAATTTGATAGAATGCATTGTCATCGATATCGAACCTATCTGCCAAGTTTCAGATCGATTGGATGACGGAAAGGGGGTTATTTTGGTATCCGCAGATTCCGCCATCATTGACAAACATACAAAAGCGAAGTTAATCTAAAGGATTTAAAAAAAAAGTATTTGAGCGTTAGATCTATTATAGGATTTGAAGGAAAATTATTTCTTTTTTGATATTTCCATAGTCTAAACCTTGCGCCAAATAAATTATAAACCCAACCAACCATAGTCTAAATGTTCTTGCTTGGGTGTTTTACCCAGTGGGACCCCCCTAGCTCAAAAAAGGACTATCCCAATCCAATTTTCAACTTAAATACGCGAGAATTTCTCATCAGGCAGCACCACATTCAGTAAGACTACTGTCACATGTGGTGTCGTCAGCCTAACTTTGAACCGGCTCAAAGTTACACTGAATATGTGGTAAGTACCTTGGTTTTTTTTTGCTTTTTACCAAATGTTAGTAAATAAATAAACATCGGCTACTGACAATTTCACTATTTTCAGAAAATTATATAGCTGATGAAGTCGTAAGTTGATACTTACTTGCATAAATTAGTTGATTTACATCAACTTCAAATAAGCATTGAAATGGAACTTGCAAACAGCACTTCAGAAAAACAACTGAATGGCCAAATAAATCATGTACTATTTTGCCAGTTTATTTTCAAAACTATAGAGCAAAAAGCCAATTTCATGATCTTGCCAGCAGTTTGCAGCAGTATGGATCATGAGCAGATCTTTAAAATCAAAAATACTGAAAACTAGGAGCAACGCAAAGTTACACCCTATAGCTCAAAGTTACCCTGAATGACTGTAATTTGAAAAGATAGGTTGCAGAAAACCAGGCAAGGTTCGTCGACCAAATTGTATAGTGGTTAGCGTTGCTAGCTTCTAGACCGCGAGGTTGCGGGTTTCGAGTCCCATGTTAGGCATGGGTGTTTGTAAATGTATGTAGGCTTGTCTAATGACGAAATTTTAAAATAAATTTAATTAAAATTAAATTTTAATAAATTTTGAAAAGTTGTTTGCAGCATATTTTTTGCTGATAGGGATGTTTTGGTTAAAATTAGATGCCAACATTAAGTAGAATCGGCGCTGTGTTAATGAATATAATAATTGGCAATGCATATAAAGGATTTATATGAAAAACTTTGGTTGTTTGGGTTATATTATTACTTTTCTACTTTCCTAACAAATATACGTCCGGGCACATTTCGATAGTAACATTTTCGTTTTTAAGTGATGGTATAGTGGTTAGCTTCTAGACCGCGAGGTTGCGGGTTCCGAGTCCCGTGTCAGGCATGGGTGTTTGTAAATGTATGTTGGCTTGTCTAATGACGAATGTTTCGGCGCATTATAGCCCTCGTGTTGCTGACGGCGCCAGATAATCTGAAAACACCCAACCAACGTTTTTAAGTGATATGTATGTAAAAAAACAACGAGATTTTGTCGTTACAATTTATGGTACTCTTCCAGATATGGTACTTCTTCTATAATTTATTGTACTCTTCCAGACGGGTACCAGATGAAAAACGTTAAATTGAAGCGTTAATTCATCCAAACTGACAACATTCAAATTATTTATAATTCCGCCCAACCTGATGACGTCTATATGGTCGGACCTCTCATGACAAAGGTGCCGGGTACTAATCCCGGGTTAGGCATGGATGTTCGTCGTGATTCAGAATCCACTTTCAGCTGTAGGTCCCGGGCTGATTTGTCGTCATTGTGCATGAAAATAGGTCGTTAAGTAATGCGTCATTTAAACATGCAAATAATTCAGGCTTGGCGATTCATTTACGCGTCATTTAAACATGTAAACATTTATACTAAACTTCAACTTAACTTGACATCAATAGACGACAGATCTTCACCGTGCTCATAGGCATTTAATCCATTTTGGCGGCGTGAAAGCATTATGTTGGCCAAACCACAACCCTGTAGAGAACAAAAGGCGTTTGGCGAGAATAGGGTATTTGACAAATTTTCAAAATATGTTTTAAATAAAGCATATGCCCAAAATAAAAGACACGTATTTTTTCTTTTTCCAAAATCATGCCGCAAAGCGCCAAAAATCGCATTTTAAAATGCAAGCAGAAGCCCCGCCCCTAAAACGCTGCTCAAAAATTCATCTGATTGTGTGACGTCAACATTGCATAAACAGCATCGCGAATGAGTTTCAAGCGAGATTGTGCAATTGTGCAATGGGTTATTTTCCTTTTGATTTTGTTCGAGGAAATTTCTTACCGATACTGTGTTGTACCCCACTGTACAAGTACTTCAATTAACAGCTGAACACTAATTTGGGTAAAACTTCCAATTTTTGACATATAGAGGATTTTGCGCCAAGAATTGTCTGCATAAAACCGCTCCAAGTTATGGCGGATTTTTACTATAGCATTTTTTTTATGGTAATCTTGTGTTCCTATTCACTTCAATGCATTAATACTTGTTTTGTTTTTTACCCTGTAAATGTTTAAATAAGATCAGACATAAATTATAACGAGTGTTCCGATTCACCCCTTTCTGCTAGGTGATGTGGTACACCATGAATAAATTCAAAATAAATTGAAGTAATGTTTTTTTTAACATTTTTGGGTTTGATCATCATATGAGAAGGTATGATCCAAGTTTCAAAGTCAAAAATTAGTTCGTTAACAAGAGTATTACACCGGATTTTTACTTTGAAAGTTGAAAAGGTTTCCGATTCAGTGTTCAGCCGATTATTTTAATCGCTATAATTTTGCTTATATTTTTATAATTATTATAACTGTGATAGTGTGTAGTTCTTGTTCTACAAATTATAATAACAGGGCGATTTATTTATCTACACAGATGTTTTAACATTTCTAAACACATTAGAAAAAAAAAACCTCTGCGCTGGATTTGAAAAAGAACCCACCATCAATGCGTCTGTTTTGGATAAATTTAAACTGTCTGCCTTAACGAAACTGTCATACATTTTTCCAATAAAGTTTCTTTAAATAAATATTTCCTAAAATTCACCTACAATGGTCATAATTAATCATAAAGTAGGAAAAAAGACGAACCAAGCTTAAAAATAAACGTATGAAGTTGTTTGTTCACAAACTTCCACTCCACAATATTGACGTCACATTCTGGGAGGAGCTTAAGCGATCGTTTCTGGTCACATGACGAAGCGCTCAGAAAACCATTTTTTAGAATTCGATTTATAAAAATTTGAGCAATTATTTCGAGTAAAAAATGCTTGCATTATTATTACCTCGTTAAATACTATTCATAGGCCGCATTTGGTAATTATTTGTTGATGGTGTCAAATACCCTATTATGTCTTCACTCCGCTAAAATGGATTAAATGCCTATGAGCACGGTGAAGATCTATCGTCTAGTGATGTCAAGTTAAGTTGGAGTTTAGTATAGAGGGTTGCTGAGCTGAGTTTCCTAGCGTGATTTTGTCTTGTGGGACGGGAGGAAAAGGGAATGGGGGGATTCCTGTCCATCCCGTTTGTCGAACAAAAGGCTTTATGGTTCGGCGAGCATTATGCTTTCACGCCGCCAAAACAAATAAATTGCCTATGAGCACTGTGACGATCTACCGTCTGATGATGTCAAGTTAAGTTGAAAGGCTTGGGGACAACTGCACCAACTGATACCCCGCTCAACGGAAGCGTTCCCAATTTATAAGGAGGTCCTTAAAAAAAAAAAAAGTTAAAAATTAATTAAAAATTCCAATCAACTTCTTATTTTTTTGCTTTTCAACAGTCGCGTCACACCCCTAAATTATGAAACCCTTCGCCATCAATCTCTTACCTTGGTCTCCGTTCTCCTTGAGCATCCTTCTGACGTCATGATGGAGGTTCCCTCTCCGTGTCTCGGGCGGCACCACTATCACGCCCCTCTTCTGCCTCTGGAGCTCTTCCACGAGTGGGGGGGCGGCGGTGGTCGGGGCGAAGTAGTTGGTGATCCTGTGCCACATGGCCGAGAGTACGCCATCAGTGGTGGATGGCTCTTCTGTATGAACGGGCGATGGGCCGCCCCGGATCGCGTTGTCCACGGGGTCGTCATCTGCTGAAACATAAAGAGTTCCCACACGGTCATTAAAAGTGCTTCATAGTTATTAACGCCGACCAAGCGGTACAGTGGTTAGCGTGCTAGCTTCTGGACCGCGAGGTTCCGAGTCCCGTGTTAAGGCATGGGTGTTTGTAAATGTATGTTGGCTTGTCTAATGACGAATGTTTAGGCGCATTATAGCCCTCGTGTTGCTGACGGTGCCAGATAATCTGAATACAACCAACCAATCATATTTTTAACTTGTTTTTCAGGCCTTAAAAGTACTTGAAAATGCTTAAAGGTTCTTAAAAGTACTCAAAAATGCTTGAAGGTCCTTAAAAGTCCTTAATTTTTGTCACTTGTCTAAACAGCTTCAAAATTATTTTGCCATCAACTTGTGTACATCGTTTGGTGCGTATTTGCTGATTGGTGAAGTAGAAATCGAATGGTTTTTGTTGCACACTGTACCTGTACTTGCTCTGTCAGACAATCGATATAGATAAACAACTGGATAGACTGCTCCATTGTCAATGCAAAGAGAAAAACGCGCCGGGGATTGCGAAGCTGGTGGGATGATTAACCAATCACAGTTCACTTTTACAGTTGGATGGAAATGCGAAAAACCTTGTAAAATGCTAGAGTATATATTTTTTTGCACATTATTACTAATTAAGGTCTACTATTGACATTTCTGCTGTGTACAACCCAAAATTTTATTTTCAATCCTCGGCAATCCGCATTTTTTATCCCACCAATGGCATCTGGCAACGGCTTCATTTTCCCAGCGTCAAGCAGTCTATCCAGTTATTTATTTATATCGATGTGTGAGACAAACAAGGGATATAAGTGTTTACGTTTTGAGAAACAAAAAAATTAAAGACCATCATCTGTCTTTTTATAAGGCAAAATGCAAATTGTGCGTGAAAAATTTTGATATTAATGCTGTGGGCAAAGTAGCTGCTACAATAGGATCCTGGTGAATGAAAACAAATTTTCGAAGGTCTTTAAAAATATTATTTAGGTCTTGAAAAGTCATTGATTTTCAATTTGTTTTCAGTGGAAACCCTGACCATAGTACAACAGAGTCACAAAAAAGGCGCGTCGACAAGATAATGGCTTGATTTTTATAAATAAGTCCGAGTAAGGATCATGGCTCCATCTGGTGTTGTATTTTTCTACTTCAATTTTTATTTATAATCGACGTTAAATGGAAACAATTTATGCTATTTCATTAAATAATCTTTTTCATACCTACTCATCAAATTTCAAGGTTTTATAGAAAGTAGTTTCTAAATGCACTGGGCTATAAGATTGTAACATGAATCATTCTCTAATACTCGCTCACGAAGCAGCTTTTTCAGAAAGTATGATCTTCTCTCTGTTCGGGGTCAATTACCTCAGCTAAAACTAAGAATTAACAAGTATTTTGCTGCCGTCAAGCTTGCCGAGATTTTAAAAAATAAAGTATGGTAATTACGTATTAACGCCACCGCAGCTACATATTTTTTTAAGTGCCGCCAATAAAGAGCAATCTTGTTGTTCATTATCTTTTGGTTTTATTTTATGATTTGTCGCACACATTTTAGGTGTAGATTGGCGGCATTTGAAAACCGCCAAATCTGTGGCTGCGGTGGCGTTAATACGTAAGTACCTGAAGTATTGCCAAAATGTCAAAGTTTTCTTAAAATTGAAATGAAAACCTATAAATTGCACCAATCCATATAAAGTTTCTGAGCTCGAAATTGAAAGTTGTTCTGTGCCATGTTTCACACCCTGGTTGAGACTTACAGTACGGTCCACCTTGCCGACTTTAAAAAAAAAAAAAAATCGCCAAATTTAAAATGAAGTCAAAAGTCCGTGTCGCCAAATTCAAAATGACGTCAAAACTCGCCGTGTTGCCAAATCCAAACGGTCACTAGGGTTATCGGAAAACCTTGGTGATGGGTTACCACATTCGGCGCCGAATCGCCAGCTTTCAAAAAATCGCTAAGGGGGACCGTACAGTAAATCAGAACCCACACCCTTAGTTGAAGTTTCGACGCTGTCAATAAAATCTAATATGAGAAAGTTAAAAGTCTCTATCTCTGCCAATTTTTTTACCTATTTTTAACCAGCATAAAAATTGGGGATTTTGCTGCTTAAATTTGTAAAATGATTATGTAAAACGCAAAATATTAAAGGAGTTTTATATTTTCAACTCTATAGTTATATTTATTTAAAGTTTTGGTTTTAATCGAGTTATGCATAAAAAGAGACTTATGAACTTTTTAAAAACATTAATTTACGTAAATATGTAACACAGATTTCACAAATTGCTTAAAAATGTTGTTTCGTAATCTATATATCTTTCAAGAGTTTTATAACTTAATAAAATATCAGTAGATGGCAGCACGAGGAAATTAGTCAACCAAATTTTCTATTTGGTTAGGTTTCTCAATTTTAAAAAATAGTTTTAGAACATAAATACGTACTATCTTGCATTGTGAGCGAAAGAATTCACTGCACAGTGAAAGAAATCACTTTTTAAGAGCACAATTTTGAATTGGAAAAATCATTCCATTCTTAATCAGCAGGATCTGTTCAAAACAGAAGGAAATTTCGGGTGAACCAATAACTGTTTTGGAGCCGTCACTGATTTAAATAGAAGAAGAAAAAAAAGAACGTAAAATCAAATAAAAGAAATAAATTCGTTGGAAATATTTATAATTCTAAAATAATTTTAGTAAATAGGTTTATTCGCAGCTATTGGTTATAGTGCAATTCTGGCTTATTCCTAGTTAGTGACAATTGAAAAACTATAATGTCACTCCACAAACACACCTTTTTTATCCGTATAATATGTAATTTAACTACTTTATTTTATATTTGTGTATTCATTAAATTTCCAGACATTTAGTTTTAACGGCCTTTTGTATTATACAAAAGAAAACCAAGGACAATTCCCGAATTTTTTTTTATTTTTTTTATTCAATTCTAAATGTTTCGAAAAGGCCAAAAACACAAAAATTTCTGCTCAATGCGCTTTTTTTTAAAAAAAATTTGTAATCAAAGTTCCCCTGTTAGACGTTGGCGAGAAAACGATTCATTCGGCACGAATTGAATGTGACGTCGAAAATTCCCAAGCATCTTGGCTTGAAATGCAGCAGCGGAAAATGCAAGTTTCTCGCAAATCGCGCTAACCTGTAAGGGATATGGCGATGGTCCACCAAATCAACTCCAACTATTTGGTCCTCCTCACTATAACCATAGAAACGGAAGGATTTCTTGACGTCACAGATTTTGTTGAGTTTTTTTATCGCACTGGATTTGGCTCAGTTTAGGGCATTTTCTTTTCTTAATATTTAAAATAACTAATTTTGGTTAGAATGCGTTATATCCCCCCCCCCCCCACACACTTTTTAGGCGATTTTACGTCAAGTATGGTATCCCGACGCCTATATGATTTTATTACAACTTCGCATACATTTGGGCAAACCTGTAGTTCAATTCAGTAGTAGTGTCAACTCAACTTGGCTGCACTTTGCAAAGTCACTAAGGGAGGGAGGGCGTATAACGCATATTAACCATAATTTTTTTTTTAAGAACTTTTGGTACTTACGTATTAACGTCGCCGCAGCTACAGATTTGGCGGTTTTTAAGTGCAGCCACTAAAGAGCAATCTTGTTGTTCATTATCTTTTGGATTCCTTGTTGACCTTTTTTAGGTGTAGTTTGACGGCACTTAAAAACCGCCAAATACGTAGCTGCGGTGGCGTTAATACGTTATAAGTACCGAACTTTTGTTTAAATATTTGGAATCGGAAAGAAATTCTTCATTAATATAAACTAATTTCCCTCGTTTTTACAAATTTCGGGAATTGTCCATTCTGACTATCTTTAGTATGAGGAGAAATTATGGCTTAATCCTAGTATACGTTACACGATGAATTTGGCGACATTGGCGATGATGCATATGCTTTTTTTTCATGGTATGTTTTATGTATTTGCCATCTTCAGGTTACGATTTTCTATGTTTTTGCCTACGCAAATTCTTAGCGACAATCGTAAAAAAGTTACATCGGCTTTGGCAACAGTTTGGCAGTAAGTATCAAATCATTTAGTAATATTTTTCAAAATCGCGCCAAGCGTGTAACGTATATTAGGATTTTACCCTTTGCGCAGAATCCTTACCGTACTTGGAAGTTTTACCCAAAAAATTTTAACATTAAAAATAGTTCGTTAGATGATTAGGGAAAACTTATTTCGGTTTATCAAAGTTACTAGTTGTAGGTAAAAAAAAATTGAGCTGAAGTATTTAAATATCTTACTTTGAACTGGCGTAGCCGACAATGCATTCAATTGAGCAATAAGAATCAACGACACAAAAGTGAACCACAGTTTTAATCGAAGCATTTTAAAGTCTTATTTATTACTGCTTTTTTTAAAAAAACAATTTCGGTGGTTTAAGTTCAGAAGCCGGTTTTCGTATATCACTGTTGATTAAATTACTTCAAATATCGTTCAAATCACGAGACAATCGTACATATTTTTCGAAAAAAATTGATTTATGCTTGTGACGTCATAGATTTTATGGCAGTGGGGTTATGACGTTACGCTTCGTTCTTAAAACTGTTGAATTTATTTTTTTTCCTTGTCATTTTTATAATATCCTGTATGTTTTTTTGTAAAAATTGGTAACACATTTTTTACTGCATTATAAATGTCTGAGGGACCATGTGTAAGAAAAATCATAGTGGAAATTCCGTATTAGATTGTAAACATTAACCCTCCTTAGAATTCATTTATGTATCAACAGCGCCTAACAAATTGGTGAACATCAGTTTGAAATTTATGGGGTCTCGGAAAAAGGCCTTTTTTATGTCCCTTTTTTTCCCCAGAAACTACTCATGCCAACCAACCTTAGGTTGGTATAGTGGTTAGCGTGCTAGCCTCTAGACCGCGAGGTTGCGGGTTCCGAGTCCCGTGTTAGGCATGGGTGTTTGTAAATGTATGTTGGCTTGTCTAATGACGAATGTTTCGGAACATTATAGCCCTCGTGTTGCCGACGACGCCAGATAATCTGAAAACAACCAACCAGAAACTACTGATAGCATTGGTTTAAAATTTTGTACAGCACTTGTAACACTTTGTAAAACACTTTTACATAGACTGACATATGCTTTTGAAAAAATTATATTTTGTTTAGGATTTATGATGTTTAGAATTTTTTTTGAAATTTTCAAAAAACTTGGCTATGTTTTTTTTTTTTTTTTAAATCCAATCGGTATTTCTGTAAATGCATATGTCTTGTTTCTGTAAAAAATACCATATGAATCAAAGAAAAGAAAAAATTCAAAGCAAAATATTGAGTAGATCTTGAGAAAAAGGTACATTTGTATGAAAAAACAGCATTTTGAGAAAACGGCGATTAAAGTACAAAGCAAACGAGACTTTTTTTTTTTTCTTTTTTTTTTCAGTGATGTTATTTTTCAAAAAAAATTTCAGATGAGCGCATTGCCCACCAAGTAAAACCATTTTGTAGAGATAAAATTTCAAATATTATGATGCGCTAAAAACCTCAAAATGGATTCCGAGAAAATTTTTTGCCTTCTGACCCCCCCCCCCCCCCCCCTCTCCCTTAAGAAACCTAGTATTGGAAAAATTAATATAAAAGTCAAGGATGAAATATTTTACACAGCAGAAGTATTCTACAAGAAAGGTCTCGTGATCTGTCAGACAGCATTTAAAAGTGTTTACTGAAGCGAAAAGTAATACGAATCGCTGTACTGGTATAGAAAAACATCACGAAAGTTCCACACCAGATTTTGCAAACATGAAACCTCGGTTAAGATTTACTGTACGGCAACGTGGCGACTTTTTGAAAGTTGGCGATTCGGCGTCGAACGTTGCAACTCTTCGCCAAAGTTTTCCGATAATCCTAGTGACCGTTTGGATTTGGCAACACGGTGTGTTTTGACGCCATTTCGGATTTGGCGATATTTTTTTTAAAAGTCGCCAAGGAGGACCCTGCAGTAAATTTTAACCGAAATTTTCGATTACTATATGTTTCCTGTTCTTATATGGCAGATCGTGCACTGACATTAAACTTAGAAATGTGGAAAATCTCTTTCTCAAAGATAGCTAGCCGATTTTATCACTGTCCAGGTTTCGGAATCGAATGTGAATAATGGTATAGAATAGAATGATTTTTGTTTTTCTTTTTACTAATTTTGATTGTAGGACGATTTTTAATCTGAAATTTTATTTCACAATTAAAAAAACCGGTTACTGACATGATCGGGAAGTTTGCGTGTCGGTACTAAGTAGAACCCTGGTCAGCAATACAAAAATTCTCAACTACCGAAGACTGAATGAGTTTTGCTTTAGAATAGTACCGAATTCAAGAATGAACGAAGAGCATGTTTTGGCAGAATCTGGTGCCGCCAAGAGCTGGTCTCTTTGAATGTTGGCAATTTAGCCCCGAATGTGGCAACCCGTCGCTAAGGTTTTCCGATAACCCTAATGACAGTTTGGATTTGGCGACACGGCGTGACTTCACACCAAATTTGGATTTGGCGACACAGCCTTTTAACATCATTTTAAATTTGGCGATTTTTTAAATTTTTTTTTAGTCTTCTGGGGGGGGGGGGACCGTATACTAAATTTTAACCTAATAAGTATACCTAATAAGTAATAAGTATTTAACCTAATAATATAATTGTAAATAACTGAATAGCAGAATGTAATTGGCGTAATTTTTTTACTTAAATTTTTTCAAATATTTACTCAGAGTAGATTTTCTGAATAGATAAGTTTTTCAGTGATTTTAACTTGCTTAACTTCAAGATGGATAATATGTCTCTCATCACAGCACAAAGAAACGTGAGGAAGACCATCAACATTATATAGAGCTTTATATATAGCTTTTTTGATAGCTGATAATATAAAGAACTATATTTCATTGAGTTTAGAAAATGATCAATAGTTCATTGATACAAACCTACATAATTGCAGAAGAGAAGAAAAAAATTTTGTTAAGTGGACTTGATATCCCTTGTTTTCACAAAAAAATATCAATTTTCTAGTTTTTGCGTGTTTATAATCTTTAAAACATTTTTCTGGCAAGTTTTTGAGCTGATCCGGCAGCTGCAATTGGAGGAAAATTATATTTTTATAGAGAATTTAGCGTTGGGCTGCAATAGTTCCTTCGATGTTTCGAACGCATTTTTCTCAGTTCGTGACTTTTGAAATTTCCACCTTACTCAAAATGCTAAAAACTTCAGCAAAGAACTGAAAATATAGTCCGAGAGGCGACTGCAATTTTTGGACCACATAGAACATCATTCTGAATTTTTTATAGAAAAGTGAGTAAATTACGAATCCACTGGTCTGCAGTGGCAAAAATGGCCGAAACTGATCAATAATCGATTTGGAATGAGTTGAACTAAAATCCGATTGCCAAATATGTCATAACTTGCCAAAAAGAGAACACACTTTTTCGTCTGGCAACCCACCGCATTTTGATTTTCAATGAGAAAAAGCGCAAACGATTTCTGATCTCTGGCTCGGAAAACTTGTTTCTTTTAAAAGTAAGCCAAATTGGCGACATCAGTTACGTCATCAGTGACGTAATGTTCATTGCAAATTTGGCTCATTTGTGAAAGATGCAAGTAAGCCATAGCCACACATCCGAATCGTCTGCAACCTTCTTAATTGATAATTAAAGAGTTAAGGTTACCGAAACAAAAAAAACCAAAAAAAAATGCTCATTATTTGGCAAGTTATGGCGCATTTGGCAATCGGGATTTAGTTCAACTTATTAAAAGTCGATATTTGACCAGTTTCGGCCATTTTTGCCTCGGCAGACCAGTGGATTCGTAACCTACTCACTTTTCTCCAATTTCTATAAAAAAAAATTCAGAATGACGTTCGATGGGGTCCAAAAATTGCAGTCGCCTCTCGGTCTATAATAGCTTTCACAAATGGAGAAGCAAGCACACGTTCAACTCGTCTTGCTCATACGCGCGAACCCTAGTCTAATAGAACTCTGCCCTCAGAAAAGGGAGCGCCAGTCCGCTCTCTCGAAGTCCTCCAAATGCTTTCCCGACGTTTCAAGTGCAACTGCTGCCATATTCCGAAAAGTGTTTAATTAAAAGTTATGTTCGAATTCCGGAGTCGCCAGACGACGGACAATGGGGGGGGGGGGATGAAGAGGTGTTCTAATCGAACGAGGTTGGAACGCCGGACTAATATCAAACTCATTACACATGTGATACACGTGCCTCCCCCCCCTCCCCCCCCCCTCCCCCCCCCCTCTCCATCCTCTCTCGCTCTTTCGCCAACGTGACAACAATCAGAACGCGTCTTCCCTAAGGTTACGAGACATAAAGGGGACACAGTCTCATAACAACCTCCCCGGCAAGCCGACCAAACGGTATAGTGCGTGCTGGCTTCTAGACCGCGAGGTTGCGGGTTCGAGTCCCGTGTTAGGCATGGGTGTTTGTAAATGTATTGTTACGAATTTTTGTATATTTGTAAATATTTCGTAGTGTTAATTTTGTAAATAGGAAAATTTATGAACATTTTGCATAAGGCAGTGCAATAGTTCGCCTTTAAGTTGGTTTCCCGACAATATGGGTGTTATCGCTTGATAACGAGTTTTACAGACGTAACTCTGGGAAGCGAGTTTCAAAGGGCAGGGCATTTAACATTATGGTAATGGGAATCTCGCCAAATTGGCGAGATAGAGCCAAGTTGGCGACGGTTTTGGAGACTAATTTTTGTCGCCAAATTTGGCGCGAAATCGCCAAATGTCATTAAACTTGGCGACCATTTGGCGACATTTTCGGTACATGTATCCCATGTACATGTAATAGGACTTTTCGACTACAATCTGGAAAGTTCTCCAAATGTCTACCTCAAGGAGTTTCAAGAAGGTTCACGTACGTTCACCTCCCCTATAAAAGCTCAGGAAGCGGGTGATGGAGTTAGTTCTTGGATTTTGAGTCACTGAGTTAGTTGACTGGAATTACTGAGTAGTTCTAAAGTGAACTGTATTGCATTGTCTTTTGCGGCGATTTAGCAGTTGTTTGTCAAGTTTTTAACTGCTGTTTTGTGCTCTATTGAGGTGAAAAGAGCTGTTTTGTGTCTACTAGAACGAGAAGTTCTGGAGTTGTAAGTGTATCTGTGAAGAGTTGTATTGGAATAAATTTCTGCAAGTTTTGATCTGCTTTGGCGTCAAATCTTTCGAACCCGTCCACGTAACAGTATGTTGGCTTGTCTAATGACGAATGTATTATAGCCCTCGTGTTGCTGCCAGATAATCTGAAAACAACCAACCCTCTTCGGCAAAAGGATGACGTGAATGTATTTGATTCTGGTGTGACAGTGGCCGTTCCTCCGACTTAAAACAAGAATCAATATCTACAATGCACACTCCTACTGTGGCCAACCTAATGGCTGTGGAGTTAGCGCTCTGGCCACGCATGCCAAAGGTGCCGGGTTCGAATCCCGGGTTAGGCATGGATGTTCGTTGTGGTTCGGAATCCACTTTAAGCTGTAGGTCCCCGGCATGATTAGCCGTTATTGTGCACAAAAATAGGTCGTTGAGCGTACAAACCTACGACCTGTGATCTTGTATATGGTAGAGAGTGATGTCTCTTCAATAAATCAGAAAAAAACCTAGGGGTGTGGAACATCGCACAACTTTCGATTACACTATAATACTGACTGGGGAATTCTGTTATTTACCGTTATTATATTTTCATCGTTCATTTAGAAAACATGGCCAGTTTGGCGATATTTTTTTGCGATAGTTCATGTATGGGACAAAAAAAAAAAATTAAAAAAAAAAAAAAAAAAAAACTCCGCCAAAATGGTGATTTTGGCAATATACTTTATGATAACCCTTATATTATCCTTTATTATAACTGAAACTGGCTAGAAAAGAAAAAACGATCAATAATGAGGTATGCTCAAGGAAAGAAGACTCTGTATTGAGGATATTCGTTTTTCAACTTTTTACGTCGTTAAAACATTTTTACGGAAATTTCGGAGGTGGGGATGTTTAGAACAACTTAAGAGGCATTACCACATCGATTTTAACAAAATCGTTAGAGCCGTTTTCTAGCAATTACTGAAAAACATGATTTTTTTCAATGGAAGCTACCTTATGCGCATGTGCGATTTTGACGAAAACCTCTATGGTAGGTCCCATGACCGCTACTAACCCTCATACCAAGAAAAGATAACATTCTCTAAACCAGACGAAGTTAGAAAAAGAGGTCACCTTCTTACTAAGTGATTGGATAGCGTCGAGAGGGACCTAAAGATAGTTGGAATCACAAAATGGAGAACCATTGAGTCCAACAAATCAAGATGGCAAACACTTTTTGGGACGGCCTATTCTAGGCTGTAGTGCCTAAGAAGAAGAAAGGATAGTGGCCGTTGCGGGCCAGTTCTTTAGCCATTTTAGGGAGATCAATTAATAATATTGTTACGAATTTCTGTAAATATTCCGTAGTATTGATTATGTAAATAGGAAAATTTATGTACATTTCGCATAAGGCAGTGCAAGAGTTTGCTTTCCTGCAGTGTGTGTATTAATGCTTGATAACGAGTTTTACAGAGATAATGCTGGGAAGCGAGTTTTACAAGGAGCAGGGCATTTAACATTATGGTAATACCAATCTCGCCAAATTAGAGAGAAATCGCCAAATGTCGCCAAACTTGGCGACCATTGGTAACGTTTTTGGTCCCCATGTACATGTATGGGACTTTTCGACTACGATCTGGAAAGTCCTCCAAATATCTCTATCTCTAGATATTCTCTTCTATCTCTAGAAGATTCACGAAGTATTGACTCCTATATAAGACCGGCCGTGAGTGGAGTTGTTTGGTTAGTCAGTTAGTTGACTGGAATTACTGAGTTAGTTGAGATACTGACTGAGTGTAGTTACTGACTTGGTTGTCTGTCAGCGAGCATTCAGAGAGTTCCGAAAGCGAATTGTATTGCATTGTCTTTTGGGGCGATTTTAGCAGTTGTGTTGTCAAGTTTAACTGCTGTTTTGTGCTCTATTGTTGTGAAAAGAGCTGTATTGTGACTACTAGAACGAGAGGTTCTGGAGTTGTAAGAGAATCTGTGAAGAGTTATATCGGAATAAGCAAGTTTTGATCTGCTTTGGCTTCAAATCTTTCGAACCCTTACAACGCAACAATATCATTAGTATTATTACTAGAAAGTTGTAGGACGCCTTAAAGCGCACGATGAAAAATGATGAATAAAACAAATCTTTTAATTTAATTTACCCGAAGTATTTATTAAACATTAAATTTTTCTATTAATTTTATGCGAATGAACCTTTTAAACTAGGAGTAAGGAACATCGCACAACTTTCAATTGCACTATATAATATTGGTCAATGCAGTAAAATTCTAACATGGTGTCACTTACCATTTTCTTATTTTCACTCATCTAAATAAAAATGGCCAGTTTGGCGATGTTTTTGGCGATAATTTTTACATGAGCAAAAAATAATAACAATCTCTATATATATAAGGCAAAGCCCTCACTCACTGACTCACTCATCAGTAATTCTCTCACTTCCCACATAGTCACAACTCTGAAAATCGGCACAAATATCAACAATGGTAAAAATAGAAAAAGTAAACTATTCCGATCTCGATTAACACACTTTAAGGGGTCGAAAAGGGGTTAAACGTTCCAAACGAGGGACATTCGAATATCCTACTTCCCATTTGGTCACAACTCTAAAAATTGGTACAAATATTACCAATAGTAAACATAGAAAAAGTAAGCTATTCCGATCTCGATTAACCCAATTTAAGGGGTCGAAAAGGGGTTAAACGTTCCAAACGGGGGACATTCGAAAATCCTACTTCCCACATAGTCACAACTCTGAAAATCGGCACAAATATTAACAATGGTAAAAATAGAAAAAGTAAACTATTCCGATCTCGATTAACCCACTTTAAGGGGTCGAAAAGGGGTTAAACGTTCCAAACGAGGGACATTCGAATATCCTACTTCCTATTTGGTCACAACTCTAAAAATTGGTACAAATATTAATATTAGTAAACATAGAAAAAGTAAGCTATTCCGATCTCGATTAACCCACTTTAAGGGCTCGAAAAGGGGTTAAACGTTCCAAACGAGGAATATTCGAATGTCCTACTTCTCATTTCGTCACAACTCTAAAAATGGGTGAGAATATCAATAAAGACAAACGAAGAAAAAGTAAGTTATTCCGATCTCGATTAACCCACTTTAAGGGGTGGAACAGGGGTTAAACGTTCCAAACGAGGGATATTCGAATGTCCTACTTCCTATATGGTCACAACTCTAAAAATTGGTACAAATGTCAACAATGGTAAACATAGAAAAAGTAAGCTATTCCGATCTAGATTAACCCACTTTAAGAGGTCAAAAAGGGGTTAAACGTTCCAAACGAGCGATATATTCGAATGTCCTACTTCTCATATTTTCACAATTCTGAAAACTGGTGTGAATATCAATAAAGACAAACGCAGAAAAAGTAAACTATTCCGATCTCGGGTGGATCAAGGGGTGGAAAAGGGGTTAAACGTTCCAAACGAGGAATATTCGAATGTACCACTTCCCATATGGTCACAACTCGGAAATTTGGTACAAATGTCAAAAAAGATTAAACATAGAAAAAGTAAGCTATTCTGTTCTCGATTAACCAACTTTAAGGGGTCGAAAAGGGGTTAAATGTTCCAAACGAGGGAAATCCGAATGTTCCTCTTCCAATGTATTCATTTTTCTGATATTTTTTTGCAAATGTTAAAAAAATAAGTCATTCCAATATCGATTAACGAATTTTTATGGGATGAAAAGACGACGCAACATTGAAACTATACGAGGATTAACTTAATGTCTAATTAACTTAATTCCAATACAGCTACTACTTTGAAATTTAGAACTAAGAGCAAACATAAACACAATAAACTATTCCAGTTTACTATTCACAATTATAAATTTCGTTTAAAATGTCAACAAAGGAAAGTTCCTATTTTGATAAATCAATTTGTCGGGATCGAAATGGGTGCAAATGTCTGAAGTGTAGAATACATGAATGTCTTTTGATCGTTAAAATGCTAATGGTAAAATTTCGTAGCGCAGCACGGGTATTCAGCTAGTAATATATAAAAAAAAAAAAAAAAAAAAAAAAAAAGTCACATTTGGTGGTTTTATTCAATAGACATTACATTGTCCTTGCTTGTGCGTGAAACACATAAAAAATCAATCGGTGATGGACGATCCTCAAAGGCAGAGTGTTCTGTATTACAGGCACTCGTTTTTCAACTTTTCCCGCTTTTATCGCATTTTTATGAGAATTTTGGTGGTGCGGGAATGTTTAGAACACCTTCAGAGGCATTAACACAGTGATTTTTAACAAAATCGCTTGAGCTGCTTTATAGCAATTGCTGAAAAACATAATTTTTTCAATGTCAGCTTCCTTATGCGCATGCGCGATTTTGACGAAAACCTTAATGGTAAGTCCTTGGGCCATACCCAACCAGCACACAAAATTTGAATATCGTAGGTCAATTTGTTCGGGAGTTTTGCAGACCACGTACACACATACACACAGATAGACATTTTTTCTAGATCACTTTTTCGAAAGAAGGATGTTCAAAACGTGAAGAAATGGGGGGGGGGGGGGAATCGAAATTTTGTTTTGACCTAATATACTTTCATTAGCCTGTGTATACATATGGGTGATTGAAAGTAAAAAATTCCAATGAATGAAAATGTGAGATCTTTTTTTTTTTTTTTTTTTCAGAAGTTATTGTTTCGCAGCCCTTTTGAAATGAAAATAATCAACAACATTTCGCTCAGTGGAACTTTTTAAAAACCGAATTTTGCTGAACCATTTGCAGGGATTACTTCAAGTTGTGCAGAATCCGTATTGGAGTAAAGTCCTTTTTGCTTTCAATTACCCATAAAAAATACATAGGGTAATGAAAGTGTGGCGACCTCAAATAACAGATAAAGCTTCTGTGCACTGGAGTACTCTTTTGCACAGCGGTAAAGCATCTGTCTCGAGATCCAATGGTCTCGCGATCGAGGCCCGTCGCCCGCAACGAAAGCTGCTTACGCTTTATTGTCGCTGGGAGGTTTGGGATGCTAGTTGCGTATGTGATCGCTTGTTGCGATGTAGTGTCTCCTTTCAGAAGCGCCGATAGATGGCAGCATGATTCGTTTTAGTCCGGGTCATCATTGAAGCGTATGCAGCTTTCGTTACGGGAGACGGGCCTCGATCGCGAGACCATTGGATCTCGAGACAGATACTATACCGCTGTGCAAAAGAGTACTCCAGTGCACAGAAGCTTTATTTGTTACTTGAGGTCGCCACAAAAGTATAGTATTCGGTCAAAAATAAAAATCGATTTTTTTTTTCCTTTTCTTTTTTTTTGAATTTCTCCACGCCTTCTAGTTGCGAGAACGATATTCTCCCGATTGGGCTACACGGCCCTTTGAAAGAGTATAATAATATATAGAGATTTAGGTAGAGAGTACAATATATATATATATATATATATATATATATATATATATATATATATTTACACTGGAAAAAGTTTGTAAGAGCATGTATGTTTCATGATATGTCCAAGTTAAGATTGTTGCGTGGATGTGTTCGAAAGATTTGAAGCCAAAGCAGATCGAAACTTGCAGAAATGTATTCCAATATAATTCTTCGCAGATTCCTTTACAACTCCAGAACTTCCCGTTCTAGTAGACAGAATACAGCTATCTTCACAACAATAGAGCACAAAACAGCAGTTAAAAACTTGACAACACAACTGCTCAAATCGCTGCAAAAGACAATGCAATACAGTTTGCTTTCGGAACGCTCACTGAGACTCAGTAATTCCAGTCAACTAATGGACTCAGCTAACAACTAATTCCATCACCCGCTCTCTTGAGGTTTTATAGGGGAGGCGTACATACGTGAAATTTCTAGAGGTAGATATTTGGAGAACTTTCCAGATCGTAATCGAAAAGTCCTATACATGTACATGGGGACCGAAAATGTCGCTAAATGGTCGCCAAGTTCGGCGACAAAAATTATTTGCCTAAACCGTCGCCAACTTGATTCTATATCGCCAATTTGGCGAGATTACCATTACCATAATGTTAAATGCCCTGCTCCTTGTAACACTCGCTTCCCAGATTTACCTCTGTAAAACTCATTATCAAGCATTGAGACCCACATTGCGGGGAAGCAAACTAACGACGAAGTATTGCACTGCCTTATGCGAAATGTATATAAATTTTCCTATTTACCAAATTAACACTACGAAATATTTACAAATATACAAAAATTCGTAACAATATATATATATATATATATTTCACTCTGGGAAAAGTTTGTAAGAGAATGTATGTTTCATAATATGTCCAAGTTAAGATTAGTATCATAACTGTGGAGATGAAAGTACCGGTAGGCAGAAAGTAACGAGAAGGGGATCTCTTAGTTTATTTACAGGTTAACACATTGTAATGAAGTTTTCTTAGAGTAAATGAGGACTAAATAAAAACTACAATTTATTCTAAGGCTCACAAAACCTCTTCGAACTGCAGAACAATTGCTATCAAGTTTTAATACAAGCTTTGGTACGTACAACTTCGAACACGGCGTTGATTCAGGCTCAGAAAGTAAACATCGGAAGCATTCCGAACAGCAAACGATTCCCGACTCGACTGAACTGACTATTTCATTTTTCGTCTCTTTAAATAGTGTCAGGGCAGAAATTTCTAGCAAAATCCAGCTGACCAATCGCCTTATCGAAATGCCATGAAATTCAACGAATGGTTTAGGTGTTGCTTACTTTTTCAAACCTGTATTATCGCTGCTTACGAATTAAATAACATAAAATAAAACATTAAAAGAAATAAGTCACTATTTACAATAATACACCATTACAATATATTTCAGATGACCTTTATTAAAAACAAAACTACAGTCAGTAGACATTATTTTGTAAGACGAGTGGACTTGGTCAGTAAAAAGTAGTTTATGAGAACTATATATACTGTTAATATCTCTTGAGGTGTGAAAGCCGATATCTTGACTTGACGCATGCGCAGGCAGGAAAGTCTAATGAAAGAGTCGAAAAATCAGTCTTTGGATAATCTACGGAATGTAATTCTGCTAGAGGATTGTTCAACATCAGGGCATAGAACAAAGGTGTGCGAAGGCTGAGTGAGTTGTCGAAATTACAAAGTAGACCAAAGAGCACTAGAGGGCAAGGCGAGTCTTCCATTCCATAGCAGGGAGTAATGATTTTCCGTACTGGCAGAACGAGCAATCCAAACCACAAGATGCAAAGGGAAAGAGTTCGCATTTTGCCTTTATGATTAAGTCAGCTAACTATTCTAAAACGGAGTTGCATTTCCTCAAATGGCAAGGGAAACGGTTCATTCCAAGGCAGGAGAGGTCTTTCCGAATTGGCCGAACGAGCTATCCTAACCACAAAAAGAAAGGGGACACTTCGCGTTTTGCTTAAATGAGGAAGTTCATTGACTGTTCTAAAACGGGATTGGATTTCCTCAAATGGCAAGGCGAGCTGTTCATTCCATAATGGGGGTCGAGTTTCCCCATTATCAGAACGAGCTATCCAAGCCACAAGAAGTAAGGAGTTAGTTCGCGTTTTGCCTAAATGCTGAAGTTTGTTGATAGTTCTTATACGGGGCTGGATTTCCTAAAATTTTCTACGCGAGCTGCTCATTCCATAACGGGGGACGAGTTACCCCATTTTTATAACGCTCTGTACAAACCAAAAGAAGAAAGGAGTTAGTTCGCGTTTTGCCTAAATGCTGAAGTTTTTTTAGTGTTCTTATACGAGGCTGGATTTTCTCAAATGACAAGGCGAGCTGTTCATTCCATAACGGGGGACGAGTTTCCCCATTATCAGAACGTGCTGTCCAAGCCACAAGAAGAAACTAGTTAGTTCGCTTTTTGCCTAAATGCTGAAGTTTTTTTAGTGTTCTTATACGAGGCTGGATTTTCTCAAATGACAAGGCGAGCTGTTTATTCCATAACGTGACACGAGTTTCCCCAATATCAGAACGAGCTGTCCAAGCCACAAGAAGAAAGGAGTTAGTTCGGGTTTTGCCTAAATGCTGAAGTTTTTTTAGTGTTCTTATACGAGGCTGGACTTCCTCAAATGGCAAGGCGATCTGTTCATTCCATAACGGTGGACGATTTTCCCCATTTTTAGAACGCTCTGTTCGTATTTTGCCTAAAATGTGAAGTTTGCTGAATGTTCTAATACGGGGCTGGATTTCATTAAATGGTAAGGCGAGGTGTTCATTCCATAACGGGGGACGAGTTTCCAAATTATCAGAACGAGTTGTCCAAACAACAAGATGCAAGGAGTTAGAACGCGTTTTGCCGAAATGTTGAAATTTGTTGAGTGTCCTAATACAGGGCTGTATTTCTTTAAATGGCAAGGCGAGCTTCTCATTCCATAAAGGGGGACGAGTTTCCCCATTATCAGAACGAGTTGCCCAAGCCACAAGAAGAAATTGGAGAGTACGCGCTTTTCCTAAATGATGAAGTTTCTTGACTGTTCTAATACGGGGCTAGATTTCCTCAAATGGCAATGCGAGCTGTTCATTCCATAACAAGGGACGAGTTGCCCCATTTTTAGAACGCTCTGTCCAAACCACAAGAAGAAAGGGGAGAGTTCGCATTTCGCCTAAATGATGAAGTTAGTTGAATATTCTAAATCGGATTTTGATTTCCTCAAGTCGCAGTGCGAGCCGTTCATTCCATAATGGGGGACGAGTTTCCTCATTATCAGAAAGAATAATCCAAGCCACAAGAAGAAAAGGGAGAGTATTCGCTTTTCCTAAATGAAAATAGTTGACTGTTCTAATATGGGCAAGATTTCCTCAAATGGCAAGGCGAGATTCTCATTCCATAACGGGGGACGAGTTTCCCCATTACCAGAACGAGCTGCCCAAGCTACAAGAAGAAATTGGAGAGTACGCGCTTTTCCTAAATTATGAAGTTTTTTGAACATTCTATATCTGAGTTTGATTTCCTCAAGTCGCAAGCCGAGACGCTCATTCCATAATGGGAGTCGAATTTCCCCATTTTTAGAACGAATTGTCCCAACCCTAAGAAAAAAGGGGAGAGTACGCCATTTTCCAAAATGATGAAGTTAGTTGAATATTCTAAAACGGGTTTTGAATTCTTCAAATGGCAAGGCGAGCTTTTCATTCCACAACGGGGGACGAGTTTCCCAATTATCAGAACGAGCTGTCCGAGCCACAAGAAGAAAGAGAAGAGTAAGCGCTTTTCCTTAATGATGAAAATAGTTGACTCTTCTAATACGGGGCTGGAATTTCTCAAATGGCCAGGCAAGCTTTTCATTTCATAACGGGGGACGAGTTTCCCCATTATCAGAACGAGCTGTCCAAGCCACAAGAAAAAAGGGGAGAGTACGCGCTTTTCCTAAATGATGAAAATAGTTGACTGTTCTAATACGGGGCTGGAATTTCTCAAATGGCAATGCTAGCCGTTCATTCCATAATGGTTGTCGAGTGTCCTCATTTTTAGAACTCTCTGTCCAAACCACAAGAAGAAAGGGAAGAGTTCGCATTTTGACTAAATGATGAATTTAGTTGAATATTCTAAATAGGGGATTGATTTCCTCAAATCGCAATGCGAGCCGTTCATACCATAATGGGGGTCGAATTTCCCCGTTTTCAGAACGAGCTGTCCCAACACTAAGAAAAAAGGGGAGAGTTCGCCTTTTTCCTAAATGATGAAGTTAGTTGAAAATTCTAAAACGGGTTTTGAATTCTTCAAATGGCAAGGCGAACTTTTCATTCCATAACGAGGGACGAGTTTCCCCATTATCAGAACGAGCTGTCCAAGCCACAAGAAGAAAGTAGTTAGTTCGTGTTTTGCCTAACAGGTGAAATATGTTGAGAGTTCTTTTATGTGCCTGGATTTCCTAAAATGGCAATGCGAGCTGTTCATTCCATAATGGGGGACGAGTTTCCCCATTTTTATAACGCTCTGTACAAACCAAAAGAAGAAAGGAGTTAGTTCGCGTTTTGCCTAAATGCTGAAGTTTTTTTAGTGTTCTTATACGAGGCTGGATTTTCTCAAATGGCAAGGCGAGCTGTTCATTCCATAACGGGGGACGAGTTTCCCCATTATCAGAACGAGCTGTCCAAGCCACAAGAAAAAAGGGGAGAGTACGCGCTTTTCCTAAATGATGAAAATAGTTGACTGTTCTAATACGGGGCTGGAATTTCTCAAATGGCAAGGCGAGCTTCTCATTCCATAACGGGGGACGAGTTTCCTCATTTTTAGAACGCTCTGTCCAAACCACAAGAAGAAAGGGAAGAGTTCGCATTTTGACTAAATGATGAATTTAGTTGAATATTCTAAATAGGGGTTTGATTTCCTCAAATCGCAATGCGAGCCGTTCATACCATAATGGGGGTCGAATTTCCCCATTTTTAGAACGAGCTGTCCCAACCCTAAGAAAAAAGGGGAGAGTTCGCCTTTTTCCTAAATGATGAAGTTAGTTGAAAATTCTAAAACGGGTTTTGAATTCTTCAAATGGCAAGGCGAACTTTTCATTCCATAACGAGGGACGAGTTTCCCCATTATCAGAACGAGCTGTCCAAGCCACAAGAAGAAAGGGGAGAGTACGCGCTTTTCCTGAATGATGAAAATATTTGACTGTTCTAATACGGGGCTGGAATTTCTCAAATGGCAAGGCAAGCTTTTCATTCCATAACGGGGGACGAGTTTCCCCATTATCAGAACGAGCTGTCCAAGCCACAAGAAGAAAGGGGAGAGTACGCGCTTTTCCTGAATGATGAAAATAGTTGAGTGTACTAATACGGGGCAGGAATTTCTCAAATGGCAAGGCAAGCTTTTCATTCCATAACGGGGGACGAGTTTCCCCATTATGAGAACGAGCTGTCCAATCCACAAGAAGAAACTAGTTAGTTCGCTTTTTGCCTAACTGGTGAAGTTTGTTGAGAGTTCTTATACGGGGCTGGAATTCTTCAAATGACAAGGCGAGCTTTTCATTCCATAACGGGGGACGAGTTTCCCCATTATCAGAACGAGCTATCCAAGCCACAAGAAATAAGGAGTTAGTTCGCGTTTTTCCTAAATGCTGAAGTTTGTTGATAGTTCTTATACGGGGCTGGATTTCCTAAAATTTTCTACGCGAGCTGCTCATTCCATAACGGGGAACGAGTTACCCCATTTTTATAACGCTCTGTACAAACCAAAAGAAGAAAGGAGTTAGTTCGCGTTTTGCCTAAATGCTGAAGTTTTTTTAGTGTTCTTATACGAGGCTGGATTTTCTCAAATGGCAAGGCGAGCTGTTCATTCCATAACGGCTGACGAGTTTCCCCATTATCAGAACGTGCTGTCCAAGCCACAAGAAGAAACTAGTTAGTTCGCTTTTTGCCTAACTGGTGAAGTTTGTTGAGTGTACTTATACGGGGCTGGGTTTCCTAAAATGGCAAGGCGAGCTGTTTATTCCATAACGTGACACGAGTTTCCCCATTATCAGAACGAGCTGTCCAAGCCACAAGAAGAAAGGAGTTAGTTCGGGTTTTGCCTAAATGCTGAAGTTTTTTTTAGTGTTCTTATACGAGGCTGGACTTCCTCAAATGGCAAGGAGATCTGTTCATTCCATAACGGTGGACGATTTTCCCCATTTTTAGAACGTTCTGACCAAACCACAAGAAGAACGGAGTTAGTTCGTATATTGCCTAAAATGTGAAGTTTGCGGAATGTTCTAATACGGGGCTGGATTTCATTAAATGGTAAGGCGAGGTGTTCATTCCATAACGGGGGACAAGTTTCCAAATTATCAGAACGAGTTGTCCAAACAACAAGATGCAAGGAGTTATAACGCGTTTTGCCGAAATGTTGAAATTTGTTTAGTGTCCTAATACAGGGCTGTATTTCTTTAAATGGCAAGGCGAGCTTCTCATTCCATAACGGGGGACGAGTTTCCCCATTATCAGAACGAGCTGCCCAAGCCACAAGAAGAAATTGGAGAGTACGCGCTTTTCCTAAATGATGAAGTTTCTTGACTGTTCTAATACGGGGCTAGATTTCCTCAAATGGCAATGCGAGCTGTTCATTCCATAACAAGGGACGAGTTGCCCCATTTTTAGAACGCTCTGTCCAAACCACAAGAAGAAAGGGGAGAGTTCGCATTTCGCTAAATGATGAAGTTAGTTGAATATTCTAAATCGGATTTTGATTTCCTCAACTCGCAGTGCGAGCCGTTCATTCCATAATGGGGGACGAGTTTCCTCATTATCAGAAAGAATAATCCAAGCCACAAGAAGAAAAGGGAGAGTATTCGCTTTTCCTAAATGAAAATAGTTGACTGTTCTAATATGGGCAAGATTTCCTCAAATGGCAAGGCGAGATTCTCATTCCATAACGGGGGACGAGTTTCCCCATTATCAGAACGAGCAGACCAAGCTACAAGAAGAAATTGGAGAGTACGCGCTTTTCCTAAATGATGAAGTTTTTTTAACATTCTATATCGGAGTTATTTCCTCAAGTCGCAAGCCGAGACGCTCATTCCATAATGGGAGTCGAATTTCCCCATTTTTAGAACGAATTGTCCCAACCCTAAGAAAAAAGGGGAGAGTACGCCTTTTTCCTAAATGATGAAGTTAGTTGAATATTCTAAAACGGGATTTGAATTCTTCAAATGGCAAGGCGAGCTTTTCATTCCACAACGGGGGACTAGTTTCCTCATTATCAGAACGAGCTGTCCAAGCCACAAGAAGAAAGGGGAGAGTAAGCGCTTTTCCTGAATGATGAAAATAGTTGAATGTTCTAATACGGGGCTGGAATTTCTCAGATGGCAAGGCAAGCTTTTCATTCCATAACGGGGGACGAGTTTCCCCATTATCAGAACGAGCTGTCCAAGCCACAAGAAGAAGGGGGAAAGTACGCGCTTTTCCTGAATGATGAAAATAGTTGAATGTTCTAATACGGGGCTGGAATTTCTCAGATGGCAAGGCAAGCTTTTCATTCCATAACGAAGGACGAGTTTCCCCATTATGAGAACGAGCTGTCCAATCCACAAGAAGAAACTAGTTAGTTCGCTTTTTGCCTAACTGGTGAAGTTTGTTGAGAGTTCTTATACGGGGCTGGAATTCTTCAAATGGCAAGGCGAGCTTTTCATTCCATAACGGGGGACGAGTTTCCCCATTATCAGAACGAGCTGTCCAAGCCACAAGAAGAAAGGGGAGAGTACGCGCTTTTCCTGAATGATGAAAATAGTTGACTGTTCTAA
Source organism: Linyphia triangularis (assembly GCA_963978545.1). NCBI lineage: Eukaryota > Metazoa > Arthropoda > Arachnida > Araneae > Linyphiidae > Linyphia > Linyphia triangularis. Next base: position 110,031,187 of record OZ021723.1, on the reverse strand, counting down.
TACGGGGCTGGAATTTCTCAAATGGCAAGGCAAGCTTTTCATTATATAACGGGGGACGAGTTTCCCCATTATCAGAACGAGCTGTCCAAGCCACAAGAAAAAAGGGGAGAGTACGCGCTTTTCCTAAATGATGAAAATAGTTGACTGTTCTAAAACGGGTTTAGAATTCTTCAAATGGCAAGGCGAGCTTTTCATTCCATAACGGGGGACGAGTTTCCCCATTATCAGAACGAGCTGTCCAAGCCACAAGAAAAAAGGGGAGAGTACGCGCTTTTCCTAAATGATGAAAATAGTTGACTGTTCTAATACGGGGCTGGAATTCTTCAAATTGCAAGGCGAGCTTTTCATTCCATAACGGGGGACGAGTTTCCCCATTATCAGAACGAGCTGTCCAAGCCACAAGAAGAAAGGGGAGAGTACGCGCTTTTCCTAAATGATGAAAATAGTTGACTGTTCTAATACGGGGCTGGAATTTCTCAAATTGCAATGCTAGCCGTTCATTCCATAATGGTTTTCGAGTTTCCCCATTATCAGAACGAGCTGTCCAAGCCACAAGAAGAAAGTAGTTAGTTCGTGTTTTGCCTAACAGGTGAAATATGTTGAGAGTTCTTTTATGTGCCTGGATTTCCTAAGATGGCAATGCGAGCTGTTCATTCCATAATGGGGGTCGAGTTTCCCCATTATCAGAAAAAGGCTATCCAAGCCACAAGAAGTAAGGAGTTAGTTCGCGTTTTTCCTAAATGCTGAAGTTTGTTGATAGTTCTTATACGGTGCTGGATTTCCTAAAATTTTCCACGCGAGCTGCTCATTCCATAACGGGGAACGAGTTACCCCATTTTTATACCGCTCTGTACAAACCAAAAGAAGAAAGGAGTTAGTTCGCGTTTTGCCTAAATGCTGAAGTTTTTTTAGTGTTCTTATACGAGGCTGGATTTTCTCAAATGGCAAGGCGAGCTGTTCATTCCATAACGGGGGACGAGTTTCCCCATTATCAGAACGTGCTGTCCAAGCCACAAGAAGAAACTAGTTAGTTCGCTTTTTGCCTAACTGGTGAAGTTTTTTTTCGTGTTCTTATACGAGGCTGGACTTCCTCAAATGGCAAGGCGATCTGTTCATTCCATAACGGTGGACGATTTTCCCCATTTTTAGAACGCTCTGACCAAACCACAAGAAGAACGGAGTTAGTTCGTATTTTGCCTAAAATGTGAAGTTTGCTGAATGTTCTAATACGGGGCTGGATTTCATTAAATGGTAAGGCGAGGTGTTCATTCCATAACGGGGGACAAATTTCCAAATTATCAGAACGAGTTGTCCAAACAACAAGATGCAAGGAGTTAGAACGCGTTTTGCCGAAATGTTGAAATTTGTTTAGTGTCCTAATACAGGGCTGTATTTCTTTAAATGGCAAGGCGAGCTTCTCATTCCATAACGGGGGACGAGTTTCCCCATTATCAGAACGAGCTGCCCAAGCCACAAGAAGAAAGGGGAGAGTTCGCATTTCGCCTAAATGATGAAGTTAGTTGAATATTCTAAATCGGATTTTGATTTCCTCAACTCGCAGTGCGAGCCGTTCATTCCATAATGGGGGACGAGTTTCCTCATTATCAGAAAGAATAATCCAAGACACAAGAAGAAAAGGGAGAGTATTCGCTTTTCCTAAATGAAAATAGTTGACTGTTCTAATATGGGCAAGATTTCCTCAAATGGCAAGGCGAGATTCTCATTCCATAACGGGGGACGAGTTTCCCCATTATCAGAACGAGCAGACCAAGCTACAAGAAGAAATTGGAGAGTACGCGCTTTTCCTAAATGATGAAGTAAGTTGAATATTCAAAAACGGAATTTGAATTCTTCAAATGGCAAGGCGAGCTTTTCATTCCACAACGGGGGACGAGTTTCCCCATTATCAGAACGAGCTGTCCAAGCCACAAGAAGAAAGGGGAGAGTACGCGCTTTTCCTGAATGATGAAAATAGTTGAGTGTTCTAATACGGGGAAGGAATTTCTCAAATGACAAGGCAAGCTTTTCATTCCATAACGGGGGACGAGTTTCCCCATTATCAGAACGAGCTGTCCAATCCACAAGAAGAATGGGGAGAGTACGCACTTTTCGTAAATGATGAAAATAGTTGACTGTTCTAATACGGGGCTGGAATTTCTCAAATGGCAATGCCATCCGTTCATTCCATAATGGTTGTCGAGTTTCCCTATTATCAGAACGAGCTGTCCAAGCCACAAGAAGAAAGTAGTTAGTTCGTGTTTTGCCTAACAGGTGAAATATGTTGAGAGTTCTTTTATGTGCCTGGATTTCCTAAAATGGCAATGCGAGCTGTTCATTCCATAATGAGGGTCGAGTTTCCCCATTATCAGAACGAGCTATCCAAGCCACAAGAAGAAAGGAGTTAGTTCGGGTTTTGCCTAAATGCTGAAGTTTTTTTTAGTGTTCTTATACGAGGCTGGACTTCCTCAAATGGCAAGGCCACCTTTTCATTCCATAACGGGGGACGAGTTTCCCCATTATCAGAAAGAGCTGTCCAAGCCACAAGAAGAAAGGGGAGAGTACGCGCTTTTTCTGAATGATGAAAATAGTTGACTGTTCTAATACGGGGCTGGAATTTCTCAAATAGCAAGTCAAGCTTTTCATTCCATAACGGGGGACGAGTTTCTCCATTATTAGAACGAGCTGTCCAAGCCACAAGAAGAAAGTAGTTAGTTCGCGTTTTGTCTAACTGCTGAAGTTTGTTGAGATTTCTTATACGGGGCTGGATTTCCTAAAATGGCAAGGCGAGCTGTCCATTCCATAACGGGAGACGAGTTACCACATTTTTAGAACGCTCTGTCGAAACCACCAGAAGAAAGGAGTGAGTTCGCGTCTTGCCTAAATGGTGAAATTTGTTGAGTGTCCTAATACAGGGATGGATTTCCTCAAATGGCAAGGCGAGCTTTTCATTCCATAACGGGGGACGAGTTTCCCCATTATCAGAATGAACTGTCCAAGTCACAAGAAGAAAGAGGAGAGTACGCGTTTTGCCTAAATGATGAAGTTTTTTGAGAGTTCTTATACGGGGCTAGATTTCCTAAAATGGCAAGGCGAGCTGTTTATTCCATAACGTGACACGAGTTTCCTTAATATTAGGACGAGCTGTACTCACCACAAAAAGAAAGTGGTTAGTTCGCCTTTTTCCTAAATGATGAAGTTAGTTGAATATTCTAAATCGGATTTTGATTTCCTCAAGTCGCAGTGCGAGCCGTTCATTCCATAATGGGGGACGAGTTTCCTCATTATCAGAAAGAATAATATAAGCCACAAGAAGAAAAGGGAGAGTACTCGCTTTTCCTAAATGAAAATAATTGACTGTTCTAATATGGGCTAGGTTTCCTCAACTGGCAAGGCGAGCTTCTCATTCCATAATGGGGGACGAGTTTCCTCATTATCAGAAAGAATAATATAAGCCACAAGAAGAAAAGGGAGAGTACTCGCTTTTCCTAAATGAAAATAATTGACTGTTCTAATATGGGCTAGGTTTCCTCAACTGGCAAGGCGAGCTTCTCATTCCATAATGGGGGACGAGTTTCCTCATTATCAGAAAGAATAATATAAGCCACAAGAAGAAAAGGGAGAGTACTCGCTTTTCCTAAATGAAAATAATTGACTGTTCTAATATGGGCTAGATTTCCTCAACTGGCAAGGCGAGCTTCTCATTCCATAATGGGGGACGAGTTTCCTCATTATCAGAAAGAATAATCCAAGCCACAAGAAGAAAAGGGAGAGTACTCGCTTTTCCTAAATGAAAATAATTGACTGTTCTAATATGGGCAAGATTTCCTCAAATGGCAAGGCGAGCTTCTTATTCCATAACGGGGGACGAGTTTCCCCATTATCAGAACGAGCTGCCCAAGCTAGAAGAAGAAATTGGAGAGTACGCGCTTTTCCTAAATGATGAAGTTTTTTGAACATTCTATATCGGAGTTTGATTTCCTCAAGTCGCAAGCCGAGACGCTCATTCCATAATGGGGGTCGAATTTCCCCATTATAAGAACGAGCTGTCCCAACCCTAAGAAAAAAGGGGAGAGTTCGCCTTTTTCCTAAATGATGAAGTTAGTTGAATATTCTAAAACGGGTTTTGAATTCTTCAAATGGCAAGGCGAGCTTTTCATTCCACAACGGGGGACGAGTTTCCCCATTAACAGAACGAGCTGTCAAAGCCACAAGAAGAAAGGGGAGAGTACGCGCTTTTCCTGAATGATGAAAATAGTTGACTGTTCTAATACGGGGTTGGAATTCTTCAAATGGCAAGGCAAGCTTTTCATTCCATAACGGGGGACGAGTTTCCCCATTATCAGAATGAGCTGTCCAAGCCACAAGAAAAAAAGGGGAAAGTACGCGCTTTTCCTGAATGATGAAAATAGTTGACTGTTCTAATACGGGGCTGGATTTCCTCAAATGGAAATTCAAGCTGTTCATTCCAAAATGGGGGACGAGTTTCCCCATTATTATAATGAGCTGTCCAAAACCTAAGAAAAAAGGGGAGAGTACGCATTTTGACTAAATGATGAATTTAGTTGAATATTCTAAAAAGGGGTTTGATTTCCTCAAATCGCAATGCGAGCCGTTCATACCATAATGGGGGTCGAATTTCCCCATTTTTAGAACGACCTGTCCCAACCCTAAGAAAAAAGGGGAGAGTAAGCGCTTTTCCTGAATGATGAAAATAGTTGACTGTTCTAATACGGGGCTGGAATTTCTCAAATGGCATGGCGAGCTTCTCCTTCCATAACGGGGGACGAGTTTCCTCATCTTTAGAACGCTCTGTCCAAACCACAAGAAGAAAGGGAAGAGTTCGCATTTTGACTAAATGATGAATTTAGTTAAATATTCTAAATAGGGGTTTGATTTCCTCAAATCGCAATGCGAGCCGTTTATACCATAATGGGGGTCGAATTTCCCCATTTTTAGAACGAACTGTCCCAACCCTAAGAAAAAATGGGAGAGTACGCGCTTTTCCTGAATGATGAAAATATTTGACTGTTCTAATACGGGGCTGGAATTTCTCAAATGGCAAGGCAAGCTTTTCATTCCATAACGGGGGACGAGTTTCCCCATTATCAGAACGAGCTGTCCAAGCCACAAGAAGAAAGGAGAGAGTAAGCGCTTTTCCTGAATGATGAAAATAGTTGACTGTTCTAATACGGGGCTGGAATTTCTCAAATGGCCAGGCAAGCTTTTCATTCCAAAACGGGAGACGAGTTTCCCCATTATCAGAACGAGTTGTCCAAGCCACAAGAAAAAAGGTGAGAGTACGCGCTTTTCCAAAATGATGAAAATAGTTGACTGTTCTAATACGGGGCTGGAATTTCTCAAATGGCAAGGCGAGCTTCTCATTCCATAACGGGGGACGAGGTTCCTCATTTTTAGAACGCTCTGTCCAAACCACAAGAAGAAAGGGAAGAGTTCGCATTTTGACTAAATGATGAATTTAGTTGAATATTCTAAATAGGGGTTTGATTTCCTCAAATCGCAATGCGAGCCGTTCATACCATAATGGGGGTCGAATTTCCCCATTTTTAGAACGACCTGTCCCAACCCTAAGAAAAAAGGGGAGAGTACACGCTTTTCCTGAATGATGAAAATATTTGACTGTTCTAATACGGGGCTGGAATTTCTCAAATGGCAAGGCAAGCTTTTCATTCCATAACGGGGGACGAGTTTCCCCATTATCAGAACGAGCTGTCCAAGCCACAAGAAAAAAGGGGAGAGTACACGCTTTTCCTAAATGATGAAAATAGTTGACTGTTCTAATACGGGGCTGGAATTCTTCAAATGGCAATTCAAGCTTTTCATTCCATAACGGGGGACGAGTTTCCTCATTATCAGAACGAGCTGTCCAAGCCACAAGAAAAAAGGGGAGAGTACGCGCTTTTCCTAAATGATGAAAATAGTTGACTGTTCTAAAACGGGTTTTGAATTCTTCAATTGGAAAGGCGAGCTTTTCATTCCATAACGGGGGACGAGTTTCCCCTTTATCAGAACGAGCTGTCCAAGCCACAAGAAGAAAGGGGAGAGTACGCGCTTTTCCTAAATGATGAAGTTAGTTGAATATTCTAAATCGGAGTTTGATTTTCTCAAGTCGCAAGGCGAGCCGTTCATTCCATAATGGGGGTCAAGTTTCCCCATTATCAGAACGAGCTGTCCAAGCCACAAGGAGAAAGGAGTTAGTTCGGGTTTTGCCTAAATGCTGAAGTTTGTTGAGTGTTCTTATACGGGGTTTGATTTCCTCAAATGGCAAGGCGAGCTGTTTATTCCATAACGTGGGACGATTTTCCTTAATATTAGGACGAGCTGTACTCACCACAAAAAGAAAGGGATTAGTTCGCGTTTTGCTTAAAAGGTGTAGTTTGCTGAGTGTTCTAATACGGGGTTGGATTTCTTTAAATGGAAATTCAAGCTGTTCATTCCATAACGGCGGACGAGTTACCCCATTTTTAGAACACTCTGTCCAAACCACAAGAAGAAAGGAGTTATTTAGTTCGTGTATTGGCTAAATGATAAAAATAGTTGAGTGTCCTTATACAGGGCATGATTTCCTCAAATGGCAAGGCGAGCCGTTCATTCCATAACGGGGGACGAGTTTCTCCTTTATCAGAACGAGCTGTCCAAGCCACAAGAAGAAAGGAGTTAGTTCGGGTTTTGCCTAAATGCTGAAGTTTGTTGAGTGTTCTTATACGGGGCTGGATTTCCTCAAATGGAAATTCAAGCTGTTCATTCCAAAATGGGGGACGAGTTTCCCCATTATTATAACGAGCTGTCCAAAACCTAAGAAAAAAGGGGAGAGTTCGCGTTTTTCCTAAATGATGAAGTTTCTGGACTGTTCTAATATTGGGATAGATTTCGTCAAATGGCAATGCGAGCTGTTTATTCCATAACGGGGGACGAGTTGCCCCATTTTTAGAAAGCTCTGTCCAAACCACAAGAAGAAAGTGGAGGGTTCGCATTTTGCCTAAATGATGAAGTTAGTTGAATATTCTAAATCGGGGTTTGATTTCCTCAAGTCACAATGTGAGCCGTTCATTCCATAATGGGGGACGAGTTTCCCCATTATCAGAAAGAGCTGGTCCAAGCCACAAGAAAAGGGACAGTACGCGCTTTTCCTAAATGAAAATAGTTGACTCTTCTAATACTGGGCTGGATTCCCTCAAATGACAGGGCAAGCTGTTCATTCCAAAATGGATGACGAGTTTCCCTATTGGCAGAATGCTTTGTCTAAACCATAAGAAGCAAGGTTTTAGTTCGCGTTTGAATTGAATGAAAATCTCGCGTTTGCTGAGTGTTCTAATACGGGGCCTGGATTTCTTTAAATGGCAAGGCGAGCTGTTCGTTCCATAACGGGGGACGAGTTTCCCCATTATCAGAACGAGCTGTCCAAGCCACAAGAAGAAAGTAGTTAGTTCGCGTTTTGCCTTACTGGTGAAGTTTGTTGAGAGTTCTTATACGGGGCTGGATTTCCTAAAATGGCAAGGCGAGCTGTTCATTCCATAACGGGGGACGAGTTTCCCCATTATTAGAACGAGCTGTCCAAGCCACAAGAAGAAAGTAGTTAGTTCGCGTTTTGCCTTACTGGTGAAGTTTCTTGAGAGTTCTTATACGGGGCTGGATTTCCTAAAATGGCAAGGCGAGCTGTTCATTCCATAACGGGGGACGAGTTTCCCCATTATCAGAACGAGCTGTCCAAGCCACAAGAAGAAAGTAGTTAGTTCGCGTTTTGCCTTACTGGTGAAGTTTGTTGAGAGTTCTTATACGGGGCTGGATTTCCTAAAATGGCAAGGCGAGCTGTTCATTCCATAACGGGGGACGAGTTTCCCCATTATCAGAACGAGCTGTCCAAGCCACAAGAAGAAAGTAGTTAGTTCGCGTTTTGCCTTACTGGTGAAGTTTGTTGAGAGATCTTATACGGGGCTGGATTTCCTAAAATGGCAAGGCGAGCTGTTCATTCCATAACGGGGGACGAGTTTCCCCATTATTAGAACGAGCTGTCCAAGCCACAAGAAGAAAGTAGTTAGTTCGCGTTTTGCCTTACTGGTGAAGTTTGTTGAGAGTTCTTATACGGGGCTGGATTTCCTAAAATGGCAAGGCGAGCTGTTCATTCCATAACGGGGGACGAGTTTCCCCATTATCAGAACGAGCTGTCCAAGCCACAAGAAGAAAGTAGTTAGTTCGCGTTTTGCCTTACTGGTGAAGTTTGTTGAGAGTTCTTATACGGGGCTGGATTTCCTAAAATGGCAAGGCGAGCTGTTCATTCCATAACGGGGGACGAGTTTCCCCATTATCAGAACGAGCTGTCCAAGCCACAAGAAGAAAGTAGTTAGTTCGCGTTTTGCCTTACTGGTGAAGTTTGTTGAGAGTTCTTATACGGGGCTGGATTTCCTAAAATGGCAAGGCGAGCTGTTCATTCCATAACGGGGGACGAGTTTCCCCATTATTAGAACGAGCTGTCCAAACCCTAAGAAAAAAGGGGAGAGTACGCGCTTTTCCTAAATGATGAAAATAGTTGACTGTTCTATTACGGAGCTGGAATTCCTCGAATGGCAAGGCAATCTGTTCATTCTAAAGTCTGGGACGAGTTTCCCCATTGGCAGAACGCAATGTCTAAACTACAAGATGATAGGGGAGAGTTTGCTGTTTGCTTAAATGATGAAGCTCGTTGAATATTATAAAACTGGGTTTGATTTCCTCAAATAATGGGGGTTGAGTTTCCTCACTGACAGAACGAGCTGTACTAACCACAAAAAGAAAGATGATAGTTCTCGTTTTGCCTAAATGGTGAAGCTTGTTGAGTTTTCTAATATGGGGCTTTATTTCCTCAAATGGCAAGCTAAGCTGTTCATTCCATAACGGGGGACAACTTTCCCCATTATCATAACGTGCTGTCCAAGCCACAAGAAGAAAGGGGTTAGTTAGCGTTTTGCCTAAATGATGAAAATAGTTTACTGTTGTAATACGGGGCTGAATTTCCTGAAATGGCAAGGCAAGCTGTTCTTTCCATAGTGGGGGTCGAGTTTCCCCACTGGCAGAACGAGCTGTCCAAGCCACAAGAAGAAAGGGGTTAGTTAGCGTTTTGCCTAAATGATGAAAATAGTTGACTGTTGTAATACGGGGCTGAATTTCCTGAAATGGCAAGGCAAGCTGTTCTTTCCAAAGTGGGGGTCGAGTTTCCCCACTGGCAGAACGAGCTGTCCAAGCCACAAGAAGAAAGGGGTTAGTTAGCGTTTTGCCTAAATGATGAAAATAGTTGACTGTTGTAATACGGGGCTGAATTTCCTGAAATGGCAAGGCAAGCTGTTCTTTCCAAAGTGGGGGTCGAGTTTCCCCACTGGCAGAACGAGCTGTCCAAGCCACAAGAAGAAAGGGGTTAGTTAGCGTTTTGCCTAAATGATGAAAATAGTTGACTGTTGTAATACGGGGCTGAATTTCCTGAAATGGCAAGGCAAGCTGTTCTTTCCAAAGTGGGGGTCGAGTTTCCCCACTGGCAGAACGAGCTGTCCAAGCCACAAGAAGAAAGGGGTTAGTTAGCGTTTTGCCTAAATGATGAAAATAGTTGACTGTTGTAATACGGGGCTGAATTTCCTGAAATGGCAAGGCAAGCTGTTCTTTCCAAAGTGGGGGTCGAGTTTCCCCACTGGCAGAACGAGCTGTCCAAGCCATAAGAAGAAAAGGGAGAGATATCGTTTTTCTTTAATAATGAAGTTAGACGAATGTTTTTAATTGGGACTAGATTTTCTCGAATGGCAATTCGAGCTGTTCATTCCATCGCGTGGACTAGTTTCTCCGTAATCAGAACGAGCTATCCTAACCGCATGAAGATAGATGAGAGTTTGCGTTTTCCTTATAAGATCAAGTTAGTTGACTTATCTAAAACAGGGTTGCATTTTCACAAATGGCAAAGCAAGCTGTTCATTCCATAGTGGGGAACGAGGTTCCCCAATGGCAGAACGAGCTGTCCATACCCAAGAAGAAAGGGGAGAGTTCGCGCTTTCCCTAAATGATTTAGTTATTTATCTGCTAATGTTATTAACTGTTTTAAAATGGGGATGGATTTCCTCAAGTGGCAAGGCAAGCCGATCATTCCATAATGGGGGACCAGTTTCATCATTGGCAGAACGAGCTGTCCTAACCACAAAGAGAAAGGGGTAAGTTCGCATTTTGCCAAAATGATTAAGTTTGTTTCACTGTTCTAATACGGGGCTAGATTTCCTCAAATCGCAAGGCGAGCTGTTCATTCCAAACGGGGGACGAGTTTCGCCATGATCAGAACGAGGAGTCCAAACCGCAAGAAAAAACGGGAGCGATCGCGTTTTGCCTAAATTGTGAAGTTAGTTGACTGTTTTAAAATGGAGCTTGATTTTCTCGAGCGGTTCATTCCATTGCGGGGGGCGAGTTTCCCCATTGGCAGAACTATTTGTTTAAATCATAAAAAGAAAGGGAAGATTTTGCGTTTTGCCTAAATGATGAAGTTTACTGACTGTTCTAAAACGGGCTGGATTTCTTGAAATAGTAGTACGATTTTTCCAAAGCCCAAGAAGAAAGAAGAGAGAGTTTGCTTTTTCCCGAAATGATAGAGTTAGTTGACTGCTCTAAAATGTGGTTAGATTTCCTCAAATTGCAAGGCGAACCTTGCACTCCATAGCGGAGGACAAGTTTCATCTTTGGCAGAACGAGCTTTCCAAGCCATAAGAAGAAAGGTTAGAGTTTTTCGTTTTTACTACATGGTGAAGTTAGTTGACTGTTTTAAAATGGAGCTGGTTTTCCTCGAGCGGTTCATTCCATGGCGGGGTACGATTTTCCTAATTGACAAAACGAGCTGTTCAAACCATAAGAAGAAAGGGGAGAGTTTGCGTTTTGCCTACTTTATGATGTGTGTTGACTGTTTTAAAATGGGGCTGGATTTCCTCAAATGGCAAAGCAAGCCTTTCATCTTACAGTGATGATCGAGTTTCCCCACAGATATTACAATATATCCAAATCCCAAGAAACAGGTGGAGGAGATGGGTTAGAGTTTTAACTAAATGGTGAGGATAGTTTTTAATAATTCAATTGGGCTGGAATTCTTCAAAAGGTAAGGTTTTTTCATTGTTGATGTAGAGTTGTCCAATGGTTGTGGGAAGGGGTTTCTGTTTCTTTGAAGGGAGAGGGGAGGGCTAATTTTGTTTTCGTTTTTAGTTAAAAAGTTTCTTAGCTGACCTGCTCTGTTCTGAATAGAACAGAGTACCCTTTTCGGAAGTCCTGCGTTCCGTTCTCGGACTGTGAATGCTGGGATGCCAACAGACGGATTATCTTCCTCGGCTGTGACGACTGAAAAAATAGCTTTCACTCCAAATGCCTTCTTCCGTTGGACGCTGCGCCTGAAGGAACGTGATTACATTTTCATCACAATACATATTGTGTTTGTATGATAAAAATACATTGAATGTACCTATGACTTTATTTCAGAAGAAGTCTTCATGCTATGTATTATCCCATCAACTGTTGACGATAAAAAGCCCGTGCTAAAAATTTGGTTTGGGTTAGCGTCAAGACCTTCCCGTGAATTGTCTCAGCAGTGCTGTTGAACCAGGGTTGGATCAGTAAGAACCGACTCTTTCAACGGACTATTGGAATCCGTTAGAGGAATTTTGGGGTATTTCGTGAGCCCAGGCTATAAAGTTGCCAAAAATGATGAAGCCTAAAGGGTGAAGTTAGTTTAGTGGTTGGTAAAAGGTAACCAGCACATTATCCTTGCTGGTAACCTTTTACCGTCACATTTTCAAAATAAGTTGCGGCCATTTCTAAAATAAATGAAATTAATAAATGTAATCTGCTTAACGATATTTGCAGTATTATTTAAAAAAATATTTGTATACTATGTGTTGTCGCCAATGAAGTTTTCTTGGCGAGATTTGGGCCCGCCAAATTTTAAAGTACCAATTTTTGTTCTCGCCAACCGATAATATATAAGAAATAACTATGGAGATGACAATGAACATTAAAAAATATCTTAAACACTAACTAATACTTATAATGTTTATCAGAAACATTGATTAAATTTTTAAATGTGTAATGTTCTATAATTTATATTATCCATTTTAAAATCGTATGGATTAGATAACATTTTTGGCTAAGATTTACTGTAAGGTGTCGGATGGCGACTTTTCGAAAAAATGCCAAAATTGAAAATGGCGTCAAAAAGCTGTGTCGCCAAATCCAAAATGGCGCTGTGTTGCCTAATTCAAACGTCATCAAGTCCATGGGTAGCCATAATCAGCCCTAAATCACTAAATTTCCATGGCCAATTCATCCAACAGTTTTATTTGTCTAGTTAAATAATTGATTAATGCTAAGAGTCAATTCAACACATTCATAGACTCCTTAAAATTTTGAAGTTTAAATACCTTGTTTGCCTAGGTGTCAAGGATGCGGTATTTAATTTATCCAACTTAATCAGCAAAATCAAATGATAACTGAAACATCAGAACACACTTAAGTTAGTCTGGACTAGTGAAATGAACTAACATTGGTAAGCGTTCTGCGCCAAGGTGATTTTCGCCAACAAATGGCACTCCCCACCACTCTTTTACTGACAAGTGAACTACATATGGTTGCCATAATTTGGCGTGGTTTTGTGTAAACAATTCTTGGCACAGAATCCATACCTTACTTGGAAGTTATCCCAAACGATAGTTCAACTATTGATTTGACACTTGTGAAAACTTTGGTAGTACTAATATACATTTGTTGAAAAATGAGGATGAATTTTTACCTGGAAAAACTTGGCAGAATCTTTAACCTATAATAGTTTTTATTTTACAATGTTGGGTACGTTGATGATTCACTTTGGGGGCACCAACTCTAATTATATTTTCAGTTTATATTCAGTCCTGCTGTTGTATTTTCAAATTATCTGTTGAATAAAGATGACATTTAATTTCATACATGTACGTAAGAGTCAGTCGGAAAATGATACTGAACTGTACTATTCACTATACACTAGAATCTCGATTAACCGACCTAATTCGGACCAAAGGTAGGTCGGTTAAGCGAAAATTCCGGATAAAAGAGAGTTGTAAAAAAACAATAAAAAGTAAATGATTTTCGTTTTTTGAATACGGGACTTTTAATGTTTTTTTTATGACATAATTGTTGGAAATGAGTTTTTGTTGCAATAATCTGGATAATCTTTGTTTCGCTGCTCTATCCCGGAGCCTTTTTGAAGACAATAGTTCAATTTTGATCTGCATCCGAAGGTTGCTCTAATCATGTCAGTTCTTTAGAAAAACAGTCAAAAGCCTCACCATTACTTATGTAACTTTAGAGCGAGGGAAAAGATTACGCTTTAAAAAGGAAAAAAGGATTTATTACTCATTTGGGAGATTTTTTGATGTCGACTAAATGATTGCCGGTTAACAGAGAGTTCCGGATAAAGGAGGGACGGTTAATCGAGGTTCTACTGTATTTGCTTTTATATGAATGAAAGCTTATTTATGTTAAAGAGTATCAAGCGGAAATTGTAGCCTTACACAATTTGCTTAAAAATATGTTGAAAGAAAATCAGAAAATCAAGTAAACTTACACGTGCTTGCAACACCATTAAAGCATTCAGAAAGGCATTATTCAACGCTCTAGTGAACTCTCAGAATAGAATTAAAAAAGAATTTTCAAAGGAAGACCAATTAAAATTCTCTACACTCAATGGCAAGACTTCAAAGTAATGTGAGAAAGGTTTTATTGTGTGATCCAAATGCAACAATCACAATAATAAAAATTAAACAGAGTAACAATGTAACAGAGTATGTTTTTATTTCTAAACACATATGAACTTTCACCTTGTCTTTGTGAATAGAGTATTGCATTGTTATTAGTGCGAAATTCCAATTATTTATTGTTGTCGACAAAGTACCAGAAGGGGCTACTTAAAGACTAAAAAATTTGAATTTTTAAAGTGATTAATCAGTAATTATTTGGGTACATGTATTTAAATTGTTGCAATTGACTGAAATATTTTGTATTAGATTTACAGTTTTGTAAAATCTCAACCTATTTTTAAATCAAAAACAACATTTTCATTTTTAGAATTTATTCACTGGGTGATTGAAAGATCTCTGTAGCCATTAAGTAAGAGCTCTCCCTTCCCCCCCCCCCCATTTTTCTCAAAATCCGCAAATATCCCGAATTCATCAGCTTTAAGACGATATTTGCTATATTTTGTAACTGTATGATGTCATAGGCAAGGAGAGGAAAACGCGCGAGAGTCATAAGTGACGAGCTTATTTGCCAAGTTTCGGCTCGATTGGATGACCACAAGTGAATAAATTAACTCTCCACACAAATAAAATCGAAAGTTATTATGAAGGATTTAAGAAACAAAATTCCCTGACATTTCCCTGATTTTCAGAAAATCCCTCACTCAACTTATTTTAACTCATTTGGAAGTTAGAAATCATTCATAACGTAGAATAAAGATTTTCTTGAGTTTTTTTTCTTTGCTTGAGGCTGGGGTTATTTTATTTTTTTTCATCTCAAGCTCATGTTTCATTGTTGCTTGATGCTTATAGTCCGAGAGGCGACTGCAATTTTTGGACCCCATCGAACATCATTCGGAATTTTTTATAGAAATTAGAGAAAAGTAAGTAGATTACGAATCCACTGGTCTGCCGTGGCGAAAATGGCCGAAACTGATCAATAATCGATTTGAAATGAGTTGAACTAAAATCCGATTGCTAAATATGTCATAACTTGCCAAAAAGCGAACAAACTTTTTCGTCTGGCAACCCACTGTATTCGATTTTCAATGAGAAAAAGCGCAAACGATTTCTGATCTCTGGCTCGGATAACTTGTATATTTTAAAAGTAAGCCAAACTGGCGACATCAGTTACGTCATCAGTGACGTAATGTTTATTGCCAATTTGACTCATTTTGTGAAAGATGCAAGTAAGCCAACGCCACACATCTGAATCGTCTGCAACCTTCTTAATTGATAATTAAAGAGTGAGGGTTACCAAATAAAAAAAAATGCTCATTATTTGGCAAAGTTATTGCGCATTTGGCATTTGTTAAATTTATTAAAAGTCGATTTTTGACCAGTTTCGGCCATTTTTGCCACGGCAGACCAGTGGATTCATAATCTACTCACTTTTCCCCAATTTCTATAAAAAATTCAGAATGATGTTCGATGGGGTCCAAATATTGCAGTCGCCTCTCAGTCTATTAGAAAACCATGTGTAGCCTTTTCGTAAAGGTTCCTCAAGGTATACTAAACTTCAACTTAACTATACATCACTTAGACGGTAGATCGTGACAGTGCTCATAGGCATTTAATCCATTTTGGCGCAGTGAAGACATAATTCTCGCCAAACCTTACAGCCTTTTGTTCTGTTGTGGTTTGGCGAACATTATGCTTTCACTCCGCCAAAATGGATTAAATACCTATGAGCACTGTCACGATCTACCGTCTAAGTGATGTCTAGTTAAGTTGAAGTTTAGTATAGAGATGGGTTACTCGGCTTTTATAGTATTGAATTAGTCGGAAACTAATTTACTGGTGGGAACGTGCAACGCCATCTGTTGGACGGTTGCTACACTTGCAAATGTTTTTAACATATACTGTACAATTTTAAAAGCTCTATATACTATTCAGGAATATATATATATAAAAAAAAGATAAGCTTTGTGAAGAGTTGAGATTTACGTCACCTGCATGAGGTTTATTAAGCGAATTATCCAATATCCATTTTAATCAACGATCGTAATTTCGTCACGTTAGTTATATTTCTTCAACCGAAGGTTGAGATAGGTGATTGTCCTCTACCTGATAAGTTCTAAGAAATTAGCGCAAACGCCAAGATTTTAGTGTAGTCCTGTCAGTGGTAAAAATTGTTTACTAATTTTAAACTGAATTTAAATACAGTAGAACCTCGATTGACCGTCCCTCCTTTATCCGAAACTCTCTGTTAACCGGCAATCATTTAGTAGACATCAAAAATCTCTCAAATTAGTAATAAATCATTTGCTCCTTTTTAAACCGTAATCTTTTCCCTCGCTCTAAAGTTACATAAGTATGGTGAGGCTCTTGACTGTTATTCTAGAGAACTGACGTGGTTAGAGCAACCTTCGGATGCAGATCAAACTGAACTATTGCCTTCAAAAAGACTCCGGGATAGAGCAGCGAAACAAAGATTATCGAGATTATTGCAACAAAAACTCATTTCCAACAATTATGTCATAAAAAAACAACATTAAAAGTCCCGTATTCAATAAACGAAAATCGTTGACTTTTTATTGTTTTTTATAACTCTCTTTTATCCGGAATTTTCGCTTAACCGACCTACCTTTGGTCCGAATTAGGTCGGTTAATCGAGATTCTACTGTACTGAAAAGAAAAAAAAAGAAACTAATGTATTCAAACTAACAAATTTAAAGACAAAAGTTCCTATACACAATGAGAAAAACAGTTGTAGTACCCAAGCTAGCTACTTGCATTATGTATATATAAAAATAAAAATAAACCAATTCTCGACCAGACGGGAGTGGTTATGTTTTCCCATTCTTCTCATCAATATACGGGGCTTGATTTCCTCAAATGGCAAGGCGAGCTTTTCATTCCATAACGGGGGACGAGTTTCCCCATTATCATAACGAGCTGACCAAACCACAAGAAGAAAGGGGAGAGTACGCGCTTTTCCTAAATGATGAAGTTAGTTGAATATTCTAAATCGGGGTTTTATTTCCTCAAGTCGCAAGGCGAGCCATTCATTCCATAATGGGGGTCGAGTTTCCCCATTATTATAACGAGCTGTCCAAAACCTAAGAAACAAGGGGAGAGTTCGCGTTTTTCCTAAATGATGAAGTTTCTTAACTGTTCTAATTAGGGGCTAGATTTCCTCAAATGGCAATGCGAGCTGTTCATTCCATAACGGGGGACGAGTTCTTATACGGGGCGGGATTTCCTCAAATGGAAAGGCAAGCTGTTAATTCCAAAATGGGGGACGAGTTTCCCCATTGGCAGAATGCATTGTCTAAACCACAAGAAGCAAGGAGATAGTTCGCATTTTGCCTAAATGATGAAGTTAGTTGAATATTCTATAACGGGGTTTGATTTCCTCAAATGACAAGGCGAGCTGTTCATTCCATAATGGGGGACGAGTTTCCCCATTGGCAGAATGCATTGTCTAAACCACAAGAAGCAAGGAGAGAGTTCGCATTTTGCCTAAATGATGAAGTTAGTTGAATATTCTATAACGGGGTTTGATTTCCTCAAATGACAAGGCGAGCTGTTCAATCCATAATGGGGGACGAGTTTCACTATTATTAGAATATCTGTCCAAGCCACAAGTAGAAAGTAGTTAGTTCGCGTTTTGCCTAAATGATGAAAATTGTTGTCGGTTCTAATACGGGGCTGGAATTCCTTAAATGGCAATGCGATCTGTTCATTCCATAACGGCGGACGAGTTACCCCATTTTTAGATCACTCTGTCCAAACCACAAGAAGAAATGAGTTATTTAGTTCGTGTATTGCCTAAATGATAAAAATAGTTGAGTGTCCTTATACAGGGCATGATTTCCTCAAATGGCAAGGCGAGCCGTTCATTCCATAACGGGAGACGAGTTTCCCCATTATCAGAACGAGCTGTCCAAGCCACAAGAAGAAAGGAGTTAGTTCGTGTTTTGCCTAAATGCTGAAGTTTGTTGAGTGTTCTTATACGGGGCTGGATTTCCTCAAATGAAAATTCAAGCTGTTCATTCCAAAATGGGGGACGAGTTTCCCCATTATTAGAACGAGCTGTCCAAGCCACAAGAAGAAAGGAGTTAGTTCGTGTTTTGCCTAAATGCTGAAGTTTGTTGATTGTTCTTATACGGGGCTGGATTTCCTCAAATGGAAATTCAAGCTGTTCATTCCAAAATGGGGGACGAGTTTCCCCATTATCAGAACGAGCTGTCCAAGCCACAAGAAGAAAGGAGTTAGTTCGTGTTTTGCCTAAATGCTGAAGTTTGTTGAGTGTTCTTATACGGGGCTGGATTTCCTCAAATGGAAATTCAAGCTGTTCATTCCAAAATGGGGGACGAGTTTCCCCATTATCAGAACGAGCTGTCCAAGCCACAAGAAGAAAGGAGTTAGTTCGTGTTTTGCCTAAATGCTGAAGTTTGCTGAGTGTTCTAATACGGGGCTGGATTTCTTTAAATGGCAAGGCGAGCTGTTCATTCCGTAACGGGGGACGAGTTTCCCTATTATTAGAAGGATCTGTCCAAACCACAAGAAGAAAGGGGAGAGTTCGCCTTTTGCCTAAATAATGAAGTTAGTTGAATATTCTAAGTCGAGGTTTTGATTTCCTCAAGTCGCAAGGCGAGCTTTTCATTCCATAATGGGGGATGAGTTCCCCATTTTCAGAAAGAGCTGGTCCAAGCCACAAGAAAAGGGAGAGTACGCGCTTTTCCTAAATGATGAAGTTAGTTGAATATTCTAAATCGGAGTTTGATTTCCTCAAGTCGCAAGGCGAGCCGTTCATTCCATAATGGGGGTCAAGTTTCCCCATTATCAGAACGAGCTGTCCAAGCCACAAGGAGAAAGGAGTTAGTTCGGGTTTTGCCTAAATGCTGAAGTTTGCTGAGTGTTCTAATACGGGGCTGGATTTCTTTAAATGGCAAGGCGAGCTGTTCATTCCGTAACGGGGGACGAGTTTCCCTATTATTAGAAGGATCTGTCCAAACCACAAGAAGAAAGGGGAGAGTTCGCCTTTTGCCTAAATAATGAAGTTAGTTGAATATTCTAAGTCGAGGTTTTGATTTCCTCAAGTCGCAAGGCGAGCTTTTCATTCCATAATGGAGGATGAGTTCCCCATTTTCAGAAAGAGCTGGTCCAAGCCACAAGAAAAGGGAGAGTACGCGCTTTTCCTAAATGATGAAGTTAGTTGAATATTCTAAATCGGAGTTTGATTTCCTCAAGTCGCAAGGCGAGCCGTTCATTCCATAATGGGGGTCAAGTTTCCCCATTATCAGAACGAGCTGTCCAAGCCACAAGGAGAAAGGAGTTAGTTCGGGTTTTGCCTAAATGCTGAAGTTTGCTGAGTGTTCTAATACGGGGCTGGATTTCTTTAAATGGCAAGGCGAGCTGTTCATTCCGTAACGGGGGACGAGTTTCCCTATTATTAGAAGGATCTGTCCAAACCACAAGAAGAAAGGGGAGAGTTCGCCTTTTGCCTAAATAATGAAGTTAGTTGAATATTCTAAGTCGAGGTTTTGATTTCCTCAAGTCGCAAGGCGAGCTTTTCATTCCATAATGGAGGATGAGTTCCCCATTTTCAGAAAGAGCTGGTCCAAGCCACAAGAAAAGGGAGAGTACGCGCTTTTCCTAAATGATGAAGTTAGTTGAATATTCTAAATCGGAGTTTGATTTCCTCAAGTCGCAAGGCGAGCCGTTCATTCCATAATGGGGGTCAAGTTTCCCCATTATCAGAACGAGCTGTCCAAGCCACAAGGAGAAAGGAGTTAGTTCGGGTTTTGCCTAAATGCTGAAGTTTGCTGAGTGTTCTAATACGGGGCTGGATTTCTTTAAATGGCAAGGCGAGCTGTTCATTCCGTAACGGGGGACGAGTTTCCCTATTATTAGAAGGATCTGTCCAAACCACAAGAAGAAAGGGGAGAGTTCGCCTTTTGCCTAAATAATGAAGTTAGTTGAATATTCTAAGTCGAGGTTTTGATTTCCTCAAGTCGCAAGGCGAGCTTTTCATTCCATAATGGAGGATGAGTTCCCCATTTTCAGAAAGAGCTGGTCCAAGCCACAAGAAAAGGGAGAGTACGCGCTTTTCCTAAATGAAAATAGTTGACTCTTCTAATACGGGGCTTGATTTCCTCAAATGGCAAGGCGAGCTTTTCATTCCATAACGGGGGACGAGTTTCCCCATTATCATAACGAGCTGACCAAACCACAAGAAGAAAGGGGAGAGTACGCGCTTTTCCTAAATGATGAAGTTAGTTGAATATTCTAAATCGGGGTTTTATTTCCTCAAGTCGCAAGGCGAGCCATTCATTCCATAATGGGGGTCGAGTTTCCCCATTATTATAACGAGCTGTCCAAAACCTAAGAAACAAGGGGAGAGTTCGCGTTTTTCCTAAATGATGAAGTTTCTTAACTGTTCTAATTAGGGGCTAGATTTCCTCAAATGGCAATGCGAGCTGTTCATTCCATAACGGGGGACGAGTTCTTATACGGGGCGGGATTTCCTCAAATGGAAAGGCAAGCTGTTAATTCCAAAATGGGGGACGAGTTTCCCCATTGGCAGAATGCATTGTCTAAACCACAAGAAGCAAGGAGAGAGTTCGCATTTTGCCTAAATGATGAAGTTAGTTGAATATTCTATAACGGGGTTTGATTTCCTCAAATGACAAGGCGAGCTGTTCATTCCATAATGGGGGACGAGTTTCCCCATTGGCAGAATGCATTGTCTAAACCACAAGAAGCAAGGAGAGAGTTCGCATTTTGCCTAAATGATGAAGTTAGTTGAATATTCTATAACGGGGTTTGATTTCCTCAAATGACAAGGCGAGCTGTTCAATCCATAATGGGGGACGAGTTTCACTATTATTAGAATATCTGTCCAAGCCACAAGTAGAAAGTAGTTAGTTCGCGTTTTGCCTAAATGATGAAAATTGTTGTCGGTTCTAATACGGGGCTGGAATTCCTTAAATGGCAATGCGATCTGTTCATTCCATAACGGCGGACGAGTTACCCCATTTTTAGATCACTCTGTCCAAACCACAAGAAGAAATGAGTTATTTAGTTCGTGTATTGCCTAAATGATAAAAATAGTTGAGTGTCCTTATACAGGGCATGATTTCCTCAAATGGCAAGGCGAGCCGTTCATTCCATAACGGGAGACGAGTTTCCCCATTATCAGAACGAGCTGTCCAAGCCACAAGAAGAAAGGAGTTAGTTCGTGTTTTGCCTAAATGCTGAAGTTTGTTGAGTGTTCTTATACGGGGCTGGATTTCCTCAAATGGAAATTCAAGCTGTTCATTCCAAAATGGGGGACGAGTTTCCCCATTATTAGAACGAGCTGTCCAAGCCACAAGAAGAAAGGAGTTAGTTCGTGTTTTGCCTAAATGCTGAAGTTTGTTGAGTGTTCTTATACGGGGCTGGATTTCCTCAAATGGAAATTCAAGCTGTTCATTCCAAAATGGGGGACGAGTTTCCCCATTATCAGAACGAGCTGTCCAAGCCACAAGAAGAAAGGAGTTAGTTCGTGTTTTGCCTAAATGCTGAAGTTTGTTGAGTGTTCTTATACGGGGCTGGATTTCCTCAAATGGAAATTCAAGCTGTTCATTCCAAAATGGGGGACGAGTTTCCCCATTATCAGAACGAGCTGTCCAAGCCACAAGAAGAAAGGAGTTAGTTCGTGTTTTGCCTAAATGCTGAAGTTTGTTGAGTGTTCTTATACGGGGCTGGATTTCCTCAAATGGAAATTCAAGCTGTTCATTCCAAAATGGGGGACGAGTTTCCCCATTATCAGAACGAGCTGTCCAAGCCACAAGAAGAAAGGAGTTAGTTCGTGTTTTGCCTAAATGCTGAAGTTTGTTGAGTGTTCTTATACGGGGCTGGATTTCCTCAAATGGAAATTCAAGCTGTTCATTCCAAAATGGGGGACGAGTTTCCCCATTATTAGAACGAGCTGTCCAAGCCACAAGAAGAAAGGAGTTAGTTCGTGTTTTGCCTAAATGCTGAAGTTTGTTGAGTGTTCTTATACGGGGCTGGATTTCCTCAAATGGAAATTCAAGCTGTTCATTCCAAAATGGGGGACGAGTTTCCCCATTATCAGAACGAGCTGTCCAAGCCACAAGAAGAAAGGAGTTAGTTCGTGTTTTGCCTAAATGCTGAAGTTTGTTGAGTGTTCTTATACGGGGCTGGATTTCCTCAAATGGAAATTCAAGCTGTTCATTCCAAAATGGGGGAGGAGTTTCCTCATTATTAGAACGAGCTGTCCAAACGATAAGAAAAAAGGGGAGAGTTCGCGTTTTTCCTAAATGATGAAGTTAGTTTACTGTTCTAATATGGGGCTAGATTTCGTCAAATGGCAATGCGAGCTGTTCATTCCATAACGGGGGACGAGTTTCGCCATGATCAGAACGAGGAGTCCAAACCGCAAGAAAAAATGGGAGTGATCGCGTTTTGCCTAAATTGTGAAGTTAGTTGACTGTTTTAAAATGGAGCTTGATTTTCTCGAGCGGTTCATTCCATTGCGGGGGGCGAGTTTCCCCATTGGCAGAACGATTTGTTTTAATCATAAAAAGAAAGGGAAGAGTTTGTGTTTTGCCTAAATGATTAAGTTTACTGACTGTTCTAAAACGGGCTGGATTTCTTGAAATAGTAGTACGATTTGTCCAAAGCCCAAGAAGAAAGAAGAGAGAGTTTGCTTTTTCCCGAAATTATAGAGTTAGTTGACTGCTCTAAAATGTGGTTGGATTTCCTCAAATTGCAAGGCGATTCTTGCATTCCATAGCGGAGGACAAGTTTCATCTTTGGCAGAACGAGCTTTCCAAGCCATAAGAAGAAAGGTTAGAGTTTTTCGTTTTTACTACATGGTGAAGTTAGTTGACTGTTTTAAAATGGAGCTGGATTTCATCGAGCGCTTCATTCCATGGCGGGGTACGATTTACCCCATTGACAAAACGAGCTGTTCAAACCATAAGAAGAAAGGGGAGAGTTTGCGTTTTGCCTACTTTATGATGTGTGTTGACTGTTTTAAAATGGGGCTGGATTTCCTCAAATGGCAAAGCAAGCCTTTCATCTTACAGTGATGATCGAGTTTCCCCACAGATATTACAATATATCCAAATCCCAAGAAACAGGTGGAGGAGATGGGTTAGAGTTTTATCTAAATGGTGAGGATAGTTTTTAATAATTCAATTAGGCTGGAATTCTTCAAAAGGTAAGGTTTTTTCATTGTTGATGTAGAGTTGTCCAATGGTTGTGGGAAGGGGTTTCTGTTTCTTTGAAGGGGGAGGGGAGGGCTAATTTTGTTTTCGTTTTTAGTTAAAAAGTTTCTTAGCTGACCTGCTCTGTTCTGAATAGAACAGAGTACCCTTTTCGGAAGTCCTGCGTTCCGTTGTGAATGCTGGGATGCCAACAGACGCTGTAGATTATCTTCCTCGGCTGTGACTGTAACGACTGAAAAAATAGCTTTCACTCCAAATGCCTTCTTCCGTTGGACGCTGCGCCTGAAGGAACGTGATTACATTTTCATCACAATACATATTGTGTTTGTATGATAAAAATACATTGAATGTACTTATGACTTTATTTCAGAAGAAGTCTTCATGCTATGTATTATCCCATCAACTGTTGACGATAAAAAGCCCGTGCTAAAAATTTGGTTTGGGTTAGCGTCAAGACCTTCCCGTGAATTGTCTCAGCAGTGCTGTTGAACCAGGGTTGGATCAGTAAGAACCGACTCTTTCAACGGACTATTGGAATCCGTTAGAGGAATTTTGGGGTATTTCGTGAGCCCAGGCTATAAAGTTGCCAAAAATGATGAAGCCTAAAGGGTGAAGTTAGTTTAGTGGTTGGTAAAAGGTAACCAGCACATTATCCTTGCTGGTAACCTTTTACCGTCACATTTTCAAAATAAGTTGCGGCCATTTCTAAAATAAATGAAATTAATAAATGTAATCTGCTTAACGATATTTGCAGTATTATTTAAAAAAATATTTGTATACTATGTGTTGTCGCCAATGAAGTTTTCTTGGCGAGATTTGGGCCCGCCAAATTTTAAAGTACCAATTTTTGTTCTCGCCAACCGATAATATATAAGAAATAACTATGGAGATGACAATGAACATTAAAAAATATCTTAAACACTAACTAATACTTATAATGTTTATCAGAAACATTGATTAAATTTTTAAATGTGTAATGTTCTATAATTTATATTATCCATTTTAAAATCGTATGGATTAGATAACATTTTTGGCTAAGATTTACTGTAAGGTGTCGGATGGCGACTTTTCGAAAAAATGCCAAAATTGAAAATGGCGTCAAAAAGCTGTGTCGCCAAATCCAAAATGGCGCTGTGTTGCCTAATTCAAACGTCATCAAGTCCATGGGTAGCCATAATCAGCCCTAAATCACTAAATTTCCATGGCCAATTCATCCAACAGTTTTATTTGTCTAGTTAAATAATTGATTAATGCTAAGAGTCAATTCAACACATTCATAGACTCCTTAAAATTTTGAAGTTTAAATACCTTGTTTGCCTAGGTGTCAAGGATGCGGTATTTAATTTATCCAACTTAATCAGCAAAATCAAATGATAACTGAAACATCAGAACACACTTAAGTTAGTCTGGACTAGTGAAATGAACTAACATTGGTAAGCGTTCTGCGCCAAGGTGATTTTCGCCAACAAATGGCACTCCCCACCACTCTTTTACTGACAAGTGAACTACATATGGTTGCCATAATTTGGCGTGGTTTTGTGTAAACAATTCTTGGCACAGAATCCATACCTTACTTGGAAGTTATCCCAAACGATAGTTCAACTATTGATTTGACACTTGTGAAAACTTTGGTAGTACTAATATACATTTGTTGAAAAATGAGGATGAATTTTTACCTGGAAAAACTTGGCAGAATCTTTAACCTATAATAGTTTTTATTTTACAATGTTGGGTACGTTGATGATTCACTTTGGGGGCACCAACTCTAATTATATTTTCAGTTTATATTCAGTCCTGCTGTTGTATTTTCAAATTATCTGTTGAATAAAGATGACATTTAATTTCATACATGTACGTAAGAGTCAGTCGGAAAATGATACTGAACTGTACTATTCACTATACACTAGAATCTCGATTAACCGACCTAATTCGGACCAAAGGTAGGTCGGTTAAGCGAAAATTCCGGATAAAAGAGAGTTGTAAAAAAACAATAAAAAGTAAATGATTTTCGTTTTTTGAATACGGGACTTTTAATGTTTTTTTTATGACATAATTGTTGGAAATGAGTTTTTGTTGCAATAATCTGGATAATCTTTGTTTCGCTGCTCTATCCCGGAGCCTTTTTGAAGACAATAGTTCAATTTTGATCTGCATCCGAAGGTTGCTCTAATCATGTCAGTTCTTTAGAAAAACAGTCAAAAGCCTCACCATTACTTATGTAACTTTAGAGCGAGGGAAAAGATTACGCTTTAAAAAGGAAAAAAGGATTTATTACTCATTTGGGAGATTTTTTGATGTCGACTAAATGATTGCCGGTTAACAGAGAGTTCCGGATAAAGGAGGGACGGTTAATCGAGGTTCTACTGTATTTGCTTTTATATGAATGAAAGCTTATTTATGTTAAAGAGTATCAAGCGGAAATTGTAGCCTTACACAATTTGCTTAAAAATATGTTGAAAGAAAATCAGAAAATCAAGTAAACTTACACGTGCTTGCAACACCATTAAAGCATTCAGAAAGGCATTATTCAACGCTCTAGTGAACTCTCAGAATAGAATTAAAAAAGAATTTTCAAAGGAAGACCAATTAAAATTCTCTACACTCAATGGCAAGACTTCAAAGTAATGTGAGAAAGGTTTTATTGTGTGATCCAAATGCAACAATCACAATAATAAAAATTAAACAGAGTAACAATGTAACAGAGTATGTTTTTATTTCTAAACACATATGAACTTTCACCTTGTCTTTGTGAATAGAGTATTGCATTGTTATTAGTGCGAAATTCCAATTATTTATTGTTGTCGACAAAGTACCAGAAGGGGCTACTTAAAGACTAAAAAATTTGAATTTTTAAAGTGATTAATCAGTAATTATTTGGGTACATGTATTTAAATTGTTGCAATTGACTGAAATATTTTGTATTAGATTTACAGTTTTGTAAAATCTCAACCTATTTTTAAATCAAAAACAACATTTTCATTTTTAGAATTTATTCACTGGGTGATTGAAAGATCTCTGTAGCCATTAAGTAAGAGCTCTCCCTTCCCCCCCCCCCCATTTTTCTCAAAATCCGCAAATATCCCGAATTCATCAGCTTTAAGACGATATTTGCTATATTTTGTAACTGTATGATGTCATAGGCAAGGAGAGGAAAACGCGCGAGAGTCATAAGTGACGAGCTTATTTGCCAAGTTTCGGCTCGATTGGATGACCACAAGTGAATAAATTAACTCTCCACACAAATAAAATCGAAAGTTATTATGAAGGATTTAAGAAACAAAATTCCCTGACATTTCCCTGATTTTCAGAAAATCCCTCACTCAACTTATTTTAACTCATTTGGAAGTTAGAAATCATTCATAACGTAGAATAAAGATTTTCTTGAGTTTTTTTTCTTTGCTTGAGGCTGGGGTTATTTTATTTTTTTTCATCTCAAGCTCATGTTTCATTGTTGCTTGATGCTTATAGTCCGAGAGGCGACTGCAATTTTTGGACCCCATCGAACATCATTCGGAATTTTTTATAGAAATTAGAGAAAAGTAAGTAGATTACGAATCCACTGGTCTGCCGTGGCGAAAATGGCCGAAACTGATCAATAATCGATTTGAAATGAGTTGAACTAAAATCCGATTGCTAAATATGTCATAACTTGCCAAAAAGCGAACAAACTTTTTCGTCTGGCAACCCACTGTATTCGATTTTCAATGAGAAAAAGCGCAAACGATTTCTGATCTCTGGCTCGGATAACTTGTATATTTTAAAAGTAAGCCAAACTGGCGACATCAGTTACGTCATCAGTGACGTAATGTTTATTGCCAATTTGACTCATTTTGTGAAAGATGCAAGTAAGCCAACGCCACACATCTGAATCGTCTGCAACCTTCTTAATTGATAATTAAAGAGTGAGGGTTACCAAATAAAAAAAAATGCTCATTATTTGGCAAAGTTATTGCGCATTTGGCATTTGTTAAATTTATTAAAAGTCGATTTTTGACCAGTTTCGGCCATTTTTGCCACGGCAGACCAGTGGATTCATAATCTACTCACTTTTCCCCAATTTCTATAAAAAATTCAGAATGATGTTCGATGGGGTCCAAATATTGCAGTCGCCTCTCAGTCTATTAGAAAACCATGTGTAGCCTTTTCGTAAAGGTTCCTCAAGGTATACTAAACTTCAACTTAACTATACATCACTTAGACGGTAGATCGTGACAGTGCTCATAGGCATTTAATCCATTTTGGCGCAGTGAAGACATAATTCTCGCCAAACCTTACAGCCTTTTGTTCTGTTGTGGTTTGGCGAACATTATGCTTTCACTCCGCCAAAATGGATTAAATACCTATGAGCACTGTCACGATCTACCGTCTAAGTGATGTCTAGTTAAGTTGAAGTTTAGTATAGAGATGGGTTACTCGGCTTTTATAGTATTGAATTAGTCGGAAACTAATTTACTGGTGGGAACGTGCAACGCCATCTGTTGGACGGTTGCTACACTTGCAAATGTTTTTAACATATACTGTACAATTTTAAAAGCTCTATATACTATTCAGGAATATATATATATAAAAAAAAGATAAGCTTTGTGAAGAGTTGAGATTTACGTCACCTGCATGAGGTTTATTAAGCGAATTATCCAATATCCATTTTAATCAACGATCGTAATTTCGTCACGTTAGTTATATTTCTTCAACCGAAGGTTGAGATAGGTGATTGTCCTCTACCTGATAAGTTCTAAGAAATTAGCGCAAACGCCAAGATTTTAGTGTAGTCCTGTCAGTGGTAAAAATTGTTTACTAATTTTAAACTGAATTTAAATACAGTAGAACCTCGATTGACCGTCCCTCCTTTATCCGAAACTCTCTGTTAACCGGCAATCATTTAGTAGACATCAAAAATCTCTCAAATTAGTAATAAATCATTTGCTCCTTTTTAAACCGTAATCTTTTCCCTCGCTCTAAAGTTACATAAGTATGGTGAGGCTCTTGACTGTTATTCTAGAGAACTGACGTGGTTAGAGCAACCTTCGGATGCAGATCAAACTGAACTATTGCCTTCAAAAAGACTCCGGGATAGAGCAGCGAAACAAAGATTATCGAGATTATTGCAACAAAAACTCATTTCCAACAATTATGTCATAAAAAAACAACATTAAAAGTCCCGTATTCAATAAACGAAAATCGTTGACTTTTTATTGTTTTTTATAACTCTCTTTTATCCGGAATTTTCGCTTAACCGACCTACCTTTGGTCCGAATTAGGTCGGTTAATCGAGATTCTACTGTACTGAAAAGAAAAAAAAAGAAACTAATGTATTCAAACTAACAAATTTAAAGACAAAAGTTCCTATACACAATGAGAAAAACAGTTGTAGTACCCAAGCTAGCTACTTGCATTATGTATATATAAAAATAAAAATAAACCAATTCTCGACCAGACGGGAGTGGTTATGTTTTCCCATTCTTCTCATCAATATACGGGGCTTGATTTCCTCAAATGGCAAGGCGAGCTTTTCATTCCATAACGGGGGACGAGTTTCCCCATTATCATAACGAGCTGACCAAACCACAAGAAGAAAGGGGAGAGTACGCGCTTTTCCTAAATGATGAAGTTAGTTGAATATTCTAAATCGGGGTTTTATTTCCTCAAGTCGCAAGGCGAGCCATTCATTCCATAATGGGGGTCGAGTTTCCCCATTATTATAACGAGCTGTCCAAAACCTAAGAAACAAGGGGAGAGTTCGCGTTTTTCCTAAATGATGAAGTTTCTTAACTGTTCTAATTAGGGGCTAGATTTCCTCAAATGGCAATGCGAGCTGTTCATTCCATAACGGGGGACGAGTTCTTATACGGGGCGGGATTTCCTCAAATGGAAAGGCAAGCTGTTAATTCCAAAATGGGGGACGAGTTTCCCCATTGGCAGAATGCATTGTCTAAACCACAAGAAGCAAGGAGATAGTTCGCATTTTGCCTAAATGATGAAGTTAGTTGAATATTCTATAACGGGGTTTGATTTCCTCAAATGACAAGGCGAGCTGTTCATTCCATAATGGGGGACGAGTTTCCCCATTGGCAGAATGCATTGTCTAAACCACAAGAAGCAAGGAGAGAGTTCGCATTTTGCCTAAATGATGAAGTTAGTTGAATATTCTATAACGGGGTTTGATTTCCTCAAATGACAAGGCGAGCTGTTCAATCCATAATGGGGGACGAGTTTCACTATTATTAGAATATCTGTCCAAGCCACAAGTAGAAAGTAGTTAGTTCGCGTTTTGCCTAAATGATGAAAATTGTTGTCGGTTCTAATACGGGGCTGGAATTCCTTAAATGGCAATGCGATCTGTTCATTCCATAACGGCGGACGAGTTACCCCATTTTTAGATCACTCTGTCCAAACCACAAGAAGAAATGAGTTATTTAGTTCGTGTATTGCCTAAATGATAAAAATAGTTGAGTGTCCTTATACAGGGCATGATTTCCTCAAATGGCAAGGCGAGCCGTTCATTCCATAACGGGAGACGAGTTTCCCCATTATCAGAACGAGCTGTCCAAGCCACAAGAAGAAAGGAGTTAGTTCGTGTTTTGCCTAAATGCTGAAGTTTGTTGAGTGTTCTTATACGGGGCTGGATTTCCTCAAATGAAAATTCAAGCTGTTCATTCCAAAATGGGGGACGAGTTTCCCCATTATTAGAACGAGCTGTCCAAGCCACAAGAAGAAAGGAGTTAGTTCGTGTTTTGCCTAAATGCTGAAGTTTGTTGATTGTTCTTATACGGGGCTGGATTTCCTCAAATGGAAATTCAAGCTGTTCATTCCAAAATGGGGGACGAGTTTCCCCATTATCAGAACGAGCTGTCCAAGCCACAAGAAGAAAGGAGTTAGTTCGTGTTTTGCCTAAATGCTGAAGTTTGTTGAGTGTTCTTATACGGGGCTGGATTTCCTCAAATGGAAATTCAAGCTGTTCATTCCAAAATGGGGGACGAGTTTCCCCATTATCAGAACGAGCTGTCCAAGCCACAAGAAGAAAGGAGTTAGTTCGTGTTTTGCCTAAATGCTGAAGTTTGCTGAGTGTTCTAATACGGGGCTGGATTTCTTTAAATGGCAAGGCGAGCTGTTCATTCCGTAACGGGGGACGAGTTTCCCTATTATTAGAAGGATCTGTCCAAACCACAAGAAGAAAGGGGAGAGTTCGCCTTTTGCCTAAATAATGAAGTTAGTTGAATATTCTAAGTCGAGGTTTTGATTTCCTCAAGTCGCAAGGCGAGCTTTTCATTCCATAATGGGGGATGAGTTCCCCATTTTCAGAAAGAGCTGGTCCAAGCCACAAGAAAAGGGAGAGTACGCGCTTTTCCTAAATGATGAAGTTAGTTGAATATTCTAAATCGGAGTTTGATTTCCTCAAGTCGCAAGGCGAGCCGTTCATTCCATAATGGGGGTCAAGTTTCCCCATTATCAGAACGAGCTGTCCAAGCCACAAGGAGAAAGGAGTTAGTTCGGGTTTTGCCTAAATGCTGAAGTTTGCTGAGTGTTCTAATACGGGGCTGGATTTCTTTAAATGGCAAGGCGAGCTGTTCATTCCGTAACGGGGGACGAGTTTCCCTATTATTAGAAGGATCTGTCCAAACCACAAGAAGAAAGGGGAGAGTTCGCCTTTTGCCTAAATAATGAAGTTAGTTGAATATTCTAAGTCGAGGTTTTGATTTCCTCAAGTCGCAAGGCGAGCTTTTCATTCCATAATGGAGGATGAGTTCCCCATTTTCAGAAAGAGCTGGTCCAAGCCACAAGAAAAGGGAGAGTACGCGCTTTTCCTAAATGATGAAGTTAGTTGAATATTCTAAATCGGAGTTTGATTTCCTCAAGTCGCAAGGCGAGCCGTTCATTCCATAATGGGGGTCAAGTTTCCCCATTATCAGAACGAGCTGTCCAAGCCACAAGGAGAAAGGAGTTAGTTCGGGTTTTGCCTAAATGCTGAAGTTTGCTGAGTGTTCTAATACGGGGCTGGATTTCTTTAAATGGCAAGGCGAGCTGTTCATTCCGTAACGGGGGACGAGTTTCCCTATTATTAGAAGGATCTGTCCAAACCACAAGAAGAAAGGGGAGAGTTCGCCTTTTGCCTAAATAATGAAGTTAGTTGAATATTCTAAGTCGAGGTTTTGATTTCCTCAAGTCGCAAGGCGAGCTTTTCATTCCATAATGGAGGATGAGTTCCCCATTTTCAGAAAGAGCTGGTCCAAGCCACAAGAAAAGGGAGAGTACGCGCTTTTCCTAAATGATGAAGTTAGTTGAATATTCTAAATCGGAGTTTGATTTCCTCAAGTCGCAAGGCGAGCCGTTCATTCCATAATGGGGGTCAAGTTTCCCCATTATCAGAACGAGCTGTCCAAGCCACAAGGAGAAAGGAGTTAGTTCGGGTTTTGCCTAAATGCTGAAGTTTGCTGAGTGTTCTAATACGGGGCTGGATTTCTTTAAATGGCAAGGCGAGCTGTTCATTCCGTAACGGGGGACGAGTTTCCCTATTATTAGAAGGATCTGTCCAAACCACAAGAAGAAAGGGGAGAGTTCGCCTTTTGCCTAAATAATGAAGTTAGTTGAATATTCTAAGTCGAGGTTTTGATTTCCTCAAGTCGCAAGGCGAGCTTTTCATTCCATAATGGAGGATGAGTTCCCCATTTTCAGAAAGAGCTGGTCCAAGCCACAAGAAAAGGGAGAGTACGCGCTTTTCCTAAATGAAAATAGTTGACTCTTCTAATACGGGGCTTGATTTCCTCAAATGGCAAGGCGAGCTTTTCATTCCATAACGGGGGACGAGTTTCCCCATTATCATAACGAGCTGACCAAACCACAAGAAGAAAGGGGAGAGTACGCGCTTTTCCTAAATGATGAAGTTAGTTGAATATTCTAAATCGGGGTTTTATTTCCTCAAGTCGCAAGGCGAGCCATTCATTCCATAATGGGGGTCGAGTTTCCCCATTATTATAACGAGCTGTCCAAAACCTAAGAAACAAGGGGAGAGTTCGCGTTTTTCCTAAATGATGAAGTTTCTTAACTGTTCTAATTAGGGGCTAGATTTCCTCAAATGGCAATGCGAGCTGTTCATTCCATAACGGGGGACGAGTTCTTATACGGGGCGGGATTTCCTCAAATGGAAAGGCAAGCTGTTAATTCCAAAATGGGGGACGAGTTTCCCCATTGGCAGAATGCATTGTCTAAACCACAAGAAGCAAGGAGAGAGTTCGCATTTTGCCTAAATGATGAAGTTAGTTGAATATTCTATAACGGGGTTTGATTTCCTCAAATGACAAGGCGAGCTGTTCATTCCATAATGGGGGACGAGTTTCCCCATTGGCAGAATGCATTGTCTAAACCACAAGAAGCAAGGAGAGAGTTCGCATTTTGCCTAAATGATGAAGTTAGTTGAATATTCTATAACGGGGTTTGATTTCCTCAAATGACAAGGCGAGCTGTTCAATCCATAATGGGGGACGAGTTTCACTATTATTAGAATATCTGTCCAAGCCACAAGTAGAAAGTAGTTAGTTCGCGTTTTGCCTAAATGATGAAAATTGTTGTCGGTTCTAATACGGGGCTGGAATTCCTTAAATGGCAATGCGATCTGTTCATTCCATAACGGCGGACGAGTTACCCCATTTTTAGATCACTCTGTCCAAACCACAAGAAGAAATGAGTTATTTAGTTCGTGTATTGCCTAAATGATAAAAATAGTTGAGTGTCCTTATACAGGGCATGATTTCCTCAAATGGCAAGGCGAGCCGTTCATTCCATAACGGGAGACGAGTTTCCCCATTATCAGAACGAGCTGTCCAAGCCACAAGAAGAAAGGAGTTAGTTCGTGTTTTGCCTAAATGCTGAAGTTTGTTGAGTGTTCTTATACGGGGCTGGATTTCCTCAAATGGAAATTCAAGCTGTTCATTCCAAAATGGGGGACGAGTTTCCCCATTATTAGAACGAGCTGTCCAAGCCACAAGAAGAAAGGAGTTAGTTCGTGTTTTGCCTAAATGCTGAAGTTTGTTGAGTGTTCTTATACGGGGCTGGATTTCCTCAAATGGAAATTCAAGCTGTTCATTCCAAAATGGGGGACGAGTTTCCCCATTATCAGAACGAGCTGTCCAAGCCACAAGAAGAAAGGAGTTAGTTCGTGTTTTGCCTAAATGCTGAAGTTTGTTGAGTGTTCTTATACGGGGCTGGATTTCCTCAAATGGAAATTCAAGCTGTTCATTCCAAAATGGGGGACGAGTTTCCCCATTATCAGAACGAGCTGTCCAAGCCACAAGAAGAAAGGAGTTAGTTCGTGTTTTGCCTAAATGCTGAAGTTTGTTGAGTGTTCTTATACGGGGCTGGATTTCCTCAAATGGAAATTCAAGCTGTTCATTCCAAAATGGGGGACGAGTTTCCCCATTATCAGAACGAGCTGTCCAAGCCACAAGAAGAAAGGAGTTAGTTCGTGTTTTGCCTAAATGCTGAAGTTTGTTGAGTGTTCTTATACGGGGCTGGATTTCCTCAAATGGAAATTCAAGCTGTTCATTCCAAAATGGGGGACGAGTTTCCCCATTATTAGAACGAGCTGTCCAAGCCACAAGAAGAAAGGAGTTAGTTCGTGTTTTGCCTAAATGCTGAAGTTTGTTGAGTGTTCTTATACGGGGCTGGATTTCCTCAAATGGAAATTCAAGCTGTTCATTCCAAAATGGGGGACGAGTTTCCCCATTATCAGAACGAGCTGTCCAAGCCACAAGAAGAAAGGAGTTAGTTCGTGTTTTGCCTAAATGCTGAAGTTTGTTGAGTGTTCTTATACGGGGCTGGATTTCCTCAAATGGAAATTCAAGCTGTTCATTCCAAAATGGGGGAGGAGTTTCCTCATTATTAGAACGAGCTGTCCAAACGATAAGAAAAAAGGGGAGAGTTCGCGTTTTTCCTAAATGATGAAGTTAGTTTACTGTTCTAATATGGGGCTAGATTTCGTCAAATGGCAATGCGAGCTGTTCATTCCATAACGGGGGACGAGTTTCGCCATGATCAGAACGAGGAGTCCAAACCGCAAGAAAAAATGGGAGTGATCGCGTTTTGCCTAAATTGTGAAGTTAGTTGACTGTTTTAAAATGGAGCTTGATTTTCTCGAGCGGTTCATTCCATTGCGGGGGGCGAGTTTCCCCATTGGCAGAACGATTTGTTTTAATCATAAAAAGAAAGGGAAGAGTTTGTGTTTTGCCTAAATGATTAAGTTTACTGACTGTTCTAAAACGGGCTGGATTTCTTGAAATAGTAGTACGATTTGTCCAAAGCCCAAGAAGAAAGAAGAGAGAGTTTGCTTTTTCCCGAAATTATAGAGTTAGTTGACTGCTCTAAAATGTGGTTGGATTTCCTCAAATTGCAAGGCGATTCTTGCATTCCATAGCGGAGGACAAGTTTCATCTTTGGCAGAACGAGCTTTCCAAGCCATAAGAAGAAAGGTTAGAGTTTTTCGTTTTTACTACATGGTGAAGTTAGTTGACTGTTTTAAAATGGAGCTGGATTTCATCGAGCGCTTCATTCCATGGCGGGGTACGATTTACCCCATTGACAAAACGAGCTGTTCAAACCATAAGAAGAAAGGGGAGAGTTTGCGTTTTGCCTACTTTATGATGTGTGTTGACTGTTTTAAAATGGGGCTGGATTTTCTCAAATGGCAAGGCAAGCCTTTCATCCTACAGTGATGATCGAGTTTCCCCACAGATATTACAATATATCCAAATCCCAAGAAACAGGTGGAGGAGATGGGTTAGAGTTTTATCTAAATGGTGAGGATAGTTTTTAATAATTCAATTAGGCTGGAATTCTTCAAAAGGTAAGGTTTTTTCATTGTTGATGTAGAGTTGTCCAATGGTTGTGGGAAGGGGTTTCTGTTTCTTTGAAGGGGGAGGGGAGGGCTAATTTTGTTTTCGTTTTTAGTTAAAAAGTTTCTTAGCTGACCTGCTCTGTTCTGAATAGAACAGAGTACCCTTTTCGGAAGTCCTGCGTTCCGTTGTGAATGCTGGGATGCCAACAGACGCTGTAGATTATCTTCCTCGGCTGTGACTGTAACGACTGAAAAAATAGCTTTCACTCCAAATGCCTTCTTCCGTTGGACGCTGCGCCTGAAGGAACGTGATTACATTTTCATCACAATACATATTGTGTTTGTATGATAAAAATACATTGAATGTACTTATGACTTTATTTCAGAAGAAGTCTTCATGCTATGTATTATCCCATCAACTGTTGACGATAAAAAGCCCGTGCTAAAAATTTGGTTTGGGTTAGCGTCAAGACCTTCCCGTGAATTGTCTCAGCAGTGCTGTTGAACCAGGGTTGGATCAGTAAGAACCGACTCTTTCAACGGACTATTGGAATCCGTTAGAGGAATTTTGGGGTATTTCGTGAGCCCAGGCTATAAAGTTGCCAAAAATGATGAAGCCTAAAGGGTGAAGTTAGTTTAGTGGTTGGTAAAAGGTAACCAGCACATTATCCTTGCTGGTAACCTTTTACCGTCACATTTTCAAAATAAGTTGCGGCCATTTCTAAAATAAATGAAATTAATAAATGTAATCTGCTTAACGATATTTGCAGTATTATTTAAAAAAATATTTGTATACTATGTGTTGTCGCCAATGAAGTTTTCTTGGCGAGATTTGGGCCCGCCAAATTTTAAAGTACCAATTTTTGTTCTCGCCAACCGATAATATATAAGAAATAACTATGGAGATGACAATGAACATTAAAAAATATCTTAAACACTAACTAATACTTATAATGTTTATCAGAAACATTGATTAAATTTTTAAATGTGTAATGTTCTATAATTTATATTATCCATTTTAAAATCGTATGGATTAGATAACATTTTTGGCTAAGATTTACTGTAAGGTGTCGGATGGCGACTTTTCGAAAAAATGCCAAAATTGAAAATGGCGTCAAAAAGCTGTGTCGCCAAATCCAAAATGGCGCTGTGTTGCCTAATTCAAACGTCATCAAGTCCATGGGTAGCCATAATCAGCCCTAAATCACTAAATTTCCATGGCCAATTCATCCAACAGTTTTATTTGTCTAGTTAAATAATTGATTAATGCTAAGAGTCAATTCAACACATTCATAGACTCCTTAAAATTTTGAAGTTTAAATACCTTGTTTGCCTAGGTGTCAAGGATGCGGTATTTAATTTATCCAACTTAATCAGCAAAATCAAATGATAACTGAAACATCAGAACACACTTAAGTTAGTCTGGACTAGTGAAATGAACTAACATTGGTAAGCGTTCTGCGCCAAGGTGATTTTCGCCAACAAATGGCACTCCCCACCACTCTTTTACTGACAAGTGAACTACATATGGTTGCCATAATTTGGCGTGGTTTTGTGTAAACAATTCTTGGCACAGAATCCATACCTTACTTGGAAGTTATCCCAAACGATAGTTCAACTATTGATTTGACACTTGTGAAAACTTTGGTAGTACTAATATACATTTGTTGAAAAATGAGGATGAATTTTTACCTGGAAAAACTTGGCAGAATCTTTAACCTATAATAGTTTTTATTTTACAATGTTGGGTACGTTGATGATTCACTTTGGGGGCACCAACTCTAATTATATTTTCAGTTTATATTCAGTCCTGCTGTTGTATTTTCAAATTATCTGTTGAATAAAGATGACATTTAATTTCATACATGTACGTAAGAGTCAGTCGGAAAATGATACTGAACTGTACTATTCACTATACACTAGAATCTCGATTAACCGACCTAATTCGGACCAAAGGTAGGTCGGTTAAGCGAAAATTCCGGATAAAAGAGAGTTGTAAAAAAACAATAAAAAGTAAATGATTTTCGTTTTTTGAATACGGGACTTTTAATGTTTTTTTTATGACATAATTGTTGGAAATGAGTTTTTGTTGCAATAATCTGGATAATCTTTGTTTCGCTGCTCTATCCCGGAGCCTTTTTGAAGACAATAGTTCAATTTTGATCTGCATCCGAAGGTTGCTCTAATCATGTCAGTTCTTTAGAAAAACAGTCAAAAGCCTCACCATTACTTATGTAACTTTAGAGCGAGGGAAAAGATTACGCTTTAAAAAGGAAAAAAGGATTTATTACTCATTTGGGAGATTTTTTGATGTCGACTAAATGATTGCCGGTTAACAGAGAGTTCCGGATAAAGGAGGGACGGTTAATCGAGGTTCTACTGTATTTGCTTTTATATGAATGAAAGCTTATTTATGTTAAAGAGTATCAAGCGGAAATTGTAGCCTTACACAATTTGCTTAAAAATATGTTGAAAGAAAATCAGAAAATCAAGTAAACTTACACGTGCTTGCAACACCATTAAAGCATTCAGAAAGGCATTATTCAACGCTCTAGTGAACTCTCAGAATAGAATTAAAAAAGAATTTTCAAAGGAAGACCAATTAAAATTCTCTACACTCAATGGCAAGACTTCAAAGTAATGTGAGAAAGGTTTTATTGTGTGATCCAAATGCAACAATCACAATAATAAAAATTAAACAGAGTAACAATGTAACAGAGTATGTTTTTATTTCTAAACACATATGAACTTTCACCTTGTCTTTGTGAATAGAGTATTGCATTGTTATTAGTGCGAAATTCCAATTATTTATTGTTGTCGACAAAGTACCAGAAGGGGCTACTTAAAGACTAAAAAATTTGAATTTTTAAAGTGATTAATCAGTAATTATTTGGGTACATGTATTTAAATTGTTGCAATTGACTGAAATATTTTGTATTAGATTTACAGTTTTGTAAAATCTCAACCTATTTTTAAATCAAAAACAACATTTTCATTTTTAGAATTTATTCACTGGGTGATTGAAAGATCTCTGTAGCCATTAAGTAAGAGCTCTCCCTTCCCCCCCCCCCCCCCCATTTTTCTCAAAATCCGCAAATATCCCGAATTCATCAGCTTTAAGACGATATTTGCTATATTTTGTAACTGTATGATGTCATAGGCAAGGAGAGGAAAACGCGCGAGAGTCATAAGTGACGAGCTTATTTGCCAAGTTTCGGCTCGATTGGATGACCACAAGTGAATAAATTAACTCTCCACACAAATAAAATCGAAAGTTATTATGAAGGATTTAAGAAACAAAATTCCCTGACATTTCCCTGATTTTCAGAAAATCCCTCACTCAACTTATTTTAACTCATTTGGAAGTTAGAAATCATTCATAACGTAGGATAGAATTTTCTGTGGAAATAAAGATTTTCTTGAGTTTTTTTTCTTTGCTTGAGGCTGGGGTTATTTTATTTTTTTTCATCTCAAGCTCATGTTTCATTGTTGCTTGATGCTTATAGTCCGAGAGGCGACTGCAATTTTTGGACCCCATCGAACATCATTCGGAATTTTTTATAGAAATTAGAGAAAAGTAAGTAGATTACGAATCCACTGGTCTGCCGTGGCGAAAATGGCCGAAACTGATCAATAATCGATTTGAAATGAGTTGAACTAAAATCCGATTGCTAAATATGTCATAACTTGCCAAAAAGCGAACAAACTTTTTCGTCTGGCAACCCACTGTATTCGATTTTCAATGAGAAAAAGCGCAAACGATTTCTGATCTCTGGCTCGGATAACTTGTATATTTTAAAAGTAAGCCAAACTGGCGACATCAGTTACGTCATCAGTGACGTAATGTTTATTGCCAATTTGACTCATTTTGTGAAAGATGCAAGTAAGCCAACGCCACACATCTGAATCGTCTGCAACCTTCTTAATTGATAATTAAAGAGTGAGGGTTACCAAATAAAAAAAAATGCTCATTATTTGGCAAAGTTATTGCGCATTTG
The DNA here is from genome assembly GCA_963978545.1 of Linyphia triangularis. NCBI lineage: Eukaryota > Metazoa > Arthropoda > Arachnida > Araneae > Linyphiidae > Linyphia > Linyphia triangularis. Next base: position 109,992,411 of record OZ021723.1, on the reverse strand, counting down.
GCATTTGTTAAATTTATTAAAAGTCGATTTTTGACCAGTTTCGGCCATTTTTGCCACGGCAGACCAGTGGATTCATAATCTACTCACTTTTCCCCAATTTCTATAAAAAATTCAGAATGATGTTCGATGGGGTCCAAATATTGCAGTCGCCTCTCAGTCTATTAGAAAACCATGTGTAGCCTTTTCGTAAAGGTTCCTCAAGGTATACTAAACTTCAACTTAACTATACATCACTTAGACGGTAGATCGTGACAGTGCTCATAGGCATTTAATCCATTTTGGCGCAGTGAAGACATAATTCTCGCCAAACCTTACAGCCTTTTGTTCTGTTGTGGTTTGGCGAACATTATGCTTTCACTCCGCCAAAATGGATTAAATACCTATGAGCACTGTCACGATCTACCGTCTAAGTGATGTCTAGTTAAGTTGAAGTTTAGTATAGAGATGGGTTACTCGGCTTTTATAGTATTGAATTAGTCGGAAACTAATTTACTGGTGGGAACGTGCAACGCCATCTGTTGGACGGTTGCTACACTTGCAAATGTTTTTAACATATACTGTACAATTTTAAAAGCTCTATATACTATTCAGGAATATATATATATAAAAAAAAGATAAGCTTTGTGAAGAGTTGAGATTTACGTCACCTGCATGAGGTTTATTAAGCGAATTATCCAATATCCATTTTAATCAACGATCGTAATTTCGTCACGTTAGTTATATTTCTTCAACCGAAGGTTGAGATAGGTGATTGTCCTCTACCTGATAAGTTCTAAGAAATTAGCGCAAACGCCAAGATTTTAGTGTAGTCCTGTCAGTGGTAAAAATTGTTTACTAATTTTAAACTGAATTTAAATACAGTAGAACCTCGATTGACCGTCCCTCCTTTATCCGAAACTCTCTGTTAACCGGCAATCATTTAGTAGACATCAAAAATCTCTCAAATTAGTAATAAATCATTTGCTCCTTTTTAAACCGTAATCTTTTCCCTCGCTCTAAAGTTACATAAGTATGGTGAGGCTCTTGACTGTTATTCTAGAGAACTGACGTGGTTAGAGCAACCTTCGGATGCAGATCAAACTGAACTATTGCCTTCAAAAAGACTCCGGGATAGAGCAGCGAAACAAAGATTATCGAGATTATTGCAACAAAAACTCATTTCCAACAATTATGTCATAAAAAAACAACATTAAAAGTCCCGTATTCAATAAACGAAAATCGTTGACTTTTTATTGTTTTTTATAACTCTCTTTTATCCGGAATTTTCGCTTAACCGACCTACCTTTGGTCCGAATTAGGTCGGTTAATCGAGATTCTACTGTACTGAAAAGAAAAAAAAAGAAACTAATGTATTCAAACTAACAAATTTAAAGACAAAAGTTCCTATACACAATGAGAAAAACAGTTGTAGTACCCAAGCTAGCTACTTGCATTATGTATATATAAAAATAAAAATAAACCAATTCTCGACCAGACGGGAGTGGTTATGTTTTCCCATTCTTCTCATCAATATAGATAAACAACTGGATAGACTGCTTAACGCTGGGAAAATGAAGCCTTTGCCAGATGCCATTGGTGGGATAAAAAATACGGATTGCCGAGGATTGAAAATAAAATTGCGGGTTGTACACAGCAGAAATGTCAATAGTAGACCTTAATTAGTAATAATGTGCAAAAAAAAAAAATATATATATACTCTAACACTTTACAAGGTTTTTCGCATTCCCATCCAACTATTAAAGTGAACTGTGATTGTTTAATCTTCCCACCAGCTTCGCAATCCCCGGCGCGTTTTTCTCTTTGCAAAGACAATGGAGCAGTCTATCCAGTTGTATCGATGATTCTTCTACGCTTGTCCCCAGGTACAGTAGTGATTTTATGAATGAAGCTTTGTAGTTGAACCGAGTAGCCGTGATACCCTCCTTTTGGTAGTTATGCAGGGATTGGGGGGGGGGGGGGGTAGGCATTTATCAAGTCACGTGGCATGGGGTTGCTACTGTGAAAGGGATATTTTGTGAAATATAAATGAGCAGTTGGGTGGGGGTGAGGATTAATTATTCAGCGAGAAGGGGGGGAGGGGGGCCGACTTGTGTAGTTTCATTTTGTTTGGGTGCAAGTGGGACAGTATAGTGTGTGCGCAGTCGTAAATGGCTACATGTGAAATGTCATTCCGATTTTGAAATGTCATTCTGAAAATAGCTGGTGAAATTATCGCGACGATATGAAAGGACGTGTCATTCAGTAATCTTATTTTATTTCGGTATCTGAATTCTTTGAGTTTGACCAACTCTGTCAAGAGTTATTTTACTCAATATTTGCTTCAAGTCCCTGCACTAAAATAGTAAGTACTCTATTTTAGTGCAGAAGCAATTAAAATAAATTCCGAAAAATCAAGAAGTCCGGTTTTCCTAATCATGAAATTCCCATTAATTTGTCATTGCACGATTTTTTTTTTTTTTTTTTAAATATTTGCAACTTTCACTTTCAATCACCCATATGTTTACATAGGTTAAAGTATAGCATTAGGTAAAAAAAAAATCGATTATTTTCCATTTTTCAACGTTTTGGAACACCCTGATTGCCAAAAAGTGGTACAGAAAATTGTTGGTCTATGTGTACGTGGTCAGCCTAATTCAAAGAAGAAATTGACCTACAATGTTCAAATTTTGTGTGCGTATTAGTGGTGGCAATGGGACCTACCATTAAGGTTTTCGTCAAAATAGCGCATGCGCATAGATTTTGATTAAAATATCTGCTAATGCTTTTTAAGAGTAATTATAATCTAATCATCCCCACCTTCTAAATTCGTGTAGCAATGAGATAAAAATGTAATAAGTTTTTTAAAAAGCTTTTAACACAGAGCTCTCTGCCCTTGTGCATCGCCCATCAACGATCGATTTTTTTCTGTTTTGACTCACAAGGAAGGACAATGTAGTCCATAGAATAACATTGCCAATTTCGCCAACTTGTCTTATTTTTTTCTCCCTTTGCAAAATTACTGTCAGAAATATCGCCAAACTGTCTATTTTCATTTAAATGACTGAAAATATGAAATTTGTAAGTAACACCATATCAAATTTTAATGCGATGTAATTGAAATCATAGTGTATAGGTTGGTTGTTTTCAGATTATCTGGCGCCGTCAGCAACACGAGGACTGTAATGTGCCGAAACATTCATCATTAGACAAGCCAACATACATTTACAAACACCCATGCCTAACACGGGTCTAGAAGCTAGCAGGCTAACCACTATACCGTCATAGTGTATAAGATGTTCCGCACTCCAAGTTAAACTTTTGGCCTTTTACACATCGTCACCAAATTGTATTTTAGTATTTAGTACCTGAAGCAGTAGAAACGTGTATCGAAGCGTCTTTTTAGTGACTGTAGCTGGAGTTACCTGCAACCGTGTTTTAAAAGCACAAGTTTCCAGCTCACCTTATGGAGGAAGACAAGATGTATCTGATATGTATGCCACCTGACGAATATTATTTTGTGACCTTGAACTAATTCCAGCATGAACGGTAACTCCGATCGGGTGCAGTCCGATCAGGCCAGAGTACTGGGGAGTAAGAACATATTCCACACTGATACGTGATCGGCAGAAAATGTGCTAAACAAGTTTTGGTCCAATGTCCTTTCGTCGTTGGTGTGGTGGGGTTGGAGAAAAAGGCTTGCACGGAAAAGTTTCGAACTCATTGCCTTTCCGCTCTTTGCGATCGAACGGCGCCACATGATTAGATGCCGCAGCTCGAGAGGACCACTAAGTGTGATGCGGGAATTCGATGCAAAGTTAATGTGTTTAGTTTCTATGAAGCGGACTGAACCAAAAATTTCGCGAAACTTCTCGAGTTGCTGGTACCTCCCAGCGAAAAAGGCCTCGATTGCAAAGAATTAACCCTTTGCACTGGAGAGGTGACTCTCACTCACCACATGATTGGGTGCCGCAACTCGAGAGGACCACTAGGTTTGATGCGGGAATTCGATGCAAGGCCAATGACTGTGTTTAGTTCCTTCGAAGCGGATTCGTAACCGCGAACCGAACCAAAAATCATGGGAAATGCCTCGATTTGCTGGTTTTTCAGTGCGAAAAAGGTTGGTTGGTTGTTTTCAGATTATCTGGCGCCGTCAGCAACACTAGGGCTATAATGCGCCGAAACATTCGTCATTAGACAAACCAACATACATTTACAAACACCCATGCCTAACACGGGACTCGCAACCTCGCGGTCTAGAAGCCAGCACGCTAACCACTATATCGTTTGGTCGGCCAGTGCGAAAAAGGTCTCGAGTGCAAAGGGCATGACGTATGACAGGCGAGGCCTATATAGCTGTGTAAAGCACTTGATAATGGCAGAAATAGGCAGCCGAAACTTTGTTAACCAATTCTATTATGTTGCTCCATGGCGGGTCGTAATGAATCTGAGTCAAACTTCTAAAGAGTGAGGTGAAGAATTCATAGAATAGTGCGAGTTGTACTACTTATCCATTATTTCTGAATAATCTGAGAAGGATCATCTTAAAAGCAACTTCTCCGGGCATTTTCTGGACTCGTGCTCTAAGGAGACGTGCTGCTCATGCGTTTCATTCGCAGGTATGTGTTTGAAAATAGTTTACTGTGCACGTGATAGCTTATTGAATGATTGTGTATTAACCCTTTGCACGTAATTATGCTTTAGAAAGTTAGCAAATAAGTCGGAATTTTTTTTTCGTGTTCAATCAAGATGAATTTTTTTGATCGAAATGTGTTCCAATTTAACTAGAAGGTTTATCATCCTTAAATCAAAAAGTTTAATATGTAGCCCCTGAATACACCCCTTTACCTAGGAGGGGAATGTGGCCACATAATATTTTATTTTTCAACGTGCCAAAATAATTTATTGAAGCTACTAAGAATACTTAAGCATATATGTTTATATGTTAAAGTTTATTAGTGATTAAGTACATATGTTAAAGTTTATTAGTGATTACGAAGAACTAACTTTTTCCAATTCAACTTTTTGAAAAATACATGTTTTCCTGAAGTTTTCTCTTGAAATGGCACAAGAAATCAAATCAAAATATGGTAAAATTATCAAGATATATATAAAAAAAACTTTTCAGGGGGGTTTTGCGTCAAAAGAGAACGTGTGAAGTGTTGGTTCACGACGGTCCGAGCACTTTTCTGCGCCACTTGAAAGGAGCGATAAGGAGAGTTTGTCGGTGGTTGAGTTTGTTGAAATTTACTTGCGCAAGGGCAACACTAGGGCTGAGCTGATGGTAGCCGTCCAGAATGGTTTGGTGTGCAAAAGGTAAAAAATCTAAGAAATGTAATAATAGGGATAAACTATATAAACAATATTTAGGGGCGGAACGTAATGCCAGCACCTCCATCAAAGCAAATCAACTTAACCAAAACATTTCTGTTCGAAGTATTTCTAAGTTATCACAGTTTTCTCAATACAGATGCGATGTCCCCTGTACGGGGACATACGAGCGCGATGGTAAAACGAGTGATGTCCCCTATATTGGGACATACGAGTGAAAAGGGTTAATATCCAACCGCAGTATTTTTATAAGCAGCAGCATGAGACTATTTAAGGCATAGTTCCAAGAGGGTGTAATGTGGCAAAAATGTGTGTTGAAACCTTGATTTTTAAAAAAGTACATTTTATTTTCTATTCAAATGATAATTGAAAGCTGAATATTAATTTTCTTTTTAAGTGAATACTTTTGTTCTGTTTCGTTTGTAATTTCTTTAAAACGGATTACTTTATCCACTTGTAACTTTGCCGATCAAACGGCATAGTGGTTAGCGTGCTAGCTTCTAGACCGCGAGGTTGCGGGTTCCGAGTCCCGTGTAAGGCATGGGTGTATGTATGTTGGCTTGTCTAATGACGAATGTTTCGGCGCATTATAGCCCTCGTGGTGCTGACGGTGCCAGATAATCTGAAAACAACCAACCAATCACATCATAATGGTATCGAAACACGATCTACTGTACATTTTGTGCTCAATTCAATAATAGTAAATTTTGTGCTCAAAACAAAATTAATTTAAACTAAGTCAAGTACCTGTATGCGAATCGACATCTAGCTTGTTTAGAAAATAGAACATGGTCAGAGAAGAATAATACATTTCCGTATAGTGGTTAGGCGCGCGACCTTTTTTCTCAAGGTTAGTCGCGTGGGGGCCAAATGTGTCCCAAATTCAAATTTTCGCGCATACCATTAAATTCGAAACCAAATATCAAAGTAAGAGGGTATATTTTAATTCAAAACACAACGTTATTGAACAGAATAAAGTAAAAATTAAAAAATAATTTTAAAATAACTTGAAAAAAATTGTAAGAGAACTTTGATCATGAGCTGCCATCTATTGAGAAATTGACTGTGGGGGACTAGAAAAAGGTTAATACATCAAACCCATGCTACAAAAACTGTCACAACTCAGAATTCTTTATTTTGAGTTAATATCGCAGACTGCATGTGCTTGAACGGCACAATTGAATTCAAGTCGAAACTGATTCACGCCAGTCTTCCAGTAGATGTAGTCTGTACTTTTGTTAAAACTTTAACTTAAAAATGATTTTTGGATTTGTGACACATTTGCAGCAAGGATACTTACGATAGGTTCTCTTCTGTTGGACGGGTACCATCCTAACTAACAGCTTCTAAATCATTTATAATTCGTGTAACGAACCCTTTAGCAACCCTATAACAAACCGTAAACTTTTCATACCTTATTGTACAAGACCCACTCGAGTGGCGAACGCGCGCCACCGCTCCAATTGCTGCTCAAACAAGCCACTTGAAGCGAAACACGCAATCTTATGAAGCTTATATTGAGACGATGCTGTGGCTAGAGGTTACATCTGTCGCTTGTGGTGCTCAAACCCTAAGCGAAACATGCAATCCTATGGAGCTTATTAAACTGAGCCACAGCAGTGGCCAGAAGCGGTGACGCCACTCGTGTGGCTTTATATAATAAGGCCCTTAGACTTTACGATACATTTACATTTACGCGTTATTTAAATGCAGAACGTGCCATCGCTTCTGAACACTGCAGTGGCCCAGTATAATAAACTCCATAGGATTGCGTGTTTCGCTTACAGTCTGAGCACCACAAGCGGCAGACGCAATCTCTAGCCACAGCAGTGGCCCAGTATAATAAGCTCCATAGGATTACGTGTTTCGCTTACAGTCTGAGCGCCACAAGCGGCAGACGCAATCTCTAGCCACAGCAGTGGCCCAGTATAATAAGCTCCATAGGATTACGTGTTTCGCTTACAGTCTGAGCGCCACAAGCGGCAGACGCAACCTCTAGCCACAGCAGTGGCCCAGTATAATAAGCTCCATAGGATTACGTGTTTCGCTTACAGTCTGAGCGCCACAAGCGGCAGACGCAATCTCTAGCCACAGCAGTGGCCCAGTATAATAAGCTCCATAGGATTACGTGTTTCGCTTACAGTCTGAGCGCCACAAGCGGCAGACGCAATCTCTAGCCACAGCAGTGGCCCAGTATAATAAGCTCCATAGGATTACGTGTTTCGCTTACAGTCTGAGCGCCACAAGCGGCAGACGCAATCTCTAGCCACAGCAGTGGCCCAGTATAATAAGCTCCATAGGATTACGTGTTTCGCTTACAGTCTGAGCGCCACAAGCGGCAGACGCAACCTCTAGCCACAGCAGTGGCCCAGTATAATAAGCTCCATAGGATTACGTGTTTCGCTTACAGTCTGAGCGCCACAAGCGGCAGACGCAATCTCTAGCCACAGCAGTGGCCCAGTATAATAAGCTCCATAGGATTACGTGTTTCGCTTACAGTCTGAGCGCCACAAGCGGCACACGCAATCTCTAGCCACAGCAGTGGCCCAGTATAATAAGCTCCATAGGATTACGTGTTTCGCTTACAGTCTGAGCGCCACAAGCGGCACACGCAATCTCTAGCCACAGCAGTGGCCCAGTATAATAAGCTCCATAGGATTACGTGTTTCGCTTACAGTCTGAGCGCCACAAGCGGCAGACGCAACCTCTAGCCACAGCAGTGGCCCAGTATAATAAGCTCCATAGGATTACGTGTTTCGCTTACAGTCTGAGCGCCACAAGCGGCAGACGCAATCTCTAGCCACAGCAGTGGCCCAGTATAATAAGCTCCATAGGATTGCATGTTTCACTTAGTGTCTGAGCGCCACAAATGGCAGACGCAACCTCTAGCCACAGCAGTGGCCAAGTATAATAAGCTCCATAGGATTGCATGTTTCACTTAGGGTCTGAGTGCCACAAATGGCAGACGCAATCTCTAGCCACAGCAGTGGCCAAGTATAATAAGCTCCATAGGATTGCATGTTTCACTTAGGGTCTGAGCGCCACAAATGGCAGACGCAATCTCTAGCCACAGCAGTGGCCCAGTATAATAAGTAGGGATGGAACGGATATCCGGCATATCCGTTTGATTTTTCAATATCCGAAACCCCGTCGGATATCCGATTTGAAATACCGGACATCCGATAATTTCATTCGGATATCCGGCTGTATATCCGACCACCAGGTATCCACAAGAAATATTTTTTTAAAAAAATAATGATCTTTTTCGGACAAAGGGAACACCGCATCCTACACTTTTTTTTGTAATTTTTTTTTCTTGGACATAAATTGCAGTCAAATTAGAAAACGAAAACAGAAAGAGGCGCCGTATTATTGACGCCGAGTTGATAAGCATAAACCATTCCTCCTATCTTTTTCCATACACATCCTTCATACGTGTTTTGCAATATGTTCTTTTCATTCCAAGTTTATTATCTGATTAATTCCAGATGTTATATTTGAATGCTTCTCCGTAAAACTCGAACCGAAATACTAATAAATAGTACTTTTTTTCCATAACATAAGTGACTTAAGAGTTTTAGTTATTCTCACTTTCTCCTTTTTTTCTGACATTTGCTACCGAGTAAAAAGCAATAAAAAGCCAATGCGCAATCCTCAATGCTTTTCTTTTTTTTGTTCTATCGACGATAATACCCTACCCCTTTATGCTGTGAATGGTATGGTCTAATTTCTGATTTTTCATTGGCAGAAGTTGAAAGCTGGTGTATTTTTTCTGACGTAAAATGAAGTATTGTAATTTTTAGGTCTTTAAAGCAGCGCCACAATGTGGAATTATATTTAGCTCTCTAGAATGCCTTGAATTTTAGTTTTCTCCAATTACAATCCAATTTATAATTTTTAATAATGGCTCATTTAAAATCACCCAATTGGAAGTATTTTAAAATTAATGGAAATGACGAAAGCAAAGCCCTATGTGTTACTTGCTCCACAGAATCGTTTAAAAAATGTGCGCGGCAAAAGCCCAAAATCCTTTTCCACAAAACCCTTATGGAACCATTTAATGAGTGTGCATAAGGAAATTCACCGAAGCTTAAAAGACTCACTAAATGCATCAAATATTGATTAACAAGAAAAAACAATTCATCAAAACAAGAAATGCACGCAGACAACATTGGAATCGAAATTGTTTGTACCAAAATTGTGGAGTTTATATGATCCTAAAGCAAAAGCCTTAACCACACAAATATGCAAGTACTAATTTTGTTTGTTTATATTAAATATATATTTTATATATGGTATAACATAATGTTGATGAATTTTGTGTTCGAAATTTTTTAAGTTTATATTTAAAGACGGAATATTGCGATAGATCCAATTTAAGTTTTCTACGAGATTTCTTTAAATCCGTAATGTTTTAGGTGCATTACAAAAAAAATAGACTTCAATTTCATAAAATATTTAAAATAAATCTTTTGTTATTAGCAAATGCCTCCGGTATAATTTTGTAATCATTTAACAATTATAAACAATGCATGAAGTAAATTGAAAGTAGCTATATTTTGCACTTCAACATTGTAAAAAAAAAAAATTTAATATAATTTTAGGTGAGTTAATGGCTCTTGATGCTGAACCATTATCCATTGTGAATAGAGAAGGCTTTGGTCAGTTAATAAAATACCTAGCTCCTCGTTATCCGCTTCCAAATAGAAATTATTTTCGTGATAAAGCCCTGCCAGAACTATATGAAAAACTAAAAGTATCAATATTACAAGATATAAAATCAGCAACAAAGATCTCTGCCACTCATCAACTAAAGTTTAAATAAAAAAAATTAACTCAGTGGCGCGACAGCCCGTGTGGACTAAGGCCTGCTGGGCCCAGCTCAGCTTTCTCGACTGTGGCATTTGTGTGTCACATAGCAGATGTTTCAGTCAGATGGTCATTCTGACGCCGAACCCCAGTGTTTAGTTCCCAAGCATGCATGGTCCTCCTCAGTTTATTTCTTTCAGGTATAAACAGCTAAGTCAACCTTGCCCAGTCCGCGAATCAAACCATGGACCTGTGGCATGCAGTGCGGTGCGCTAACCACTAATTATAATTTACTTGATACTTCATATCATGACCATTTTTTTCGTATAGCATATCGTATAACTATCGTTTTTAGTATATAGACCGAATATCCGGCGAAATCCGTTTCGGATATCCGTATCCGGTAGACATGGTACCCCGGATATCCGAAATCCGGTATCGGGCAAAACTCACATCCGTTCCATCCCTAATAATAAGCTCCATAGCATTGCGTGTTTCGCTTCGAGTAGCTTAGTGGCGCGCGTTTACAACTCGAGTGGCTCTGTATAATAAGTCCCTTACAGAAGAGTACCATGCGCTATAACAGTTTTACCTATGGTTCTTTAACTACACATTTTCCCGGGAAAAGAGTTTTTCCTAACCTCGTGTCAAAAGCCAGAGAAATAAACAAGATGACCTACGTGTATTGGACACTGCCTTCGTCGATCCGTATGCTTTTTCAAAGAAAATGCGAAAAATAAATGCCCTCAACACAGATTTGTCCCGGTCATTAGTTACAAGGCCGCTTGATCCCAGAAAGTGGTACATAAAAAGGCTCTATTTTTAAAAGAGTGACACTAAAAGAGGAGGAAGCGCTTTTAGCTGTTCTTCCACTTTGCGTTCGCATTTTAACTTCTTCTTCAAAGTTACACTTTTTAATGGCTTTAAAGTCCTCTGCTTTCCATCCTTCAAGCATTCGATCAGGTTGGACAGTCACTACACTGTTATCCACTTTTCCCTTCCTCCTGATTATATTTTCCTCAATTTCCTTCCCTGCTCTAAAGAACGACACAAAAGAAGAAAACACTTTCTTCCAGAGTTTAAACTTTTCAACCCCTCCGGGTTTTTTTTAAATATTTTTTTTTCTCTCTCTCACTTCGCGCACAACTTGGTTTGAATTAGATTAAAGTGGCCATGATGGATTGAATCAAACCAAATTGAAGCGGATGCTCGCTCTTAAAGACAACGGATAAAGTTGAAGGAAAAATCGGCGGTTTCTTCTTCACTATTGGCCCTTAAGCCCTTAACTTCTTTTTTTTTTCCCTTCTAGGACTGTGTCCTGTCCTAAGGGAGTTTAATCATCCCGTTCTTGCTTTCATACATCAATCGAAAACAATATAGTTTAGGAATACTTTGTTCATTATGTTTCCTTTTTTTTTTTCTGTGCTCAAAACTTATCGAAAAACATGAATTATATAACATATTTAAAAGTAACTCCAACTAAGTATCATTTCCTGTCCCCGCTATGTTACAATCTTCAAACCCAGTTCATTTAGAAACTACTTTGACTAATAAGATGAACAACATGCAAGGTGTTCAGAAACAACAGCACTAACAAACTAACTCTCCATATTAGTTATTCATGACAAAAAATAAAATACTTTTTTTTTTTAATTTATTTCCAGGGTTTGCTGTTTTTGAGGTTTGAAGGATGAATAATTAAAATAAAAAATCAGAGGAAGTTATATTAATGCTTTTTCCCTATTCTCACTGCCACCCAAATGGTATACTAGTTTAGTATACTATACTAAACTTCAACTTAACTTGACATCACTAGACGGTAGATCGTCACAGTGCTCATAGGTAATTTATCCATTTTGGCGGCGTGAAAGCCTAATGCTCGCCAAACCACAACCCTGCAGAGAACAAAAGGCTATAAAGTTTGGTGAGAATTATGTCTTCACTCCGCTAAAATGGTCTAACTGCCTGTGAGCACGGTGAAGATCTATCGTCTAGTGATGTCAAGTTAAGTTGGAGTTTAGTATAGCTTCTAGACTGCGAGGTTGCGGGTTCGAGTCCCGTGCAAGGCATGGGTGTTTGTAAATGTATGTTGGCTTGTCAAATGACGAATATTTCGGCGCATTATAGCTCTCGTGTCGCTAACGGCGCCAGATAATCTGGAAACAACCAACCCTCTACTCACAATGTTACAATCCTCTAGCCCAGTGCATTTCGAAACTACTTTGTTGAAAAACATTGAAATTTGGTGAGTAGAAGATCATTTAATGAAATGACTGAAAGTGTATTCATTTAATTATAAATGAAAATTAAAAAAGCGAAAGTGATCTTCTGCGTAACGTAAGGATTTCAAATATAGAACAAAATATATTGTTACGAATTGTTGTATATTTGTAAATATTTCGTAGTGTTAATTTTGTAAATAGGAAAATTTATGTACATTTCGCATAAGGCAGTGCAATAGTTCCGTCTTTACTTTGCTTCCCCGCAATGTGTATCTTAATGCTTGATAACGAGTTTTACAGAGATAACGCTGGGAAGCGAGTTTTACAAGGAGCGGGGCATTTAACATTATGGTTATCGCAATCTCGCCAAGTTGGCGAGATAGAGCCAAGTTGGAGATGGTTTTGGCGACTAATTTTTGTCGCCAAACTTGGCGACCATTTGGCGACATTTTCGTTCCCCATGTACATGTATAGGACTTTTCGTCAACGATCTGGAAAGTTCTTCAAATATCTACCTCTAGAAGTTTCGCCTCCCCTATATAAGACCGGCCGAGTGAGAGGGGAGTTTAGTTGTTGACTGGAGCTAGTTGAGTCAGTTAGTTGACTGAAATTACTGAGTTAGTTAATTAAGTGTTAATCTGCTTTGGCTTCAAATCTTTCGAACCCATCCACCCAACAATATTATTTTCGAATATTTTTAAGTTACTTCGCTTCATTGAGTGATCATTTTCGTACCGACTCACCAAACCACAAGGTTTTTTTTAGAAAGTAGTTTCTAAATGCATCGGGCTAGAATAGCGAGCATAGGGCAAGATAAAACTTCCTCCTTAAATAAATAACTTCTCCGGGTCTCACAATAAGCCGGAGAGTCTCTTTCCTTTTGAGTGGCGTTTGTGATGCATTAAGCCCCATGGGCGATTCCTTCTCTGAAAGCCTTTTCTTTTTTCATATGATTCCATCAATAGGGCGGCCATAAACGGTCTGCTGACAGCCACCACAGATTGAAAACCCATTCGCCACTTTCTTTTTGGGTCGTGCCCATCTTTCGGGAAGGGGGGGGAAGGGGGTGGTAATTATCGTCCGGGCTCTTAAATTGAGCGACCTTCTCTGGCAATCACCTTTCCCAGACCACTGCTCCATGGAGCTCCCCTCCTCCTCCTCCGTCCTAAATTGAGTCCGGTCGCAAAAGGGGGCCGTATACACGGAGTGGTTTATAATTAAAATCCCAAAAAGCTGTTAAAAAAACACTGGGCTGAACGACCTGAAATTTAACCAGTAAATAGTCAAAGAGGGGTAACGGTATGGCATATAAAAAAAATCGTTTCCGACAAATTTTTTCTTTTTTTCTTATGCCATACTATATTTTCCTCCTTCATTCAGGTCTAATTTTAGGTCACTCTGTAAAGTATTTCTTTTTTTTATAAATTTTTGAAAGTTGAACGTTAAAGGGATTCCAACTAAGTATCATTTCCTGTACCCGCTATGTCACAATCTCCAAGCCCAGTTCATTTAGAAACTACTTTGACTAATAAGATGAACAACTTGCAAGGTGTTCAGAAACAACAGCACCAACAAACTTAACGGGAACGTTAAAGGGACATGAGACACCAAAATCACCAAAACTGACGTTTTTTAGTTTTCGTTCTATAAAAATTGCTGACACCACTAGCTTTAAAATCGCGTTTGAATTTTTGGAATTCGGTGATTTTAAATGGTAAAATATTTATTTTAACTAATTATTTTTATGCTTCGCACACTTGTTGTCAAAAGTTAATAATGCATTTTTGTCTGGGAAAAATACAATTTAAACTTTTTTCGCTTTTTTTACATTTTACGTATGTTTGAAAAGCTCTTTGCGATTCATTTTTTGATAAATCCAAATGATTTTTTTGTAGAAATAATTTTTAATGTACTATAAAGAAATTCACACATGCTTTTTTATGTCACATAATTTTTCTATTTCTTTTATGTTGGAAATTTGAAATACGTGCATTTTTTAGTGAAAAATCACCAGCGCCCAGTTTGAAATTTTATTTCTGTTCAACTACAGCTCCTAAATATAAAAGCATGTGTGAAAATGTTTATAATATATTGATAAACAACTTCAGATTTTTCTTTCATTGTTCGTTAAAGTATCGTGTAGCGAAAATTAAATTTTTTTAAATTAAAGAACTTCAAAATTTTGATATTTCCTAAATTTTATATATCTAAAAAACTTTTTTAACGAATCACTTCATTTTTGCATAAAATTACTTTTTATAGTTGATATCAAAAATTGTCTTCGTGATTTTTTAATAAAGTAATTAGAAAAATTTTTAAAAAATACTTTGTGCATAAACTGTATAATATCCAGAGTATGCTAAAATATAAAAAAAACTTTAAAAAAAAAAAAGTTAAATAATAAAAAAAAAAAACATAATCCATGAAGAGAAATGTATGAAAAATAATTGCGGAAAGTTTCATAGATTTATAACAAGTAGTTTTTGAGTTATATCAATTTAAACTCAAAAAAGGGACAAAAAGCCATCACCAAGAAAAACAGTTTCCAAGTTTCAAGATAGCATGTCTCAGATGCAATTGTCATGTAACAAAACTTAAATATTTCAAGTTCTACTAAAGATAGAAACAAACTTTTTATGCCATTTTGTTTAAAAATATTTGTATTATATTTTACACTAATAAAATGTTTTTTGAGAATTTATAAGTTTTGAAGTCCTAGACCCCCCCCCCCCCCCCCCCCTTAACAAAGGTACTAAACACTTTACTTTAATATTTACTATCTATTACTACTTATTAGTTTTAGTTTTTAATAACTTTAAAATGCCAAATTCAGGTATTATGTTCAGCAAATTTCAGTTATAGAGTACCCGTACCGTTTTTGAAGGGTTTTCTATACACATTTTCATTAGAAGGGGGCCGACCAAACGGTATAGTGGTTAGCGTGCTAGCCTCTAGACCGCGAGGTTGCGGGTTCCTAGTCCAGTGTTAGGCATGGGTGTTTGTAAATGTATGTTGGCTTGTCTAAGGACGAATGTTTCCGGCGCATTATAGCCCTCGTGTTGCTGACGGCGCCAGATAATCTAAAACAACCAACCAACCATTATAAGGGGGCTCCAAAATCTCATTCTTGCACACACACAGCATTTTGCTCTTAGGACGGCCCTGAGTAGAAAGACCCTGTATTTTAGTTCGGCGAACTGATAGATCAGAATAGATGGCTCGTCTTCACCAGATCAGGTTTAGTTTGAAAAGCCCCTTCCAACAAGTGCTTTTATTCCCTACAAACCATAACATTTTAGCTGACCAGTTTTCACACTCGGCTAAATGCGTTTCTAGGCTTATAGTCCAAGAGCCGACTGCAAATTTTTGGACCCCATCAAAAATCATTCTGAATTTTTTTATAGAAATTGGAGAAAAG
Source organism: Linyphia triangularis (assembly GCA_963978545.1). Lineage (NCBI taxonomy): Eukaryota > Metazoa > Arthropoda > Arachnida > Araneae > Linyphiidae > Linyphia > Linyphia triangularis. The sequence continues at coordinate 109,976,655 of OZ021723.1, read as the reverse complement.
TGAGTAGATTACGAATCCACCGGTCTGTCGTGGCAAAAATGGCCGAAACTGGTCAATAATCGACTTGGAATGAATTGAACTAAAATCCGATTGCCAAATATGTCATAATTTGTCAAAAATAGAACAAACTTATTCGTCTGGCAACCCACTTCATTTTGATTTTCAATGAGAAAAAGCGAAAACGATTTCTGATCTTTGGCTCGGAAAACTTATATCTTTTAAAAGCAAACCAAATTGGCGACATTAGTTACATCGTAAGTGACGTAATGTTTATTGCCAACTTGGCACCCTTTTTATAGATGCGAGTAGACCGTCGCCAGATATCTTAATCGTCTGCAACCTTCTTAATTGAAAATTAAAGAGTGAGGGTTACCAAATAAAAAAAAAAAAAAATGCTCATTATTTGGCAAGACAAGGCTCATTTGGCAATTGGATTTAGTTCAACTTATTAAAAGTCGATATTTGTCTAGTTTCGGCCATTTTTGCCACGACAGACCAGTGGTTTCGTAATCTACTCACTTTTCTCTAATTTCTATAAAAAAATCGGAATGATTTTCGATGGGGTCCAATAATTGCAGTCGCCTCTCAGTCTATTACTTAAACTCATTGAATATGCTAGAACCGTGTGTGAAACGGTTTCACTACGCCCTGATTGTCTGATTCCAACGATACGTGGCGGATTTGTTAAAACTCTGATAGTATCCGTGGTTAAAAAAGTAAAATATTAATTAAAATTTGAATTTAAACGAGCTTATTTTCTTTTTATTGCCAATAAACATTTAAGTTTGATTCAAAACTATACGCTCAGGTTATCAATATTTCTAAAAAAAGTTCAGATTTATTAGGAACTATATCTTAAGGCGGATGAATCAATCCTAGAGAGTAGGTTCAAGTGACGTTGTCTCCAAGGTACAGTTCGATTCTACGCATGGAAAATCTGTAGTCTTTGATTTCAAGGCAATGGACAATTTCTGCAGTTTTTAAAAACGAGTGAAATTAAGTTTAAATTTATGAAGAATTTCTTTCTGATTCCAAATATTTAAACTAATGTTCTATAAAAAAAAAATTAGTTATTTAAATATTAAGAAAAGAAATTGCCTCAAAAACGAGCCAAAACCAGTCCGATCAAAACACTCAACAATATCTGTGACGTCAAGGGTTCCTACTGTTTCTATTGTTATCGTGAGGTTTCTGCCAAATAGTTGGCTTTGAAATAGTTGGCGCTGGTAGACCATTGCCCTATCACGTACAGTTTGACGCGACTTGCGAGAAACTTGCCAAACTGGTTTCCGCTGTCGCACTTCAAGCCAAGATGTTTGGGAAGCCTTGACGTCACATTCAGTTTGAGACGAGTGAATCTTTTTCTCGTCAACGTCATACAGTTAAACTTTAATTGCAAATTAAAAAAAAAAAAAAAAAAAAGATAAAAAAAAATTTGAGATATTAATGTACGACACTTTCCCTCAAAGACCCCCCCCCCCCCCATTCAAGTGTTTCCCATTGACAGTGAAATCAGCCCTGATATTGTTGTGAGGATATTCCTGCATACTTAAGTCCTTAGGATTGCATGTGGCAACACTGCATATGCATTTACGTAAGGATTTGAAATATAAAATAAAATATATTAGAAGTTATTTTCGGGTTTTTAATTTATGTCATTTTATTAAGTGACCCATTTCACGCCTACTCGCCAAATGTCAAGGTTTTATTCAAAGTAGATTCTAAATGCACTGGGGTAGAAGATTGTAACATAGAGAGTACAGGAAATGATCCTTTACTAATAGGCAGAGAGGCAATGTTTGGATCCCATCGAACATCATTCTGAATTTTTTTTATAGAAATTGGAGAAAAGTGAGTAGATTACGAATCCACTGGTCTGCCGTGGCAAAAATGGCCGAAACTGGTAAAAAGTCGACTTTTAATCAATTGAACTAAATCCAATTGCCAAATGCGCCATAACTTGCCAAATAATGAGCATTTTTTTTTATTTTATTTGGTAACCCTCACTCTTTAATTTTCAATTAAGAAGGTTGCAGACGATTCGGATGTGTGGCTATGGCTTACTAGCATATTTCACAAATGAGCCGAATTGGCAATAAACATTACGTTACTGAGGTCGTAACTGATGTCGCCAATTTGGCTTACTTTTAAAAGATAAAAGTTTTCCGAGCCAGAGATCAGAAATCGTTTGCGTTTTTTCTCATTGAAAATCAAAATGCAGTGGGTTGCCAGGCGAAAAAGTTTGTTCTCTTTTTGGCAAGTTATGTCATATTTGGCAATCGGATTTTAGTTCCTTTCATTCCAAGTCGATTTTTGATCAATTTCGGCCACTTTTGCCACGGCAGACCAGTGGATTCGTAACCTACTCACTTTTCTCCAATTTCTACAAAAAATTCAGAATGATGTTCGATGGGGTCCAAAAATTGCAATCGCCTTTTGGACTAAAGGAGTTCCTCTTTAAGTGGTTAAAAATGAAGGACATATTTTTTGGTTACTGAAAACGTAGTAAGCTTTTAAGTGGCAGTATTTTAGCAGACAATTTTCTGGAGAAATATTACATTGCGTTCCCTGGCGTGCAAGGAAACTTAAAAAAAAAGGAATCTGCAACAAACATTTTCGCAGATATGGGGAAGCTCCCTCAAGGGGCTCCTGCTTTATGGCTCCGTTTCAGCCCCCTCCGCTCTCTCGGCTTAAACCATCGACGGTCGAAGGATTTGTGGGACTCCATTACTGACCCGGATGATGGGGGGGGGGGGGGATAGCGACGCTTTCCACTAAATATCCCCCCCCCCTCCCGTCTCTCCTGTTTGACGGAATTTTATTTCGAACCATTCACTGCTCTGATGGATGGCGTTCGAGAAATTTTCAACTGCTGCCGCCGTTGACTTTCGGCCTAGAATTTTGCTTGAATTGTTCGCTAAGTATTTATGGGGGAGGGGGGGGGGGGGGGGGAGTGATTTAAAAATCCGGTAATGATTGCGTTTAAGGGATGTTGGTTTTAACCTCTGGGAATCTCCGGAGTGATTCGAAGTGAAAGTGAAAATTAGCTTTTTTAATTCCTTTATATTGTTACGAATTTTTGTATATTTGTAAATATTTTGTAGTGTTAATTTTGTAAATAGGAAAATTTATGTACATTTCGCATAAGGCAGTGCAATAGTTCGTCTTTAGTTTGCTTCCAAACAATGTGTGTCTTAATGCTTGATAACGAGTTTTACAGAGGTAACGCTGGGAAGCGAGTTTTACAAGGAGCAGGGCATTTAACGTTATGGTAATGGCAATCTCGCCAAATTAACGAGATAGAGCCAAGTTGGCGATGGTTTTGGCGACTAATTTTTGTCGCCAAATTTGGCTACATTTTCGGTCCCCATGTACATGTATAGGACATTTCGATTACGATCTGGAAAGTTCTCCAAATATCTACCTCTAGAAGTCTCAAGAAAGTTCGCCTACCCTACATAAGACCGGCCGTGAGAGGAGTTGGTTGGTTGCCCAGTTAATTGACTGAGTTGAGTCAGTGAGTTGACTGGAATTACTGAATTGAGATACTGAGTCTCAGTGAGCATTCAAAGTAGTTCTAAAGCCAACTCTGTATTGCATTGTCTTTTGCGGCGATTTAGCAGTTGTGTTGTCAAGTTTTTAACTGCTGTTTTGTGCTCTATTGTTGTGTATAGAGCTGTATTGAGTCTACCAGAACGAGAAGTTCTGGAGTTGTAATGGAATCTGTGAAGAGTTGCATTGGAATAAATTTCTGCAAGTTTTGATCTGCTTTGGCTTCAAATCTTTCGAACCCAACCAATCAACAATATTAATTTCGAGTTTGTGTGTATGTTTGTCGATTGTGAGGAAGTCTGCGGAGGCCTAATTAACCCTCTTGCCGTCATTCAATCGACCTGAAACTTGGCAGATGGATTCGATGACAATGCATTCTATCAAATTTTGGGGGCTGCAACTCTCACTAAAAGGTCACGTTACGGAACATCCTGATCTCAAGAAAAAATATCTGTATGTGTGTATGTGGTCAGCATAACTCCCGAACAAATTGACCTACGATGTTCAAATTTGGTGTGAGGTTTGGTAATGGCACAAGAATAGAGGTCGGCTATATATCATTACGACGATATTTTTATCGATATTTCTAAAAAAATATCGATAAAAGTCCCGATGTATCGATATTTTCAAAGATTTATAGTGTTTTGATGATCGTTTTGTAGTTCCATGTGTTTTTTCGATTTTCTTTATTCCCTTTTCAAAAACTTCAAAACGAAAGTTTGAACTTGGCTGAGAGACAGTTAAAATGGCACCAATATTAAATATTTTGCCACACACTTAAAAGCTATTGAAAATTATCTAAATTTTTCTCAAATTCACTGCACCAATTAAGCGAATATATATATATATATATATATATATATATATATATATATATATATATATATATATATTTTGTAATAGATCCATTTCAGTTGAAAAAGTAATCACCTTATAAAAAAGCAATCATGAAAAATAGAAATTTGCCCCGAAAAAATTGAAAGTCAAATAAAAAAAAAATCATGTATCGATATTTTATCGATATTTTTTTCTATGCAACAATATGGTATCGATATTTTATCGATATTTTTTTCTATGCAACAATATAGTATCGATATTTTATTGATATTTTTTTCTATGCAACAATATAGTATCGATAAGATTTGCGTCAAATTCGCTCATGCGCCTATTGTAACTGCCAAGAAAAAAATATGTTTTTCAGTAATTGCTAAAAAACGGCTGTAATGATTTTGTTCAAAAATGCTGTGGTAATGCTTCTTAAGATGTTCTAAGCATCCCCACCACCAAAATTCTCGTAAAAATGTTTTAACGGTGTAAAAAGTTGAAAAACAAATGCCTTCAACACTGAGTTCTCTTTTCTTGAGCATACCTCATCAACGATCGTTTTTTCTTCTCTGCTCAATTTCACTTACAAAAAAGGATAATATAATAATTATCGGTCAGTATATTGCCGAAATAATCATATTGGCGGTTTTTTTTTTGTTTTTTTGTTTTTTTGTTTTTTTTTTATTATTATTATTAATTCTATGCAAAAATTATCGCCAAAAACTTCGCCAAAGTGTCCATTTCTACTAAATCAATGATAAAAATAGAAATAAGGTGGATGACACAAATCTACGTCATTATTATAGTGTAATTGAAAGTTGTGTAATGTTCCACACCCCTAGTTTAATAAAAAAAATCGTGACGAAAGTAACACTTTAACCGCAAGTAGTGCAGGAAAGTAACTCTCGTGTTCGAATTTTCTATAGTCTTGGTATAGAAATGGCAACACCATTCACTGAATCTCTTCTCAAAAATGTCAATTTCAGTTTATGTATGCACTAAGATATATTTTTGCACTTGATTATAAAAAATATTGCATGTAACTTGTTCAAATTACTTTTTCGAATTCTGTTATTTGACTCGTTTGAAAAAGTATTACTTTGATTACTATAGTTGATAAATAACTATTTTTTAATTAACTTTTGTTTTGAATGAAAATTATTATTATGAATTCAATCCTTTAAAAAAAAAAACTTTTTTATTTTCTTTTAAACTTAATTAGAAATACAGAATAAAAGTGGATTTTATTTGCTTTCATATGATTGAATATAAATAAAATGTAAAAATCGCTCACCAATCTAGATCGCTAAAAATCACTCTCTAAAACTAGAAATCAGCTTTATTAGGATATAAAACTAGGGGTATGGAACATCGCACAACTTTCAAATGCACTATAATCTATTTTTTTACGATAATTCTTATAAAAGTGCCGACCAAACGGTATAGTGGTTAGCGTGCTAGCTTCTAGACCGCGAGGTGGCGGGTTCCGAGTCCCGTGTAAGGCATGGGTGTTTGTAAATGTAGGTTGGCTTGTCAAATGACGAATGTTTCGGCGCATTATAGCCCTCGTGTTGCTGACGGCGCCAGGTAATCTGAAAACAACTAACCAATCTTATAAAAGTAATTAAAAAAATAAAAAATACTTCATCAAAATAGTGTTTTTGGCGATATACTTTCGATACTTCTTATATTCTTTTTTATAAGTGATGAATCGTTGATGAACTATCTTCAAGAAAAGAGAACTCTTTGTTGAAGGCATTCGTTTTTCAACTTTTTACGCCGTTAAAGCATTTTTAAGGGAAATTCGGTGGTGGGGATGTTTAGAACACCTTAAGAGGCATTACCACAGCGATTTTAATGAAAATCGTTAGAGACGTTTTTTAGCAATTATTGAAAAACTTGATTTTTTTTCAATGGCAGTTACCTTAAATGTATGCTCGATTTTGACGGAAAACCTTAAAGGTAAGTGACATGGCCGCCACCTACCCGCACACCAAATTTGAACATCGTAGTTCAATTTGTTAGGGAGACATGCTGACCACAGACACACAGACGGGCATTTTTTCTAGATCACTTTTAAGAAATCAGGATGTTCCAAAACGTGCAGAAATGCAAAAAATTAAAAAATTAAAATTAAAAAAATAACAAATACTCAACCAAACACTAATTGGCCGCACTTATTTGGCTAAACTTGTTACTCATAACAGAATGTGCATAATAACTGACCGAATCCCCAAAAAATTACAATTGAAAAATAATAAAAATCAGAATCAGAGATTTACGTTAAAACTATTAAATATTAGGACTAAAATAAATATGACTATTAAATATTAAACATAAAGTATTAAATAAGAAATCCTGACTAAGTTTCTTCGTCAAGGGGCTTGAACCCATCATATTTAATATTTCACGTTTCATATTTAATATTTCAGTTATGTGTCCAAAATGTGTCCAAAAGCATTTATTTTGGAGCTTTTCTTACCAAGCTTATTGGAAATCCAACACTCTTAAGTTAAACAAGTTTCTGTCATTTTATTTGATGATTGCGTGACATTCAATGCAGGGAATAAAACAATTTTCCATGCAAAGTAAAATTCAATTTGTGAAACAAATTACTTGAACAAATTCTCTCAACACTTGATACCGACTTATTTTTACCAGCGATGTATATTTGAAAAAGAAAATGGCGATACTTAAGTGCTTATTAAGAATTTAATATCGAATTGTTCAATATTGGCAAAAATAATTTCAATTTCGATTTATTTATTGGTTTCCCTATAAACGTCGACATTATTACTCATCTTTTGCGTTTGCATAGTTTTCGAATGCAATATAAATTAGGTTAGAGCATTCGAAAGCGAGCGTAATATGGAAACGAAATGAATCCAACCCCCTTTCGAATTCCCATGTTGAATTCACTTCATTTCCAAGAAAATACAAATTCTTCATATTTCCAGCAAACTTCCAATCCAAAATACTTTCATCGTGTATTGAATTGCTACTAACTTTTCGTAGGAATACAAGAATCTATTTCATATATCATAAAATTCTTTTCTGGGAGGGGGGGGGGGGAGATTAATAATAACTCAAAATGTTGAAATGAATTCGAAATTCCACCCTTTTTATTAAATTCCATTGTTCGTTTGCAAGCGAATCTGATCCGAGACACCCATCGCTAAACGAAGCGCCATTTTCGTTCTATAAAACGAAGAAGAATACGAAAAAGAAGGGGAAGAAAAAAAAAGAAGAAAAGTCAATTTTCAAATGTTTCCACTCTTGGGCGAATGAGAAATTTCCCTCGTAAATATTCTCCCCTTCGTTTTAATCTCCAACGCAGATACTAACTCTCTCGGCAAATGGTCGACCCCATTCCTCGGCTTCGCATTATGGCGCGTTGCTAGGCAACGGGAAGGAGTGGCTTTTCCAGCAAACGCATAATGAACTATCGTCTTCTGTTCATTCAAAATGGCGGACGGAGGAAGAATTCTTTTATAATCAAAAGGCGATGAAATGTGTATCTACAGGATGGGGGGATCACTTTTAAATAAAGCGGGAGTGTGACGTTTTCTGGGGCAGTTGCGATTGGTCAGCCTCGTAAAGAGAACCGATTACGTCACATCAATTGGGATTATTAGCAAAACTGTTTGGTAATTATCTTCATTAGATTTTATTGCTTTCGAACTTTTATCGGTTGTTTCATCAACGGAGGATTACATCACACGAATTGGATCTATTTAATCTATTTTCTAATTGGCATTAATTCAATAAAATTTACAACTGTTTTGCATTGATCAAATTTTGTCGTTTACTAATATTGTACTGTTTTTCAATGAGGGAAATTACATCGTACTTTGGCATTCTAATTTGTTATTAATTAATAATTATTTTTAGGACTAATTAATGCAATATTAACTTGCTAATATCCTCTTGAATTGATCACTAATTCTAATTTATTATTCTATTTTAAGATACGACCCAGAGATCGGGCCAAGCAGAATTATTTTTTTTTTTTTTTAATTTTTTTTTTTTTTAAATTCTCTCTGTTTAAAAATCTCCTTTGATTTAATGCTTCTGTTTTGTTTGATCACTTCATCTACTGAAGTTAAAAACTTACGAATTTTTATACCAGCAACACTAGTAAATAAATCATTAACTAAATTTTCTGGTAAAATAACTAACGGTTCCTTTATTATTAATTTCTTAGAAAATGCTTGTAGGATAATTTACAAAAACTTTTTAAAGTGTAATAAACACCCTGTAATTTTCAGTTCAAATTTCGTTAATAAATCTCCTATTACAGTTATTACTAGGGGGCTCCCCCTTCCTTTTCGCTCGCCATCCTGATTCCAAAGAAGTGATCTAGAAAAAATGTCTGTCCGTGTGTGTCTGTGGTCAGCATAACTCCCGAACAAATTGACCTACGATGTTCAAATTTTTTGTGCGGGTTAGTGATGGCACAGGAACATACAGGTTTTCATCAAAATTGCGCATGCGCATAAAGTAGCTGCCATTGAAAATATCATGTTTTTCAGTAATTTCTAAAAAATGGCTCTAACGATTTTGTTTAGAATCGTTGCTGCAGTGCCTCTTAAAGTGTTTTAAACACCCTCACCTCCGAAATTAGCGTAAAATTGCTTTAATGGCGTTAAAAGTTGAAAAATAAGTGCATTTGACACAGAATTCTATTTCCTTGATCATACCTCATCAACGATAATTTTTTCTCTTTTCCTAAGTTTCACTTATAAGAAAGAGTAATATAATAATTATTGAAAAGTATATCGTCACAATCATCTATTTAGAGAAGGTTTTTTTTTTTTTTTTTTTTAAAGACCCATACAAGAATTATGGTAAAAAATAACACCGAATTGGCCATTATTTCTGAATGAATGATGAAAATATAAAAACGGTAAATGACACAAATTGACATCAGTATTATAGTGTATTTGAAAGTTGTGCGATGTTCTACACCCCTAGTTTTTAGTGAAACACATACTAAACAGAATAAGGGCTCAGAATTTATTACACATAAAGAAATATGATCGTGGATTTGTAAATCGCAGTTCAATACATAAAGATAAAAAATATTATTTGAACAAAAGTGAATGACGAACGGATTTGTTTGCCTGTGGTTATAGTGAATTTTCAATTGGGGACATTGGATTATTTTTAGTTGACATATTGTCTGTAGTTAGTCGATATTTTTTTTTTTTTTTTTTTTTTTTTTTTGTATTTATTTTTAGCTCAGAAGGAAAATTAATACTGTCATTTTTGCATATTAATTTTTGTACATGATTTGCATACTATTGATATTAATATGGTTGTTTTCAGATTATCTGGCGCCGTCAGCAACACGAGGGCTATAATGCGCCGAAACATTCGTCATTAGACAAGCCAACATACATTTACAAACACCCATGCCTAACACGGGACTCGGAACTCGCGGTCTAGAAGCTAGCATGCTAACCACTATACCGTTTGATCGGCATATAACACTAATGAAAATTATATAAAATTGTAATAAGAAATGTAATGAATAATAATTTACTATGATAATAAAAATAATAAATACTAATTATTAAATAAGTAGTTTGAGAAACTTATATGCTGTTTGCCACTTCGTAGGTAAACTAAATGAGATACTTTAATAATTCTCAAAATCAGAGACAACAAATTGACATCTCAACAGACGAGTCCTAGCATTTCAACTTCTTATATAATTTATTTGCTTAAGTTAAACACAAAATATCTGGTCAAATTCTTAAGAGTTCGCTTGGCCATTGCTTCCATCGATGTTTTCTTACGTCACACCTCTCTCACTGAAAGCCCGACCAATCAGAATCGCCCCATTTGACGTCATGCCTCCCTTTGAAATCCAAACGATATTTCCGCGCCTTGTTCGCTTATCGGCTGTTCTTTATTTTTTTTTTTTAATTTTCCACAGCGAGACTCGAGAATAAATTAAATAAAATGAAAGTGGGGTTTCATTAGACCTAATTCTCGTTTCATTATCCTACTAATTCATCCGCTCGAAAGAGGATGTGTTTATTTTTAAGGTTTTTGATATTTCAGCGGCGCTTCGTGATATCATAGCTTTTGTGCGAAACCTCTTTCGTTGAGGCTGCTGAGTCAGTATCTTACAAAATTTGACATTATGATGTATTAAAGAAAAGATTGAGGATACCTACTTAATTCAACATACATTTAGAACTTATACAAAAATATTTCATTACTCTTGTTTAGACTGAACTTGTAGCTGATGTATTTTTGCTTTCAATTCAGTGACGACCCGTGATCAAAAATGACTCTTTTTTTATATCTCTAACCCCCATGGGCGCCCCCCCCCCCCCTCGTTCTTGAAATTTTTTAAAAAATGAGGGAAAAGATGTAAATTCCAAGATAAAAAAAAAAAAGCACATATGCCGTTTATACTTTTATGTTACAGTGAGCATTTTTCCCCCCTATTAATTTGTGTCTTTTGTTTCTTTCCTATATCGTTTTTTATAGCCACTTGCGTGACGATTTTCTGGCGCTTGTTGTCTATGATTATTAGAGGCTGATGAGTAGAAGTATTAATTCCTTTTATTGTATAATCATTTCCTGTGTAGTTCTCAAAATTCTAGGAAAATGTTTTGTTTTTTAATTGATCTAATATACTATCTTGAAATCTATTTTTAGAATTCAATTGAACATATTCCAATACTGCCTTCGTGTTTCATTTTGATTTTTTTTTTTTTTTTTTTTTTTTTTTTCCCCTCATTTTATCATATATCCGAAACTTGTGAGAAATGAAATGTTACTCTTTAGTATTTTTGCATCTTCGTGTTCCTCTGTTTTAAGCACTGTCTTTTGAATGCCGTGAGATCTAGTTGGATAATAAAAAAAATCGTTAAAAATATATATTTTAATATGTTTACTAATTTTTTTTTTTTTTTTTTTCTCTTTAACAGGGTCGCACTTTCAAAAATATATGCCATGAATTTTAACTATTATCAAAAAATATCATTTATAATGCATAATTATTAATTAACAGTTCTAAAAATATCAAGATCCAATTCGCCGACCAAACGGTATAGTGGTTAGCATACTAGCTTCTAGACCGCGAAGTTGCGGGTTCCGAGTCCCGTGTAAGGCATGGGTGTTTGTAAATGTATGTTGGCTTATCAAATGACGAATGTTACGGCGCATTATAGCCCTCGTGTTGCTGACGACGCCAGATAATCTGAAAACAACCAACCAACCTTCATCAATTGATTTCCGCATGAACCATACATCATCGAAATTTATAGTCCATAGATAAAAACTAATTACTTTCTCATGCATCAGATGTAGGAAGTGTTGAATTACTAAAAAAAAATAAAAAAAAATCTCAATGTCTGTCCATCCGGCTACAACGCAAACTCTAAAGTAATGATTCTATTGTAACCCTTGGGTTTTGCGCGCTATTGAAAATTGCCCATCACAATCAATTTCTAAATAGATGAATGTCCATGATCAATTCCTTCCTACTGTATTTAAATCCTTTATCTTAACTTCGATTTTGTGTGTTTGTCAATGGCGAGGAATCTGCGGAGACCTAATTAACCCCCTTGTCATCATCCAACCGAGCTGAAACTTGACAGATATCTTCGATGTCGATGTCAAAGCATTTTATCAAATTTTGGGGGCTGTTACTGTCACTATAAAGGTCGCTTTTACGGAATACTAATAAACCAACTTGCCGCCATCCAATCGCATTAAATAAGCATTCAACCGATCATTGTCAAATATATAAATGATATTTGCATGAGAGAGAATAAATTCACGTTCATTTTTAATTTAAAAAAAAAAAAAAAATTGAAACGTAGTTTGCCGCTCGCTGATAGAAATGTTTTTGATATCGGCGCTGTGTCAATGAATAAAAAAATTGTCAATGCATATAAATAATTTAAAAAAAAAAATTGTTTTTATGGGTTATGTTATTTTCAAGTTATATTATAAAAAAAATTTTAATTTTTACTTTATTCTGTTCAATAATGTTGTGTTTCTAATTAAAATATACCCACTTACTTTGATATTTGGTCCCGAATTTAATGGTATGCGCTACAAATTGAATTTACGTCACATTTGTCCCCCACGTGACTAACAGCGAGACAAAAGGTACCCATAGAGCACACATCCTCCCAAGGAGGTCCCTAGGAAGTCATTCGGAGTCCCGGGGATGACTGGGGACTTCCTAAGGACATCCTTAGGAGAATGTGTGCTATATATGGGGTCGTGCGCTCAACCAATGGTTAATAAAATTAGAAAAGAAAAAATAAAAGTATTCATCCTGGGAATTATTGAGTCGCATTAAACAAATTAAGTCTTTGCAAATGTCTGGAATTCGGAAATCAAGTTTTTCGTATTTTCACTTAATTACAAAGAAGAACGGCCGACCAAACGGTATAGTGGTTAGTGTGCTAGCTTCTAGACCGCGATGTTCCGAGTCCCGTGTTAGGCATGGGTGTTTGTAAATGTATGTTGGCTTGTCTAATGACGAATGTTATTATAGCCCTCGTGTTGCTGACGGCGCCAGATAATCTGAAAACAACCAACCAATAAAGAAGAACGGTTGTTCTGATAATTATTAGTGAAAATAATGTGCAGAATCTAGTCCTCTTTAAAGACAGAATATATTTCCGATGCACTTACTCAATTAATTTAAAAGTTATTATTGCAATTAATTTTAACATTACCATTAAGATTAACTTTTACATGGCATATGTTCGTTCATTTTAATGGAAAACGATATTTGTCACCTAAAATGTGGTCAGGCTCGGCAGTTTTGTTTGGTTTTTTTCATTTTGTGAAGTATAAATTTCAAAGTGTCGCCAAAAATAATAAACTGACGGGTTTACATTTAGTTTCTGTCAATCTTTTCGGAGATATTTAAGAGTTCTCCAGAAAGTAGATTTATTTCATCTTTCAATTCCCCCATGTATCAAGTAATAAAACTATTGCATTCGGTAAAAAAAAATCGATTTTCACTTCACGATCACTAAATTCAGGCATCTGCGTACATTTCTATAGTAGTACTACAGCAGTTATAAATACTAAGCATGGACAATTTGGCGAAATAGACTTTTAAAATTGACGACTTTTGACAGCAAAAACCCTGAGTATTGTACTCTCTAGCTAGTTGGCCGAATATGGGAGTTTAATTATTTTTTACCTTTTTCTACTGTCAGCAACTGGGTCAAACCGGTTTATTAGCGCCCTCGGCCAACTAGCGGGAGCTGGTCAATATAGACTGAGAGGCGACTGCAATTTTTAGACCCCATCGAACATCATTCTGAATTTTTTTCTAGAAATTAGAGAAAAGTGAGTAGATTACGAATCCACCGGTCTGCCGTGACAAAAATGGCCGAAACTAGTCAAATATCGACTTTTAATAAGTTGAACTAAATCCGATTGCCAAATGCGCCATAACTTGCCAAATAATGAGCATTTTTTTTTATTTGGTAACCCTCATTCTTTAATTATCAATTAAGAACTGGTTGCAGACGATTCAGATATCTGGCGACGGTCTACTTGCATCTATTAAAAGAGAGCCAAGTTGGCAAAAAATATTACGTCACTTATGACGTAACTGGTGTCGCCAATTTGGCTTACTTTTAAAAGATATAAGTTTTCCGAGCCAAAGATAAGAAATCGTTTGCGCTTTTTCTCATTGAAAATGAAGTGGGTTGCCAGACGAATAAATTTGCTCTATTTTTGGCAAGTTACGACATGTTTGGCAATCGGATTTTAGTTCAATTCATTCCAAGTCGATTATTGATCAGTTTCGGCCATTTTTGCCACTGCAGACCGGTGGATTCGTAATCTACTCACTTTTCTCCAATTTCTATAAAAAAAATTCAGAATGACGTTCGATGGGGTCCAAAAATTGCAGTCGCCTCTCGGACTAATAATAAAAATGTTAACAATTTGACGAGTTTGGCGATAAAACTGGCGAGAAAAAAGTGAGTAGAGAATTCTTTGAAAGTGCCATTCGTGCAAATAAAGACATAATTGTTAAACACTTTTTATTACACATTTTCAAATGAAATTCTATAAATTATGCATTATAGACATGAAATGTTGAAACAGATTTACAGTGTGAAGACAGAACTTTTGAAAAAGGAACTTGGTGGATGCGCTTTTTCCCTCTCTTCTTTTTCAACATGGATTTACACAGTTAACAAAACGATTTGATGCGTTCGTACCGTTAAGCTTCATTTTAAAATCATTAAAATTTAAAATATCTTCAAATGGATACTTCATAACAAAAATAATTAACAAAACGATTTGATGCGTTCATACCGTTAAGCTTCATTTAAAGTCATTAAAATTATAGACCTCTTTAAATGGATACATTACAAAGATAATTAACAAAATGATTTGATGCGTTCATACCATTAAACTTCATGTAAATTCATTAAAATTAAAGTTATAAACCTTCTTAAATGGATATATTGATGATTGCATAACAAAAATAATTAACAAAATGATTTGATGGGTTCATGTCGTTAAACTTCATTTAAAGTCATTAAAATTAAGATTGTAAACTTAATTAAGTGGGATACACAGATAAATACAGATAGATTACAATGAAATAAATGTGTTTGAGACTTTTAATATATTATTTTAAAATGTCAATAAATATTCGAAGGCTGTTAATAACATTAAACTAGCTAATATTTAAAAAAATAATAATAATAATAATAATAATAATAATAATATCACAAGAATAAATTGTTTATGAAATGAAGGGAAATATGGAATGTGGGTTTGATTTATATAATGGAAGAAGAAGCAAGATTTAAATATATTCCTATAAAAAGTCCAGTTAATAAAATATTTAAAAAAAAAAAAAAAAACAAAAAAAAAAACTGAACTATGTTTTATTAAAATAAATCATTTATGAAAATTAATGAAAGTATGGAATGGGATTTTCATTAACTGTATGGAAAATTTGAACTTAATTTTAAAAAAAAATAATTAAATTCGATAAAAATGGTCTTAAAAATTTCAATAAATGTTTAAGTCATTAAACATATCTCAAATGTATTTCATAAGTTAACCACTTATTAAAATTTATCGTTTATTAAATATTGAAATTACATTACATTAAAACATTGAATAAATACGACAGGAAATAAACACGAATAAAAAAAAATGAAAAAAAAAAGCATTTTTTCCATTTTAATTTTAATAAACTTAATTTATAGAGAGAGAGGGGTATAGAAAACATATTACAGTAGTAAATAAATGGTAATTTCTCTAAATATATAAATACACTTTGAATCGAAAACATATTTGTAGTTTTAATAATTAGTTTTACTGGGGCAGTCAACGTAAATATAAATTATTTTAGACTCTAGTTGTGCGCGCAAAAATAAAATAATCATAAAATACAAAAAATATCATAAAATATCACAGTCCTAAATGGTGTATTATAATGAGTTACTTTGCCAAAAGTATTGTTTCGGATTGAATGAAACATTTAAAAATGTTTTTATTTTTAAAATTGCGATGCTTTTTAATTGGTATTTTAAGATGTTTACATGGTAGTTTTCAATATTCAATCAATTGAATTAAAACCTACAACACTTTTTACATTTAAAAATTAACAGGACAAATTAAATTCAAAATACGAACTTATTTTAATAAGGTTATAGCTTTATAATACATGTTTCATTTATGTTTAAAATATATACTTTCTAAGAACAGTAATTTATAATTTGACTATTGCATACTTTAACACATTCAGGGGAATAAAATGTTTATTTGAAAAATCTCTCACACATCTTAGAACGCACCTTGAATGATTAAACATTATAACAAAGACTGAAAAAGAATTAACCAAAATATAAGGACTTTACACCTTGAACGAGTTAAAAACATAACAAAGATTGAAAATGAAAGTATCAAAATATAAGGGCTTTGCACCTTGAATGAGTAAAAAAGCATAACAAAGAATGAAAATAAAAATATCAAAATATAAGGACTTTGCACCTTGAACGAGTAAAAAAGCATAACAAAGAATAAAAATAAAAATATCAAAATATAAGGACTTTGCACCTTGAACGAGTAAAAAAGCATAACAAAGAATGAAAATGAAAGTATCAAAATATAAGGACTTTACATCTTGAACGAGTAAAAAAAGCATAACAAAGAATGAAAATGAAAGTTTGAAAATATAAGGACTTTGCACCTTGAATGAGTAAAAAAGCATAACAAAGAATGAAAATGAAAGTATCAAAATATAAGGACTTTACACCTTGAACGAGTTAAAAACATAACAAAGATTGAAAATGAAAGTATCAAAATATAAGGACTTTATACCTTGAATGAGTAAAAAAACATAACAAAGAATGATAATGAAAATACCAAAATATAAGGGCTTTGCACCTTCAATGAGTAAAAAAGTATAACAAAGAATGAAAACGAAAGTATCAAAATATAAGGACTTTGCACCTTGAACGAGTAAAAAAGCATAACAAAGATTGAAAATGAAAATACCAAAATATAAGGACTTTTCTTTTACAGACTTCCTTCTGTTGCGCATCCCAACACAAAACAGACCAGCTGTCTTACAAAGTGATCAAACCGAAACACGTGACTTATAAAATCATTTCACATCCTCGAGAGTCTGTACACATTCCATGCAAAAATGTCACTCTATGTACAACACAGTCAATATGAAGAGTCACTCAGCTCCAATGAGATGCTCCCCAATCACAATAGATACACGAGCATTGATTGAAAATTTGATCATCTTTACCAGAATATAATTTATTTGATAATTTACCAGAATGGATTTATTTAACATATTTACTAGAATGAATTAAATTGATACGAGTATTGATTGAAAGTTTGATCATCTTTACCAGAATATAATTTGTTTGATAATTTACCAGAATGGATTTATTTAACATATTTACTAGAATGAATTGATACGAGTATTGATTGAAAATTTGATCATCTTTACCAGAAAATAATTTGTTTGATAGTTTGCCCCAATGAATTTAATTGACTCTTTACCAGAATGAATTTAATTGACACGAGTATTGATTGAAAATTTGATCATCCTTACCAGAATATAATTTACTTGATAACTTACCAGAATGGATTTATTTGACTCTTTACCAGAATGAATTAAATTGACACAAGTATTGATTGAAAACTTGATCATCTTTACCAGAATATAATTTATTTGATAATTTACCGGAATGGATTTAATTAACATATTTACAAGAATTAATTAAATTGACACGAGTATTGATTGAAAATTTGATCATCTTTACCAGAATGAATTCAATTGACTTATTAGAGGTTTTATTATGTACTTTAATAAATGAGAGTTATTTCTCGGAATACGATGCTGAATTAGGAAATTACAGTCATTAAAAAATGAAATAAAGAGTAGATCTACAATTAATTTATCCTTTACATTGTATATATTAATTATTTTCATATTTTTAGCAATAAATTGTTTTTTAATTGCTTTATTACTTAATATTTAGTAATGATGTTATCATTTATGTTTATAATTATTTAATTATTAAATAATTTATAATTAACAACTTTCCTTTTACATATTTTTTAATAAATTATCGTATTATTTTTTCATAAAAAATAAATTAATGCAATACTAGTTATCATATTAATTTATTTTTAGTATTTTTAATAAATTATGGTATTATTTATAAATAATAAAGTAATATAAAACTAATTATTGCATTAATTTATTATTAATGCGTATTAATTTATTAATAGTTAGTATTTTTAATAAATTATTATTTTAATTTATTAAAAATATTTACTGGCTAAATTTTTATTTTACAAGGGTAATTTTTTTTAAAGAAAACATATTAATATAGTTAAGAAGTATAAGTGTTAATTTCTCAAAACCTAAAAATATGCTTTGAATCGAAGAATTACCATAAAGATTTTTTTCTAATAATTTTTATTCTACCATTGTTTTTAATATTTTTTTTGTAATTATTATTTATAATTCTTTCGTTATATCTGGTACAAAATGTCCCCTATTTCAAACCGCCTCTAAAGTATATATTGTGATATATATTCGTAATGAAATAACTTCTTTAAACAAATTTAAGAGTGCAATTAAGAATTCGCGTGAATTAATATTCACCTTTAAATAATCGATTTATTTCATTAAAATAATCGATTCATTTCATTAAAATAATCGATTCATTTCATTAAAATAATCGATTTATTTCCTCAAAATAATCAATTTATTTCAGCTAAATATATATGCATTTGTAATATATATATATAATATTATAATTATTTTTTCGTTTAATCTGGTAAAAAAATTTCCCGTATTTCAAACCGATGCTCAAGTATATATTGTGATGGAAGGAAAATCCTCATCATCATTTTATATATAACAGTTAAGGAGTGACTATGAGGGAGATCCATCACCGGAACATGGACGCGGTGTGCTCCAGCGCCTTTCGCCGCAGAGAAGCGATACTGGTGCCGCGCCACACCTCGCTCGTTTCCGTCGCCATAGCGCACGGGGGCGGCGGGGAGTTCGACGGGCATCCGGGCGGAGTGGCGCCGGAAGCAGTGCGGAGGCCCGCGGCGTGGGGGATGCCGGCGGTGACCGGTGCGAGTCCCGGCGGAGGGGCGGTCCCGGCGCTGTGGTAGGGCGACTGGTACATGGGGGCGCAAGTGCTGGTCGTCATGGAGGGCAGAGAGCTTTGGGCCAGATGAGACGACACCTGCACGGCCATATACTGCAATCAATGAATAATGCTATGTCATCAATGAGTAATTAGAGAGTCAATGTAATAACATGCAATAACAATGATCGCGAGCAAAAAGACAAGGAAAGTTTTTAATTTGTTTACTACAGTCAAATTTGTACGGTTCAGTAATAGAAATACAGTTCAATAGAATCTATTTCTATAGTGTCCATTTCAGAAAAAATATAATTATACGTATAATTGTTATTGCATTTAATAGCAATGATCGAAATTAAAAAGATTAACGAATTTGTTATTTTTAAAAAATGTTTTAAAAAAAAGTCCTATTTTTATCTTAATCTAAATAGAAATATTGTTCTATAGAATCTATTTCAATAGTGAATTTTTAAAGTGAACATTTTACAAAAAAAAACAAAAAAAAAACAATGAATTATAATTTGTATATGTAATAACAATAATCGAAATCAAAGAGACAAAGAAAATTGTTTTCAAAAAAAATGTTTTAAAAAAAAGTCTTTTTTTGTCTTATTCTACTATTAGAAATACTGTTATTTTTACTGGGCATTTTTATAGTGATTATTTTACAAAAAAAAAAAAAAAAAAAAAAAAAAAATCATTGAATTATAATTGTTAATAAAGTTAATAACATGTAATAACAATAATAGAAAGTAAACAAGTAAAGAAAGTTAGTTTTAGGAAATGTTTAAAAAAGTCCAATTTTTATCTTAATCTACCAAATAGAAATATTGTTCTATAGACTATTTCTATAGTACATTTTTATGGTAACTATTTTACAAGAAAAATTATTACTATATTCTGCAACAAATTAATTCTACGGCATAAATGAATAATTAGCAAGTCAATGTTATAACATGTAATAACAATAATCGAAATAAAACTAGAGGTGAGGAACATTGCACAACTTTCAATTACACTATAATACAATCTCAATTGTTTCAATTTACAATTTGTTCACATTTACCGTTCTTATATTTTCATCATTCATTTAGAAAAAAATGGTCAGTTTGGCGATATTTTTTACCATTATTTTTGTATGGGTCTTAAAAAAAAGAAAAAGAATCTTCGACATATAGATGATTTTGGCGATATACTTTTCAATAATTCTTATATTATCCTTTCTTATAAGTGAAACTGAGGAGAGGAGAAAAAATTATCTTGGATGAGGTATGCTAAAGGAAATTGAGCTCTGTGTGAAAGGCATTCGTTTTTAAACTTTTTACGCCATTAAAGCATTTTTAATGTAAAATTTTGGAGGTGAGGCCGTTTAGAACATCTTAAAAGGCATTACCACAGCGATTTTGGACAAAATCGTTACAACCATTTTTTAGCAATTACTGAAAAACATGATATTTTAAATGGCAGCTACCTTATACGCATGCGTGATTTTGACGAAAACCTTAATAATAGGCCTCTGTGCCATCACCAACCCACACATCAAATTTGAACATAGTAGGTCAATTTGTTCCGGAGTTATGCTGACCACAGAAACACAGACAGACATATATATATATATATATATATATATATATATATATATATATATATATATATATATTTTTTTATGGACTGAATTCTATACTTTCATTACCCTGTGTGTACATATGGGTAATTGGAAGTGGAAAAGGAAAAAGTTTTTCTTTTCTCTCCGAAATAGAAATACTGTTCTATCTGTCAATTTTTATAATGCCTTTTTAGTGACTATTTAACAAAAAAGAACTATTGTTAATTTAGGTAAATAAATGATTCAGCAAATAATGCATAAGAAAGATGTTTAATATGTCTTACATTCGCCATTTATACAACTTTTATATCACAAACTTATCTACCGACTAATTTAAAGCTTTGTTGTACAAATATGTTTTTTTTTTTTTTATTCAGTTATATAAATAAATTAAATTTAAACAAAACACTTGTGTAGTCTTATTTTGCCGTCTGGCGTAATTTCAAGATTCCCAAATCTATTTACGATAAATCTAAACGATTAAATGCATTATTCTTATAAAACAATTTAAGTATTAAACCTCGTGAAAAATTAATTATTTATAATGAAATATAAATTTTAAAAATAATTAAGTACGATTACTTATAAAATAATTGAACGCAATGCTTATAGAAAAAGATTTGTTTTTGTGCGAAATAAAAATTTTAAAAAATTGATGTTCATTGTAAAAACAACCTAAATAATGCGTTCTATAGCGTATGTTTTACAACGAAAATAATAATAATAATAATAATAATATTAATAATAATAATAAATAAATAAAATTAATTAAAATTGCATCTATTTTCGTGATTCTACATAGTGTATAAAAAATGTATTGATTCATTGTTTGTTTTAATGCTTTTACTACAAAGGTTTATGAAAATGCTATACTCACGGATAAGTATTAATCAAGAATTTAAGCTTTTGTTTGATTAAAAAAAATTGAGTTTTTATATTATGAGTAATTTTGGAAGTTTTAATAAGGCTGCAGAAACAAACCTGATCAATTTATTAATCTTCGGGAGGAAAAAAAAAGCCTAAACAGTTCTAATCACTTCCCGATCACACTCGAATAAATAATAATTATTACATTAATAAATATTATTTACAAAGATTAATATATGTTTTTCCAATTTCTGTCCTCACTTGTAGTAAATAAAAAAAAAAATTATTTATCGAAAAATTAATGATACATTGTCGTGAACAAGACGGTAACACATTGTTGCGTTGATGGGTTCGAAAGATTTGAAGCCAAAGCAGATCAAAACTTGCAGATATTTATTCCAATATAACTCTTCGCAGATTCCTTTACAACTCCAGAACTTCTCGTTCTAGTAGACAGAATACAGATCTTTTCACAACAATAGAGCACAAAACAGCAGTTAAAAACTTGACAACACAACTGCTCAAATCTCTGCAAAAGACAATGCAATACAGTTCGCTTTCGGAACTCTCTGAATGCTCACTGAGACTCAGTATCTCAATACAATAATTCCAGTCAACTCACTGACTCAACTCAGTCAACTACTAACTCCCTGCTCACTTGGCCGGTCTTATATAGGGGAGGCGAACATTCTTGAAATTTATAAAGGTAGATATTTGGAGAACTTTCCAGATCGTCACAGTTTTAATTGGTATTGAAACTTTTGTAATTCATTCACAGATTCACACCAAAAAAGCACGCAAAAATTGTTTTATAAGAAAAAAATCAGAAAAAATAACATGCCTTCCCCCCCCCCCCCCCCCCTTAGAGCAATAGTGCGTAAACTCATTTGTTGCCTGTGCTAAGCAATATTTAAAATACTTTGATTAGGCAAAACAGAAAGATATAAAATTGCACTTGAATGTTAACTTATTCTCGTATTGTGTTCATTCAACATTCTTCGCACGACTTCATCTAGATCAATGGTATAATAAATACTGTTACGAAATTTTCACAGAGGAAAATGAAGACGCAGTTTTAACTTCTAAATAAAAACTAGAATTTTATACTTCCTACGAAGGCTTACAAAACTTCTCCGAACAATAGAACATTTTCTATCAAGCTTCAATACAAGCTTCGGTACGTACAACTTCGAACACAGCGATAACTCAGGCACAGCGAAAATAAACAAAAGATCCGATGCTTTCCGACTAGCGTTCGATACTCGACTGATCTCTGGGTTTTATTTTTCACTTCTTTTTATAGTCTCGCGGCAGAAATTTCTAGCAAAATCTAGTTAACCAATCACGTGGAGGAAATGCTTCAACATTTCTCGATTTTGATGTTGCCATTTTTCTAACATATATTATTGCTGTTAACAAATAAAATAGAAGGTTAAAAATAAATACGTAACCGTTTACAATTTTGTACAGAATAAAATAGAACTTTAAAATTAATGCGTCACTGTTTACAGTTACATACGGAATAAAATAAAACGGAACTTTAAAATAAATACATCACTATTTACAATTATATAAAGAAATTTTTTGAAACAATACTAATGAGGATTAAAGAAAGGCACAATTAAATATAATTCCCCTTAAGTGGGTCCGGCACATGAACATTTTTCACTTTATTAATATCAAGTTTATTAATGTTTATTAAAATTTAAATTCTTCTCTTTAAAATGATGCCACATTTGTAATTATATCCTATTTTTAAAGTTTTTTTTAATAGTTCTTTGAGCAAACAAAATGTAGGCATTTAATGCATGTTTTTCAACTTCGAAGCAGAATTTCTCAAAATGTCGTGTTTTTGGGGGCACATAGCTTAAAATCTATTTGACATAAATACTTGAAAATTTCTATACATGTTTCTCTAATGTATTTAAATACTTTAGCTTGAGGAATAATTTATAAGTAGCATACTTTAAAAAAAAATTTAATATATTAAATATATTTTTAGAAAGTCATAAAATTTCAACATATTTTTAAGTATATTTTTAGAAAGTCATAATTCTTTTAATTTTCAATAAAAAAAAATAAAAAAAAATCTCGTGTTAAAATATTTAAAAGTATCGAAATATTATACTGTGAAAGTTTCATAATGATTGAAGAATTGGTTATCCAATAAGATGCCCCAAAGTTGTGGAATTTAACATGGGCTCCTATGGAAAAGCCCCCCCCCCCCTTTTAAATAAGTTTGCAGTTGTATTTTATTAATGAACCTTGGAATACTCATAAGCACTTGATGAAGAAATTGTGTTCAAACGCTCATAATGGAATATTTAAGTTTGTAATCGGGAGGAATAATATTTTTATAAATCTGAGAAAAATAATTGGACTTTTGGAATCACATTACAAAACACTGTTTTACTTTCATGGCTTACCTAAAAATTATTCGTTCAGACTAAATTCATTTTAATAATACTTTAGTGGAATAGATTTTGGACAGGTTCCATAACTTAACGAGCATTTAATAACAAGGAAACGAAAAAAAAATTCCCTTCTTAAAATTGTTTATAAATTTATTTTTAAAGACGCAGCAGAAGAAATTTTGAAAGAAAATTGCCAGCTAAAAATCTCTAACTTATGCCAAACAAGTAAATCACTTCCTAAATATAGAAACGACCAAACCACAAGAATTCCAGTTTCACATTTTACTTTTGACATTCGTTATTTTGAAGACTTAATCCGATCAATTGTAATGTTAAGAAGTATTTTCTGTGCATTTTAGAAATGAGTAGCATTTCATCTCTTTCTACATGAAATTAGGTACGCTTATTACTGCCGAATATATCTCATTATTTTGAATTGAATCAGATAGTCGAATTGAGTTGATCGCTAACTTGGTTTATTAAATTTAAGGACTATAAAAAACATTTCGTGGCGAAAATTGTCGGTACTAGAGATATTACGGTACAGCCAAAGACTACAGTAGAATCTCGATTAACCGACTTAATTCGGACCAAAGGTAGGTCGGTTAAGCGAAAATTCCGGATAAAAGAGAGTTGTAAAAAACAATAAAAAGTAAATGATTTTCATTTATTGAATGCAGGACTTTTAATGTTTTTTTATGAAATAATTGTTGGAAATGAGTTTTTGTTGCAATAATCTCGATAATCTTTGTTTCGCTGCTCTATCCCGGAGTCTTTTTGAAGGCTTTAGAGCGAGGGAAAAGATTCCGGTTTAAAAAGAAACAAATGATTTATTACTCATTTGGGAGATTTTTTGATGTCGACTAAATGATTGCCGGTTAACAGAGAGTTCCGGATAAAGGAGGGACGGTTAATCGAGGTTCTACTGTAATTTGTACTTAGTGGTTTAGTCTTTTTGGACCATTTCAGTTTGAAACTGAATGAGTCAAAATTCGTATTGTTTACGTATTTTTCGGGTAAACATCTAAGTTTAATAAAAATAATCTTACTTTTGGTTTCACTTTACGAAACACTGTTTTGATTTATATCGCTACGCTCATAAACAAACACTTTTAACTGTGTTATGATTTGCCTTTATTTGGAAAAGTAGATCTCGATAAAAACATAAATATCTTAAACAACACATAAAAAAAAAAAAAAAAAAAAAAAAACATGAAAACTTTAAAATGATGCTAACATTCTTAAAAAATAAATAAAAAAAGTTCATCTGATAAGGGTTGGGAAAAAGTCCATACAACAGAAATAGCTCAATTTTTAACAAAGTAAGGAATCCTTCAAGATAATTTTTCTATCACATATTTTTTTTATATTTATATATACAGTAGAACCTCGATTAACCGTCCCTCCTTTCTCCGGAACTCTCTGTTAACCGGCAATCATTTAGTCGACATCAAAAATCTCCCAAATGAGTAATAAATCATTTGTTCCTTTTTAAACCGTAATCTTTTCCCTCGCTCTAAAGTTACATAAGTAATGGTGAGGCTTTTTGACTGTTTTTCTTAAGCACTGACGTGGTTAGAGCAACCTTCGGATGCAGATCAAACTGAACTATTGCCTTCAAAAAAAGACTCCGGGATAGAGCAGCGAAGCAAAGATTATCCAGATTATTGCAACAAAAACTCATTTCCAACAATTATGTCATAAAAAAACATTGAAAGTCCCGTATTCAATAAACGAAAATCCTTTACTTTATATTGTTTTTTACAACTCTCTTTTATCCGGAATTTTCGCTTAACCGACCTACCTTTGGTCCGAATTAGGTGGGTTAATCGAGATTCTACTGTCTATTTGTACAACTACCTAATGCCGAAATAAGGGCTCAGAGCAGCCAAAAAATGATATACCTTTTGTGGTTAAGTTCTCTTGGTATTTCCTCCTTTCTCTAGAAACTCCCGTCCTGCCATCTATCGGTCCACATACTCGCTGTGGTGCCGTTGCCACCGCTGAAGTGGTTGTAGTTGGAAATGTAATTTGGAGTCTGCAACGGAATTTCATTCATTACAAACAATATGCAGCCTTCGAGGCACGAGCATATATAGTATCATTGGAGGAATGAGCATGTTTGGGATGATGTGCATTGGCCAGCGTACTCACACCAAAAAATGAAGTCAGAAAACAGTGTTTTCGTAAAGTGATTTGAAAAGTTCTCAATAAATTACCACATCCTATTAATTGCTATTTTGGTTATCGATAGCATTTACTTTTTGGGCTCAAGCTGAGCGTAGTAACTTTCAATAAAATTATATGGGTAAGCATTTTAAAGAATATTGATACACCATTTGGTAATATCAAGCTACTTTAAATATTCTTGAAGATTTCTCCCTTCAATCGAAATAAGTTTAAATTTAGCTATTCAGTGAAAACAGTGTTTTCGTAAAGTGATTTGAAAGTTTTCAATGAATTAGCAAAACATTACTATTAACACATACCTTTTAGTTATACATTCTGTATTTAACTGAAGCTTATAATTATATTATTCAGAGATAGTATTAACTCTTAATAACATTATATAAATAGGCATTTTAAAAGCATATCGGCCAATTATTTAATAAAATCACGTTTATGTCCGTTTTAAATATTCTTGAATGTTTCTCCATTTTATCAAAATTAGTTTATTTTTATTATTAAATGAAAATGACGTTTTCGTAAAGAGATTTTTAAAGTGTTAATTAAATCAATTAACATAAACAATTGGGGTACATTATTTTTAGCTTTAAATTAATTGTATACTATTCCCAAGAGCTCATCAAATGAGCCTGTCTTTCTACCTTGTACGAAGAGAAGTATGCTTAGATGAAATAAATCGATTATTTAGATGAAATAAATCGATTATTTAAATGAAATGAATCGATTACTTAGATGAAATAAATTGATTATTTAGATGAAATAAATGGATTATTTAGATGAAATAAATCGATTATTTAAATGAAATAAATCGATTATTTAGATGAAACGAATCGATTATTTAGATGAAATGAATCGATTATTTAGATGAAATAAATTTATTATTTAGATGAAATAAAACGATTGTTTTAAGGTGATTATTAATTCACGTGAATTATTAATTATAAAATAGAAAAGATACTCCTAAACTTGTTTAAGGAAGTTGCTTTATTAAAAATATAAATCAAAGCTTTGAGAATAAAACAGTTACATTTCTAAACATTATACACTTTTTCCTTCCTAATGTAGCATTCTCTTAGTAAAATAGCTTAAATTGCTCTATAAGAATAAAATTGTTTGGTTAATATTTGGACCATTGGTTTAAAAAAAAATTGGAAGTTATTTTTTATGTAAAAATATTCTTTTTACAACTGAATTTTTTTTTTTTTATGGAATATTCCCTTATATAAATCTCTAACATTAATTAAGAAATAATTACATTATTGCATGTATTAAAGAAGTAATCAATAGCTGTATAAATATATATGAAAATTAAATAACAGATTGAATTTTACATTTAACAGTTTAGGAGCTTTGCTTTTTGAATTTGAGAATCTTTACCATTTATAGACATATCCGTTAAAAATTCCTTCTTTATTAAAAAAAAAAAAAAATTCTAAAATAATCTGTGTTTTTGCCTTTAAGATTAAACTGTTATAAAAAAAAATTACTAAGAAAAAAAGTAATTAAATCTTAAATACTTGATATGTGTTTAAGAAGAAAAAAAACATGTCAGATGCAATTTTTTTATTCGCGTTGGGACTTTTTTCTGGTTGAATACAAATATGACGATGATGATGAATATTTAATTTGTAGTCATAGGAGGCTTTTTTATGATTTTCTTTTCCAAATGTTCTTACTACGAAATGACATGAACAACTCTGAATAGCTCATACAATTAAAACACTATTAAAATTAGACATTTTTATTTATCATTTTGAAGAATTGACAAATATATTTCCATTGTGTAAAAACCATACAAATCTTTTTTTTAAGTTATTGCAACCAAATAAATCATTTTTAAATAAATAAGCATCACTTTATTTATTTTTTTCTAACAGAACTTTTTCGAAAAATTTTGCTCGGCAACCAAATGTTTTCTGTGAATTAATGGAAATGTAAAACGTGGCAACAAAATGGGACGCTATCATATGTTTTTTACCAACCAATCTATAGGGTAAAAAAAATCCTCAAATTCTGAGAATCGTTATTTTAATAACTGTGTCGATTTTAACAAAATTTTGATTTTGAATACACTGGTACTCGAAGTATAAATTTTAACTTTTGGGATTCATGACTTTACCTGTATTCTAATGCAGGGGCTCCCAGAATTTTAAACATTGCTTTCTAATTCTTAGAAACTGACTTAACCAAAACTATACCACAGCTTGGAAAGCATTTTTTTACATCATAATGCATAATTGTACACTTGAGGTGAATTTTACTTAAGGTATACATATTGTTGTAAAAATTGTCTGTATATAGTGTAAATAGTGACGTATTCTTTTAAAATTCTATTGTAATTTATTTTATCTTATTTTATTTATTAACAGCGATTATACAGGTTAGAAAAAGGGGGCAACACCTAAAGCAATCGAGAAATTTCGAGATGTTTCTTTATCGACGAATTGGCTGGAAATTTCGCGAATGTCCTCTCGCGCCAAGTATAAATAAGACTGGAGATCGGGAAAGTTTTGAGATTGACTTCGGACTTCGACGAGAGCTGATTGCTTTGTTTACTAGAGTGAGCTTGTATAATAGCTGTATTCGAAGTTGTTCTTACTGAAGTTTGTGTTGAAGCTTGAGATTGATTACGCTGTTGTCTTTGGAAAGAATTTTGTGCCTGTGAAGAGTGTATAAATAGAAGTTTTCATCTTAAAAACTGTGCCATCATTGCCTCAGTGGAAAAATTCATAACAATATACATTAGGAATTTCAAAATTTGACTCAAGTCTGCATTTTTGTTTTAATGTTTTAAAATATTCCCGAATTCATTACCTTTTAAAATAATACTATTTTCTTTCTGAGATCCAATTTACTTTTTAAATTACAGTGGGTTTTGGGAACCTATTTTGTATCACGTTCATTAGTGTCGTAAACTTTAAACGCTTTTTCTCAAGAATGACATTTTGGTGTTATATGACTTTACGCCAACGGTCATAACTTCGTAATAAATTATCCGATTTACAAAATTCTAATTTTGTTTTGTAGACATTAGTTGTGAATGTGTTTTCTATGGATAATCTAACATGTATTGTTATAAACACATTTTTTAATGAATATTTTAATCTTAATTTTTTGTTAAAAAATATGTATTTTTTTGGTAACTTTTTATTTAAAAATTTATAATTAAATAAATATTGTAGCCAAATTCAAAATTCTCCATAGGAATATGCGCTAATATAATATCTTTTATTTGCAGTAAAAATAATACCTCTAAGTTTATTACAAGTTTATTTATGTATGTTCTAATAATGTCCTAATTAGTCACTTTAAATGCAATTAGCTGATTAAAACATTGACGGAAAAATAAATTTTACATATATAAATACATCATTTTTAATACTGATATACTGCCAAAAAAGTTTGAAATTATTAACTAAAAATTAAAGAAAATCGTCTCAGTTGTATATGCATTCCTTAAAAAATAAGACGAGTTCTCCAATTGCACAACAAATTTGGCCTATATCGACTGACATTGGCCAATCACGATGTAGGAAGTTGCAAATCGGCCGTTGGATATTGATATTGGACAATATCGCCTTATATGTTGGATAAAATATGCTGGAAGTTTTGAGATGTGGATGTTGTATCAAAATTGAAATATTTTATTTAAAATAAAAGACTGAGGGCAAAATTAAATTTTGTGATATTTTTTAATATGTTTATTTAAAAAAAAAATTGTGTATTTTGAACGATGCTCGAGTTTCAGCCGCAATTGTCCAATTTTCCAGAACCCATGCTTCCACCTAATACTGCTGTGCCACCTGTGTTCTCATGACATTTTTATTATTCAGTCAAACCCGGTTAAAGCGAAATCGCTTTACACTAAATCCCGTTCAACGGGAAGCAGTTCATTGAAGTTTAAAAACTTAATGCTAATTTATTCGCTTAACACGAAAATTCCCATAATGAAATCCCGCTTAAGACGAGAAAAAAAATTACACTTTAAAGCACTTTTTTTATTAGATGAAACCTTGCTACGTTTTATAATGCAGCAAAACTTATATGCTTTAAATAATTTAGAAGAACTTAATTAATTTATTCGCTTAACACGAAATTTCCCCATAATGAAATCCCGCTTAAGACGAAAAAAAATTACACTTTAAAGCACTTTTTTATTAGATGAAACCTTGCTACGTTTTATAATGCAGCAAAACTTATATGCTTTAAAAAATTTAGAAGAGGTAAAATTTATAAGCTAAAATCAATAATCTTCTTTAAATGGTAAGTTACTGGTAATTAAATTTACTTTTTTCTTTCGTTACGTTCTCGTTAAACTATTGTATTAAATATGAACTTTTCCCTTTCTAAAAAACAGCAGTATTAAAAACAGATGTAGCTAATAGTTTAAATTTGCATAAATTAGGTGAAAAAGTATTGTAGATAGCCAACAAGAAAAATTTCGACGGTCCCATCAATTTCATGTTTAACGGGATTGACTGTAGTTTAGTCTGTTTGACTGTACAATCAAAATTCTAGTTCCAAAAGACTTAATAAATCAACACAGGAAGTATATTCTCCTGATTCATTTCACCCACTGTCACATAAATCAATATTATTCAAAAGAAAAGGAAGGTAGGCAAAAGTCTCGTGATGTTTATGATATGTTTATTTACACACACAAAAAAATCCAATTTTGGAACGAATGCTCGAGTTTCAGTCAGAATTAACCAATCTTCCAAAACGCCCGTTTCCGAAATTGTTCAATACTGCTGTGCTACATGGGTTATCATGAGATTATCGCGACATATTTTATCATACTTAGAAAACAGAAAGCTTGTTAAAACTTCCAAGTAAGGTACGGATTTTGCTCCAATAATTGTCGACATAAAAGCCCGCCAAATTATGGCAACCATAGAAAGTTAACTTTTTTATTAAAAAAAAAAAAAAAAAAAAAAAAATGGCCCCTGCAGTTTTGAGTGAGATGTGTTCTTTGGTATTATAATTTATAGCGTCCTGCGTAACGTATTTTTTTTTCTGCGGAGCTTCTGTAAGCCAGTATATATACATATATGTGGTTAATTCATTGCTAATGCTCGCTTCCTGCCTTATAAGTTAGAGAACATGAATAAAATATCTTTCTCTTTTCAGTGTTTCGTGCTATTTTTATAGAACAAGATTAATATTAACCTCAATAAATTGGGAAAAGCTTACTTAAGCTCAATGAATACGCTGTAACGATGTGTAAACCGGCCTTGATAGGCTGGTCGGAATGATGTGTGTCCGATTGGTTAAACCTCTTATAGTATCCGTGGTTAGAGAAGTAAAATATTAGTTAAAATTTAAACTTAAAAGCGAGTATTTTCTTTTTGTTATAACTTATATTTAAATTTAATATAAAACTATGGCCCAGGTTACATCAATATTACTATAAGAGATGTGATTTGTCCGGAACTATATCTTCACGCGGATGGATCCATTTTACTGCAAAAGTGACAGTAATACATTAATTAAAATTAAAATTTAAAAGCGCTTATTTTCTTTTGTTATCAACATACATTTGATTTTAACACAAAACTGTGTGCGCAGGTTATATCAGTATTGCTATAAAAGTTTTGATTTGTCTGGAACTATATCTTCACGCGGATGGATACATCCTACAGCGCTATACTCAAGAATGTAGTAATGTTGTCCCGAGGTACATTTGTACAAATATCGCGTTCGTTGTCGAAAATCATCTTGGCGCAGAATCCGTACCGTACTTGGAATTTCAACCGAAAGCTCAATAACATAAAGAAATCAAAAACACGGGTAGATAGATATATTCACCTGGTTCATTCCGCCCATGGCCGCCGCGGCCGCCGCCGCACTGTGCTGGGACAGGGACTGCGCCAGCGGCTGTCTGGCGAGCGCTGGGCCCAGCGGCAGACCGGAGGGTGTCGACATCTGGGACATGGGCCACCGCGTGTCCTGTCCGAAGGAACAGAAGGAATCTCCCATCGACCCGAAGGGGGGCAGGGAGTGGGAGGGGAGGAGGGAGCCCGGATTGCGGAACACGTTCGTCGTCTTCTTGCGCTTCTTCCACTTGGCACGACGATTTTGGAACCACACCTGCCAACACACAATTTAGATTATTTCACTGTTTTTAAATAACACAGATACTCAGTGTTATAAATGTACAGGATAGTGTTAGTGATGTTATCGGTATTGTATCAAAATCAATTTATTAACCCCTTGTAGCTGTGCATCCAGCTCTTTCCCCGCTCATGGTTTCATTTTGGCTTTTTTTGCGATGTTTAATTGTATATTCAAATCTGAGTTAACAGATGGCGTTAGATGTTCAAATTTCTGCGAAATATACGAGCATTTTTGGCAGTATTTTGCGCGCTCTACTCAAATAGTCCGAGAGGCGACTGCAATTTTTGGACCCCATAGAACATCAATCTGAATTTTTTATAGAAATCTGAGAAAAGTTAGTAGATTACGAATCCACTGGTCTGCCGTGGCAAAAATGGCCGAAACTGATCAATAATCGATTTGGAATGAGTTGAACTGAAATCCGATTGCCAAATATGTCATAACTTGCCAAAAATAGAACAAACTTATTCGTCTGGCAACCCAATTCATTTTGCTTTTCAATGAGAAAAAGCGGAAACGATTTCTGATCTTTGGCTCGAAAAACTTGCATCTTTTAAAAGTAAGCCAAATGAGCGATATCAGTTACGTCATCAGTGACGTAATGTTTATTGCCAATTTGGCTCCCTTTTAATAGATGCAAGTAGACCGTCGCCAGAAATCCGAATCGTCTGCAACCTTCTTAATTGAAAATTAAAGAGTAAGGGTTACCATATAAAAAAAATGCTCATTATTTGGCAAGTTATGGCGCATTTGGCAATTGGATTTAGTTCAACTTATTAAAAGTCGACTTTTTACCAGTTTCGGCCATTTTTGCCACGGCAGACCAGTGGATTCGTAATCTACTCACTTTTCTTCAATTTCAATAAAAAATTCGGAACGGTGTTCGATGGGGTCCAAAAATTGCAGTCGCCTCTCAGTCTAAAAGCTCAAAGATGTCTGGCAGAAAGCGTTTCGCTCAACGAGAGGGTTAAGAGGTATTCATTGTAAGGATAATTCCCTGTCCTAGATTTGTAACAATCTTTTAGCCCAGTGCATTTAGAAACTACTTTGTATAACCACCTTAACATTTGGCTGGTAGAGACGAAAAAGATCACGCAGTGAAATGACATAAAAAAAAATTCATTTGATGTCTATCCATTACAAATGAAAATTAAAATTGCAAAAAACAGTATCAGGTAGATCCACTGCATATTGACGTAAGGATTTATATTAGACGATTCGAGTTTCGTATTTTTAATTTATGTCATTTCATGAAGTGACCATTTTTTAATCAACTCGCCAAATGTGTAAATTAGAGGTCGGCGATTTATCGATACGACGATATTTAAAAAAAAAATATCGATAGTAAATATATCGATACCAGTCACCGATATATCAATATTTTCAAATATTTTTAGTTTTTTGACTATCGTTTTGTAATTTTTGCGTCTAATTTGCGTCTAATTTGTTTGCGTCTAATTTTCAATACTAAAAACATCTCTATCAGCAAAATATGAGGTAAACTACTTTTCAAAATTTCTTTTTTAAAAATAAATGTGAATTTATGCATTTTTGTCATGAAATCATGAAAAGTAGAGATTCGCCCCGAAAAACTTCGTTTCTGGAAAAATTGAAAATCAAATAAAAATTATGCATCGATATATCGATATTTTATTGATATTTTTTTCTATGCAACGATATATTATCTATATTTATTTTGATCGATATTTCCGACCTCTATTATAGATAGTAGTTTCTAAATGCACTGGGCTAGGAAATAGTAACGTAACGAGTACAGGGTATAATCCTTACTAAGACTTCTTTTTAAAAACAAAACCACATTTGACACACACACACTTTATTATTTCGCTGCTACAAATAATCAGTGTTATAATTATACGATTAATATTAATCAGTCTTTATTAAAAGGAAGTCCAAGTAACTCTACTCGCTATGCTACAAGCACAGAGCATTTAGAAACTGCTTTCTATTAGACTGAGAAGCAATTTTTGGACCGAACATCATTCTGAATTTTTGATAGAAATTGGAGTGAGTAGAATACGAATCCACTGTCTGCCGTGGCAAAAATGGCCGAAACTGGTCAAAAATAGACTTTTAATAAGTTGAACTAAATCCAATTGCCAAATACGCCATCCCAAATAATGAGCATTTTTTTTTTTTTTTTTTTTGGTAACTCTCACTCTTTAATTATCAATTAAGAAGGTTGCAGACGATTCGGATTAGTGGCGATGGTTTACTTGCATCTTTCACAATGAGCCAAATTGACAAGAAACATTAAGTCACTGAGGACTTAACTGATGTCGCCAATTTGGCTTACTTTTAAAAGAAACAAGTTTTCCGAGCCAGAGATCAGAAATCGTTTACGCTTTTTCTCATTGAAAATCAAAATGCAGAGGGGTTGCCAGAAGAAAAAGTGTGTTCTCTTTTTGGCAAGTTATGACATATTTGGCAATCGGATTTTAGTTCAACTCATTTCAAGTCGATTTTTGAACAGTTTCGGCCATTTTCGCCACGGCAGACCAGTGGATTCCTAATCTATCACTTTTCTCCAACTTCTATAAAAAAATTCAGAATGATGTTCGATGGGGTCCAAAAATTGCAGTCGCCTCTCGGACTATGACATTTGGTACGATCACTTAATGAAATGACATAAATTCTTTTCATTTACTTTCTGTCTATTATAAATGAAAATTTAAAACACAAGCAGACAAAACCAGGTGCTGCATGGGCATTGACGTAAGGATTTCAACTACAAAATAAAATTTATTACGCGCTATTTTCTAGTTTTTAATTTATGTCATTTCACTAAGTGGTTCTTTTTGTCCCTACTCATCAAATATCAATGTTTTATAAAAAAGTAGTTTCTAAATGCACTGGGCTATAAGATTGTAACATAGCGAGTATAGGGAACGATCCTTACTATACTAAACTTCAACTTAACTTGACATCACTAATCGTCACAGTGCTCATAGACAAGTTATCCATTTTGGCGGAGTGAAAGTATAATGCTCGCCAAACCACAACCCTGTAGAGAACAAAAGACTATAAAGTTTGAGGAGAATTATGTCTTCACTCCGCTAAAATGGGTTAATTGCCTATGAGCATGGTGAAGATCTATCGTCTAGTGATGTCAATTTAAAAGGGAGTTTAGTATAGGACATCCTCTTTAAAAAAAAAAAAAAAAAAAAAACCTGACAAACAACACACACACACTTTATTTCAGGACATTTCACTGTTATTGGTAATAGAATGAGAGGGGACTGCTCAATTAGTTACCTCATCGAACATTATGATGAATTTTTTATAGAATGCAATAGATCATGAATACACTGGTCTGCCGATGCCAAAATGGCCGAAAACTGATCAAATCAAAAAATCGACTCTGAATGAGTTGAACCAAATCCGATTGCCAAATATGTCATTAGATGCCAAAAAAAAAAACCTCATTTTCTTTCTGGTAACCCAACACTCTTTAATTTTCAATTAAGAATGTTGCAGACGATTTCTCTTTTCTGGCGTCAAGACATTTCATCCTTTTAAAAGTCAGCTAAGTTGGCTATACATATTACGTCATCAATGATGTAATATTTCTCGTCAACTTGGCTCACTTTTAAAATATGGAAATATATTTTTCGCCAGAGAATAAATATCGTCTGCACTTTTCCCTCATTGAAAATTAAAGAGCTGTTGCTTACCACGTAAAAGAAAAAATGCTCATTATTTGGCAAGCTATGACACATTTGGCAATCGGGTTTAGTTCAACTCAATGAGAGTCGATATTTGAATAGTTTCGCCCATTTTTGTCTCGGCAGACCAGTGGATCTATTAACATTTCTATACATTCTATAAAAAAAATTCAAAATGATGTTCGGTGGGGTACCTAAATTTGTTGTCTCCTCTCGAACTGAAAAAGGGAAAAAACCATTTCATTCTGTAGACATGGAATTAGTGTAAAATGCAAATAAAAGTACATAAATTCTTTGATTAATATTATATGGACTGGAATGTTTTTTCCTGGACTCATTATATTCTTAATATTACATTCTGGTGAATCAGGTTAATCAATATTAAAATTTCATCTTAATCAATATTTATAATTTTATATCGATTAATATTAAATTAACATTATTGATATTATTATTAATATTAATAATAATATAATTAATACTTACTATTTTTAACAACAACAATAAATATTACTACTGATTAATATTTGTTAATTACAATAAACGTTAATGTTGATATTTGAACTCATTGTTATTATTAAACATTAATGTTAGATAACGTTTTTAATATTAAACGTTAATGAATATTGCTTCTGCTAATAAACATTAATGCTGATTAACTGTTATTTCTTGAAACAATAACAACTGTTGTGCAAGGATTTTTTAAAAAAAAAAAAGGAATTGGTCATTGACGTTGTTTCATGCCTCATGTATTAATTTTTATAATCAGTACTACTGATTAAGAGAGTAGATATTGAATACAGTGTAATACTGATAAATATTATTGGAAAAATAACAATACTGACCATCTGTATTTTTAGACAATAACACTGATTGATATTCCAAAACAGTAAAAGTGGTAAAACTTACTATTTTTATTCTCATAATTCATAAAAGTTGATTACTGAATAAAACAACCTGTGAAACTGATAACTATTTCTTATACTTATAATTGCAATCAGAAGGACTCTTAATAATTCATATATATATAGACAGAAATACAGACGATTCACGTTATTTTGGCATTAAAAACAACAATACCCATTACTATTATAGCGGTAATCGCAAAAGGTAATCCTGATTACCATTTTTAAATCCTTTATATAAAACTTTGATTTCGTGTATTTGTCGAGGGTGGCGTAATCTGCGGAGGCCGTCATCTAATCGAGCTGAAACTTGACAGATAGGTTCGATGTCGATGACAATGCATTCTATAACAATTTGTGGCTGTTACTGTCACTAAAAGGTCGCTTTTACGGAATACTAATTAACCAACTTGCCGTTATCCAAGCGTATTAAAATCGTTAATGAACCGAACGTAGTTGAAACTCTTTACTGTTGCCAAAATTGTTTTAATAAATAAATAATAAAATTACTTTTAATCAGAATAAATAAATGATATTTGGATGCGAGAGCATACATCCACTTTCATTTTTAATAAATCAATTTGTAAGCGTAGTTTGCCGCAAGCTGATAGAAACGTTTTTGATATCGGCGCTGTTTCAATAAATATAAAAGTTGACATTGCAAATAAAGGAATTTTTTTTTTTTAATTTTTTTTTTTATGGGTTTTACTATTATAGTTATAAAGAGTCATTCTGATTACAACTATAATTCATATTTATACACAGAAATGCTGATTCACATTATTTTAGCATTAGAAACTCGTTGCTATTAGTGTTGTAATTCCAAAAAGTAATACTGATCACCATTGTGCTTAAGGTATACGTATAGGTTTCAACATTTTTTTTTTTTAATTTCTTTAATTTTATTAATTAATTAACATTTAATCAACTAATTAGGCTTATTTCGAACGGTAATGACAAAAATTCTAATTATCCCACAGATACAATTTTGGTGTTAAATAATACAGAATACTCTGATATATGTTTTGACCTTATTAACAGAATTTTTCAGTGTGTATATTTTGTGATATCTTGCTTTAACTGAATCTATTAGAAAAATCCAAGTTTTTTTTATACAGAATCTTATCTTTAAAATTCAATTAAAAAAATATTTATTTACAAATCACTTAGTATTTAGGGTCAAAACATTCAACAATGTATGCAGATTATATGGCAAAAAAACAAATTTCAAAAAATATTATTTCAACTGGAGTTATTACTGTTTGAATGAAATGCAAAATAGAAAAAAACTACAATCTGAGAATAACTTTTAAAAAAGTATTTTTTATATACAAAACTGTTATTATTATACTAATTATTATATATTTCCTTTTTAGTATGCTCCTCCATCATGGGGTTTCCTTCTTTTGTGTTGTTTTTATTTTGTTTTTTACGACTTTACAAATCTTCCCCGATTTTTGCGATTTGAAGCCTATACGTATACCTTAAATTAAAACTTGACTTCTTTTTCAAAAGCTTGGCCTTACAGTAACAAATCGTATCAATATTTAAGTGAAAGTATTTAAGTTAATTAATATCGAAGCAATTTTGATATTAAGTTATTAAAAATAATATCAAATATATTCTTCAATATTGTAATTATTTTCAGATTAATATATAGATTAATATATAGATGTTAATATTATCTTTAGTTACTCAAAATATTAAACGGGTCCATTGCATTTTACTTAGGATAATTTATTGCTGAATTTCTTAGAGAAGGTATTTTCTGTGAACGGAAAAGTTGTTTTCATGTGTAGAAAATAGAATTCAATTCAAAAACTAACTGTAACATTTCATAATAAAGTCATGCCGACCAAAAGGTATAGTGGTTAGCGTGCTGGCTTCTAGACCGCGAGGTTGCGGGTTCCGAGTCCCGTGTTAGGCATGGGTGTTTGTAAATGTATGTTGGCTTGTCTAATGACGAATGTTTCGGCGCATTATAGCCCTCGTGTTGCTGACGGCGTCTGATAATCTGAATACCATAATAACGTCATTATTCGGTTTTGAATTACTGTTTTGAGTTGCGGCAATTAATTTTTTTTTAGAAATAATATTTATTTCTTAGGGGGTTTGGAACATCACACAACTTTCAGTTACATTATAATATTGGTCATTGTATTAAAATTCATGGTGTTATGTATCTCTTTCATATTTTCCCTTATTTAAATAAAAATGGTCAGTTTAGCGATATTTTTGGCAATAATTTTTGTATGGGCAAAAAAATACCGTCAACATGGTGAGATTGGCGATGTTATTCGATAAACATTACATAGTCCATTCTTGTGTGTGAAACAGAAATAAATAAATCGTTGGTGGGCGATGCTCAAGGGCAGAGAGCTTTGTGTTAAAGACACTTGTTATTTCGCTTTTATCACATTTCTACTGGAGTTTCAAAAGTGGGAGTGATTAGAACACCCTAAGAGACATTATCACAGAGATTTTAATCAAAGTCGTTTTTGAGCCGTTTTGTAACATGATTTTTTTTAACATGATTTTTTTTTCATGATTTCAACCTATGATTTCATACCATGATTTCATACGCATGTGCAATTTTGATGGAAAATGTTAATGGTGGCCATCACTAACATGCACGCCGACCAAAAGGTATAGTGGTTAGCATGCTAGCTTCTAGACCGCAAGGTTGCGGGTCCCGTGTTAGGCATGGGTGTTTGTAAATGTATGTTGGCTTGTCTAATGACGAATATTTCGGCGCATTATAGCCCTCGTGTTGCTGACGGTGCTAGATAATCTGAAAACTACCAACCACTAAATTGCACACAAAATTTGAACATCGGGGATGAATTTGTTCGGGAGTTATTCTGACCACGTAGACACAGAAATATTTTCTAGACTGCTTTTCTGAAATCCGGATGTTCCAAAACGCAGAGAAATACTAAAATAGATTATATTTTTTGTGGACCGAATGTTATACTTTCATGGCCCTATGTAACCATATGGGTACTTGAAAGTAATTAAAGGCCATAATACAAAACTTAATGCAACAGAAAAAGTCAATGTTATCAGAAATATCTTTTATACAGTAGAATCTCGATTAACCGACCTAATTCGGACCAAAGGTAGGTCGGTTAAGCGAAAATTCCGGATAAAAGAGAGTTGTAAAAAACAATATAAAGTAAGTGATTTTCGTTTTTTGAATACATGAATTTTAATGTTTTTTTTATGACATAATTGTTGGAAATGAGTTTTTGTCGCAATAATCTGGATAATTTTTGTTTCGCTGCTCTATCCCGGAGTCTTTTTGAAGGCAATAGTTCAGTTTGATCTGCATCCGAAGGTTGCTCTAACCACGTCAGTTCTTTAGAGAAACAGTCAAAATCCTCACCATTACTTATGTAACTTTAGAGCGAGGGAAAAGATTACGGCTTAAAAAGGAAAAAATGATTTATTACTCATTTGGGAGATTTTTGATGTCGACTAAATGATTGCCGGTTAACAGAGAGTTCCGGATAAAGGAGGGACGGTTAATCGAGGTTCTACTGTACTTATTTTTTTAGAAATCATATAATTCACAGATCTTTCTAAGGCAGTGGAAAGTATACCTCCCACCAACTTTAATTAATTTTTGAATGGCGATTGGAAGCTCCCGGCGGGAAACATACTTCCCAAAAAATCAAATTAATTTAATATCATTTATAAATCACACAATCTTAAAAATATTTTAACAAAACATCACTAGAAAAAAAAATGCCCCTTAAAGTGTTAAAACAGCAGGGTGACAGCTTACATAGCCCCACTCCAAACTTTCTTCAATTACGTTCATCATGTTTATTACTGAGTCTAACTATTCAGAAAATATTAAAAAAAAAATATTCATTGAAAACAAAAGCTCTAAAAATGGGTTATCAAAAACCCATGGGTTATGCCTTTATTGCCATATGTAAACGTATGGGCAATTGAAAGTAAAACTAAAACCAAATTCGTCGCTTACATTTTATTGTTCAAATATCTAGAAAAGTAAAAATAAAGCCGTTTCAAACTTAGACGGCATTTCAAGAATGTAACAATTGCTACTGCTTCGGAAACGGTAGACGTATTCCAATATACGGTGTGGGACGTGGCACTTTATGCATATTTAATTGTAAGAAAATTAATCCGCAACAAAGATTATTCTCTTCGACTTACTGCAGATTTGTATTGTTTTTAATAATGAATAATAAGTAAAGATTGTTCTCTTCGACTTACTGCAGATTTGTATTGTTTTTAATAATGAATAATAATGATTTGTATTGTTTTTAGTAATGAATAATTTCCATATTTTACAGTTAAAATGATTTTGTTATGATAAACTCATATTTTTAAAATCCTTTTTATTAACTTCGATTTTGTGCAGGTGTGTGGATGGTTGGTTGTGTATGGCGATGGTGAGAAAATCTGCGGAGGCCTAATTAACCCCCTTGCCGTCATCCAATCGATCTGAAACTTGACAGATAGATTTGATGTCGATGACAACGCATTCTATCAAATTTTGTGGGATTTCACTGTCAATAGAAAGTCGCTTTTATGGAATACTAATAAACCAATTTTCCGTCATCTAATCGCGCTGAAATAGCATTTAACCAATCATTGAAAAAACTCTTTCCTGTTGCCAAAATTGTTTTAATAAATAAGTAATAACATTGTTTGAATCGGAATAAATAAAAGATATTTGTATGTTGGTGCATAAATGCGAGTTCATTTTTAATAAATAAATTTTGAAACGTAGTTTGCCGCACATTTTGCTGATAGAAATCTTTTTGATATTTAAAATTAGATGGAGCACACGCTGTTTACAGAATCGGCGTTGCGTTAATAAGTATAAAAATTGGCGATGCATCTAAAAGATTTATGTTAAAATTTTTGTTTTTACTGGTTATATTATTATAATATATAAGCTGTAAATGGCTCAGAAAATAGGTATATAAATAATAGAAAATATTTTTTTTTTTTTTAGTAAATAAATATCATTCATGTTTAAAAAAAACATCAAATCAGTTGATACAAACTTTTTAAAAAATACTAATTTTATGATATCGAAAGGGAAGAAATATTTCTGCAAATCTTCAGAGACTGAAAAAAAAAAAAAAAAACTCTCTAAAAGGGAAGACCAAACATTCATTTTGCGTTACTCCGCATAAACGTTAATTTACCGAGAACTACCACGAATATTTTTAAGGAAACATTTTTGAACGTAGAAGTAAATTTTGTTCTATAAAATGGTAATTTCATTTAGTTTATATCTCAAGAATATATGCAGATATTTTCAAAAAAAAAAGAAGGAAAAAAAAAAAAGACATTCAGAACCTTTACCGGATAAATTGAAGTCGGGATATTTTTTGTTCCGTTTATATATGAAACCATATCACACCAATAAAATGCTATAATCTTAATTAAGCAAAACTGTTGTAGCTGGAAAAGATAACTGATTAACTATTTGTTATCAGAGAGATGTACTTTTAAGAATCTCTAGGATTTATCAGTCGCTATAAATTCATTTTTTTTTTTTTATTGTTATTATTTTTTTTTATGCCGCATTTGCTAAAATCTAAAGTGACATTAATAAATAATCGACAACGATATTTTCATTTAATGTTTCAATTAGTTTTTTTTTTTTTATCTTACCAGAGTCTCTAGACGCTTCATGAACGATAGAAACCCCATTTATGAACAGATATTTCAGTTCAGTTTGGATTTTTTTTTCTGTTTAAATTATCGTTTCTATTTCTGCAGCCCTCCTTCCGTTTAATATCAGCGCGATTTCTCTTCTTGATGCACTTTTTGAAAAGGCTGCTATTATACATTTGAAGAAGTCCTTGAGGAATGATTTCAATTTTATTCGTTTTTCCTTTTTAAAAGGCAGTTTTGTTACACTTTTAAAAATGCTGTAGGAAGCGAAATAAACGCAGCGGAAGAAGAAGAAAAACTGTTGGTCCCTAGACATCTATAACACATCCAAATTTCCTTCACTTTTCGGGGGAATAAAGCGGATTCCGGCATTCTTCGCATTTAGGAATTTTATATATATTTCCGAGGATCGAAAATCTCTCGAAAGGAAGGCGGGATGAATAATAAAAGATCTCGCACCTGACTAGCGCCATTTTATTTTTTATTTTATTTTTTTGTCTATCTCTATCTCTCTTCCACGGTAATACTTCAATCGCAAGCGAAGAAATGAATACAAAAATAACTAGCTTCATTCATTCATTTTTTTTTTTCTTTCTCTTTCTCTCTCTGGTAATACTTCAATCGGCGAGGAGAAAGAGAAATGAATATAAAAAGGTAATAAAAGGAACGGGAAGGGGGGGGGGGGAGAAAAAAAATGTTTATATTAACGGGGCAGATTATGGTCATTTGGTTGTTGCTATTCATTGGGGGATATCGCTTTGCTTTTATGCCTTTTCATAAGGGGGGGGGGGGGGGGAGTATGTTATACCCCCTCGCAAAAAGATTTCGGGGAGGCACGGGAAGAAGGGGGAGGGGGGGGGGTAGGTCCCTTAGGGAAGCGGCGCAGTTTATAAATTACCCGCGATGTCGCCTGACAGTGGGGTTGGGGCGATTTTCTCGTCTGCCAAGCATACCCGGGAGGATCGTTAGCTGGCGAGGAATCTGGCAACGCGCGCGCATCCGACACCGAACTCGCATTTGATATTAATGCGGTTTTGCTGTCCCCCATTAAAAAGTAATCCGTCCCCGACGCGACAGAACTTCCCCCCTTCCCCCTCTCACTTCACTTCGCTTATGCATCCTTCTCCCCCCCCCCCTTTTCCTTCCCCGAGAATGTTTCCCTGATAATGCATTCCCGGAGTCACCAGGGGACGCGGCCCGCACACGAGGAAGATCTTTTAACTTTTCCCTCGCTCGCGAAGTTGAGTTGTTTTAGCGAACGCGCTAAAAGGAAAATGGGGGGAAAGGGGGGAGGGTGGGAGTTGATGGTAATATTTCTTTCCTTGAAAGCTCCTAGTCGTAATTAAGCGCCGCTTCAAAAAGCCGTCAACTTGCCAAACGCCCGCATAAATGCAGTCCCCCAACTCATAAAAGTTCTTTTTTTTTTTTTGTTCTTCCTTCCATCTTCTTTCGCTTTCGGCTTGGAAAGAAGAACTAAAAGTTGGGTAAAAATTCCATCATCTGAACACTTTATTGGAAGGTGAAGAGCTCTCTGCTAGAATTCGATTATCCATCATATCTCTCGCAGCATCAAGAACCCCCTTAATTGAATATGACAAGCGCAGTTTTCTCGCGGTTAAAACACTTTTTAATTCCACCCTTTTGGCTGGTGGGGGCTAAAAGCACAGACGATCTCTTTCATTAACGTCTTATTTACCTTTTCAAAAATAAATTACGCTTCGTCCGAGGGTATATTTCTCATCGATGGAGATATAATCACTTTCTTTAAAGCGATCCTGACCCGATCAATGATTATTTTAAATATATCGAGAGGAGAAGTTGAGCGCTTCCTGTCTCCATGAATTAAATGAGTCAATAAAGAATGTCGTGTTTATTTGTTCATTTGCGCCTGAGGTTGATTAAAAAAAGGGAAGTTGAGTTTTCGAAATGAGTTTTAAGTCGTCGTCGTCAAGTTGTGGAATTGCGTTTAAAGATTGAATGGTGTATGACCATAAATAAGGTCGCATTTAATCGCTGTCACTTTAACCTCGGATTCTATTGGAAGAATCTCTTTTTAAATCTTTTATATTAACTTTGGTTTTGAGTGGCGAAGGAATCTGGGGAGGCCTAATTAACCCCCCCCAACTTGCCGTCATCCAATCAGGCTGAAACTTGGCAGATAGGTTCGATATCGATGACAATGCATTCTATCAAATTTTGGGGCTGTTGATGTCACTAAAATGTCAATTTTTGGGAATACTAATAAACTAACTTGACGGCATCCAATCGCGTAAAAATAGGGTTGCGTTGGTGGGTTCGAAAGATTTGAAGCCAAAGCAGATCAAAACTTGCAGACATTTATTCCGATTTAACTCTTCACAGATTCTCTTAGAACTCCAGAACTTCTCGTTCTAGTAGACACAATACAGCTCTTTTCATAACAATAGAGCACAAAACAGCAGTTAAAAACTTGACAACACAACTGCTAAATCGCCGCAAAAGACAATGCAATACAGTTCGCTTTAGAACTAC
The DNA here is from genome assembly GCA_963978545.1 of Linyphia triangularis. Taxonomy (NCBI): domain Eukaryota; kingdom Metazoa; phylum Arthropoda; class Arachnida; order Araneae; family Linyphiidae; genus Linyphia; species Linyphia triangularis. The sequence continues at coordinate 109,931,667 of OZ021723.1, read as the reverse complement.
TCGGAATGCTCACTGAAACTCAGTAATTCCAGTCAACTAACTGACTAACTTCAGTCCACTAACGGACTCAGCTAACAACTAATTCCATCACTCGCTCTCCTGAGCTTTTATAGGGGAGAAGAACATACGTGAAACTTCTAGAGATAAATATTTGGAGAACTTTCCAGATCGTAGTCGAAAAGCCCTATACATGTACATGGGGACCGAAAATGTCGCCAAATGGTCGCCAAGTTTGGCGACAAAAATTAGGCGCCAAAACCAGCGCCAATTTGGCGAGATTGCCATTACCATAATGTTAAATGCCCTGCTCCTTAAAACTCGCTTCCTAGAGTTACCTCTGTAAAACTCGTTATCAAGCATCAAGACCCATATTGCAGGGAAGCCAAGCTCACGACGAACTATTGCACTGCCTTATGCGAAATGTACATACATTTTCCTATTTACAAAATTAACACTACGAAATATTTACAAATATACAAAAATTCGTAACAATAGCATTTAACAGATTATTGAAGAAACTCTTTCCTGTTGTCTAAACTTTTTTTAATTGAATAAGTAAGATATTTGGATATGAGTGCATAAATTCACGATCATTTTTAATTAAATAAATTTTAAAACGTACTTTGCCGAACATTTTGCTGATAAAAATGTTTTTGATATTTAAAATTAGACGCAAACACCAAGCACACGCTGTTTACAGAATTGACTCTGTGTTGATAAAGATAAAAAAAAAAAAAATTGCGATACATAAAAAGAATTTATATTAAAACTTTGTTTTTATGGATTATATTATTATCCCTCTCACTTCAATCTCGGATTCTATTCAAGATTCTCTTTAAGTCTCTATGAAGAACTTTTCCCCACTCTCTAGTCGAGATGATAAACTTTCATTTCCGTCCATATTTAAAATCTTATTGAAAGTAAATGAAACAAACGGAAGTAATGTAGATAATTATTGAAATATCGTGCATAAATAATCAATAGAAATTGAAGATTGGTTTGGTTTAGAACTTCCGAATATTTTTTTTTTTTTTAGGCCACTTATGAAGTGTTTAACACGGCCCTATACAGTAAAATCTCGATTAACCGACCTAATTCGGACCAAAGGTAGGTCAGTTAAGCGAAAATTCCGGATAAAAGAGAGTTCTAAAAAGCAATAAAATGTAAAGGATTTTCGTTTATTGAATACGGGACTTTTAATGTTTTTTTATGACATAATTGTTGGAAATGAGTTTTTGTCGCAATAACCTCGATAATCTTTGTTTCGCTGCTCTATCCCGGAGTCTTTTTGAAGGCAATAGTTCAGTTTGATCTGCATCCGAAGGTTGCATGTCAGTTCTTTAGAAAAACAGTCAAAAGCCTCACCATTACTTATGTAACTTTAGAGCGAGGGAAAAGATTACTGTTTAAAAAAGAATTAATGATTTATTACTCATTTGTGAGATTTTTGATGTCGACTAAATGATTGCCGGTCAACAGAGAGTTCCGGATAAAGGAGGGACGGTTAATCGAGGTTCTACTGTACTGCTCGTAATGTTGAGCATCTAGAAGAATATGATATCTTCTAGTGTGAACCCCCTTTCACCGATACTAATGAAAAGACATTGAGGCCACGATAGATTTAATGTGCCTCCATTAGGTACACACTGATATTTGGTGACCGTCGAGGACCGAACCCACAATCCTAAGATCACGAGCATGATACTCTAACCATATCAGAGACTAAATTGAAGATACTTTGCTTCATCTAATCAAGATAATAAACTTTCTTTGTTGTACACACTAAGAATCTTATTGAAAGTTAATGAAACAAGTTGATGCAATTAATTTATATAATATCTCACTTAAATAATCAATAGAAATTGAGGATATTTTGCTTCCTCTAGTCGAGATAATAAACTTTAATTGTCGTGCAATGTTGATGTCGTGTGTGTTATTGAAAGTAAATGAAACAAGTAGATGTAATTAATTTAAATAATGTCTCACTTAAATAATCAATAGAAATTGAAGATACTTTCCCTCATCTAGTTCTCTAATTGAGATAATAATCTTTCTTTGCTGTGCACATCTAGAATCTTATTGAAAGTTAATTAAATAAGATGATGTAATTAATTTAAATAATACGTCACTTAAATAGTCAATAGAAATTGAAGATATTTTGCTTCCTCTAGTCGAGATAATAAACTTTAATTCTCGCAAACATTTAGAATGTTATTGAAAGTTAACAAAACAATTTCAGATAATAATTTTCCTAATGAACTCTCATTTAAATAAACAATAGAAATTGAAAATACTTTACCTCATCTAGTCATCTAATTGAGATAATAAGCTTTTTTTGTTACACACTTATAATCTTTTTGAAAGTAAATGAAACAAGTTGATGTATCTAATTTAAATAATATCTCACTTAAATAATCAATAGAAATTGAAGATAGTTTGCTTCATCTAGTTGAGATAACAAACTTTCACTGTCGTACAAATTTAGAACCTTATGAAAATGAATGAAACAAGTTGCGGTAATTAATTTGCATAGTGAAATCTCACTTAAATAAACAATAGAAATTAAAGATAAAAATTATTTGAATTAAAAAGATACTGACGATAAAAACTATTTGAAATTTAGAAAAAAATGTTGAATATACATTTACTTAATGTTTTACTTCAATTCTATTCTTTTCTATTTAATTTCTATTCTATGTTCTATTCTTTTAATGAACCAGTTGTATTGAACTAAATCTAATAAGTATCAAAACCCTTGTATTGGGTTTTTCTGCAGAAAAGTATTAAGAATTAGAAATGACAAAGGACTAATAATAAAACTGGATGTGTTACTCAGTTACTGTAGTAAAGGTATGACGTAAAATGCCTTTAATAATGTATTTATATCATTTAAGTATTTCATTTATCGTTCTGCCGCTTTTTCAGTTCTATATTCAACCATTCCAAACACTTAATGGAATATTTTCCATATCGAAAAATAAACCAGACAGCTTTTTCAAAACCTCAACAAGTTTATATTGTTATGAATTTTTTTCAGGGTTAGTGATGACGCAGTTTTTATTAAATAAAAACTATAATTTATCCTCTAATCGAAGGCTCACAACACTTCTCCGAACAACAGAACAATTGCGATCAAACTTCAGTACGAGCTTCGGTACGAACAACTTCGAACACAGCAATAATTCAGGCACAGCGAAAATAAATAAAAGATCCGATGCTTTCCGAACAGTGTCCGATACTCGTCTGATCACCCTATTCTATTTATAGTCTCACGGCAGAACTTTCTAGCAAAATCCAGTTAGCCAATCACGTGGTCGAAATTTCCTGATTGGTTCAGATGTTGCCACCTTTTTCTAACCAGTATTATCGCTGTTAAAAAAATTGAATAAAATAAAATAGAACTTTAAAAGAATTACGTCACTCTTTACAATTTTATACAGACGATTTTTGTAACAATATTGTCGAGTGTAGATTATACAACAACAAAAGGAAGATAATAAATGAAATTTGATGGGACAATACCGTCTTATAACTAATATTTGAAAATATATTTCCTTCGGGAAAATCCTTTTTTCTTTTTTTTAAAGTAATCTGCAAAGCCCTTATTTATTTCTTAGAAGTCATGATTTTGAATTTTCAATGAAAGAATTTTCTTTAAGATTCAATTCTAAGGTGAAAATGACTTAAAATATGAATGAGTTTGATCGTATTGTATATGATCTCCTTTACCTCTTATTCAAGTGGATTCGAAGGATTATCCATCACAACATATTTTCAAAAGACAAATAAAGCAGTAAGTATACTTAACTCCCATTTTGTGTTTCTCTTTTGGTTGGTTGATTGATTTGTGCGCTCAGCGACCTACACTTGTGCACAATAACGGCTAATCAGGACGGCACTTACAGCTTTACGTGGATTCCGAACCACAATGAACATCCATGCCTAACCCGAGATTCGAACCCGGCACCTTTGGCATGTGATGCCAGAGCGCAAACCACATAGCCAACAGGTGAGCTTTTTTTTTTTTTTTTCTTTCTCTCTATTTCCTCGTTTTTATATTATACACATATAATTTTATTGTTAAAAAAAGTCCTGAGCTAAATCAATCAAAAATCCAAAATATCAGTTGAAGTTTATTTTCTGTTTGGCTCTGTTACGATACTTCCTAATTCTACCACCTAAGAAGCCTATTTTAGCTTTCAAATCAATCTCCTCTCTTTGCCAGTTCCATCTCTTAATAGGTTGGTTGGTTGTATTCAGATTATCTAGCGCCGTCAGCAACAGGAGGGTTATAATGCGCCGAAACATTCGTCATTAGACAAGCCAACATACATTTACAAACACCCATGCCTAGCAACCTCGCGGTCTAGAAGCTAACCATTATATACCGTTTGGTCTTAATAAGACGTCCTAGTAAGGATCATTCCCTATACTCGCTATGTTACAATCTTCTGGCCCACTTAGAAACTACGGTGAGTGAAAAAGATCACTTTGTGAAATGACATAAATTGTTGTCATTTAATGTCTATCTAATGAAATAAATCTAATGAATGAATGAAAATTTAAAAAATCAAAAAAGACTATGGCAGGGGCATATGCGTAAGGATTTCAAATATAGAATAAAATAAGCTAGACGCTATTTTCGAGTTTTTACTTTATGTCATTTCATTGCGTGAACATTTATTTCCGTACTCCAAATGTAAAAGTTTTATAGAAAGAAGTTTCCAAATTCACTGGGCAAGAAGATTATAACATAGCGATATTAAGATTGTAACATAGCGAGTATAGGAGATTGTAACATAGTGGCTATAGGAAATTGTAACATAGGAGATTGTAACGTAGTTAGTATAGGAGATTGTAACGTAGCGAGTATAGGAGATTGTAACGTAGCGAGTATAGGAGATTGTAACATAGTGAGTATAGGAAATTGTAACATAGGAGATTGTAACGTAGTTAGTATAGGAGATTGTAACGTAGTTAGTATAGGAGATTGTAACGTAGTTAGTATAGGAGATTGTAACGTAGCGAGTATAGGAGATTGTAACGTAGCGAGTATAGGAGATTGTAACATAGTGAGTATAGGAAATTGTAACATAGGAGATTATAACATAGCGATATTAAGATTGTAACGTAGCGAGTATAGGAGATTGTAACATAGTGGGTATAGGAAATTGTAACATAGGAGATTGTAACGTAGTTAGTATAGGAGATTGTAACGTAGCGAGTATAGGAGATTGTAACATAGTGAGTATAGGAAATTGTAACATAGGAGATTGTAACGTAGTTAGTATAGGAGATTGTAACGTAGCGAGTATAGGTGATCATAACATAGCGAGTATAGGAGATTGTAACATAGTCAGTATAGGGAATGACCTTTACTAGGAGTTCCTCTGAAGCGTCGCTATACTATTGAGGTTGGGATACCTTAAACCACCGCTTTCGTAAGATCAGGAATTAAGATTTCGTTTCAAGCGGATAAAATATAAAAGGGTGATTTTTCTGCCTACAAAAATAATTGCATCTCTGAGCAAAATCAGCCTAACTTCAAATTTATTGTTTTTATTATTATTATTATTATTATTATGGATTACGTCTTAAAAGACAGATTTTGTCTCAATTCTCTAAAGAATTTAATGAGTTATATCGGAGCACGTCATTTAATTAAGTGATCATTTTCGAACCAAATGTCAAGGTTTATAATACAAAGAAAAGTTTCCAAATGCACTGGGCTAGAAGATTACAAACAAATTTATTAAAGGAAAAGCGAAAATTAAATGGCGAAAAGAATCGTACTGTGAAAATATACAAGTCCACATTGGCGCAAAAGCAGCTCAATAGTGGAGTTTAAAACACTAAAATACACTAAGTAAAGTATTAAACTGGAGGCTCGGACTGATTTCTCACCAGGGGGTTCAACTAGCCGGAAACCCTCAGAAGGTGTTTCTGAAAGAGTACGGCCAAAAAGGCAAAAAATGTGACCTCCACACCAGAATAATGGGAAATCATAGGAATACAATAAAGAAGTATACAATGCAATGAAATACAAATTAGTCTTACCCCTTTCTTCTAGCCCTGTGCATTTCGAAACTACTTTCTATAAAACATTGATATTTGGTACAAAAAGGATCACTTAGTGAAATGACATAAACTAGAAAATAGCGTCTAATATATTTTATTCTGTAGTTGAAATCTACCAGAGGCTCCATCTGTTGCTAATTTTATTTTCATTCATAAATAGAAAATGAATGAAAACAATTTATGTCATTTCATTAAGTGATCTTTTTCGTACCCAATGTCAAGCTTTTATGCAAAGAAGTTTTCAAATGCACTGGGCCATAAGATTATCATAACATAGCGTTTATTATAACATAGCATCATATATTTTATATGAGATTGCAACACAGCGAGTATAGGAGATTGTAACATAGCGAGTATAGGAAATTGTAACACAGCGAGTATAGGAAATTATCCTTACTAGGCCTTCCTCTTAATGACGGAACCCTGAGAAGAGGAGGGGGGGGGAGGAGTCAATCGATTAAACCTAAGAGAAATACAACCCAACTCCTTTTAGATGGGCAGTACTCACAAAAACTTTGCAAATAAATTTCATTGGCGAATTTTCCCTTTCAATAGAAGTACTTTCTATCTGTTTCCCTTCTTTTTTTATCCCCGCCACCCAGAAGAAAAGGGGAGGAGAAGGAGGGAGGAGGGCTTCACATTTCCGGATGTGCAGCCACCCCGAAAATAAATCGTCGGTCAGAATCGCGTTCGAATGGGATGTAGGGCGTCCACAAATAGACCGCCCGAACACGCCTAGAGAAATCTTCTCACTTCTCCTCTGCTTCTCAGGACAAAAGGACTTTTCTCTGGCAGCACAAAATTCTCGACGCCCCCCCCCCCCCCCCCGATAAAACAAATCGATTGAAAAGAATATGTTCTTCTTTGCAGAGTATCGTTTGGGGTTTTCGCCCCTCCCCCTTCTGTGATCGATCCCCTTAAAAGAATGAGAGAGATTGTAGCGTTTCCATAAGGCTTTAGAGGTTGGGAAAGGTGATGTCCTCGCGCGTCCTTCCTGTGACGTCACATAGGAAAGGTTTGCTGGTATTTGAAGCGTGCTCAAATTTTGTATGCTATACCATTTCAATTTCAACTGAACAACAAATAGAGTATATGTACAAACGCTTCCATTCTTTTTTAAATCCTTTATATTAACTTCGATTTTGTGTGTATGTATGTTTTTCGATGGCAGGCAAATCTGCGGAGTTCTAATTAACCCTCTTGGCGTCATCCAGTCTGGCTGAAACTTGGTATATAGATTTGATGTCGATGACAATGCATTCTGTCGAATTTCGGGGCTGTTACTGTCAGTGAAAGGTCGCTTTAAAGGAATACGAATAAACCAACTTGCTGTCATCCAATCACGATTAACTAGCATTTAACCGAACATTGAAAAAATTCTTTCCTGTTGCCAATTTTTTTTTTTTAAATAAATAAATAATATTATTTTAATCGGAATAAATAAAATATACTTGGATGTAATCGTGCATAAATTCGCGTTCATTTTCAATTAATAAATTTTCAAGCGTAGTTTGCTGTATATTTTGCTGATAGAAATGTTGTTAGTATTTTAAAATTAGATGCCAACGTCAAGCACACGCTGGCAACAGAAATGTCGCTATGTTAATGAATATAAAAACCAGCAATGCATATAAAAGACTTATATTAAAAACATTATTTTTATGCGTTATATAATTATTATTATTAGTATTTTTTTATTTTTTTTTGAAAAAGAAGTCTTGTATATTATTTCTGGACTCCCTTTGGCGATCCCTTTTCCCCCGATATACAAAATCAAAATTAATAACTTATATACCCAATTAAATATACACCTAAACTAACTATATATCCGACTTCCACTTTTGCAAATAGTTTGACAATTGCACATTGCTATATATATATATATATATATATATATATATATATATATATATATATATATATATATATATATATATATATATATATATATATATATATATATATATATATATATATACTTGAAAATGGAACAAAATTCTTGTGAAGTTGCGATGGCACACAGCAGACGGGCACCAAGCAAAGGGAAAACAGCAGTTTCAGCAAGTTGAGGAAAACTGAAAAATCGTATGTCTCTCAGTAAGAGAATATAAACTATCTGACTATTAGGTTCAAATGAAAGCAGTTCTTCTAAACGATCTTTAATCTACATACTACTACTAGTAATATCTTTTAGTATTATCCTGCTATTATTACAAGTGCCTATCATACGATACTATTTTTGAGAGAAAATATATGTTTTCAAAACATTTGGATTTACATCTGGAATTCAAACTTTAAATTTAATCGAGTTACTTATGCTAGCCCATGAGTAAAGGTAGAATGCTTCTATGTATCTTGAAAATTTTAATATTTAGTTTCTCGTCTTTTTTCATTATAGACTGCAATTTTTGGACACCATCGAACATCATTCTGAATTTCTTATAGGAATTAGAGAAAAGTTAGTAGATTACGAATCCACTGGTCTGCCGCGGCCAAAATTGCCGAAACTGGTCAAAATAAGACTTCTTATAAGTTGAACTAAATCCAATTGCCAAATGCGCCATAACTTGCCAAATAATGAGAATTTTTTTTTATTTGGTAACCCTCATTCTTTAATTATCAATTAAGAAGGTTGCAGATGGTTCAGATATCTGGCGACTGTCTACTTGCATCTATTAAAAAGGAGCCAAGTTGGCAATAAATATTACGTCATTTATGACGTAACTGATGTCGCCAATTTGGCTTACTTTTAAAAGATATAAGTTTTCCGAGCCAAAGATTAGAAATCGTTTGCGCTTTTTGAAAATCAAAATGAAGTGGGTTGCCAGACGAATAAGTTTGTTCTATTTTTGGCAAGTTATGACATATTTGGCAATCGGATTTTAGTTCAACTCATTCCAAGTCGATTTTTGACCAGTTTCGGCCATTTTTGCCAAGGCAGACCAGTGGATTCGTAATTTACTCACTTTTCTCCAATTTCTATAAGAAATTCAGAATGATGTTCGATGGAGTTCAAAAATTGCAGTCGCCTCTCGGACTAATACGAAGGGTTGCTTGAAATTCCATTTTAAACAGCAAACAACGCTTTCGTGTGATATACATTCAAACCACGTTAAAGCGAAATCGTTTAACATAAAATCCCGTTAACGCGAAGTAAAAGTAGTTCTCCGTACTTAAAACTTAACGTTAATTTATTCGTTCAAAATGAAATTTAGTTAACGTGAAAAATTTCAGCAGCCCCGTCGACTTCACGTTAAAGTATACATATACAATAGAGATTATTTTCTTTAATTTTTAGATTATAAATTCAAACTTTTCGGCAGTATATCAGAATTAAAAATGATGCATTTTTATTATAAACTTTTTTTTCCATCAATTTTTTAATCAGCTAATTGCAATTAAAGCGACTAATTAGGACATTATTAGAACATACATAAATAAACTTGTAATTAACTTAGAGGTGTTATTTTTATTGCAAATAAGAGATATTATATTGACACATGTTCCTATAAAAAATTTTGAATTTGGCTTCCATATTTGTTTAATTATAAGTTTTTAAATAAAAAGTTTAAAAAAAAAAAAAACATAGTTTTTAACACAAAATTAAGATTAAAATATGCATAAAAAATGTATTTATAACAATATGTATTAGATTCTCTATAGAAAACACATTCTTAAATATTTTCTACAAAACTAAATTAGAATTTTGTAAATCGGACCATTTATTACGAAGTTATGACCTTTGGCGTAAAGTCACATAACACCAAAATGTCATCCTTCAGAAAACGCGTTTAAAGTTTACTACACTAATGAACGTGATACAAAATAAGTTCACAAAACCTACTGTAATTTAAAACGTAATTTGAGTCTCAGAAAGAAAAGGGTATCCTTTTAATGGTAATGAATTCGGGAATATTTTAAAATCAAAAAACAAAAACGCAGAATTGAGTCAAATTTCGCGATTCCTAATGTATATGTATACCTTAACGGGGTTTGACTGTATATCAAATAAAATGTCGCGTCGCACAAAGTTTCAACCAAATTTCCACTGCAATTGATGTTCTAGAGTTTAAAATGAAAGGAGATATCAGTTTTTCCCTAATAACTTTTTAGTGGAGCAGCATAGACACATAAAATTCTCTTCAAAGAGAGATGTTTATGTAACATAATAGTCTGAGAGGCGACTGCAATTTTTGGACCCCATAGAACATCATTCTGAATTTTTTATAGAAATTGGAGAAAAGGGTGTAGATTACGAATCCACTGGTCTGCCGTGGCAAAAATGGCGGGAACTTATCAATAATCGATTTGGAATGAGTTGAACCAAAATCCGATTGCCAATTATGTCAAAACTTGCAAAAATAGAACAAATTTATTCGTCTAGCAACCCACTTCATTTTGATTTTCAATGAGAAAAAGCGCAAACGATTTCTGATCTTTGGCTCGGAAAACTTATATCTTTTAAAAGTAAGCCAAATTGGCGACATCAGTTACGTCATCCTTGACGTAATGTTTATTGCCAACTTGGCTCCCTTTCAATAGATGCAAGTAGACCGTCGCCAGATATTTGAATCGTCTGCAACCTTCTTAATTAAAAATTAAAAAGTGATTGTTACCAAATAAAAAAAATGCTCATTATTTGGCAAGTTATGGCACATTTGGCAATTGAAGTTAGTTCAACTTATTAAAAGTCGATTTTTGACCAGTTTCGGCCATTTTAGCCACGGCACACCAGTGGATTCGTAATCTACTCACTTTTCTCTAATTTCTATAAAAAAATTCAGAATGATGTTCGATGGGGTCCAAAAATTGCCTCTCAGTCTATAACAGAAACAACACAGTTGCAAAATGAAATGCAAAGTGTGCTATGGCGGTGCATATACAAAAGAATGGAGTACCATTAGTGGACAGTGGTAAAGATGCATCCATATTAAAAATCAAAAACTCAAAGATCGTGTATCAGTAACATTTCATTATTTGAAAACAGATATTAAGATGGAAAGAAAAATTCATCTCTTAAAGAACTTTATGTTATGAGGGATGTAATTGGGAAAAGTAAACACTGATGAAATGGTAATCACTGAATCGTAAAACTTATCACTAAAATAATATAATCCATAAAAACAAATTTTTTATATAAATAATTTATATGCGTTGCCAATTTTTATATTCATTAACACAGAAACGATTCTGTAAACAGCTCGTGCTTGGTGTTTGCATCTTATTTTAAATATCAAAAGCATTCCTATCAGCAAAATGTGAGACAAACTACGTTTCGAAATTTATTTATTAAAAATGAACGTTACTTTATGCACTGGCATATAAATATTATTTATTTATTCTGATTAAAGTAATTTTATTATTTATTTATTAAAACAAATTTGGAAACAGGAAAGATTTTCTTCAATGGTCGGTTAAATGCTATTATAGCGCGATTGGATGACGGCAAGTTGGTTTATTAGTATTCCGTAAAAGGGACCTTTTAGTGACAGTTACAGCCCTGAAAATTTGATAGAATGCATTGTCATAGGCATCGAATCTATCTGCCAAGTTTCAGCCCGATTCGATGAAGGCAAGAGGGTTAATTAGGCCTTCGCATATGCCCGCTACTGACAAAGATACAAACACACAAAATCAAAGTTAATATAATGGATTTAATGAAGACTTTTTTGCTTGAGTGTGTGTGGCATTTGATTTATTTGAATACATAACAACACAATCATAAAAGACAGAAAAAGCGTTTTACACGCAATTTGTGCTGACCCTTTTCATTGGAGTTGTGCATCAATTCTGAAAAGTTTCTGCACCAAAGATCATATATCTCCTACTACAGGTTAACTCTTTGAGTTGAGTGATTTTTACATGGATGCATCTGTACAAATGCACACTCATCCACTATTTTGCCCCACTGTAAAAACTGTTCACATATGAATGCATCTGTATGACTGCACACTCATCCAATCTTTTGCCCCACTTTAAACTGTTCACTTATGGATGCATCTGTAAAAATGCACACTCATCCATTCTTTTGCCCCACTGTAAAAACTGTTCACTTCATTTTGCGACTGTATTGTTTTACTTATCGTTATGTCACATAAGGATATATCTGCAATGTAAATGCAACTTGTTTGTACTGATCCCCTGAGAAGTCACTAGAGAAAGAAAAAACTGATATCCATTAACTCTGAACGTGACCACGCTTAATTCTTATATCAAAGAATTTCTATCAATTTACAAAACTCGATAAAAACCAAAAATTATAAAAACATAAGATAAAGTCCTAGTAAGGATCATTCCCTATGTGTCACAGTCTTTTAACCCAGTGCATTCAGAAACTACTTTTTACAAAACATTGACATTTGATGAGTGAAATGGATCACTTAATGAAATGACATAAATTAGTTTCGTTTAATATCTATCTATTATAAATAAAAAGAATAAGTCTATTGCAGTGGCATAAGTCTAAGCATTGACGGACGAAAGGATTTCAAATACGAAACAAAATATATTAGCCGCCATTTTCGAGGTTTTATAGAAAGTAGTTTCTAAATGCACTTGGCTAGAAGTTTGTAACATAGAGAGTATATGAAATGATCTATCCTGGGACTTCTTAAACAAACGGGGTCGGCAAATGACGTTTGCCTGAGAAGTACGAGGCGGCCACCTCTTTGAGTTCGTTTAGCCTTGGGGTTGTTGTCTTCTTTGTTGTGATATCGATTGCACTTGGCGCGAAGATGTGGCGGAAGCGTTTTTTGATGGCGAAGGGATTCGTCTATTTTGTAAATGATTCGGATAGCAACAAACAACTCAAGCGGTTGAGTCGGAGGAATATCAGGATACTAAGGTGGATTCTTTTCTTTTTTTTAGAGTAGTTGCGATATTGCGATGCTTTAAGTCGTCAAGCGATTTTCAATCTCAAAAAGAAAGAGACTATAATTTTATTTATGAATTTATTAAACCTTGGTTAGGCTTCGAGACCTTTTCATTTCGCAGTTAGTCGCGTGGGGGACAAACGTCCCCCAAATTCAAAGTTTTCATGCATACCATTAAATCCGCTACCAAATATCAAAGTATGTGGGTATTATAATTTAAAACACTACATTATTGAACAGAATAAAGTAAAAATAAAAATATATTATTAAAATAACTTGTAAAAAGATGAAATTATTCTAAAAAAAATATCTTTTCGACATTTTCTTAAGAAAGTTACCCAAAAAAAAACAGGTGATTTTTAAAAAATAATATAATAGTAAACATGTTCAGAGATTGAAAAATTATTTTATAGCAAAAATCTGCTGTTCAGGTTCAGAAATACTAGTTAAAACTCGGTTGCGAATTTCGCCCAAAATGGAAGGGTTTTTTTTCTTTTAGAACTTAGGAAAACTTATAGCATTTTTATAACAAGTAAATAAAAGCAAGAAACATAAGGTAACATTAAGCAGAAAATATATATACGATATTTTTAAATGGGTATCAAGATAAATGCAAATGGATAACGCAAAAATTTGCACCATGGGATACTATGAACTTTCCTCTTTTTTTTTATGGTAATTGAAGGAGTGGAAACAACAAAATTATAATTTAGGATTTTTAAAAAAATATGTTGATAATATTTTTTCTCAAATTAGTTAAATTGGAGACATCTTAGATGACAAACAAATTTTGTTAGCTAAGAATGTATCAAAAGACCTATATAGAGATTCAATTTGAGAGATATTTTTTGGATAAAACGATTGAATTAAAAGTTATCAAATGAAGGTTTTGAAGTAAGCCATTAATTAACAAGCGGCCAACCCCATTTCAACTAAAAGTTAAAAAGGTTGTTTTTCTGAATTCAGTTGACTTCTAGTAGTGAAACGAGTTTTACAGAGAATCGATGGGAAAAAAAATCAAAATCATCCACTACGGAGGTCGTTTTTGGAATGTGAAATAAGTACGATCAAAGACCCATAGAAATTCAATTTGAGAGATAATTTTTGGATAAAACGATTGAATTAAAAGTTATCAAATGAAGGTTTTGAAGTAAGCCATTAATTAACAAGCGGCCAACCCCATTTCAGTTAAAAGTTAACAAGGTTGTTTTTCTGAATGCAATTGACTTCTAGTAGTGAAAAGGGTTTTACAGAATAAAAATGTATGTGAATGTGAAAATAAATATAAATGTAAGAGAATTATATTCATTTTATGATTTTCAAGTAGCAAAACTTTCTTTATCAATGAATATCTAAGGAGCTAATCGTATACAGAGTATCAAAAAGATTTTTAACAATGCGAATGTTTTATTGAAAATTAAAAGATAAAAAGGTTTTTCTAAACGCAGTAGACTTCTACTAGTGAAACGGGTTTTACAAAGAACCAATGGGAAAATATTGTTCCATACTTATTATACTTAGAAATTTGGTAAAGAAATATGTCTGTTGAATTGTAAGCAATATGTAAAGAAATTGATTACGATTACGAATTTCTAGTTTCAAAACTGTCTTTATAGATAAATATATAAGAAGATAAATGTATGTAGAAAATCAAAAGAATATTTAAAAATATGAATGTTACGTTGAGATTTAACAATAAAGAAGAAAATTAGTTGATATTGAACTATAAAATTTTCTCAATCAATGCCGTGCGAATAATTTTCGAATTATCGTGCGAATTTTCCTTTTTGGTTTGAAATGAATATTTGGATAACATATAATCCAACTTGAATGGTTTGAACTCAGTAAAAAAAATTATAGTCAAAAATCGATAAAAATCACGTCTTTCTTAAAATATTAAAAATATTATTTCTTTATGTATAATGCAGGGTTTCTTAACCTTTTTGGCACAATGGATCACTTTAAAAATTTTAAATATGTCACGGACCCCTCTGTGAAAAAAAAAATTGCTTAAACATCATTTATTACAAAATATATTCTGTTTTATTATTTAATTATTTTAATATTTTTATTTCAATAGTATAAAAAATTTGAAGAAATTAAAATTTTTAATGTGAAGGCTGTTGCTGCTTTTCCTTGATTAACAGATTGAATTGAGGGATGGTTTTCGACAAAGCAACGCGCATATCATGTTCGACATTCAGTCGATTTCGATGTTTTGTTTTTATTGTGACAAGTGTGGAAAATCCCGCTTCGCAAAGATATACTGTAGCAAACGGAATAATGGCTGCCATAGCTCGTTTTACAAGCAATGGGTAGGCTTCTCTTAAAGAAGACCAAAACTCTCCAAGAGTTTTTGAATCGAAATCCATTTTTAACAAAGGACTTTTATTTTCAAATCAATTAGCTCATCTTTGGCAAGGTTCATGTCATCGATACAGTCAATATCACAAAGAAAAGGATTACGAATCCGCAACTCATCTTTTATATTTATTCCATCCGAATTGAAATATTTTTCAAAGGAAACTTGAAGTACTTCCAGGTGTTCACAGATTTCATTTTTCAAGTTATTCAATAATAAACTATCTTGCCGAGATCCATTTTCAAAAAGCACTTCGTCCAACATTTGAAAGTTTGCATATATCCCATTTTGAATTCTAATTTTCCAAAGTGACATTTTCAATAAAAATGCCTGTAGTTTCTCAGTGGCATCTATAATTGTTGTATCAGGCCCTTGAATTGAAAGACATATATCGTTCATGTGCGTCTTACCTCCAGGGCAGATCCAAAGGAAATAAAATCGTGAATCAAGTTTAAAATTATACCGCTATTTCAAACTCAAACAAATTATCGACCAATGAAAAGGCTAAATCAAAAGAGAAATAAATGAGCATGCGCGAAAAAGCGTCTCAAATTCTCTTCTCCGGAGGAGAGGAAAAAGAAACAGGGTTGCCATACAGAGCGCACTAAGGATGAAGTAGGTCAGGGTTACCACTGCTGGCTAAATATTGATGCAAACATATTAAAAATTAGGATCAGTCGGCGGACCCCCAAAATATGCCCCATGGACCCCCAAGGGGTCCATGAACCACAGGTTAAGAAACCCTGGTATAATGGGATGTGAAAATACACATTTTGTTGCTGAGTCCTTTGAATGTAAAAATACTGTTACGAATTTTTGTATAATTGCAAATATTTCGTAGTGTTAATTTTGTAAATAGGAACATTTATGTACATTTCGCATGAGGCAGTGCAATAGTTCGTCTTAAGCTTGGCTTCCCTGCAATATGGGTATTGATGCTTGATAACGAGTTTTACAGAGGTAACTCTGGGAAGCGAGTTTTAAGAAGCAGAGCATTTAACATTATGGTAATGGCAATCTCGCCAAATTGGCGAAATAGAGCCAAGTTGGCGACGGTTTTGGAGACTAATTTTTGTCAGCAAATTTATCGACCATTTGGGGACATTTTCGGTCCCCATGTACATGTATAGGACTTTTCGACTACGATCTGGAAAGTTCTCCAAATATCTACCTCTAGAAATTTCAAGAAGGTTTGACTCCTATATAAGACCGGCCAAGCGAGCGGGGGAGTTAGTTAGTCAGCTAGGTTAGTCAGTAGTTGACACTGAGTTGAGTCAGTGAGTTGACTGGAATTACTGAGTTGAGATACTGAGTCTCAGTGAGCATTCTGAGCGTTCCGAAAGTGAACTGTATTGCATTGTCTTTTGCAGTGATTTGAGCAGTTGTGTTGTCAAGTTTTTAACTGCTGTTTTGTGCTCTATTGTTGTGAAAAGAGCTGTATTGTGTCTATTAGAACGAGAAGTTCTGGAGTTGTAAAGGAATCTGCGAAGAGTTACAGTGGAATAAATTTCTGCAAGTTTTGATCTGCTTTGGCTTCAAATCTTTCGAACCCATCCAACGGAACAATACAAATTTAGCTTCTTAATTCATTAGAAAATTGTTAAAGTATTTTCTTCTGAAATCGAGTTCTGGGAGTTAGCACACTCTTACATTTTAATATTTTAAATTCGCTATAACTTAATTGATAGACGAATAAATTTAAATGATTATAGATGTGTGCATGAAATTTACTTATCGGCCATCTAACGTTATTCGACACATGTTTTTCAAATCGTACTGAATGAAACAAACAAATTATTCAAGAAGAAACTAGGTATCGTATGAAAGCGCAATTTTAGATTTAAACAACTGAGGAAGCTAACCATATCCTGATAATTATTGTTGAAAATTGAATTGAGAGTGTTCTTCACTATTTTATTAACAGATGTGAGATTATTTTATTTTTATTAGATTTGGGAATAGGCAATTCTATCGACTAGAAAATTGCTAGATTATTGAAATTGGAGTAAATTTTATAAAGAAACAGTAAATAATTTAAAAATTCCTTTCTTTGGATATTTCTTTGAACTTTTCGCATCACTAATAACGTTGAGAAATAATTATTCAATTGCAATATCAAAATATTTGTGATTAATTAACAATTGCCTTTTCTTTTTCTAACGAAATAAATTATATTTTAAATATATGTTAAAGCATGCATAAAACTTTGATAAAATGATTATATACAATTAAATTGTAAGTTGTAAAAAAAAAAAATTTAAAAATAGTATTTTTTATAGTCAATTTAATTATTAGTAGGTATAGTGGAAACAAATTTGGTCATTTTTGAATCTTATATAAACAAGAACGCCACTTTCTTTCCCTTCACATACTTTGAAAGATTCCGATGGTGAAAAAATCGCGACACTTTCTATCCATTAAAATGAAAAAAAAAAGTTTTAAGAAATCGCAAAAAAAAAATCTACCGAATCGAAAACTCTACCTCATTTAATCACAGATAGACATTTCCAATCAGTTCTCTCCGCACATTGACGCCTCTTCTCATTAAAAAAAACAAAACTTCCGCTCATTAGTTACTCGCATTTCTTGCGGTTTATCACCTGACCCTCAACTTTCAATCGGAAACAAAACTATTTTTTTTTATTCAAATATATATATATATATATAAAAAAAGAAGAGAAATTCCAGCAGCAAAAAGTCCCTCGCTACTTATACATATGATTTTTTTTTCTCTCTTTCTCTTCTCAGCGACGGTACGGAGGATGGAGATGAAACCGATCCCGCACGGGAGAGGATCAACACCATCCGAGAGAGAGAGAGAGGGGACAACTGAACCGTGACCAACTTCCAAGCACGGCATGTCCTGCATAAATATTAACACGTTGTTTCGTCACCCCCCCCCCTTTTTTTTTGTGGTGGTAGTATGTACAGTGGCATATGATACAGAGAAGGGGGGAGGGGGTTTGAGAGGGATCAGTGGTGGTAGGGGATTTGACACCTCATTAGCCGCTGACAAATGGATGTGATTAGTAGGGGGAGGGGGGGGGTTTACCTACTCCGCCACTGACTTGGCTTTAATGCTATCTACATGCGGACACAAAGGGACCGAGCACAATTCTACTTTGAGACGGGGACTGGTCTGCACTATACTACCTCGGGATAAAATTCCTAGAGCCGTAAGTATACGCTGTAGGATGGATTCCTCCGCGTCAAGATATAGTCCCAGATAAATCACAACTTTTATAGTAATACTGATAACCGGCGCACACAGTTTTGTGTTAAACTCAGATATATGTTGATAACAAAAAGAAAATAAGCGCTTTTAAATTTTAATTAATATATTACTGTCACTTTTGCAGTAAAATGAATCCATCCGCGTAAGGATATAGTCCCAGACAAATCATAACTTTTATGGTAATATTGATAACCTGCGCACACAGTTTTATGTTGAACTCAAATATATGTTGATAACAAAAAGAAAATAAGCGCTTTTAAATTTTAATTAATATATTACTGTCACTTTTGCAGTAAAATGGATCCATCCGCGTAAGGATATAGTCCCAGACAAATCATAACTTTTATGGTAATATTGATAACCTGCGCACACAGTTTTATGTTGAACTCAAATATATGTTGATAACAAAAGAAAATAAGAACTTTTAAATTTAAATTTTAATTAATATATTACTGTCACTTTTGCAGTAAAATGTATCCATCCGCGTGAAGATATAGTTCTGGACAAATCCCAACTTTTATAGTAATACTGATAACCTGCGCACACAGTTTTGTGTTAAACTCGGATGTATGTTGATAACAAATAGAAAATAAGCGCTTTTAAATTTTTAATTAATATTGTTACGAATTTCTGTATATTTGTAAATATTCCGTAGTATTGATTATGTAAATAGGAAAATGTATGCACATTTCGCAAAAGGAGAGTTCGCTTTCCTGTAATGTGTGTCTTTAGTACTTGGAAACGAGTTTTACAGAGATAATGCTGGGAAGCGAGTTTTACAAAGGCCATTTAACATTATCGTAACGGCAATCTCGCCAAATTGGCGAGATAGAGCCAAGTTGGCGACGGTTTTGGCAACTGATTTTCCACCTGTATGTTTGCTTGTAACCGACTCTTGTGGGCTTGATTTTGCCCTACTTTGACCGATCAGATTTGATTCAAACTTTGCACACTTGTCAAAGACCGATAACAATACAATAATTCAATAAGTTTGTCGCTTTATCGCAAGGATTAGTTCGTGTTGCCCTTGCGCCGTTAAATTCCAACCAACCAACCTTCTCCGGAATCGAACCCTGGTGAGCCGTTACCCGTTACAATACCAGTAATCACAAAACCTATCATCGACAATTGATAAGGCAGAGATTTGAAAGATTTGATGTGGGCACGACGGTTATACAAAGCGCGTTTTTTTAGTTGCATTATCCTCACCAGGATCTTCAGGATTAGTGTAATTTTTCATATTCAGAGACACGGTAGTGTTTTGTGCCAAGTAATACTGCGTGTACTAAGGCATACACATGACTTAAATTTGAGACAAGCATGTGACTATTGGCAGGAACAACTGCAGAGTTTTGTACAATTAACTAGAAAAATTAACTACAAAAAAATTATAGTTTACAGAACAAATAATTAATAGTTTAAAAAACTAAAAAACACGCTTTAATAGAAAAGTGAACTAAAAAGTTGAAAATAATTTTAAATAAGTTTGAAATAAGAATAGAGTGATTAACGAGAAATATTTATTTTATCGTAAAAAGGCGTGAGGTGCTTGATGTAAATTGTTGTAAATATTTAATGACAGATATTGGTAAAAGTAGAGCCATTATGAAAATATCTTAAAAAGCACCCCACACTTTTTTTACGATAAAATAAATATTTCTCGTTAATCACTCTATTCTTATTTCAAACTTATTTAAAATTATTTTCAACTTTTTAGTTTACTTTTCTATTAAAGCGTGTTTTTTAGTTTTTTTAAACTAATAATTATTGTTATTTATTTTAAATTTGGAAGTTGCACCTGAAAATAATTCATTCGCACTAGAGTTTAATGAATCACTTTAAAATCTTCGCTGGTCACAACAGATAAGACCTTACTACTTTTAGGAGGAAGCCCTTTTGAGGATCGTTCCCTATACTCGCTATATTACAATCTTCTAGCCCGATTCATTTAGAAACTACTTTGATTGAAACCTTGAAATTTGGTGAGTAGGTACGAAAAAGTTCACTTATAGACTGAAAGGCGACTGCAATTTTGGACCCCATCGAACATCACTCTAAATTTTTTATAGAAATTAGAGAAAAAAGAGTAGATTATGAATCGCCTGGTCTGCCGTGGCAAAAATGGCCGAAACTGGTCAAAAATAGACTTTTAATAAGTTGAACTAAAACCAATTACCAAATGCGCCATAACTTGCCAGATAATGAGCATTTTTTTATTTATTCGGTAACCCTCACTCTTTCATTTTCAATTAAGAAGGTTGCAGACGATTCAGATATCTGGCGATGGTCTACTTGCATCTACTAAAAGGGAGCCAAATTGGCAATAAAAATTACGTCACTGATGACATAAATAATGTCGCCAATTCGGCTTACTTTTAAAAGATACCAAGTTTTCCGAGCCAGAGATCAGAAATCGTTTGCGCTTTTTCTCATTGAAAATCAAAATGCAGTGGGTTGCCGGACGAAAAAGTTTGTTCTCTTTTTGGCAAGGTATGACAGATTTGGCAATCAGACTCCTTCCAAGTCAATTTTTGATCAGTTTCAGCCATTTTTGCCACGGAAGACCATTGGATTCGTAATCTACTCACTTTCTCCAATTTCTATAAAAAATTCAGAATGATGTTCGATGGGGTCCAAAAATTGCAGTCGCCTCTCGGACTATTACATGCTAAAGCATATGAGCTTTTTTTGCGATCACTGGGAATCGATCGTGAAACCTTTGGTTTTCCAACCAGACCCACTAGACAAAAAATATCTCTGGAGTGTATTAGTTGTATACGTTATTTGTACACGAGACCACCACATAGCCCCTTCCCAGTAAGTATCGAAGGGACGAAAGATTCAGTTGCTTGGGTGCAGCAGTGAGTCGACGAAGATTGCTTGCTGTATGGCAGTAAGTCGCCAAAGACGTATCATAATTTATCCTCCCGTCAAAGGCTCACGAAACTTCTCCGAACAAAAGAACAAATGCTATCGAGCTTCAATACATGCTTCGGTACTTACATCTTCGAACAGAGCGATAATCCAGGCACGGCGAAAGTAAACAAAAGATCCTATTCTTTCAGAACAATGTCCGATACTCCACTTATCTCTCGATTCTATTTTTTCGACTCTTTCATAGTCTCGCGGCAGAAATTTCTAGCAAAATCCAGTTAACCAATCACGTGATGGAAATGACTCGAAATTTCTCGTTTGATGTTGATGTTGCCACTTTTTCTAACCTGTATTATCGCTGTTAACAAATTAAATAAAATCGAACGTCATTATTTAAAATAATATACTGAATAAAATAAGATAAAACAGAACTTTAAAATAAATACGCCCCTATTTACAATTATATACAGACGAGTTTTGTAACAATATTGTTTGAAATACATTCATTAGCTGTTCTAAATTGTTTCACAAAAATTCCCATTAATCTTTAGAACTAGGTGAAAATTAAAACTGTATACTCGATGCTTTTTTTTTATTATCTCTCATTTATTTTACTTCAAAGTGGAGAATTGCTATAAAAGAAAAATTGAATAATTAATTTATTTTTTTAAAGAAGGAAAGAAGAACTGATGTCAGTGGAAAACAAAACCCTTATTAAGATCATCTGTTATTACCCATTGACATGTAAATCGAGGTAAGAACTCGTATAGTGTAGTCATTAATATTAAAGTAATTTTTGATTACTTACAGTAGAACCTCGATTAACCGTCCCTCCTTTATCCGGAACTCTCTCTGTTAACCGGCAATCATTTAGTCGACATCAAAAATCTCCCAAATGAGTAATAAATCATTTGTTCCTTTTTTAAACCGTAATATTTTCTCTTGCTCTAAAGTTACATAAGTAATGGTGAGGCTTTTGACTGTTTTTCTTAAGAACTGACGTGGTTAGAGCAACCTTCGGATGCAGATCAAACTGAACTATTGCCTTCAAAAAAAGACTCCGGGATAGAGCAGCGAAACAAAGATTATCAAGATTATTGCAACAAAAACTCATTTCCAACAATTATGTAAAAAAAAAAAAAAAAAAAAAACATTAAAAGTCCCGTATTTAATAAACGAAAATCGTTTACTTTTTATTGCTTTTTAGAACTCTCTTTTATCCGGAATTTTCGCTTAACCGACCTACCTTTGGTCCGAATTAAGTCGGTTAATCGAGATTCTACTGTATTTATATGTTTACTTGAAATTAAAATATTAGTATAAAATCTATAAACTTCGATATGAAGTATAGCTTATTAATTCATTTTATATTGGTTTGTATATTTAAAAATTGACAACTGACTTTTGTAATTTGAATTTAAATTATATACGATACACCTCTTCTCTTCTGTCTATATTGCCTCGTAAACTTAATATGCGTGGTTCAAATATATATTCCCTCAAATAAGATAGAATAAGTGATATAAAAAAAATAAAGTCAAAATTAAAAGAAAGATTGTTAAAACATGGTCAGAAAACAAGATATCTTATATCAGAATTTTAATACCAATCTCAATCATCATCCATTTCTTTCGCTGGAACTGATTAAAAATGTTCCCAGGTAAGGAAGGCCCTTCCATTAAATGCGTCCTATTCTTAGTAAAACTTTCTCTCCCCCCAAACAAGGCAACGAATAAGAAATCCGGAATTGATTAAAAGAAAAAGGAAGTGTAACCAACCGAAGCTCTTCTTTCGCCATCTACGCTCAAATTATTCCAACCATTGGGAAGGAGAAAAAGAAGTTTTTCTCTTACTGAACTTCTTTTCTCCCTGCAGGAAAGATCGGAGAGAAAAATGAGTTTTCTTCTTCTTTTTGTTCCCCTCTACAAAAACAACTCTTCTTCCTCTTCTTCTTCTTTACTCGTTTCATACTTTGATTCACACCGCGATTTTATTTGTTCTTTTTTTTCTTTTTCATCAGAGACGTTAATTTTTCTTCGTTAGGTGTATGGTGGAGGGGGGAGTTCTAAATCCCCTACTGATAAGACGTGCGACGGGAACTTTTGCGTCGCCTTTCTTCAATCGGGGAAGGGGGGAGGGGAGGGGAGAGAGAGAAAAGATTTAATGAGTTCGTCGAATGAGGCTGTTTTGTTTCCTTTTTCGAGGAAACAGGGAGGTATTAAAATGAAGACTCGGCGCTTCTTCTCTTTAACACGATGCGGAAGTAGTGATCTTCGATATCTTTCACCAACCCATCTTAGACGACATTTTAAAGAGGGGCCTTGTAATAGTTTTGAATCGGGGGGGGGGGGGGAGGTTCTTGTGTTGTAAGTTAAAACTTACAGCACAAACTTCCCTACGTTTAAAACTATTATTCGGTTGTCCTTAAGAATAAGTCCTAGTAATAATCATTCTCTATACACTCACTATATTAAAATCTTCTAGCCCGATGCATTTAGAAACTACTTTGTACAAAACATTGAAATTCGGTGAGTAGGTAAAAAAACGGTCACTAAATGAAATGGCATAAATTAAAAATCGAAAATATAGGGTCTAATATATTTTATATTTGAAATATTTACGTCAATGTTTATACAGTGTTGCCACCTGGTTTTGTCTTTTGCTATTTTAATTTTCATTTATAGTAGATAGACTTTAATTGAAAACAACTTATATCATTTCATTAAGTAATATTTTTCGTACATACTCATCCCATTTCAAAGTGGTTATAGAAAGTAGTTTCTAAATGCACTGGGCTAGAAGATTGTAACATAGCGAGTGTATAGAGAATGATTATTGCTAGCACTTCCCTTTAAAATGTTTAGATGTTAACAGCCCTATACACATAACATTTTAAAGCGAGCCCATAGTAATTTTGAACGTGTGAGTTGGTTGGTTTGTACGCTCAACGACCTATTTTTTATTGCACAATGACGGCTAATCAGGGTGGGATTTACAGCTTAACTTGGATTCCGAACCATAACGACCATCTATGCCTAACCCAGGATTCGAACCCGGCACCTTTGACATGCAAGGCCAGAGCGTTAACCACACAGCCATCAAGTGGGCTTTGTACCTGGGAGATTTTGTGTTGAAGGTTATACAGAGTATTACAGGAAGGACTTTCTAGCTTTCAAATGACGTCACAGCATTAAACATAGAGACCAGTGGATTGTTGGAAAGACAGGTGTGGAAGTTAAAATACATCGGTTTATAAATCGTTGCAAAATATGAATAGAGTGAAATGATTTCATTGTAATCTTCTTTTTAAAAAAAATGCCTGTTACTGGATTGTGAAACCCAAAAGGTCACTTTTGCATAATGGGGTAGTTTTGCAACATGCGGTTTTTCAGTACCCCATATTCTCGAGTTTTATCTATTGACAGATTCATTCAAATGAAAATGTGACACATCGCTATACAACACTGGCAGCCGGTTTCAAATTTTCAATTATCAATCAATTATGCAAACCGGTGTATTTAGAATTCATATATAACTTCAATACCAGATAAGATGCATGTTATTCATTCAACAAGAAAACTTATCTAATTTCAACAACAAAATACTATTTTAGTGCGATTGGATGCCGGAAAGTTGGTTTATTAGTATTCCGTAAAAGCGACCTTTTTGTGACTGTGACAGCCACCAAAATTTGATAAAATGCATTGCCATCGAATCTATCTGCCAAGTTTCAGTTAGTTCGGCAGGGGGGTTAATTAGACCTCAGCAGATTCACCTGCCATCGACATACCCCCCCCCCCACACACACACACACAAAATCGAAGTTAAAATAAAGAATTAAAAAAAAAAAAAAAAACATGTGTTTTGTTTCTGAAAGATTGACCTTATGAAGAGATGATATGAACGACTTCAAGGATAGCATAAAACTTACGACCGGTTGTATTTCTGCTGTCTTTCTGTCCTCCAACAAATTGTAAATTATTCTACAACATTTAATGCAACTTTAATTTAAAACTTTGTTTCTTTCCAAACTCAGCGCTTTTAAGTAAAATAAAATATTTTTAGAATTTTTGGCAAATTGTAAATTATTCTACAACATTTAATGCAACTTTATTTTAAAACTTTGTTTCTTTCCAAACTCGGCGCTTTTAAGTAAAATAAAATATTTTTAGAATTTTCTTGCGTGGCAGATTAAATTCAATTAATTAAAATCTCTCCAATCTTTAAAGCATTTCAAAGAATGCACTGAAAGCAAGAATGAGAAGATTTTAATTGCTTTTCGCAAATTAGTCTTGGAATTAAATTTTTTATTTTAATTAAAGGCGACATGTCAACCAAAAAATAAAATCCATATAACAATTATTTGAGTTTTCTCTTAGCTCAATGTAGCAGTTATTTAAGTTCATTTGGCCAGCATGCCATCGTGTAATGTTTACCATAACTTTATCCACGTGTTATTTGTCATCATTTCAACCTCTGTTTTTAATTAGCTTACCATAAAACTGGCCAGATCTTATTTTTTTATAAAATAACCGGTTATAATCAGATATGTTTTCTTAAATTAAAAATTGTTTAATAAAAACAATGAAATGACTACATAAGTATTTTTAGTCAAATATTACTAGATTGAATAGGTGTAATACAGTATTATCCACGGTTATTGCATTTCAATTGAAACAGCATGCTAGCCTACACGTAAAACACGATACCAGAAATTACGCAGAATTAAAATCTCTTTAACAATAGATAAGCGTAACAAGTCTGACGTCATCAACCCAACCCAGCAACGAAATACATCCCTTCTATATAATACACTACTAATTTTCAAACCGGTGTAGTTAAAATTCTATCCCTGTTTCTGAATTTTGTCATTTCGAAGTCACATTCTTCATGGAAAGTAACTTCTTACTAAAATATCACACAAGAAATTAAACAAGAACCACAATGCCTTCTACAACAGATACGCGTAACAAGCTTGACGTCCATACAGTAACACGAAAAATCTTAACACCAGCACTTCTCTCCCCAACCCATCAACGAAACATATATCCTTTCTATATTGTATGCTAAACTTCAACTTAACTTGACATCACTAGACGGTAGATCGTCACAGTGCTCATAGGCCAATTTTGGAGGCGTGAAAGCATAATGCTCGCCTAACCATATAGCATTTTGTTCGACAAACGGGATGAATACTGTATCACCCCCTTTTCTTTCTTCTACCGTCCTTCAAGGAAAAAAAAAATCACGCTAGGAAACTCAGCCCCATGTAGAGAACAAAAGGCTATAAGGAGCATTATGTCTTCACTCCGCTAAAATGGATTAATTGCCTATGAGCACGGTGAAGATCTATCGTCTAGTGATGTCAAGTTGGAGTTTAGTATAGTTCTGGAGTGGTACTTTTAGTGCTTCTTTCCGAAAAATCCAGTAACTTCTTTCTCATCTCATTGCAATAAACAGCATGATAGCCTACAGCCAGCGTCAGCCACTGCGCGGAGCGCGGGCTGGATTTGGCCCACGACGGATATTTCTGCGGCCCGCTAACAGATCAAAAGATGAAAAGGGGGGGGGGGGGATCAAATTTCAATGTATGAATTTTTTTTTTTTAACACAATTGTAATTTTTCCGAAATATTATGGAATGTGTTAAGTATGTCGAACGGAGTTCCCCCCACTATGTGTCCGAAGAAACTATACAAAGAAATTTTCAGCAAGATGGTTTTCATAAAGAATAAATACAGGAATAACTTAACTGAATCTCATTTGGACAATTTATTAAGATTGGCTGCAACAAATACTGAGACAGACATCGGTTCAGTCACAAAATAAACTGATTTCGCCCACTATAGTGTCACAATTCATATCGACTAAAACCAACTAATCTGGAAGTATAGTTTAAATAATATTATTAAAAGTTAGGTCAAGTTTTATTGTCACTGTTGGAACAAAAGATTAACTGCTCTTTTAGAATTTGATTTACTAATAATGAAAATTATTATTTTTTAATTATTAAAAAAAAAAAAAAAGAATCAAATATCAATTGGTAATTTGATTCAGATTAAAAAAACATTTTTTTTCTTTCAGTTTTCAATAATGCTATATAATGGTAAATCGATAATAAAAATACATATATTGGTGTATCCGGCCAGCGAAAAGCTCCAACATAAGTCATACGGCCAGCCTCTAAAAGTTTGTGGCGAACGCTGGCCTACACGTAAAACATCACACCACAAATTAAACAGAATCCCAATCCCTTCAGAATTCCAATCCCTTCAGAATCCCAATCCCTTCAGAATCCCAATCCCTTCAGAATCCCAATCCCTTCAGGCCGACCAAACGGTATAGTGGTTAGCGTGCTAGCTTCTAGACCACGAGGTTGCGGGTTCCGAGTCCCGTGTTAGGCATGGGTGTTTTGTAAATGTATGTTGGCTTGTCTAATGACGAATGTTTCGGCGCATTATAGCCCTCGTGTTGCTGAAGATGCCAGATAATCTGAATACAACCAATCCAACCCAATCCCTTCAGCACGTAACACGCTTGATGTCCATACAATAGCATCAAAAATCATCCCTCCGCAGCATTCTCCGCAGCAACCCAGCAACGAAACATATCTCTTCTATATTGTATCACTGAGGGGGGGGGGGGTGAATAAATTTCATTAAATCCCGACCTGTCAAGGGCTTCTGGGGGGGGGGGGGTTATTAGCCGACAAAGTGTTGATCGCGGGTCCATCGGACATTAAGGATTAAAATCACCGCATCCCATGCATCATTACTCTCCCGTCCGGGTGTCTGTCTGTCTGTCCGGTTTTGGTGACGAGTCCTGCCTCTAATGGGAAGACCTTGTTCTTCCGTCACCAGAAAGAATCCTCTTGGGGCCCTCCAACCCCCCGCGACGCGTGGAGTTCCCCATAGACGTGGAAAAATGGACTCGTCCCCCTTTTCGACTCGGTTCTACAAAAGTTGGGTAATGGACAACGCGTGTTTTTACGGTTTTTAAGGCGACACTTACCGCGGTTGGAACATAATAAACGGTGGGATGGGTTTCTGTAGGGGGGAGAGAGAGGGAAAGGTGAAGGGGGGAATTTTTTTTTTTTTTGATGTGGTGGGGATTCAAGAGTGATTGTTTTTTTGTCTTCCTTTGGACACAGTGCTGTATTTCCAGTTCACTATTTCTAACGAAATTTCGCATTGATATTGTTACACACATTTTTTGTATGTATTTGTACAGTGGCGTGTTTATTTTAAAATTCTGTTTTATCTTATTTTATTCTGTATATAATTTGTAAATAGTGATGAATTTATTTTAAAGTTCTATTTTATTCTGTATATAATTGTAAATAGTGATGAATTTATTTTAAAGTTCTATTTTATTCTGTATATAATTGTAAATAGTGATGAATTTATTTTAAAGTTCTATTTTATTCTATATATAATTGTAAATAGTGATGAATTTATTTTAAAGTTCTATTTTATTCTGTATACAATTGTAAATAGTGATTAATATATTTTAAAGTTCTATTTTATTCTATATATAATTGTAAATAGTGATGAATTTATTTTAAAGTTCTATTTAATTCTATATATAATTGTAAATAGTGATGTATTTATTTTAAGGTATACATATACATTAGAAATTGCAAAATTTAACTCAAGTATGAGTTTTTGATTTTTTGTTTTAATATATTCCCGAATTCATTGCCTTTGAAATAATACCATTTTCTTTCTGAGACTAAATTTACTTTTTAAATTACAGTGGGTTTTGTGAACCTGTTTTGTATCACGTTCATTAGTGTCGTAAACTTTAAACGCGTTTTCTGACGAATGACATTTTGGTGTTATATGACTTTGCGCCAACGGTCATAACTTCATAATAAATAGTCCGATTTACAAAATTCTAATTTTGTTTTGAAGACACAAGTTGCGAATGTGTTTCCTATGAAAAATCTAACATATATTGTTATAAACACATTTTCTATGAATATTTTAATCTTAATTTTTTGTTAAAAACTATATATTTTTTAAAAACTTTTTATTTAAAAATTTATAACTAAATAAATATTGCAGCCAAATTCAAAATTCTCCATAGGAACATTCAGCAATATAATATCTTTTATTTGCAATATAAATCATACCTCTAAGTTAATTACAAGTTTATTTACGTATGTTCTAATAACGTCCTAATTAGTCCCTTTAATTGCAATTAGCTGATTAAAAAATTGACGGGAAAAAAAGTTTATATTTACAAATGCATCATTTTTAATTCTGATATACGGGCAAGAAGTTTGAAATTATTACCTTAAAATTAAAGAAAATTATCTCAATGGTATATGTATACCTTAAAATTCTATTTTATCTTGTTTTATTCTATATATAATTGTAAATATAGTAACGTATTTCTTTTAAAGTTCTATTTTATTTGTTAACAGCGATAATATAAGTTAGAAAAAAAGGTGGCAACATCTAAATAAATCGGGAAATTTCGAGACGTTTCCATCATGTGATTGGTTAGTTGGATTTTGCTAGAAATTTCTTCCGCGAAAGTATAAAAAGTGGTGATAAAAATAGAATTGCCAGATCAGTCGTCAAGTATCGGACAATGTTCTGGAAGCATCGGATCTTTTCTTTACTTTCGTTGTCCCAGAATTATCGCTGTGTTCAAAGTTGAACGTACCGAAGCTTGTATTGAAGGTTGATAGAAAATTTTATGTTGTTTGAAGAAGTTTCGTGAGCTTTCCAAGGAAGAGTAAACTGTGGGTTTTTTGGTAAAAATTGCTTAATCATTTCCTCTGAGGAAAAAAAATTCATAACAATCTAGATTGTTTTTTTATTGCATTTAAAAACTGTTCAACGTTAAATTTTAACTTGAAATTAAAGTCTTTGAAATTGCATTTTGATAACGATTTTTTTTTTTTTTTTTTTAATTCAAAAATAAAATTTAATTATACGTGGAGGTATGCGTTATTAAATTGCGATAAGGTATTTGTAATAGTTTATATTAAATTACTATTATTCATTAAAATATAATGAGTAATTTATAAACTTATTCAAATGCATGGTAAATTTATGCTAACTCAATATTTGAATCAAGCTGGAAGTTAAAAAAATTAAATTTTATGGACATTTTACGTGAAGTTCCGTTTTTAAATCGTTATTATTATAATGCCTAGCTTTACTTTGTCATTCAATGTGCTGAAGTACACAACTATTACTACAGCACCGACTTAAAATCAAAGCTTGGGTGTTAATTTTCCGTATTTTTTCAGTTATGAGAGGCAAATTCGGCCTCAGTCAATAGTTCGAACATATATTTGTATCAAAACTCATTATTTTTTTATTATTAAAATCGTTACGCTAATAACCTCTTAGGGTGGTTTAAACATCCACACCTCCGAAATGCCCGTAGAAATGAGATAAAAGAAGCGTACAAAGTTGAAAAGCGAATGCCTTTAACACGGAGTTTTCTGCTCTTGATCATTGTCCATCAACGATTGGTTTCCTTTTGTTTCACGTACAGGAAAGGATAGTATATAACTTATCGAATAGCATATCGCCAATTTCGTCATTCTGGCGGCTTTTTTTTTTTAATTATTTAAAGTATCGCCAAACTGGACATTTTTATTTAAATGAATGATGATACAAAAACGTTAAATAACACCATTCCATCTAAAGTTTTAATACAATGACACGTATTACAGAGTAATTGAAACTTGTGCGATGTTCCACACCCTTAATTTAATCTTCTATTATAATTAGAAAACATTGAACTCAATTTCTCCACTATATTTCGCATTTGGGTGATATCATCTGCAAAATGATCTTCGATAAAGTGAGGTGAATCGAAAGAACTAACAAATATAGTCCGACAGGCGACTGCAATTTTTGGACCATATCGAACATCATTCTGAATTTTTTATAGAAATTAGAGAAAAGTGAGTAGATTACGAATCCACTGGTCTGCCGTGGCAAAAATGGCCGAAACTGATCAATAATCGACTTGGAATGAGTTGAACTAAAATCCGATTGCCAAATATGTCATAACTTGCCAAAAATTTATAGCCTTATGGCGCATTTGGCAATTGGATTTAATTCAACTTATTAAAAGTCGATTTTTGACCAGTTTGGGCCATTTTTGCCACTGCAGACCAGTGGATTTGTAATCTACTCACTTTTCTCTAATTTCTATAAAAAATTCAGAATGATGTTCGATGGGGTCCAAAAATTGCACTCGCCTCTCAATCTAATAGCAATCCAGGTGATTCGATTCATTTTCATTTGCACATGGCAATGTTACTTTACATCCAGTTTTCACCATGAGACTGCTATAAAGGGAATTTTATCGTATCTTTTGCAGTTGTTTGTGTTGAATTTAAACTACCATATCATTCTGTTTACAACAAATTAAGCATATTAACCCTTTGCACTCGAGGTATTTTGCAAGCGGAGGTACCACCAACTTGAGACGTTTCGCGGCATTTTTGGTTCGGTTCGCGGTTACGGATCCGCTTCATAGAAACTAAATACAGTTATTGGCCTTGCATCGAATTTCCGCGTCAAACCTAGTAGTTCTCTCGAATTGCGGCATCCAATCGTGTGGAGCCTGAGAGGCGCCGCTCGAGTGCAAAGGGTAAAATATTTGGATTTCTTTTGAAAATTGATAATTTGGAATTGATTTTTATTTCGATATCCTTAGTTGCAAGAAATATCATATCGCTGCTGCTTTATCTTGGGAAAAGTCATTTGTCTAGAAATAAAATTCTAAATATTTTACTTACTCTAGAAATGTTAGTTATTTGGGAGGTTTTATTTGAGAACAGTTATTAAATTGCTGTAGATTGAGAAAAAAATAAATTATGAAGCATCAGGGGCCACGACTGTTACTATTGAGATTTTATACAGGTAACAAAATAAGTCAATTTAAATGTTCCAACATTCTAAGACCAAGTGGTTGAGTAATTATCCTAAATTTAAAAAAAAAAAAAAAAAAAGTTAGAATAATGTTATGGATAGTGGATTCAAACCCAAAGTAGGATTTTATCATTTGAATCCACTGATCGATTTTGAAAAGGTTTAAGCTTGTTTTTGAAAATGTGTGTCACTGACTTTTACTTTCCATAAAGTATAGCATTCGATTAAACAAAAATTTCTATTTTCTTGCATTTCTTTACGTTTTGGAACACCTTGATTACAAGAAAAAGGTTTAGAAAAAATGTATGTCTGTGTGTGGTCAGCATAACTCCCGAACAAATTGACCTACGATGTTCGAATTTGGTGTGTGGGTTAATGGTCGTCATTGGACCTACCA
Source organism: Linyphia triangularis (assembly GCA_963978545.1). Taxonomy (NCBI): domain Eukaryota; kingdom Metazoa; phylum Arthropoda; class Arachnida; order Araneae; family Linyphiidae; genus Linyphia; species Linyphia triangularis. The sequence continues at coordinate 109,898,943 of OZ021723.1, read as the reverse complement.
TTAAGGGTTTCGTCAAAATCGAGCCTGTTTATAAGGTTCAAATCATGAAAAATCATGTTTTTCAGCAATTGATAGCTCTAACGATTTTGTTTAAAATCTCTGTGCTAATGCTTCTTAAGATGTTATAATCGTCCCCAGGTCCAAAATTTCCGTAGAAATTTGATAAAAGAGTAAAAAGTTGTGAAACGAGTGCCTTTAACATAGAACTCTATGCCCTTGAGCATCACCCATCAACAATTGTTTTCTTACTGTTTCACGCACAAGAAAGGACAATGTACTTACTGTCTATCGAATCACATTGCCAATTTCATCATTCTGATGGGAATGGAGAGGTTTCCCATCTAAGAATTAAATGCCATAAATATCGCCGAACTGGTCATTTTTTTAAAAATGAGGTTAAATATAAAAAATGCAAATAACACCAAATCAAATTTTGAACGCAATGACCAATATTACAGTGTAACTGAAAGTTGTCCCCTAGTTTTTCCCCTAAAATCGAAACCCATGAAAAAAAGGACAGTACCTGCACCCTGGATTCCGTGAGTCCTATCCTCATGGCCAGCTCCTCCCTCATGAAGATGTCCGGATAGTGCGTCTTGGAGAAGCTCCGCTCCAGCTCCTGCAGCTGCGCGGGTGTGAACCTGGTGCGATGCCTCTTCTGCTTGACGGGCTTGCTGTCCGAGGATGGATCGGGGTTCGAGACCCCCGGGTGCGACGACGGCCCGTCCAGGGCTTGCAGGGAGTCGCCAGCTCCGTTGCTGCTCTTGATCTCCTCCTTGGTGGTGGTGGACCCGCCTCCTACGAAGGAGAAGGCTGGACATGATTATAGACGTCACTCGTGGAGCCGATCACTCTTTCAATAGAAATATATTAGTAGATCACGCATGAATACACTGGTCTGCCGAGGCAAAACTGGCCGAAACTGTTCAAATATCGACTTTGAATGAGTTGAACTAAATCCAATGGCCAAATATGTCATAACTTTTCAAAAAATGAGCATACTTTTTTTTTTTTATGGTAAACCACCACTCTTCAAATTTCAGTTTAAGTAGGTTTCATGGCGCCTATATCTTTCAACTTTCAAAAGTCAGCCAAGTTGGCAATGAATATTACGTCATCAGTGACGTAATATTAATCTCCAACTCTGATCTCTTTTAAAAGTGGGAAGTATTTTTCGTCAGACATTAAATATCGTCTGCATTCTTTCTCATTGAAAACTAAAGAGCAGAGGCTTACCATAAAAAAAAAAGAATGCTCATTATTTGGTAACATCGCTTTTCGAACAGTTTCGTCCATTATTGCCCAGGCAGACCAGTGTATTCCTGATCTACTAACAGTTCTCTACATTCTATCAAAAATTCATAATGATGTTCCATGTGGTAGCTAAACTTGCAGTTGGCTATAATATTTAAAGTGTTCTGAATGAGCCAGTGGATTAAACCCTCAAAGAATTTTCTTAGCCCCAGTGATCGGCAAACATCGAAAGAACCAAAGATCAGCACTACAACAATTAAGATTTCGTTTTAAGAACCATGTGCGGTAGAGGTAAGAAATATCGATCAAAACAAAGATCGATACTATATCGTTGCACGGAAAAAATATCGATAAAACATCGATAAATGATTTTTTTTTTTTTAATTTGATTTTTAATTTTGCCAGAAACGAAGCTTTTCGGGACAAATTTCTACTTTTCATGAATTCATGCCATTATTTAAATAAATTATAAAAATTGCTTTAATAAAAAAATTATATTATCAATCAGACTAAATAAAATACATCTGGATGTCAATGCATAAATTCACATTTATTTTTAAAAGTAGTTTACCGCATATTTTTCTGATAGAGCTGTTTTTAATATTTAAAACTAGACGCAAATTCCAGGCACACGATGGCAAAAGAAACGGCGCTAAGATAATGACTACTAATAAATGATCTTATCTTTCCATTACATTATGTTTTCTTTTTGGTTAGGGTGCCATTTTAACTGTCTCTCAGCCAAGTCCAAACTTTAGTTTTGAAGTTTTTGAAAAGGGAATAAAGAAAATCGAAAAAACACATGGAACTACAAAACAATCATCAAAAAAACTAAAAATGTTTGAAAATCTCGATATATCGGTGACTTGTATCGATATTTAAAAAAAAAATATCGATACAAATATCGTTGTATCGATATATCGCCGCCCTCTAATGTGCGGCGTGCATGTTCTGGTAGGCTAGAGGAATGAAAAAGCTCAATCAACAACATATGGTGTTTTCCTGAGTTTCTCTTCTCAGAAGGCATTTTATTCCAAGCCATGCATATCATCCAACGGGAGATCCAATCGAAAAAAGATTTGTACCTCACGTGGAATAGAATCAACCAATAGTATACAGAGTTTTTCTCCTTACAAATTGATTCTGGTTAAAGATACAACTCTGTCTTACAATTTGCTATTAAAATTCATTTGCACCAGACATATACTAAACTCCAACTTAAATTGACATCACTAGACGATAGATCTTCACCTTGCTCATAGGCAATTAATCCATTTTAGCGGAGTGAAGACATAATTCTCGCCAAACATTATAGCCTTTTGTTCTCTACAGGGTTGTGGTTTGGCGAGCATTATGCTTTCACGCCGTCAAAATGGATAATTTACCTATGAGCGCTGTGACGATCTACCGTCTAGTGATGTCAAGTTAAGTTGGAGTTTAGTATACACTCTACGAAGTTCTCAGCACTTGTTGGACTGACCCTTACATTAAGGGGACATGGAACACTTTTCCAAAAATTCTTTAGTTTTACATAGAATTAAATAAAATTTGGCACAAACATAGAAGAAATGACGTATAAGACAACAACAAAATTTGAGCAGATAATATAAAATAGATAGTAAATTATTGAGAAAAATGCATTAAAATAATACGAAATGTTTACTTTATTTCAAAATTCTCCTCGCAACAATAATTTAACGAACATGAAAGAAAAATTTGAAGTTGTTTATCAATATAATTATAAACATTTCACATGTGCTTTTATCTTTAGGTACCATAGTTGAACAGAAATTAAATTTCAAACTTGGCGCTAGTGATTTTTCATTAAAAAATGCACATATTTCAGCTTTCCAACATGAAAAAAATAAAAAAATTTAAGTGACATAAAAAAGTAGGAGTGTATCTCTAAGTGGATTTATCAAAAGAATGAATCGCAAGGAGTTTTTCAAACATACTTAAAATGTGAAAAAAGCGAAGCTGAGAAAAATCCTTTTTTAACTTTTGCCAACAAGTGTACGATACGTTAAAATAGTTAGTTTAAACAAATATTCTAATCCTTTAAAATCTTAGGGATTTCAAAAATTCAAACGCGAAATTAAGCTGATGACGTCAGCAATTTTTATGGAACAAAAACAAAATAAAACGTCTTTTTTAGTGATATTTTTACAGTTTCAGTGTTCCATGTCCCCTTAATATCATGCAGTTTAGTAGCTTAGAAAAGTAATGTAATGTAACAAAGTTAAGAGTTTAATTAAGTAATTGTTTTTGTTATGCCCTTCTATGAATTAACAACAAAGCAACCTTCTGATAAGTCATACTAATGGGTGCACTTGCAAACCCGACAAAGGCACATGTTTGAGCTTTAAATAGATATCAAAATCATCATAATGTTGCCCCACCATATCCATAATCGTAGAAAATCCCCTCTCTTAAATTATGAATTGTCACCGTTAAGAGTATACCTTAAAATATTATTGATGCACTTGAGACGCTTTGAACGTAAGAAATTTTATTATAATTATTTAATATTTTCACGAATTTTTCTCAAAAAAAGTGATGGCGCAACTTTTACTAAATAAAAACTATAATTTATTCTTCCTTCGAATCGCCAGTTCTGTGAACGTCAGCTAAGCGACCGTTGCGCCGTCTATCGGTGATGACGGGAGAGCGCACGTGATTGGTTGATCGGAGTGGCCGGCGCCAGTAAATAGAAAATGTTTGGTTTACTGGAACCTGTAGCCTGGTGACGTCACTGACTGGCTATCTAAACTGGAACCTCGACTGGTAGCGTGTAAATCAGGCTTACGGTGCATGCAATTTCGAACACATCGTTAATTCAGGCTCAGAAAGTTAACAAAATATCCGCTGCTTTCCGAATCTGAACAACAAACGATTCTCGACTGAATTGAACTGAAATTTTTTGTCTCTTAAAATAGTGTCGAGGCGGAAATTTCTAGCAAAATCCAGCCAACCAATCGCGTGATCGAAATGACTAGAAATTTCCCTATAGATTTAGGTGTTGCCAAATTTTACCAACCTTATATTATCGCTGTTTACAAATTACATTAAATAAAAATAGAACGTTAAAAAAAATATATCACTGGTTAACAAAATAAAATACAATAGAACTTTAAAATAAATACGTCTCTATTAACAATTATTTACAAACGATTTTTGTAACAATATGAATATTATATAACATGACGTAATTATATAACAAGATAGAATAATTTTGGCTTTATTTAGTACAACACCATCCTGATCCTTTAAAAAATGTCACAAAAGTTAAAAAATTAAATTTTAATAATATTTCGGGAGCAACCATATCCATAATAAAATACTTCTGCACTTTTTCCAGAGTGGAAAACTTGGAAATCAAGGAAATTTTCTTTGTTTTAAAGGTATGTTTCCAATTTCATCCACATTTTGGCGCCATTTACCTGTAGCTATTCGTTAGAAGTTTAATGTCATGGAATAATTTAAACTTTTCATTTCCACCATGACTATTAAAAAAAAAAAAAAAATGGCATATTATCTATTTAGAATGCATGTTCTGTTTGATAAAGATGTCTACACTTTTGGAAATTATAATTATATTAAGTTGAAAAGTATTTCGTAAAAGTCAAGCATACATTTATTTACTTTTTATTTAAAAATAAAATAACATTTAAAAAATTCCATAAAAGTGTTTACAAACATTCTACCATTAATTAAACTCCAAAAAATTCTAAAATTCCATAGATTCCATTCATAAAATATAGTTTTTTAAAATATAATTTAAAATACTTAGAAAAAATATGGCTTTGGATAAATAGAAATATTTTCCAAGAATTGAACTGGAATTGAAACTTGGTTTACTTTTTCATTTTTAGTGATGTTTTTTAGTCGTAACTTGAAATTCAGAAACTTCTAAGCAAATACACATTTCAAATTTTGCAGTCTTAAATTTAAAACATTAAAAATGTCTTTATGATTTTAATTCAGGTCAAAACTTCCTTACTTTTAAACACTTACTATTTACTTTTATAGTAACCATTTGAAATATAAATAGTTTTAATAGAAGTTTAAAACGATTATAATATAAACTTAAAAGATTTTTTAATTGATCATCTATAAAGCGAGAATTGAAAAACATGTCCTATTTTTTGGTGTAGAAATTAGTACAGAATACATTATAATAATCTTATACCCTAAAAAAGTATTATATTTTAAAAGATATTCTATTTAAGACAACTTTTGCTGCTGACCTCATTCTTTAGCATAGATCCTTCCAAGTCAAATATTGTTGCGTTGTAAGGGTTCGAAAGATTTGAAGCCAAAGCAGATCAAAACTTGCAGAAATTTATTCCGATATAACAGATTCCTTTCCAGAACTTCAATACAGTTCTTCTCACAACAATAGAGCACAAAACAGCAGTTAAAACACTTGACAACACAACTGCTCATGCAAAAGACAATGCAATACAGCTCACTTTCGGAACTCTCTGAATGCTCGCTGAAAGACAGATAACTCAGTATCTCAACTAACTGACTAGATAACTCCACTCACGGCCGGCCTCATATAGGAGTCAATACTTCGTGAATCTTCTAGAGATAGAGATTTGGAGGACTTTCCAGATCGTAGTCGAAAAGTCCTGTACATGGGGATCGAAAATGTCGCCAAATGGTCGCCAAATTTGGCGACTAAAATTAGTCGCCAAAAACGTCGCCAACTTGGCTCTATATCGCCAATTTAGTGAGATTGCCATTACCATAATGTTAAATGCCCTGCTCCTTGTAAAACTCGCTTCCCAGCGTTATCTCTGTAAAACTCGTTATCAGGCATCAAGACACACATTGCAGAGAAGCCAAGTAAAGAACTCTTGCACTGCCTTATGCGAAGTGTACATAAATTTATCTTTTTAAATAATTAATGCTACAAAATATTTAAAAATATACAGAAATTTGTAACAATATATAGTTCCAAGCAAATCACAACTTATATACTAATATTCATAACTTGCGCACATAGTTTTGTTTTAAACTTTAATATATGTGGATAAGAAATGCGCTTTTAAATTCTAATTTTACTAGATACTTTACATTTCTAACCACGGTTTCTATAAGATTTTTAACGAATCATATAGTTTTGATCGAGCAATTACATGACGTCACTCTCTTGTCGAATCACTATTGGCTAACCCTGTCTCCGCGCGGTTCAAGACGTCACGTGTAAGGTTATTGCGCAGCCAATCAGCGTATAGTAAAACCGGATTGCACATCACTGTAGCGCACGTAATGACATCAGCATAAGTTTTCTTGGAGTATAGAAATAAGGCATTGAGTCAGTAGTAAAGTATTTCTGTTTCCATATCTATGACTTCGAGTCATTCAAATAAAACTCGGTATCTACAAAAAAGATTCCCTTCCAAGCAAAGACATTAGTGATCAGATGTAAGAGTCGGTGTTATATATTTTCCTATACATCGTGTGTTCACTGAATTCATATGCGAAAGCCTCCCCCCCTCCTCAAATGAATTGGGCAAGTTAATTTGTTTGGTGACCAAATATTACATAAACTAACTTTCAAAACATTAAAATTTTACATAAAACTTGATTTGACAGCTCGAGTATAAATACGAAATATTTCTTACTTAAACTAACTTTCAAAACATTAAAATTTTACATAAAACTTGATTTGACAGCTCGAGTATAAATACGAAATATTTCTTACATAAACTAACTTTCAAAACATTAAAATTTTACATAAAACTTGATTTGACTGCTCGAGTATAGTGATAATAATAATAATTGTTTTTAACGGAAAGTTTAGTTGATTTTCATTAGAAGGCAGTACTGATGTCTATTCAGGGTTTGGCAAGAGTCGGTGAGCAGAGAATGAAGCCCCCCCCCCCCTCCCATAGTGAATATTAAAAGGCCACGTCAAGTTACTCTCTTTTGTCTCACTTCTATGCAAAATATCTTTGCAGTATTATGAAATACAAGTATTTGTTCGTATTGTAAACTACCACAATTTATTTAGAAGGCAGCCCCCTAAATAGCGAATGAATAGGTTGTTACACATCCATTATAATATGAAATACTTTTTCAAATGCAAATATGACCACATAGCAGAATCTAGAATTTGTTCAGCAAATAAAAAAAGTAATTAGTACACAGAGTTTGATTAATGCGTTGAAATTTTCGACTACGCCATTTAAAATTCTAAATAATTACTCCAAAAGATCTTATAATAACTACAATATAAAACAAATTAGAGCATCCGATTTATAATGCATTTATATTTGGGAAATTTATCTATAAGTGCAATTTTTTTGAAAATCAGATCATTTATGTAATTTTAGAATAATTTCCAGCCCATTCAAGTTTAAAATACTTTCATCTATTCCAGTTTAAATAAAGAATGGACGCGTGAAGCAATAATAAAAAAAAAAACATAAGAGGATAAATCATTTAATATTTCGCTAAAAACAAGTTTAAAATAATGTAAATTCTATGTAAAGTACAAAATAAACTTGGACCTAACCAAGACAAAATATTTGGAATTTGAGGATCCATATTGATTCGATATCTCTAGAAATTTCAAATGGGTGTTTATAATCTTGCTAACATTTAAAAGAGTTAGATCCTAAAAATTTCACTTAAGAACGTAACATCACTTCTTATATTCTCGACGTCTTTTGAAGGCAACTATAACTCGTCAAATAGACCCCCAAAATGTATAACTTGTTGGTTGTTTTCAGATTATCTGGCACCGTCAGCAACACGAGGGCTATAATGCGCCGAAACATTCGTCATTAGACAAGCCAACATACATTTACAAACACCCATGCCTTACACGGGACTCGCAACCTCGCGGTCTAGAAGCTAGCACGCTAACCACTATACCGTTTGGTCGGGCCCAAAATGTATAACTATTCAGTTAAAATGAGTCACAAACCCGTTTAAGTACCTGAGTTAATAAATAAGTGAAGAATTTTTAACGTTTTTTGTAATGTTTAGTGGTACAGTTAGAGTTAATCGAGATTTAAATGATTTTCATGTTTGCTTGGTTCAATAATTTTGTTACTTTTGCACTAAATTTGTTATTGAATTATCGATTTTATTATAATGCTGTTTCTTTGAATCATGTTTAATTTATTTTTTAATTTGTTATTTTTATTAAATCCTTTATATTAACTTCGATTTTGTATGGTGGTCAAATCTGTGGAGGCCTAATTATCCCCCTTGCCGTCAGCCAATCGATCTGAAACTTGGAAGATAGATTCGATGTCGATGATAATGCCTTTTATCAAACTTTGTGGGATTTCACTGTCAATAGAAAGTCGCTTTTATGAAATACTAATAAACTAATTTTCCGTCATCTATTTGCGCTGAAATAGCATTTAACCGATCATTGAAGAAACTCTTTCATGTTTCCCAAAATTGTTTTAATAAATAAATAATAAAAATTAATTGAATCAGAATAAATAAAAGATATTTGGATACACAAATACACATTCATTTTGATTGAATAAATTTTGAAAAGTAGTTTACCGCATATTTTGCTGATAAAGATGTTTTTGATTTTTAAAAGTGGATGCAAACACGAAACACGCGCTGTTTACAGAATCGTTTCTGTGTTAATGAATGCGATGTATATAAAAAAAAATTATATAATACGTTGGGAATCGCAAAAATTGACCCAAATAGGCATTTCTTCATTCTAAAATGTTCTCCAATTCATTATCTTTAAAATGATACCCAATAACTTTCTTACAGTTAAAATACTTTTTTAATTACACGGAATTTCGTAAAGGTCGACGTTTAAAACATATTGGAAAAAAGAAAATGTCGAAAACTTTGAACTCAATTTCTGGAGAACTGCTTTTCATTGTTGAGTGAATGTACTCCAACGGTGATATCTTAAGAGTTAATTAAAATTAAAACTGTATAATTTAGATAGAATTTCAGAGCACGGGCCCAAGCTGTTTAAAAAAAATTTGGTAATAAATAGATTTTTTTATGTATTTTAGAATATTTTTATTTTTAGAAAAAATTTATTTTTTTCTAGTACTTTTCATGTTAAATGTTAAAATTTAAAAAAAAATATTTAAGTTATACATTATATTTTACTTGGGACCATGTATCAATACTTTGTCTTTAATTTCCAGTAAGAAATTTGCTTCAAAATTAATTAGGTATCATTTTATCATCATTGCAATTAAGCCCTAATTAGTGAATTAAAATTCAATTAATTAAATAAATATTTTATTTTTTTTACTTTTTGCTACTGCAAATACATTACATTTTTTGCTCTTGTAATTCTCACAAAAATTTGACACGCTGGCATAAGAATTAAAAAACGTATATGTATACCTTGTTTTCACGGGTTATATTATTATTCAGTGTTTGAGTTTTGCTTTCCCGGAATTCGTGCACCCATTCTTCTTCGTTCTAAAATCCGATGAAGAGAACAAGCGCGAGAAGTCGGAACTGAAAATCGATTTTGAGATTCAGAAGCTCTGTCTTCACTTCTTTCTTTAAAGCTCTAGCGTCTACATCTGAGAGAAAGTAGCGAAATCGTAGTGGAAGTGTTATCGTACAGTGTTACTGCTCGAATAAAGACTAAAGGATAATAGTCCGAGAGGCAATTTTTGGATCTCATCGAACATCATTCTAAATTTTTTATAGAAATTGGAGAAAAGTGAGTAGATTACGAATCCACTGGTCTGCCGTGGCAAAAATGGCCGAAACTGGTAAAAAGTCGACTTGGAATGAGTTGAACTAAAATCCGATTGCCAAATATGTCATAGCTTGCCAAAAAGAGAAAAACCTTTTTTTCTGGCAACCCTGCATTTTGATTTTCAATGAGAAAAAGCGCAAACGATTTCTGATCTCTGGCTTGGAAAATTTGTATCTTTTAAAAGTAAGCCAAATTGGCGACATCAGTTACGTCATGCGTGACGTAATGTTTATTGCCAACTTGGCTACTTACTACTGCCAACTTAATAGATGCAAGTAGACCGTCACCAGATATCTGAATCGTTTGCAACCTTCTTAATTGATAATTAAAGAATGAGGGTTACCAAATAAAAAATAAATGCTCATTATTTGGCAAGTTATGGCGCATTTGGCAATTGGATTTAGTTTAACTTATTAAAAGTCCATTTTTGACCAGTTTCGGCCATTTTTGACACGGCAGACCAGTGGATTCGTACTACTCACTTTTCTCTAATTTCTATAAAAAAATTCAGAATGATGTTCGATGGGATCCAAAAATGCCTCTCAGTCTATTATGTCTGCGAATTCAAAAAAATTTCATAATTTTGAAAAGTGTCCTTCTTCTAATTGAATAGCGATAGCAATTATTATCAAAGTTAGAATTAGATATTAGTTTAACAACTTAGTTTTTCCATCGCAAAGATTTGATTTGTTCAGACAATGTGTAAAAAGTCGTGAAAGGTAGAAGCTTTTGTTGTTGATACTTTAATAAATGTCGACTTAACGATCGTAAAGTGATCACTTTGAGCTGATTAAAGTTATGAATGAAAGAAGTCATGACGAAATGCTTGCTTTTTAGAGAAGTAATTTAGAGATTTTATTAACTACTTATATTGATTTTCCAATTACATCGTCATCTAATCGGACTGAAACTCGGTAGATAGATTCGATGTCGATGACAATGCATTCCATAAAATTTTGGGAGCTATCACCGTCATTAAAAAGTCGTTTTGACACACTCTTCCATTATCTCTTCGTGATAAACCGATCATTTATTGAAACTCTTTCCTCTGCCAAAATTGTTTTAATCAATAAATAAATGATAAAATTGTTTCAATCAGAATAAATAAAAGATATTTGGTTGTGAATGCAAAATTTCACATTCATTTTTATTGAATAAATTTTGAAAAGTAGCTTACCACATATTTTACCGATTGGGATGTTTTTAGTATTTAAAATTAGATGCCAAAACCGAGCACACGCTGACAACAGAAACGGCACTGCTAATGAACATAAAAATCGGCTATGCATATGAAGAATTTATCGTATTAAAAACTTAGGTTTTATGAGCCATATTATTGTTTGTGTGATTCGTCTCAACAAGACATTTTTGGGACATTTTGCACGTATTTGTAATTCTTGTAATTATAACATAACAGAAGGATAAAGCCTTTGATAACTTTGTTATACTTTTGAAAGCATGCTTTCGCAGTAATTAGTAGAGTGACTTAATATTCAAGGTGTTAAGTAATAACATCCTTGATAAATTTGATAACTTACTAAATTATAGATGTTAAAAATGCCATTTAATAAATTTTTATTCATAAATATGCGATGAATACATTTTCAACCTTATTTCTTTTAAAAAAAAGTTTTATTTTTGTTTTATTTGAAATTTAAACTTTGAAACTTATGTAATCGGTACAATTCTTAATTATTTAACTTTTTGCAAAATGTCGCTAAAATTATAGTTCTTGAATCTGAATCTTTGCATATGTTACCATTCTTCAAGAACATTTTAAACAATAATTGAAAAAAGAAAATTACCAATTTTATATTTAATGTCCAATATCCTATAATACAAAATCTGAATTATTTTAGATGGACGTCTCATCTATTAAAAATTGTATAAAAATATTAAATATTTTGAATTATTGTTTTTCCTCATGAAAAACAAATGTGAAGAGGTATTCCGTGCTTCAATAAGCATTCTTTATAGGAATAAATAATCTTTACACTAAATGACATGTCATTTCTTGAAAATACATTAAGGTATACATATACATTAGGAATCTCGAAATTTGACTCGCGTTTTTGTTTTTTGGTTTTAAAATATTCATTACCATTAAAATGATACCATTTTCTTACTGAGACTCAAATTACTTTTTAAATTACAGTAGGTTTTGTGAACCTGTTTTGTATCACGTTCATTAGTGTAGTAAACTTTAAACGCGTTTTCTGAAGAATGACATTTTGGTGTTATGACTTTACGCCAACGGTCATAACTTCACAATAAATTATCCGATTTACAAAATTCTAATTTTGTTTTGTAGACAATAGTTGTGAATGTGTTTTCTATGGAGCATCTAATACATATTGCTATGAACAAATTTTGTATGCATATTTTAATCTGAATTGTTTGTTAAAAACTATGTATTTTTTAAAACTTTTTATTTAAAAACATATAATTAAATAAATATTGAAGCCAAATACAAAATTCTCCATAGGAACATGCGTCAATATAATATCTTTTATTTGCAATAGAAATATTACCTCCAAGTTAATTACAAGTTTATTTATGTATGTTCTAATAATGTCCTAATTAGTCACTTTAATTGCAATTAGCCGATTAAAAAATTGACGGAAAAAGAAAGTTTATACATAAAAAATGCATTATTTTTCATTCTGATATACTTCCAAAAAGTTTGAAATTATAACCTAAAAATTAAAGGAAATCATCCCAATCGCATCCAAATCAACGTATTTTTCAATCAACATATTGTCATCGTATCATCATATTTTTAGAGTTCTTCACTATGTTCCCACAGAAACTATATGAAGAAGCTTTCAACGAGTTAATTTTCATCAAGAATAAATACAGGAACAATTTAAATGAATCTCATTTGGGCGGTTTATTAAGATTAGCTGTAAAAAAAATACTGAGACAAATAGTGACTCATTCAGAAAATAAATTGAACCATTTCGAGCGTCATCATCTCACAATTGATATCGACAGGGTAATCTGGAAGTACAGTTTAACACTCGAGGCCTTTTTCGCGCAGAGGAATCAGCGACTCGAGACATTTTAGGTTCGGTTGGTGTTTATGGATTTGCTACATAGAAACTAAACACAGTCATTGGCCTTGCATCGAATTTCCGCATCACACCTAATGGTCCTCTCGTGGTTTGGAATCCAATCGTGTGGTGCCTGAGAGGAGCCACTGGAGTGCAAAGGGTTAAATACTATTATTTTAGATTGGAAAACTCGTATTGTCACGGCCGACCAAACGGTAGAGTGGTTAGCGTGCTAGCTTCTAGACCGCGAGGTTGCGAGTCCCGTGTTAGGCATGGGTGTTCGTATATGTACGTTGGCTTGTCTAATGACGAATGTTTCGGCGTATTATAGCCCTCGTGTTGCTGACGGCGGCCGATAATCTGAAAACAACCAACCGTATTGTCACGTTGGAACGAAGGATTCGCTTCTTTTTTAGACTTTGATTTATCAATAATTGAAATTGTTATTTTTAATTAATAGAAAGAAAAATCAAATATAAATTGTAATTTTACTAAGATAAGAAAAATATCAAAAAAGCCAAAGTTACAAAAAAATTAGCATAATTTCTAGTCTTTTGCTTCATATCTTCAGTAACTACTGAAATATGTTTAATTTGATTCTTTAAAATAAGTTTATAATAAACGTCTATTTTTACAAAACTCAGCATGTATTTAAATTGAAATATTTAGGGGATGTTGATAAGTGCCATGCAAAAAAAAATTCCGTACGCCATATGAAAATTAATTCTGGAGTTTTCCTCAACATACTTGCAGTAAATTTTCAAAATTGAAGTGTACGCAAGTGTCATGAAGACAGGATAGCAGCAATTGTTTAATTTTAGCTTGTTGATTGTCTTAAAATGGAGTTCCTAAATCTATTCGTAAGTTGGTGAATCAGTTATGAAATGATGAATTATCTATGAAAAAAATTAGCGAAATCTTTAATGAATTGAAGTCTAGTACAATATATTATTGAAAGACAACGATGGGCTTCAAATTTTTGAGGACAGAGATCGATCAGGAAAATTTTCAAAGCTAAAACGCTTGCATAAAAGAAATATCCTATTGTAAGGCTCAATATAATCCACGAATAAGTGCACCTCAAGTCGCACATGGCTTAATAATTGCTAAACACATTGAAGACAATTTCCAAGTGACAGTTTATGAGCACTGGTTAAGACGCGTTGGAATTTCAAGATACACGTAAATTGCCGATACCACAGCAGCTCCATACAACCCAACACCATAACGTCTCCTCCACCATGTTTGACAGTTCCATATAAATTATAAGTTAACATTTGTTGATTTCGTTTTCTCCTGACCATAACTCGATTATATGACCCTTGGATACTTAATTTTAATTCATCACTAAAAAGGACTTTGAAAAATCGATGCTCTTTTTTCTGCTACTTCTTGCAAGTCCATTCAGACCCACTATTTTAATAACATTTCTCACCATTTGAGATGTCACTTCAATTTTTTTTATCAATTTTTAAGCCATGTGCGACTTAAGGTGCACTTATTCGCTGATTATCTTGAACCTTATTATAGGATATTTCTTTTATGCAAGCGTTTTAGCTTTGAAAATTTTCCTGATCGATCTCTGTCCTCAAAAATTTGAAGCACATCGATGTCTTTCAATAATATATTGTACTAGACTTCAATTCATTAAAGATTACGCCAATTTTTTTCATAGATAATAAATACATCATTTCATAACTGAATCACCGACCAAACGGTATAGTGGTTAGCGTGCTAGCTTCTTGACCACGAGGTTGCGGGTTCCGAGTCCCGTGTTAGGCATGGATGTTTGTAAATGTATGTTGGCTTGTCTAATGACGAATGTTTCGGCGAATTATAGCCCTCGTGTTGCTGACGGCGCCAGATAATCTGAAAACAACCAACCAACCATAACTGAATCATCAACTCACGAAGAGATTAGGAACTCCATTTTAAGACGATAAACTACAAGCTAAAATTAAAAAATTGCTGCTATCATGTCTTCATGACACTTGCGTACACTTTAGTTTAAAAAATTTACTGCAAGTCTTTTGTGGAAGACGTTAATTTTCATATTGCGCACGGAAACTTTTTTTGCACTTATCAACATCTCCCAAATATTTCAATTTAAATACTTGCTGCGTTTTGTTAAAACACACATTTATTATAAACTTATTTTAAAGAATCAAATTAAACATATTTCAGTAGTTACTGAAGATATGAAGAAAAAGATTAGAAATTATCCTAATTTATTTGTAACTTTGCCTTCCGTACGGAGACTTCTTTTACTGTTGTATATTAGTGTATATCGTCAGCGAAAAGCTCCAACCTAAGTCAAACTGTTCACCCCTAAAAGTTAGTGGCAAACGCTGCTTTGGAGCATATTCTTCACTATTAAGACAAAAGAGGATGACTTTCATGTGGTTTTTCAAGGAGAAACTGCCACGCATATGTATATTATTTGGAAGAAAATCCAGAAAACTTCTACAGTGTAAGTCGTCAATCCAACAAAATGGTCTGTCACAATTGCAATCGTGTCTACTCCTTTTCAAAAAATAAACTGCAGGGAACTTGTCCATAATTAGATTTATTTGAGAATTATTTTAAAGCATGAAGTAAATCTGTACTTTGATCATTCAATGTCGAAAATTTTTCAAAAAGTGTTTTTTTAAAAAGTTTGAAGGAAAAAAACCCCAGAAAAACCATTTTTCAAGTTCCAGAAATGTTTTCTTAAGAAGACCTATTGCAAGAAAATGTAAATTACAAATATACGAGACTCTAATTAGACTAAAAGTTACTTATAATGAAGAAACATGGGTCTTGTCAAATAGAGGCAGACCAAACGGTATATAATGGTTAGCGTGCTAGCTTCTTGACCGCGAGTCCCGTGTTAGGCATGGGTGTTTGTAAATGTATGTTGGCTTGTCTAATGAAGAATGTTTCGGCGCATTATAGCCCTCGTGTTGCTGACGGTGCCAGATAATCTGAAAACAGCCAACTTGTCAAATAGAGATGCAACTAATCTTAGAAATTTTGAAAACATTATGTTATGAAAAATATTTGGACCGATAAGAGAAAATGACAGATGGAGAATAAGATATAATCATGAAGACTTATTAAAGGAAAG
Source organism: Linyphia triangularis (assembly GCA_963978545.1). Lineage (NCBI taxonomy): Eukaryota > Metazoa > Arthropoda > Arachnida > Araneae > Linyphiidae > Linyphia > Linyphia triangularis. The sequence goes on along the minus strand of OZ021723.1, from coordinate 109,882,805 downwards.
AACATTGTGAAATTTATTAAGACAAAAAGAATACAGTGGATGGGACAAGTTGAAAGAATGTGAGACACAGATATGCCTAAAAAAATTATGAAAGGTAAACTTTATAAAGCAAGAAAAAGAGGACGACCAAAATTCAGATGCTCTGACCAAGTCGAAGAAGATTTAAAAATTTTCAAGATAAAAAAAATTGGACAAAGAAATCCAGTGAGAAAGAGATTTGGAAATCAATTGTAGAAGAAATCCAACGCTCTCCCAAGGCTGTAGAGCTGGATAGGAAGAAGATATTCCAAACTTCGTTTTAAAAAGCAACACTGCTCCACTAATACTAAATGTTCGAACTACAGAAAACTTCTGTCTTGCTACTTTTTGGTGACTTGGTACACATTTTCAAATGACCCGTAAAATTAGGACAGATGCAAAATCATGCAAGGCCGATCAAACGGTAGAGTGGTTAGCGTGCTAGCTTCTAGACCGCGAGGTTCCCTTGTTAATGCATGGGTGTTTGTAAATGTATGTTGGCTTGTCTAATGACGAATGTATTATAGCCCCCGTGTTGCTGACGGATAATCTGAAAACAACCAATCAGATTAAAATTAGGACAGATGCAAAATCATGCAAGCCAATTAAGTTGGTTGGTTGTTTTCAGATTATGTGGCGCCCTCAGCAACACGCGGGCTATAATGAGCGGAAACATTCGGCATTAGACAAGCCAACATACATTTACAAACATCCATGCCTAACACGGGACTCGGAACCTCGCGGTCTAGAAGCTATCACGCTAACCACTATACCGTTTGGTCGGCGCAAGCCAATTAGGAATGTTAGCTTTCTCAAAAATAGGATTGTAATTTTAACCTTATCTTAGCAAAAATCATAAGACAAAATTAGAAATTTATATTTGTTAAGTGAGGCAAAGACTAATATTCCTACACGGCCATCTAAAACTGTAGAAACCAAAAATATAGTGGAACTCACCATTTTAAAAATTAGCTCGCAATGCGATTCAAGATGAGAAATTTAGACGAACCATAACTTTTAGTTAAAAGGTAAAAATATTTATTAACCTATCTCTAAATTAAAGTTTTAAAAACAACTTCGTGAAAATTGCACCTAATGCCCTTGCTCCAAAAAAAAAATGCTTGTAACTTCCCCAGTAGTCTGTCCTGAACAGACTGCACCCCATCGGAGTTTCCGTTCTTTACTGGAATTACCTGAAACTCTGTTTTAAAAACACAAGCTTCCAGCTAACTTTATGGAAGAAGACAAGATATATATGATATTTATGTCACATGACAAGCATTACTTTGTTACTTCAGTTAATTACAGCATAAACTCCGGGTGCACGCCCACCTGATGGCTGTGGGGTTAGCGCTCAGGCCTCGCATGCCAAAAGTGCATGGTTTAAATCTTGAGTTAGGCATAGATGCGCGTTGTGGTTCGGAATCCACGTTAAGCTGTTAGTCCCGGACTGATTAGCAGTCATTCTGCATAAATATAGGTCGTTGAGAGTACAAACTAACCAACAGATCAGGTGCAGTCAGATCAGGACATACTACTGGGGAGTAACAAAATATTCCGTGCTGACAAGTGATCAGCAGCGAATGTGTTAAAAGAGTACAATTGGTTGGTTTTTTCAGATTATCTGGCGCCGTCAGCATCACGAGGGCTATAATGCGCCGAAACATTCGTCATTAGACAAGCCAACATACATTTACAAACACCCATGCCTTAACACGGGACTCGAATCCGCAACCTCTCGGTCTAGAAACTAGCACGCTAACCACTATACTGTTTGGTGGGCTATAACATAACCAGATAACAATGACTTGCATAAATCACTCTATTTACCAAGTGTCCTAATTTCAGAATATAAACAAAAAAATATAAAAAAGGGATAAAACATTAAGTAGGTAAAAGCAATGAACTAGAACGCCAAAAACGCTAACAATGATTTATTGTTATTAAAATAGATTTAAAAAAAAAATATATACAACTAATTGATTCAAACAAATCAAATTTCTTATTTAGGAAAATCGAACTTAAGTGAAGTGAATCGGTTGTTGTGATGGGCGTTTCCCGCGATAATCGAATATTCCGAGAAGACAACAAGCAAGGAAAAACAACCGAAAGTAAGTTAATTTAATGTCTAAAAATGTTGTTTTTTCCTAACACAAATATTTCATTATGTATATCACATTTATAAGTTGAATTTTTTGCACGTTGTTATGAAAAATCAATTTTTAACCCTGCTTGTATAGAACGTTTTACTAATTACTGATCCACGCACACATTTTATTAGCTAGTGAGCTTCTAAGTATTTTATAAGTACAAAATATGTGGTCCGCACAACTAAAGTGGTTTGGAACCTTAGAATTGCAGTATAATTCTTTTAGTTTGTCAATATTAAATGAAACTCTTTTTTCATAGTCGCCGACCAAACGGTATAGTGGTTGAAATTAAAAGTGCGAAAATACGAAGATTTCAATTTAATACATTATTAAACAAATGGTCAAATGCGAGGATATCTCGTAAAATGTTACTCACTGTGTTTGTAATTTTTTTTTTTTTTTTTTTTGTCATGCGCTTTAATACCAGATTAGTAGTAACAAACCAAATGTTTCTAGCTTGGCGTGGTTGAACCTGCATCTTTTTGCACAATGATAATGACTTCTGATAACTTTAGTTAACCCATTGAATGAAGAATAGTTTAATGAAGTTTAAATTGCTTATTTAGTTGATAAATTATTATTGTGAAGCAAATTTGGTTAAGTAGCTCTATGGATACCACGATCAATGGTTGCGCACGAATTCAAAACGTTTTCGTACACTTTTTAAAAAAATTCTACTCATTCAATTTTAAAGAAGTATATAATTCTTTGAGATCATTATACTATTTTAAACAAATTCATTAAAATATCTAAAGAAATAGCGTATTTTTGTTTTAAAAATATAACGTGTTTTCGGTTTTTAGATAATGCATAATCAACAAAATAAAAAAATAAAAATTGACATTTTATAATAATGTACTGAAAATCTTTTAATAATGTAATGTATGCATATGAGCACAAATATACATATTGTCAGATCAAAGTTATTTTTATTCATATAAAAAGCTTCCGTAGTTTTTTGATATATAGCATGTTTTAAAATTTTAATGTATTAAAAACAAAGTATGGTTGCTAAATAAATAAAAAATAATTAAAACATATTTCAATGTTTTGTAATAATATCTTTTCAGTTTATTCTTGATTACAGTTTTTGTTTGAGTCAAGCTGCCTGAAAAGTTCATTAGAATATGATAAATTTTAATTGCAAAAAAAAATTTAAATTCTTCAAAAATCGTTTTCTTCTCTTAAAATTTAAGAGAAATTTCTAGTAAGGATCATTCCCTATACTAACTATGTTACAATCTTCTAGCCCAGTGCATTTAGAAACTACTTTCTATACAAACTTTGACATGTGGTGCCGACCAAACGGTATAGTGGTTAGCTTCTAGACCGCGAGTCCCGTGTTAGGCATGGGTGTTTGTAAATGTATGTTGGCTTGTCTAATGACGAAAGATTCGGCGCGCCCTCGTGTTGCTGACGGAGCCAGATAATCTAAAAACAACCAACCAACTTGACATTTGGTGAGTAGGTACAAAAATGATTAGTTAATGAAATGACATAAATTAAAACTCGAAAATAGCGTCTATTATAAAATAAAGTATATTAGAAATCCTTACATCAACCTGGTTTCGTTTTTGGCTATTTTAATTACATTTATAATAGATACACATTGAATGAAAACAATTTGTCATTTCATAAAGTGATCATTTTCGTACCAAATGTCATTTCTTCGTACTTTAAAAGGACAAAATAATACGATGGTAGAAGTTATTCGAACCCTAAAACAAATATTAGTTCTGAAAAATCAGTTCAGCATTCTACTGTGAATTAAATGCGAACTTATTAATACGAACAGTGAATTAAATGCAAACTAATTAATGCGAACTGTGAATTAAATGCGAACTAATTAATATGAACTGTGAATTAAATGCAAACTAAGTAATGCGAACTGTGAATTAAATGCGAACAGTGAATTAAATGCTAACTAATTAATATGAACTGTGAATTAAATGCGAACTAATTAAATGCGAACAGTGAATTAAATGCAAACTAATTAATGCGAACTGTGAATTAAATGAGAACTTATTAATGTGAACTGTGAATTAAATGCGAACTAACTAACGCGAACTGTGAATTAAATACGAACTAATTAAATGCGAACTGTGAATTAAATGCGAACTATTTAATGCGAACTGTGAATTAAATGAGAACTGAAACTAAGCATTTGCGAATAAGTAAGTCGAGAGAACTACTGGAAGGTAGTCCTGAAAATTAAACAAAATCAAATTGATTGGAAATGTATAAATCAATTGAAACTAGTTTCAAATAAATAATTCTCAATGTTGAAAAGAATGATATGCATCTAGCCCTCTAATCAAACTGAGTTTTGAAAATTTTTTAGTATGGCTTATAAAAAATTAAAAGAATAAAATTTAACTATAAACACATGTTTTAAATACAATATCTTTTTTTATAAAATCGTTTTACCCATCATTTCTATAAAGTATAAAGGTAAACTTGTTGTCAGTTTCAATTATTAAGTTTGGGCACCTGTAGTTTTAAAAGGTCTTTTTTGAAGGAAAAAAAAAATTGTGTTATCGCTATTGTGTTACAAATATTTTATTTGGCACTCTAGTTAACTAATTTATAAGTTTATACGTTTCCAATTTTATACAGTTTTTTTATACGTTTTCAATTAATTTGATTCTGTTTGATTTTAAGTAAACAATGAGTCATTTTTCAAGCGTCATAACTCGAATAAATGTATTAGAACTTCATACTACAGTTAAAAGTAAATACTTTAAAACATTTCTAAGGTAATCAAGGATTTGAGTAAAAAACTAATAATTCATATCAAGTAGTAAAGGTGTTACTGTGAATTTATTCAAAGATTCATTTAATAGAGTACAAATTCTAAAGCTAAAGGAGTAACCATATGAATGCAAATCTAACGTATCTATTTTTAAGTAGCTTTAGAGTAGTCGATGTGTCTCCTACTGCAAGATTAGGAAGGATGCATATTATATTGACAAATGTAAAATAAATTTTAAGAGGACATGGGGCACTTTTTCCAAAATTCTTTAGTTTGCTTAGTTATTTGTGTACTCGCATCCAAATATCTTTTATTTATTCTGATTAAAACAATTTTATTATCTATTTATTAAAAAAAAAAAATTGGCAACAGGAAAGAATTTTTACAATGGTTGGTTAAATGCTAAGTTAGCGCGATTAGGTGATGGCAAGTTAAATAAAATGTGAATGAATTAGTAAAATGTGGTACAATGAAGTAAATAAAATGTGGTACAAATATAAAAGATGTGACTTATAACAACAACAAAATTTGTGCAGATAATATATAATAGATAGGTATATTTTATTGAGAAAAATGCATTAAAATAATACGAAATTTAAAAAAAATTTAAAATGTTCTTTGCGACACAATATTTTAACGAACATGAAAGACAAAATTTAAGTGGTTTATCAATATATTATAAACATTTTCACACGTGCTTTTATCTTTAGGTGCCATAGTTGAACAGAAATTAAATTTCAAACTTGGCGCTAGTGATTTTTCATTAAAAAATGCACATATTTCATATTCTCCACATGAAAATAAAATATAAAAAATTATGTGACATAAAAAAGCATGTGGAATTTCTTTATGGCACATCAAAAATTATTTCTACAAAAAATCAGGTGGATTTATCAAAAAATGAATCACAAGGAGCTTTGAGAACATACACAAAATGTGAAAAAGCAAAGGTGAGAAAAAATGCATTTTTAACTTTTGCCAACAAGTGTGCGATACTTTAAAATAGTTAAAATAAAGATTCTACCCCTTAAAATCATCGGATTTCAAAAATTCAAAAGCGAAATTAAAGCTAGTGACAACAGCAATTTTTATAGAACGAAAACCGTCATTTTGGATGATTTCAATGTCCCTTGTCCCCAATGTGGTTTTTGCCTAAATATTTTGCCTAAATATGTGGTTTTTGCCTGAATATTTTTAATAACTTTAAAATAGCTAAGGATTCTTGTTAAGCACGAAATGTGGGAAATAATCCACATAATACTTTGCAAAATATTTTAGCGAGAATTAATAGCAAATAATTGCGAATGAATTGAAAATAGAAAAAGTGTTGCAAATAAAATTGTTTCTCCTTGACTTGATACTTTAATTTAAAAAGAGTGAGAACGCATTTTGAAAACCATTTTTCGCTAATTGATATTCGTGATTTATTTCGATACGAAATAAATCACGATACAAACAAATATCAATAACAGGTAAAAGAAAAGCTTTAAAAAATAATATAACACATAAAAACATAGCTTTTAATGTGAATCCTTTATATGCCTTGCCAATGTTTATATTCGTTAACACAGCGCCGATTCTGTAAGCAGCGTGTGCTCGATGTTTGCATCTAATTTTAAATATTAAAAACATCTCTACAAAAAAAATATGCGGCAAACTATGTTTCAAAATTTATTCATTGAAAACTAATTTGAATTTATATATTCGCATTCAAATATATTTTGTTTGTTCCGATTAAAACAATTCTGGCAACAAAAAAAGAGTCTCAACGAAGATCGGTTAAAATTCTTTCAATTACATCAAACAAAAATATATTTTGTTTGTTCCGATTAAAACAATTCTGGCAACAAAAAATGAGTCTCAACGAAGATCGGTTAAAATTCTTTCAATTACATCAAACAAAAATATATTTTGTTTGTTCCGATTAAAACAATTCTGGCAACAAAAAAGAGTCTCAATGAAGATAGGTTAAAATTCTTTCAATTACAGCAAACAAAAATATATTTTGTTTGTTCCGATTAAAACAATTCTGGCAACAAAAAATGAGTCTCAACGAAGATCGGTTAAAATTCTTTCAATTACATCAAACAAAAATATATTTTGTTTGTTCCGATTAAAACAATTCTGGCAACAAAAAATGAGTCTCAACGAAGATCGGTTAAAATTCTTTCAATTACATCAAACAAAAATATATTTTGTTTGTTCCGATTAAAACAATTCTGGCAACAAAAAAGAGTCTCAATGAAGATAGGTTAAAATTCTTTCAATTATAGCAAACAAAAATATATTTTGTTTGTTCCGATTAAAACAATTCTGGCAACAAAAAAGAGTCTCAATGAAGATAGGTTAAAATTCTTTCAATTACATCAAACAAAAATATATTTTGTTTGTTCCGATTAAAACAATTCTGGCAACAAAAAATGAGTCTCAACGAAGATCGGTTAAAATTCTTTCAATTACATCAAACAAAAATATATTTTGTTTGTTCCGATTAAAACAATTCTGGCAACAAAAAAGAGTCTCAATGAAGATAGGTTAAAATTCTTTCAATTATAGCAAACAAAAATATATTTTGTTTGTTCCGATTAAAACAATTCTGGCAACAAAAAATGAGTCTCAACGAAGATCGGTTAAAATTCTTTTAATTACATCAAACAAAAATATATTTTGTTTGTTCCGATTAAAACAATTCTGGCAACAAAAAAGAGTCTCAATGAAGATAGGTTAAAATTCTTTCAATTACAGCAAACAAAAATATATTTTGTTTGTTCCGATTAAAACAATTCTGGCAACAAAAAATGAGTCTCAACGAAGATCGGTTAAAATTCTTTCAATTACATCAAACAAAAATATATTTTGTTTGTTCCGATTAAAACAATTCTGGCAACAAAAAATGAGTCTCAACGAAGATCGGTTAAAATTCTTTCAATTACATCAAACAAAAATATATTTTGTTTGTTCCGATTAAAACAATTCTGGCAACAAAAAAGAGTCTCAATGAAGATAGGTTAAAATTCTTTCAATTACAGCAAACAAAAATATATTTTGTTTGTTCCGATTAAAACAATTCTGGCAACAAAAAATGAGTCTCAACGAAGATCGGTTAAAATTCTTTTAATTACATCAAACAAAAATATATTTTGTTTGTTCCGATTAAAACAATTCTGGCAACAAAAAAGAGTCTCAATGAAGATAGGTTAAAATTCTTTCAATTACAGCAAACAAAAATATATTTTGTTTGTTCCGACTAAAACAATTCTGGCAACAAAAAAAGAGTCTCAACAAAGATCGGTTAAAATTCTTTCAATTACAGCGTTACTAGGCAACGTTGAATTGACTGACCATCCTCCGTAATAAATTTATGCATTCACGTCCAAATATTTTTTATTTATTGCGATGAAAATAATTTTGGCAACAGGAAAGAGATTCAACAACGATCGTTTATTCGTCGATCGTCGTTATTAACTATCGTTTTCGTCGGGATTTAATAATGTTACAAAACAATTATAGAAACGTTTTTAAAACCGACCTTTTAATGACAGTGACAGCCTCCAAAACTAAACCGAATGCATCGTCATCGAATCTATCTGCAAAGTTTCAACTCGATCAAATGATGGCAAGTGGGTTACTAAGGTTACCGAAGATTTGCCCGGAAGACACTCACAAACAAAATCGAATATAGTATAAAGTATTTAATAATATAACAATATAAATCAAAATAATATAACAATATAAATCCAAACAATATAACAATATAAATCCAAACAATATAACAATATAAATCCAAACAATATAACAATATAAATCAAAACAATATAACAACAAAATTATATGCCCATTGCCAATTTTTATATTCATTAACCCAGCGCCGATTCTGTATACAGCGTGTGCTGGGGTGTTTGCGTGTAATTTTAAATAGCAAAAACATTTTTATCATCAAAAATGTGAGGCAAATTGCGGTTTGAAAATTATTGATTAAAAATGAATTTGTGTACTCACATATCTTTTACTTATTAAAACAATTTTATTATCTGTTTATTAAAAAACTGGCAACAGGAAGGATTTTTTACAATGGTTGTTTGAATGCTAAGTTAGCGCGATTAGGTGATGGCATGTTGGTTTATTAGTTTTTTTGTAAAAATGACTTTTTTAGTGAAAGTTACAGCCCCGAAATTTGACAGAATGTCTTTTCGTCGACATCGAATCTATCAGCAACGTTTCAGCTCGATTGGATGACAACAAGGGAGTTAATTTGGCTCCCGCCATCGACAAACGTAGAAAATCAAAGTATATATAAAGGATTTAAAACAAACAAAAAAAAAAAGTGTCATCCTCAATATCGAGTACTTTTGAAAATGATTTCAGCATCTCTTACCTTTGACCGTCAGCTTGAAAGATATGTTAAAAACTTATCCTCTTCCAAGGAGAAGCAGCGCAACTAAGAAACTGAAGGTGAGGGGTGGAAGAAAAAAAAGTGGCGTTTCCCAGTGTCCGTCCGCGGTCCAAGTGGCGTGTCAAAAGGTGTTGTTTATTCGGATGAAAAGAGGAAGGGGGTGGGGGTAGTGGGGGTGTATGCGCAGTGCCAAATTGCATTTACGCCGATGCACACACACACACCGACTAGTTAATCCCGTTTCACAAATTTAATCAAGGGCGGAAAACCTATCAAAGGGCTCCGAGGCCCTTCTTAATGAATAGAGAGGGGGACGAAATAACTCAATTAATTGCGAGCGCCGCCAATGGGAGAGCAGGAACGGAGCTTACCTAAGGGAGCGCTGGCGTGGAGGTTGTTCAACATCCGCTGCTCCTCTCCGCCGTAGAAATACGCGAACGACACCGTGTTGCGATGGTGAGCCACAACTGCTAGCTTTGGCCAAACGATTTCCCCGTCTTCTATATTTTGAGGGAAGGTCCTCTTTCCCCCGGTTCAAAGTCGAGAGAGCGAGTGAGTGCTGGAGATGGAATCCCGTTTAAAATCGCTCCCGGAGTGCTCCGGCGCCTCTTTCACCGTTCTTTTGTTCTAGTGGCGTTCTGCCGACCAATCAGCGAGCGTCGCGGGCGCTTGTCAACTATTGTCACTGCCGCTTCGATCGCTCTCTCTCTCTCCTCCCCCTTTAAATCTTCCCCCCGCCCACTCGCGGAAAAGAAAATCGTTTGCCGATGGGGGAAACAAGGCGCGAAAAAGGCTGTTTTGGGGGGATTGTGACCGCCCACTTTGATTTCGGGGGAGATTATTTTTTTCTACTTTTACTCTACCTGGCACACGAGGCCTAATTTCCGCAAACCATGGGCAAAGTTTTGAAAAGGCCATCAATGTATTGCCTTTCATAAAAAATCAATGTAATACCCATAAATGTGTCCTTCAAGGTATACGTTGGGAATCGCAAAAATTGACCCAAACAGGCATTTTTGTTTTTTCATTCTAAAATGTTCTCCAATTCATTATCTTTAAAATGATACCCAATAACTTTCTTATAGTTGAAATACTTTTTTTAATTACACGCAATTTCGTAAAGGTCGACTTTTTTAAAACATATTGGAAAAAAAAGAAAATATCGAAAACTTTGAACTCAATTTCTGGAGAACTGCTTTTCATTGTTGAGTGAATGTACACCAACGGTGATATCTTAAGAGTTAATTAGCTGATTTTTAAAATTTAAACTGTATAATTTAGACTACATTTTAGAGAACGGGCCCTAGCTGTTTACAAAAATTTTGGTAAAAAAATAGATTTTTTTATGTATTTTGGAATATTTTTATTTTTGGAAATTTTTTATTTTTCTAGAACTTTTCATGTTAACTGTTAAAATTTAAAAAAATATTTAAGTTATGCATTATATTTTGCTTGGTCCCGTGTATCAATACCTTGTCTTTAATTTTCAGTAAGAAATGTGCTTTAAAATCAATTAGGTATTATTTTATCATCGTTGCAATTAGGCCTTAATTAGTGAATTAAAATTCAATTAATTAAATAAATATTTTATTTTTTTACTTTTTGTAACTGCAAACTTTTTGTAGCTCTTGTAATTATCACAAAAATTTGACACGCTGGCATAAGAACTAAAAAAAAATTGTCCGACGTATATGTATACCTTATCCTTTATATTAACTTCGATTTCGTGTGCCTATGGAGGCCTAATTAACCCCCTTGCCGTCATCCAATCGGGTTGAAACTTGGCAGATAGAATGCATTGCCATCAACAAAGAATTTATCAAATTTTGGTGTCTGTCACTTTGACTAAAATGTCGCTTTTAATAGACTGAGAGTCGACTGCAATTTTTGGACCTCATCGAACATCGTTCAGAATTTTGTATAGAAATTGGAGAAAAGTGAGTAGATTACGAATCCACTGGTCTGCCGTGGCAAAAATGGCCGAAACTGGTCAAACATCGACTTTTGATAAGTTGAACTAAATTCAGTTGCCAAATGCGCCATAACTTGCCAAATAATGAGCATTTTTTTTTTTATTTGGAAACCCTCACTCTTTAATTTTTAATTAAGAAGGTTGCAGACGATTCAGATATCTGGCGACGGTCTACTTGCATCTATTAAAAGGGAGCCAAGTTGGCAATCAACATTACGTCACTGATGACGCAACTAATGTCGCCAATTTGGCTTACTTTTAAAAGATACTAGTTTTCCGAGCCAGAGATTAGAAATCGTTTGCGCTTTTTCTTATTGAGATTCAAAATGCAGTGAGTTGCCAGACGAAAAAGTTTGTTCTCTTTTTGGCAATCGAATTTTAGTTCAATTCATTCCAAGTCGATTATTGATCAGTTTCGGCCATTTTGCCACGGCAGACCAGTGGATTCCTAATCTACTCACTTTTCTCCAATCTCTATAAAAAATTCAGAATGATGTTCAATATGGTCCAAAAATTGCAGTCGCCTTTCGGACTAAAGTTTTAATGAATCTTATGGTTTTTTGACCCAACTATTTCCTGACGTCACTCACTGGGCGAATCACAATTGGCTCGCGACAAGACGTCAATTGTATAATAAATTATTGCGCAGCCAATCAAGGCGTAGTTAAAACTGGATCACACATCTGTGTATCGTATTCAATAAGGTCAAGTTAAGCTGTCCGCTAGTCTAGCGTACTTTTGAATGAGGTTGGTTGGTTTGTTCGCTCAACGACCTATTTTTATGCACAATGACTGCTAATCAGACCGGGACTTGCAGCTTAACGTGAATACCGAACCACAACGAACATCCATGCCAGGCCCGAGATTCGAACCCGGCACCTTTGGCATTCAAGACCAGAGCGCTAACCCCCACAGCCTTTTGAATGAGGACTCAGTTCACTGACTTTTTCCACCAAATTACCTAATGATTCTGTTTTGAGTCCCACTCCAACTTTAAATAAAGAAATATGGTATCTGCTGAGCCATGAAACTATTTTTGATATGGTACAATATGCCGCAAAAAGTGAAATATAAAAAGTAACTAAATAAAACAAATATAAATTACAGATTCTTTTAGAACAATGTGACCCATGTGACAGGGACAATTCGAACTTATTATGGCAGTCCGAAATTCGAAATTGGAAAGAAGTAAATTAAATAAAGCAAAATAATTGTTCACACTTATTTTGTAACAATAGTGCATGCGATACTTTAAAATATTTTACAATGAAATCATATTTTTGGAAGACAAATAACAAGGCATATGCTTTCGGTCGGCCCAGTTGAAAAAAATAATAATAATCAGACCGATTGCTCTGAAATTTTTACTCTCGTTACAGTTGTCGTCGGGACTAGGATCTTTTTTTTTTTTTTTCTTCTTTTTTTTCCTATCTCATTTTCATTATAATTTTTCATTTTAGAGCCAGATTTGTGCCTGAAAAATCACCTTTTTTTTTTTTTAATTCGAAGTCCGCTATTTTGTTATTTTCTGATAAAATTTAATAATTTTAATTCGAACGAGAATGACAATTCTATAGATTAATAATTAATACGTTTTTTTTTTTTTTATTTCTGATTTCTTTAAGAGCCGAGATTACCGGGACCAGCCACGTACCATTTTTTTAGGTGTCTACTTTGATCAATAATAATAACAAAACGTTGAAAAATTAAATCAAAAATATTTTTTTTTTTTTTTTGTATCCATTAGATGTCAATAACAACACACTAAAAAACAAAACCGTTGAATTTTATTTTTCCATAAAAAAGATTCCCGATAAAGATGTAAAAAAAAAACACGTGCTATTTACTATACTTAAAATAAATACGTCACTATTTGCAATTATATACAGACGTGTAACAATATGCTTTTGCACTCTTTGCCGAAATAAAGTGAACAGCGTAAATCCCAAATTGAATCAGAAGTAAACAAATTATACTATTAAACATTTACATCCAACTAAGAAAGTGTCATATTTATATTTCAATCTAAATAATTGGAATTTATTAAGAGTTGTGAAGTTATTTTTACTTCGCAATATCATTTCCGTAAGTCATGCGTAGAGTAAATGTAAAAAATTACATTTAATTAAGAAATTTATCAAGGTTACTGCGCAGAAAATTAAACGTCATATTAGTCTTATTTTATTCCTTAGCAAATGTAAAGCTCTTTATTGTAAAGTGTGTCCTTGGAAATATCCGGAAACTAATATGGAAAATTTAATCGAATTACAGTGCAAAAATTATGAATAAATTATTAGAAATGTTTTACAATATACTGGACTTCCTACAATCTCGTGCTTGCTTTAATATTTTTATTTTATAGAATCCTTATTAGATTCTTTACCAAAAATATGTATTAACCACTCGAGGCTGTTTAGGAGCGACGGAGGTACCACAAACTTGAGACGTTTCGCGGCATTTTTGGTTCGGTCCGCGGTTACGGATCCGCTTCATAGAAACTAAAACAGTCATTGGCCTTGCATCAAATTTTCGGATCAAACCTAGTGGTCTCGAGAGTTGCGGCATCCAATCATGTGGCGCCGCTCGAGTGCAAAGGGTTAATAAAATAACCCGTAAAAAAAAAGTGTTTGAAAAATCCTTTGCATGCATCGTCATATTCATTAACAAAGCGCCGATATCTAAAACATTTCTATTAGCAAAATGTGCGAAAAACTACGTTTCGAAATTCATTTATTAAAAATAAAAGTGAATTTATTCTCTCACATCCAACTATCATCGATTTATTCTGATTAAAATAATTTTTGTTATTTATTTATAAAAAAGTCAGTAAAAGTGATCTTTTAGTGACAGTTACAGCCTCAGAATTTGATAGATTCGATGTTGATAACAATGCATTCTATCTGTCAAGTTTCAGCCCTAATGGATGACGGCAAGAGGCCTCCATCGCGGCACAAAAAATCTAAGTTAATGTAAAATGTAGGATTAATGTAGAATTTAGAATTAATGTAGGATTTAAAAAGTACTTATTTTCTCTTACAATCACGAAAAGAAATGTGAAATTATTTTACATTTTGAAATTCATTTTTTTTTCCCCTTTTAATGACTATAGATACTATTTTCTATTGTAAGATATTAGTTTTTCGTCGGTGAAATGATTAATAATCATTTGCAATTAGTTTTAATTTATAACTAAATTTATTACTTAAAAAAGGAGTCTGAAAACTATTATAAGAAGCGAGCGTAAACGATGTGTAATTAGTAAAATTTGATTTTTCTTTGAATGAACCATTCTTACTACGATACAAGCCGATATCTTAACAGGAAGATCTAGTAAGGAACACTCCTAATACTCGCTATATTACAATCTTCTAAACCAGTGCATTTAGAAACTACTTTTTACGAAACCTTGACATTTGGTGAGTAGGTGCGAAAATGATGAAATGACATACATTAAAAACTCGAAAATAGCGTCTACTATATTTTATATTTCTAATCATTTCGTCAATGCATATATGACCCACCTGGTTATGTTTTTCGACATTTTAATTTTCAGTCATAATAGATAGACATTAATTGAAAAACAATTTACACCATTTCATTAAGTGATCTTTTTCGTACCTATTCACCAAATGTCAAGGTTTTGTAGGAAATAAGTTTCTAAATGCAGTGAGTTGAAGATTGTATAGCACAGCAAGCATCGGGAAATGATCTGAATAAGGCAGGGATTCTCAACCACTGTGCCGCCAAATTTTAGAAATGTATATAGTAAAAATTATAATGCTTTTTTTTTTATTACGAGTAAAGTTTAAATTAAAGAAAAGTACTTATATATACAGTAGAACCTCGATTAACCGTCCCTCCTTTATCCGGAACTCTCTGTTAACTGGCAATCATTTAGTCGATATCAAAAATCTCCCAAATGAGTAATAAATCATGTGTTCCTTTCTAAACCGTAATCTTTTCCCTCGCTCTAAAGTTACATAAGTAATGGTGAGGCTTTTGACTGTTTTTCTAAAGAACTGACGTGGTTAGAGCGACCTTCGGATGCAGATCAAACTGAACTATTGCCTTCAAAAAGACTCCGGGAAAGAGCAGCGAAACAAAGATTATCGAGATTATTGCGACAAAAACTCATTTCCAACAATTATATGTCATAAAAAAACATTAAAAGTCCTGTATACAATAACGAAAATCATTTACTTTTTATTGTTTATTACAACTCTCTTTAAATCGAATTTTCGCTTAACCGACCTACCTTTGGTCCGAATTAGGTCGGTTAATCGAGATTCTACTGTATATGAATATTGTAACGAAGATTTTTCACTTTCACCGCTTCGCTACATATTTCTTTGTGTCTCGTTTTTGACCTATTTTTTACTCTAGTTTTTTACATACAACCCCCTGCAGGTGTGTGCGTCTTGTTGTCTGATGTTTGGAAAGCACATCCGTTGAGACTTTGTTTCCTACGAATTCCGAGGACGAATTCAAAGATCAATTCGCCAGTTTCGGATTAGATTTCTAAGCAAAATTGTTATTGACCGTTTGACAACATTAGAGGAGAGAATTATTCATTATTTTCGAAATTTAAATATAAAAAAATTTGATTGGGTTTGTAATCCATTTGTGATAACGAATACTTCTGAATTTGAATTAACTTTGAATGAAGAGGAAGAACTAATTTCGCTTTCTAATAATCGAGATATAATTTTAAAATATTCAGAAAAATCAATTAATGCATTTTGGATTAACATTAGATGAGATTATCCCACGATAGCCAATAAAAGCTTTACAAATATTATTGCAATTTTCTACATCTTATTTGTGTGAATTCGGATTTTCAGTATTAACCAACATAAAAACGAAAAAAAAAAGATCGAGACTGTTAAATGTAGAAGACAGTATGAGAGTAGCATTGTCATTTTTACGACCAAATATAAATGAAATTATCAAAAAACATCAAGCTCAAATTTCTCATCAAAAGTACAGTAGAATCTCGATTAACCGACCTAATTCGGACCAAAGGTAAGTCGGTTAAGCGAAAATTCCGGATAAAAGAGAGTTGTAAAAAACAATAAAAAGTAAATGATTTTCGTTTATTGAATACGGGACTTTTAATGTTTTTTATGACGTAATTGTTGGAAATGAGTTTTTATTGCAATAATCTCGATAATCTTTGTTTCGCTGCTCTATCCCGGAATCTTTTTGAAGGCAATAGTTCAGTTTGATCTGCATCCGAAGGTCGCTCTAACCACGTCAGTTCTTTAGAAAAACAGTCAAAAGCCTCACCATTACTTATGTAACTTTAGAGCGAGGTAAAAGATTACGGTTTAAAAAGGAACAAATGATTTATTACTCATTTGGGAGATTTTTGATGTCGACTAAATGATTGCCGGTTAACAGAGTTCCGGATAAAGGAGGGACGGTTAATCGAGGTTCTACTGGTATTCTTATTATTCATTTTCCTTAATAAACGTACTGTTGTTTTTGTAATACATATTATATTATTTTATTTTACATTCCAATTCATTATCATAAAGTATTTTACACAGTGTATTATAGGTAAGTAAACAACTTTTAAATTTTGAAATCGTTAAAAGTGTGTCGCGACAACAAAAAAAAAAGGTTGAGAATCACTTCCTCCTAAGAATTTAACCGAGATTTCAGCTAACATCAAATCCCGTACTTTTTCCCCAAGTGAGCCTCGCTTTTTCTAAATAATATTTCGCCGCCTTGATATGATTCGGTTGTGCGTGTATAACAAAAGGGGGGGGGGTTGAGGGGGGAGTGGATAGAGAGAGATAAATGGTTCCGCCTTTTCTCGTCTGAACGTCATTTGGGGAGTTCCACGGAGAAGAAAAAGAAGGATTTCGCGTAGTAAGAGATCGCGTCTTCTTTAAGAGACTTGATCATGGACTTGATCATAATGAAATAAGAGGAGGATTTCGCGAGTTTGATTTTTGGGGGTGCTAATAGTGTGAGATGTTAGTTTAGATGCCTCATCTAACATTATTTTGAATTATTGTATAGAATGCAGGTAAATGTTAGTATATCATGAATACAATGGTCTGCCGAGGCAAAAATGGACGAAACTATTCCAAAATCGTCTTTGAATTAGGAGGATGTCCTAGTAAGGATCAAATCCTTTTCTCGCTAAGTTACAATCTTCTAGCCCAGTGCATTTAGAAACTACTTTCTGAAAAACCTCCGCTATATTTGGTGAGTAATAGGGACGAAAAAGATCACTTCATGAAATGAAATTGTTTTCATTTAAAGTCTATCTATTATAAATGAAAATTAAAATAGCAAAATACAAAATCAGATGGAGCCACGGCATATGCATTGGCGTAAGTGTTTCAATCATAAAATAAAATATGTTAGACGCTATTTTAGAGCTTTTAATTTATGTTATTTCATTTAGTGATCATTTTCGTACCTACTCGCCAAATTTCAAGGTTTTATTCAAAGTAGTTTCCAAATGCACTGGGCTGGAAGATTATAACATAGCGAGTATAGAGAATGACACTTAATAGGATTTCCACTTAATTTGAACTAAATCCGAATATGTCATTACTTACCAAAGAAGGAGTATTCTTTTTTATGTGGTGATCCAAAGCTCTTTAATTTTCAATCGGGCAGACGATATTAGACCAAAAAGTACTTCCATCTTTTAAAGGAATTTGGCGATAAATATTACGTCACTGCTGACGTAATACTTCTTGGCTGACTTTTAAAAGATGAAATATTTTCGCGCCAGGAAACACAAGTCAAACCTTCTTAAATGAAAGAATTGTGGGTCACTAGAAAGAAAATGATGTTCATTTTTTTGGCAAGCAATAACACATTTGGCAATCGGATTTAGTTGAACAACATTCAAAGTCGATTTTTGAATAGTTTCGGCCATTTTTGGCTCGGCAAACCAGTGGATTCTTGATCTACTTACATTTCTCAACATACTAAATAATATTTCAGAACGATATTCTATGGGATATCTAAACTTGTAATCGCATCTCTGTCCTAAATTTCAGCATGGGAAGAAGACTTTTATTTATTCATCGACCTTTTCCCTTAGAACAGCCTTCGCCACTAACTTCTAGAAGCGTGCCACGTGACTTATGTTGTAGCTTTTCGCAGGCCGGGTACACAAATATACGTATCTCTTATTATTATTATTATTATTTTTGTTGTTGTTAATATTAATATTATTTTTTTTGTTGTTGTTCATATTAATATTAATATTATTAATATTATTGTTGTTAATATTATTAATATTATTATTAATATTATTATTAATATTATTATTATTAATATTAATATTAATATTAATATTATTGTTATTATTATTATTAATATTATTATTATTATTATTATTATTATTATTATTATTAATATTATTATTATTATTAATAATAATAATTATAATATTATTAATAATAATATTATTATTATTAATAATATTATTATTAATAATAATATTATTAAACTGAAAAAAAAATATTGATTTATATAAAATTACAATTAATATTTGATTTTTTTTTTTAAATAATTAAAAAAATTATTATTTTTATCATTAACAAATCTAATTCTCTAAAGAATAAGCGAATCTTTTGTTTCAACGTGACAATGCGACTTGACCTAACTTTTAATAAAAGTATTTAAACAGTACCTCCAGATTACTACTTTTTAGTCGATATTATTGCGTGGATGGGTTCGAAAGATTTGAAGCCAAAGCAGATCAAAACTTGCAGACATTTATTCCAATACAACTCTTCCCAGATTCTCTTACAGTTCCAGAATTTCTCGTTCTAGTAGACAGAATACAGCTCTTTTCACAACAATAGAGCACAAAACGGCAGTTAAAAACTTGACAACACAACTGCTAAATCGCCGCAAAAGACAATGCAATACAGTTCGCTTTAGAACTACTCGGAATGTTCACTGAGACTCAGTAATTCCACAGTCAACTAACTGACTAATCTCTCCGTCAACAACTGACTCAACTCGGGCGGCGAATAGGGGGAGCGAAACTTCTTGAGACTTCTAGAGGTAGATATTTGGAGAACTTTCCAGATCGTAGTCGAAATGTCCTATACATGTCCTCGAGTCCCGTGTTTGGCATGGGTGTTTGTAAATGTATGTTGGCTTGTCTAATGACGAAAGTTTCGGCGCATTATAGCCCTCGTGTTGCTGACGGTGCCAGATAATCTGAAAATAACCAACCAACCAACCTATACATGTCCATGGGGACCGAAAATGTCGCCAAATTCGTCGACAAAAATTAGTCGCCAAAACCGTCGCCAACTTGGCTCTATCTCGCGAATTTGGCGAGATTGCAATTACCATAATGTTAAATGCCCTGCTCTTTGTAAAACTCGCTTCCCAGCGTTATCTATGTAAAACTCGTTATCAAGCATTAAGACACACATTGCGGGGAAGCAAACTAAAGACGAACTATTGCACTGCCTTGTGTGAAATGTACATAAATTTTCCTATTTACAAAATTAACACTACGAAATATTTACAAATATACAAAAATTCGTAACAATATAGTTTCTTCGTGCGCGTTGTGGAGAAATCTGTTTCACAAACTATTTTGGATAAATTAGAGCTATTTAAAAAGCAAGTCCGTTCCGTAAAATTTGATTTAAAAAAAAAAAATCTTCTGTGTTGGCTACGGGCCGCAGAAAGATCTCTCCCAGTGGCTGCCTTAGAAGTTGTCGTTTTAAATTGCAAGTATCAGCGGATGGAAAGATGTCTAAAACTTAAGTAACTAAAAGTAATAATATAACCAAATCAGGAGTTAGATCAAACTTTTTTTACTAGACAAGCTATGCTTTGTTCGGTGTTTAATATATGATGATTGTGTAGGTTTGAAAAAGAAAATTGTTCTGTTTTCTATACATAGTCGAATAAAAAATTGGTTGTAATGTTTAATATATAATTGGATTTCTATTGGCTTAGGGCCCAAAATTATATTAAATAAGGACCCGTGTTAAGTAAAATTTAAAAACTTTTTTTTTTTTTTGCATTTTTTTAATCGTTTCCAGTGTTTTACCGTCCAGGAATAGCAGATTAACAAATTGTAAGTGATTAAACTTTATTTTTTGAAAACAACTTGAAAGAAATAGCGAATAAAAACTTGAAAAGCGTTTTTCTCGAAACAGCATTTTTCCAAATGGCTGACACTTGATCTCCGAAACTACTCGGCCGATTTCAATGATTTTGGTCTTGTTTTGTTCGTTGAGATGTTTTGTTTGCCAATTTACCACATTTTGCCAAAAAAAAATTAATTATAACATTGTTTTTTTTTTAGCAAAGAATAGTGAAAAACAGGGGTGTTTTTTCAACCTTTTTCTTCAAACATCCGCCATTTTTTAATTTTTCTTTTTTCTTTTTGGCAAATTATGGTAAATTGTCTCGTAAGGAACCTTTCTTTTGAAGATTCCGGGTTTTTTTTTTTTTTTGGTTTTTTTTTTTTTTTCCCAGGATCACCTATTCTGAGATTAACTGTCAGCCGTGGGACACCAGACACCATTTTTTTAGGCTTCGATTTTGGCGCCACTTGAATATAGTTGTTAAAAAATGAAAAAAAAATATTAAATTTGAAAAAAATCAAGTATTTTTGTATTCTATAAGCTACAAAAAAAGTTTTAAAAAAATAAAACATTGTAATATCTTATGCCGGACCTGAAAAAAATTATTGAAAATGTATTTTTTAGTTTTCCAAGTTGGTCAAGAGCCGACCAAACGGTATAGTGGTTAGCGTGCTAGCTTCTGGACCCAAGGTTGCGGGTTCCGAGTCCCGTGTTAGGCATGGGTGTTTGTAAATGTATGTTGGCTTGTCTAATGACGGATGTTTCGGCGCATTATAGCCCTCGTGTTGCTGACGGCGCCAGATAATCTGAAAACATCCAACCAACCAAGTTGGTCAAGTACCATAAGGAATCGGCTACACATCGTTCCAATCAGGGCGTATTAAAACCGGTTCATACATCGTCGCAGCGTATTCAACCACCTCAAGTAAACCTGTCCCAAAGTATAGGGCAAAGGAACCATATCCCACAAAAGCCTTTCCCGCTAAAATTACGGATAATTAAATAGCGCGGGGCGTTTGAAAAGGAGAATCCCGCAGCGGGAAGAGTTTACAGGCAGGCTAATAACTAAATCGGGTGTAACGGCAATAAATAGGAGACGCGTGTTGTCAGAAGAGGGGACGCAACAAAGCAACCCCCCCCCCCTCTCCCCATTATTCCGCGAGAAGGGTGTATTGCCGTGTTTCGCATTGTTATCAGCCACGTGCCGAGGGGGGCGCGTAATCACTTTTTGATCATTTAGATCGTTTGACTGACTGGTACCTGCTGGGGAGAGCGGTGTGGGAAATGGTGGGGCGGGGGGGGATGTATTTCGTTCGTTTCCTTGTTGATTGAAAGTCCCAACTAATGGGGACGGCGCTCTGGCTTCGCGTGCCAAAGGTGCCGGGATCGAATCCGGTGTTATAGTCCGAGACAACTTATCGTGACATCATTGAATAAGCTTGTAGAAAGGATCCTTTTGGGTAAGAAAATATAGTCCCCTAGCAAATCGCAACTTATATAGTATTATTGATAACCTGGCTATATAGTTTGGTGTTAAACTTAAATATATGTTGATTAAAGAAAAGAAAATTAGCGCTTTTAAATTAATATTTAACTTTATTAATTAATATTAATATTTTATTATTAATTATTAATTAATATTTAAGTATTAATTAATTATTTATTAATATTTAATTATTAATTAATTATTAATTAATATTTTACTTTTCTAACCACGGTTACTATTAGAGTTTTAACGAATCAGAAGGCTTTGACCGATCTATTTTATGACGTCACTCACTTGGCGAATCACTATTGGCCAACCCTGTCTTCTTTTAATTCAAGACGTCACATGTAAGATTTTTCAGCAACCAATCAGCGCGAAGTAAAACCGGATCGCCCATCACTGTAGGGTAATCAATGTGGTGAGGATAACTTGTGTTGAACTATAGGCATAGATGTACGATGTAATTCGGAATCCACGTTAAGCTGTCTAGGCCTGATTAACCGTTATTATGCACAAGTGTAGGTCGTTGAGCGCGCAAAGTAGACAGCGTCGTTATCAAGCATTAAGCCCCATATTGCAGGGAAGCCAACTTAAGACGAACTATTGCACTGCCTTATGCGAAATGTACATAAATTTGCCTATTTACAAAATTAACACTACGAAATATTTACAAATATACAAAAATTGAAGAATTGTTCATTGAAGTCGGAATGAGATTCACGACAATTTATCTAAATTCCATGAAAAATATATAGTTCTCCTCAAAAAGGAAGACATTCACTACTGTTAGCAGAAGTAAAATTGAGAAAAACACAGTTAAGAAGCAGTGATATTCATAAAATTCGAAATTCAAGCACAAGTCTTGAAAAGGAATATTTCAGTTATCAATTCGATTCGGATGTGTGGCGATGGCTTACTTGCATATTTCATAAATGAGGCAAATTGCCAATAAACATTACGCCACTGATGAAGTAACTGATGTCGCCAATTTGAATACTTTTAAAAGATACAAGTTTTCCGAGCCAGAGATTAGAAATCGTTTGCGCTTTTTCTCATTGAAAATCAAAATGCAGTGGGTTGCCAGACGAAAAAGATTGTTGACATATTTAGCAATCGGATTTATGTCAACCCATTGAAAGTCAATTTTTTATCAGTTTCGGCCATTTTTGCCACGGTAGACCAGTACTAACTTTTCTCCAATTTCTATAAAAAATTCAGAATGATGTTCGAAGGGGTCCAAAAATTGCAGTCGCCTCTCGGACTAAAAACAAACCATTTACAAACTCTCCTTATCGTTCCTTTCAAGTGGCGCAGAGAAGTGCTCGGATCATCATGAGCACCCTTCGGAAATCGAATTGTACAATTACCATTGTTTTATTTTTAAGATTTGACTGTGCCGACCAAACGGTAGAGTGGTTAGCTTCCAGACCGCGAGGTTACGGGTTCCGAGTCCCGTGTAAGGCATGGGTGTCTGTAAATGTATGTTGGCTTGTCTAATGACGAATGTTTCGGCGCATTATAGCCCTCGTGTTGCTGACGGCGCCAGATAATCTGAAAACAACCAACCAATATTTGACTGTATGCCTTTGACTGCCATTACCCAACGTTCTTTTGAACAAAATATTAAAAAAAAAAAAAACGTTAGCTGTCAAAACTGTTCAGATAATATGACATTTTGTTTTTCCGCCGTATTGAGCTAGTGACATATGTTTAGAAAAAGTTTAGAGGAATAAATCTTTGACACATTTCATTTTTCCACAAAAAAAAAATACTTTTGAGGTTGGTGAGTATTTTATTTTTACTCTAGTATAATTACTTCTAGCAAGGGTCTGTTTCGCTTGAAGAAAATCTTACTATTTTTGTGAGTATCAGTTTTGATACTTTAGACATTCCAGGCTGTATGACACCTACTTACCTATTCTTTGGCTAATAATATTTTTTTTTGGCTTGTATCTTTACATTTTTGTTGTTTCTTTGCTTGATTTAGAAATGTAAGGTTACGTCATGCGATAACAAAAAAAAAAATTCGCATTATTTCTTGCCAGTATATTAACAGTTAGTGGGACATATTTATGGCTTTTTGCCTAAAGTATCAAATTTAATACCTGCTTTTTTACGAAATAAATATATAAATTATGTATTGTGATTTTTTTTTTTTTTTTTAATTATTATTATTATTCCCGTTATATGGCTGTTGCAATAAATACATTGATATTTTTTTAATTTAGTTTATAAAATGACATAAAATGTTTTAATTTAAAGCTTATCTACTATAAATAAAAATTAAAATAGGGAAAGATAAAACCAGTAGAGCCACTGCATGTAAATTGACGTAAAGATTTCAAATATAAAATAAAATATATTAGACGCTATTTTCGTGTGTTTAATTTATATAATTTCGTTAAGGTATACATACACATTAGGAATTGAAAAATTTGACTCAAGTCTGCGTTTTTCTTTTTTAGTTTTAAAATATTCCCGAATTCATTACCATTAAAATAATACCATTTTCTTTCTGAGAATCAATTTACTTTTTAAATTACAGTGGGTTTTGTGAACCCGTTTTTTATCACGCTCATTAGTGTAGTAAACTTTAAACGCGTTTTCTGACGAATGACATTTTGTTGTTATATGATTTTACGCCAACGGTCATAACTTCGTAATAAATGGTCCGATATACAAAATTCTAATTTTATTCTGAAGACACAAGTTGTGAATGTGTTTCCTATGGAGAATCTAACATATATTGTAATAAACACATTTTTTATGAATATTTTAATCTTAATTTTTTTGTTAAAAACTGTCTTTTTTTTAAACTTTTTATTTAAAAATTTATAATTAAATAAATATTGCAGCCAAATTCAAAATTCTCCATAGGAACATGCGTCAATATAATATATTTTATTTGCAATAAAAATCTTACCTCTAAGTTTATTACAAGTTTATTTACGTATGTTCTAATAATGTCCTAATTAGTCACTTTAATTGCAATTAGCTGATTAAAAAATTGACGGAAAAAAAAGTTTATATATATATAAATGCATCATTTTTAATTCTGATGTACTTCCAAAAAGTTTGAAGTTACTACTTAAAAATTAAAGAAAATCATCTCAATTGTATATGTATACCTAGTGATCATTTTCGTACCAAATGGCAAGGTGGTTATACAAAGTAGTTTCTAAATGCACTGGAGTATAAGATTGTAATATAGCGAGTATAGGGAACGATCTTTACAAGGACTTCTTAAGGTATAGATATACGTTGGGAATCGCAAAAATTGACCCAAACGGGCATTTTTGTTTTTTCATTCTAAAATGTTCTCCAATTCATTATCTTTAAAATGATACCCAATAACTTTCTTATAGTTAAAATACTTTTTTAATTACACGCAATTTCGTAAAGGTCGAAGTTTAGAACATATTGGAAAAAAGAAAATGTCGAAAACTTTGAACTCAATTTCTGGAGAACTGCTTTTCATTGTTGAGTGAATGTTACTCCAAAGGTGATATCTTAAGAGTTAACTGATTTTTAAAATTTAAACTGTATAATTTAGATAACATTTCAGAGCACGGGCCCTAGCTGTTTACAAAAATTTTGGGAAAGAATAGATTTTTTTATGTATTTTAGAATATTTTTAGTTTTGGAAATTTTTAATTTTTTGTAGTATTTTTCATGTTAAAAGTTAAAATTCAAAAAATATTTAAGTTATGCTTTATATTTTGCTTGGGCCCGTGTATCAATACCATGTCTTTAATTTCCAGTAAGAAATTTGTTTCAAAATTAATCGGGTATTATTTTATCATCGTTGCAATTAGGCCTTAATTAGTGAATTACAATTCAATTAATTAAATAAATATTTTATTTTTTAACTTTTTGTAACTGCAAATACATTACATTTTTTGCACTTGTAGTTCTCACAAAAATTTGACACGCTGGGATAAGAACTTAAAAAAAAAATTGTCCAACGTATATGATGTATACCTTAAAGAGTTTCTGACAGTTTCGTGATACCAATACTATTTCTGTGAATTCTATTTAATCGGGAAATCATCAACCGCTTATGATATTACCCAAAGAGAGAGAGAGTCATCTGCATCCCGATTAATGATCTCTCAGCAGGGATGATGATGATGAGGATTGATTGACGAGGGATGCTCGCTTCGGAGGAGAGGCTCCACTCGGCGGGATCCCGCCAATAGACAAAGCTAATTCATCGCCGGTGATCCGATAACATCTGCCGAAGCTGAGAATCCTACCTTCGTAACGTAACCAGAGCATCGATATAGATAGATAAACAACTGGATAGACTGCTTAGCGCTGGGGAAATGAAGCCACTGCCAGACCGTTGGGTAGACGAAAAAAATACAGATTGCTGAAGATTGAAAATAAAATATTGTAGTCCGAGAGGCGACTGCAATTTTTGGACCCGTCGAACATCAATCTGAATTTGTTATAGAAATTAGAGAAAAGTTAGTAGATTAGGAATCCACTGGTCTGCCGTCGCAAAAATGGCCGAAACTGATCAATAATCAACTTGGAATGAGTTGAACTAAAATCCGATTGCCAAATATGTCATAACTTGCCAAAAAGAGAACAAACTTTTTCGTCTGGCAACCCACTTCATTTTGATTTTCAATGAGAAAAAGCGCAAACGATTTCTGATCTTTGGATCGGAAAACTTATATATTTTAAAAGTAAGCCAAATTGGCGACATCAGTTACGTCATAAGTGACGTAATATTTTTTGCCAACTTGGCACCCTTTTAATAGATGCAAGTAGACCGTCGCCAGATATCTGAATCGTCTGCAACCTTCTTAATTAAAAATTAAAGAGTGAGGATTACCAAATAAAAAAAAAATGCTCATTATTTGGCAAGTTATGACTCATTTGGCAATTGGATTTAGTTCAACTTATTAAAAGTCGATTTTTGACCACTTTCGGCCATTTTTGCCACGGCAGATCAGTGGATTCGTAATCTACTCACTTTTCTCTAATTTCTATAAAAAATTTCAGAATGATGTTCGGTGGGGTCCAAAAATTGCAGTCGCCTCTCAGGGTTGTACACATCAGAACTGTCAACAATACATCTTAATTACTAATAATGTGCAGAAAAAATTTCTATTCTAGCACTTTACAAAGTTTATCACATTCCCACCCAACTATCGAAGCGAACTGTGATTGGTTAATCATCCACCCATCCTCATCAACCACCGGCGTGTTTTTTTCCCCCTTGAATTGCCATCGGAGCAGTCTATCCAGTTGTTTATCTATATCGATGAACCAGAGTCGCCACATACAGGCTATACGTCATTATACGTAGTATATCAAAAGCGTTTTTCACATAATAATAGAGTATAAATGGGGGTGGTTTTTTGGAAGGATATGTACATGACATTACGGCTTTTCTTGGGCAATGAACATGTCTGTTTCTACTTTTCAATGACTATTTTAGGGTGAATAGCATTGCACTTGAATACCTAAAGCACTATGGATACGCTTTAGACTGGAACCCCTTGCTCCTCAAGGCCGACCAAACGGTATAGTGGTTAGCGTGCTAGCTTCTAGACCGCGAGGTTGCGGGTTCCGAGTCCCGTGTAAGGCATGGGTGTTTGTAAATGTATGTTGGCTTGCCTAATGACGAATGTTTCGGCGCATTATAGCCCTCGTGTTGCTGACGGATAATCTGAAAACAACCAACCAACCTTATTCCTCAAGTCTGAATCTCCGTTGAATATTTGCTTACGGAGTTTCTTGAATGACATGGTCGATAGGTAAAATCTTATACAACTTTGTCTGACCCGAAAATGAACTTTGAGGGTGAAATATTAACCTAGTAATCAATTTTTATGTCATTAAGGTAGATGGCTAACACATTAAAGATATAAATGGCAGCTAATATACAGGATGGTCATAAAGATACTTTGCCGATATATTAAGCTCTAGCTTCCGATCCGTTAAACAGATCGAGATGAGATTTCAGGTATAGTTATTCAGATTTATGAGCTCGGAATTTTGTGCATGGCAACAAAATGGCGCTCACGGTTATAGTAGCAGAAACTCGAAATTTTCGAATGGCAACGTCCGTTTTTGTTCGTCGCAAAATGCTCAGCGCATGCGAAAACCCAAAAGAGCGTCGGAAAGGTACGTGTATCACAATAAACGGATGCGTTATGCACGCACAAATAAAATTTTAAAAAGATCACACAAAAAATAAGTGATAACGTCATTAGTGATAACTTATTATTTAGTTTTAGTAATAAATTATGAATTAGAAAAATTAATCAGTTAATAGTAATAAATTATGAACAAGCCAAAATAAGCATTTAGTAGTAAATTATGAATAAGCAAAAGTAAACATTTACTAATTATAAATTAGCAAAATACTATAAATTAAGTGAAGAGGAAAATCACAAAATATCAATTAAAGTTTAAAGGCCTGGCTGGAAATTAATTAAATTCGAAATCTGCTTGCCCTGTTTTCAACCAAAAAAGAAACCTCAAATCCACCCTCCATGATGGAACCCTTTGCCAGAGTCCCATCTCGGCTGCGTGAAAGACCCGACGATCGCTCTTTCGAACCCCCTCCCCACAAAAGCGACTTCGTCCGGGGAATATAAATACTTCCGCTGACACAGTGCATGACGGGATACCTGACGTCACTCAGTTTTCATTAGTTGCGCAGCGTGCGGTCTTGCCGTCAATGTTGAGTAATAAACACGCGCGCAGTTCAACAGTCACGTGACACCCGCGTCCAGGTGTAGTCCGCCTTTAATCGCGCTTTTTCCTGGGCGTGGGGGGGTCACGTGATTGATACAAGCCCCCTACGTGGGAGGGCGGGGGGGGGGAGTTCTGTCAGCACGTGGATTGAGACGTCATCACTGATTTTATTAACCTACTCTCAAACATATTCTCTATTCAGACTTCTTTGATGAAATATATATATATATTTAAAGATGCTTCTTGTGAATCGAATTACAGTAGAATCTCGATTAACCGACCTAATTCGGACCAAAAGTTAGGTCGGTTAGGCGAAAATTCCGGATAAAAGAGAGTTGGAAAAAAAAACAATAAAAAGTAAATGATTTTCGTTTATTGAATACGGGACTTTTAATGTTTTTTTTATGACATAATTGTTGGAAATGAGTTTTTGTCGCAATAATCTCGATAATCTTTGTTTCGCCGCTCTATCCCGGAGTCTTTTTGAAGGCAATAGTTCAGTTTGATCTGCATCCGAAGGAATCATGTCAGTTCTTTAAGAAAAACAGTCAAAAGCCTCACCATTACTTATGTAACTTTAGAGCGAGGGAAAAGATTGCGGTTTAAAAAGGAACAAATGATTTCTTACTCATTTGGGAGGTTTTTGATGTCGACTAAATGATTGCCGGTTGACAGAGAGTTCCGGATAAAGGTGGGACGGTTAATCGAGATTCTACTGTATATTGCGAGTTGGAAAATAATGATGTTGTATTGCGACATCCACAGTGTCACTAAAATGCATTTCTATTGCAATACCGTACTAGTGTACAGGAAGAATTGGCCCCATTGCATAATGTTTTCGTTGTAGGATGGATCCATCAACTTAAAGATATAGTTAAGGGCAAATCACAACTTTTATGGTAATATTGGTAACCTGCTAACATTGTTTTGTGTTAAAATTAAATATGTGTTTATATGTATATAAATAAAATAGGCGCTTTTAAATTTACTTAGCTTTTCATCAATTAGTATTGTTGCGTGGACGGGTTCAAAAGATTTGAAGCCAAAGTAGATCGAAACTTGCAGAAATTTATTACAATATAACTCTTCACAGATTATCTTACAACTCCAGAATTTCTCGTTTTAGTAGACTCAATACAGCTCTTTACACAACAATAGAGCTCAAACAGCAGTTAAAAAACTTCACAACTGCTACAAATCGCCGCAAAAGACAATGCAATACAGTTCGCTTTAGAACTACTCGGAATGTTCACTGAGACTCAGTAATTCCAGTCAACTAACTGACTAACTCGCTCACTTGACCGGTCATATATAGGGGAGGCGAACATTCTTGAAACTTCTAGAGATAGATATTTGGAGAACTTTCCAGATCGTAGTCGAAAAGTCCTATACTTGTACATTGGGACCGAAAATGTCGCCAAATGGTCGCCAAGTTTGGCAACATTTGGAGATTTCTCGCCAAATTTGGCGACAAAAATTAGTCGCTAAAACCGTCGTCAACTTGGCTCTATCTCGCCAATTTGGCGAGATTTCCATTACCATATTATGTTAAATGCCCTGCTCCTTGTAAAACTCGCTTCCCAGCGTTATCTCTGTAAAACTCTTTCAAGCATTAATAGGCACACTGCAGGGAAGCCAAGTTAAGAAGAACTATTGCACTGCCTTATGCGAAATGTACATAAATGTTCCTATTTACAAAATTAACACTACGAAATATTTACAAATATACAAAAATTCGTAACAGTATGATACTAACAGGGCTCATTGAAAGATAAAAAAAAATAGACGGTCTCTTTTGCTTTCATATAACAAAACAGCTCTGAAATGTGATGAAAAATTAAATTATAAATAAATAGTACTTTTTATTTGATAAAAGGCATTTCAGGGTGCATAAAGATATCTCATGCAGATCCAGTGAAGTGTAAAAAGTTCAACAACCCTGAAAATTCAACTTTTTTAATAAGGTTAATTTACCAACATATTCAACATCATAAGTCAGACCTTCGGGCGTTGTTCCCTAAACCTCTATTTCACGAGTTTATGCAACCTTTTTATGCAACATCGTAAATCATTGAATGAAGAAAATAAAGGCGGTATATCAACTTTAGCCAACACTTGCAGGATGCATATAAAACTCATGGTGTGAAAAAGAGGATTTTCTGCGCGTCTTGCTTTTTGATTTCCTGAGGGTGAATGGACCTGGTCTAGCTCCGCCTATGTTAGTGGGGATGAGAAACAACAACAACAACACTGCTGGAACTTTAAAACTCTGTATTTGTCCCAGTTAAAAAAAAATATTTATCGCATTTCTCTGATAAAATATATTCGCCTTATTCTAATCAGCCTTTACTTAAAGAGGATCTCCTAGTTGTGATCCTTACCTATACTCGCTATGTTACAGTGTTCTAGCCCAGTGCATTTAGAAACTACTTTGTATAACCAACTTGAAATTTAGTGAATACTCGAATAGAAAATTATCACTTAATGAAATGACATAAATTCGAAAATAAAGTCTAACATATTTTATTTTATATTTGAAATCCTTATGACAATGTATATATGCAGTGACACCCCCTTTATTCATTTATAATAGAACTAGCTGAATACCCGCTACGAAATTTTACCATGTGCATTTTAGCAATCAAAACACATTCATTTATTTTACACTTCAGACGCTTGCTTTTATTTCGATCCCGACAATTTGAATTATCAATATAGGAACTTTCCTTTGTTGACATTTTTTCCAAAATTAATAATTGAGAATATATTGGAATATCCCTCGTTTAGAAACCTTTGGATATTTTTCATAATTTTAACTAATAACTAATTTCTTCGATATTTTCTCTTCGTAACATTTGCACCAAATATCAGAGCCGACCAAACGGTATATAATGGTTAGCGTGCTAGTTTCTAGACCGCGAGGTTGCGGGTTCCGAGTCCCGTGTTATAGGCATGGGTGTTTGTAAATGTATGTTGGCTTGTCTAATGACCAATGTTTCGGCGCATTATACCCCTCGTGTTGCTGACGGCGCCAGATAATATGAATACAACCAACCAAATATCAGAATTGTGATAACATTGGAAGTGGGTCATTTTGGATATCCCTCGTTCGGAAAATTTAACCCCTTTTCCACCTCTTAAAGAGGGTTAATATTGATCGGAATAGCTTACTTTTTATATGTTTGGATTTTTTGTCATTTGCGCCAATTTTCAATGTTGTGACCATGTGGGAAATGGGCCATTCGAATATCCCTCGTATGGAAAGTTTAACCCCTTTTCCACCTCTTAAAGAGGGTTAATCGAGATCGGAATAACTTACTTTTTCTATGTTTACCGTTGTTGATATTTGTACCAATTTTCAGAGTTGTGGACATGTGGGAAGTGGGAGAATTAGTGATGAATGAGTGAGGGCTTTGCCTTATATATAGAGAGAAGACATTAAATGAAAACAATTTATTTCATTAAGTGATCATTTTCGTACGTACTCACCAAATGTCAAGGTTTTATACAAAGTAGTTTCTAAATGCACTGGGCTAAAAGATCATAACATAGCGAGCATAGGGAATTATCCTTATTAGGACATCCTTTTAATGGATATTGCTTAAAGTGATTGTATTTCTATGTTTCTGTTTTTTAGTGTTTGAACTAATTTTTTCCTTGCATTTTTTTTTTTTTTTAATAATATCGCGGCACTGTAAATGGAATTTTTTCGTTGTGTCGCAACAAACAAATAAATATCTGTCCAGACTATAAACCCGCACCCCTATAGTAACTACCCGGATGAAGATTTCACTCCTCCCTCTCCCCCCCCCCTTCTTTCGTTCTGTTCATGGGGGGGGGGGGGGAGAGGAGTAGCAATATGGAGCATCGTCAGAAAGCCATCAATCCCTGATTACCGGAAGGGGTCCACATTCCACACCCGCTCGTACATTTACGGCCGATTTCCTGGATCGTTCCTACCCCCCCTCTTCCCCTTCTGCAACCCCCCGCCGATTGACAAACAAGAATCCGGTGAAAGAGATACTACGGTTCATGACAAGTTTATTTAGTTACAGGGAAGTGTCCTTTTGGCCTCTAGTGGCAGAATTTATTCAAGCTCCTGTGATTGCAAATTCTTCGGCTAAAACTTTGTGCAGTTTACATAATAGACTGAGAGGCGAGTGCAGTTTTTGGACCCCATCGAACATCATTCTGAATTTTTTATAGAAATTGGAGAAAAGGGAGTAGATTACGAATCCACTGGTCTGCCTTTGGCAAAATTGGCCGAAACTGGTCAAAAATCGACTTTTAATAAGTTGAACTAAATCCAATTGCCAAATGAGCCATAACTTGTCAAATATGAGCATTTTTTTTTTATTTGGTAACCCTCACATTTTAATTTTCAATTAAAAAGGTTGCAGACGATACAGATACCTGGCGACGGTCTACTTGCATCTAGTAAAAGGGAACCAAGTTGGCAATAAACATTACGTCACTTATGACGTAACTGATGTCGCTAAT
This sequence comes from Linyphia triangularis, assembly GCA_963978545.1. NCBI lineage: Eukaryota > Metazoa > Arthropoda > Arachnida > Araneae > Linyphiidae > Linyphia > Linyphia triangularis. The sequence goes on along the minus strand of OZ021723.1, from coordinate 109,849,725 downwards.
TTGGCTTACTTTTAAAATATACAAGTTTTCCGAGCCAGAGATCAAAAATCGTTTGCGCTTTTTCTCATTGAAAATCAAAATGCAGTGGGTTGTCAGACGAAAAAGTTTGTTCTCTTTTTGGCAAGTTATGAAATATTTAGCAATCGGATTTTAGTTCAACTCATTTCAAGTCTATTTTTGATCAGTTTCGGCCATTTTTGCGACGGCAGACCAGTGGATTCGTAATCTACTCACTTTTCTCCAATTTCTACAAAAAATTCAGAATGATGTTCGATGGGGTCCAGAAATTGTAGTCGAAGTTTTAACGAAAATGAATTTTTGCGACCATTTGCCAATCGACGTTTTAAGTTTTCGTGGTTCTACACTTGGCGTTATTTAAGAAATCATAAAAAAATAATTTTCCAAAAAAATATGAATTTTTTTTTAAATAATACTTTAAATGATCTAAATAAACAAGATTAAAGCTGAAAACAATGACAAGTTGATCCATTTCAGAGTCTTCTTCAGTGGGTTAAGATTGTTTCGTTAACGTAAATTGCATGTGATGGCAAAATTTAATTCAAATTGAACCATTTTACTTTGCTTAACCTGGTACGTTTCATTTAATAGGATGATTCCTTTCAATAGATCATGAAGTTCATATTAGTAGATTCAGTAGTCCGTATTCCTTACACTAGATTCAGTAGTCCATGCTCCTTTCAGTATATACAGTAGTCCAGATTTCTTTTACTATATTCAGTAGTCCATGTTTCTTAACATAAATTGCATGTGATGACAAAATTAAATTCAAATTGAACCATTCTAATATGCATAACCTGTTACGTTCTTTTCAATAGGGTGTTCCTTTCAATAGATCATGAAGTTCATATTAGTAGATTTAGTAGTCAATATTACTTTCAGTAGATTCAGCAGTCCATGCTCCTTTCAGTAGATTCAGTAGTCAGTGTACCTTGCAGTATATACAGTAGTCTAGATTCCTTTCAATACATTCAGTAGTCCATGTTTCTTACAATACATTCAGTAGTCCATGTTCCTTACAATAGATTCAGTAGTCCATGTTCCTTACAGTAGATTCAGTAGTCCATGCTCCTTTCAGTATATACAGTAGTCCAGATTCCTTTCACTATATTCAGTAGTCCATGTTCCTTACACTAGATTCAGTGGTCCATGTTCCTTTCATATTTTTGTATTAAACTTTCATATATGTTGATAACAACAAGAAAATAAGCGCTTTTAAGTTTAAATTTTAATTAATATTTTACTTTTCTAACCACTGATACTATAAGAGTTTTAACGAATCCACCACACTTTGTTCCAATCAGGGAGTAGTAAATACCGGTTCACACGTCGTTGTAGCGTAATTAATGACCTCAAGTAAGCCTGTAACAATGTATAGCCTGGGATAGACAAGATCCACTGGATTATTTACTTGCAAAAAATCAAATACAAGTAAGGGAAGATCAAACAGGTCATCACGTGACAACCCCAGACACCAGAGGATATGTGAAGGAGAGGCCTGCTCTGATTGACATTTGGGACAATATGATAACAAAATTATTTTATTGGGGTGTAGTAATTGATAAAGATCATTTTTGGTCGCCATTTTCTTCCACGTTTGAAATGATCGTGTAAAAAGAAAAACTCATTTTTGAAATGTGTATGTAAGCAATATGACTGCAGAAAGTGATACTATCAAGTTCGAATTTAATGTCAGTAATGCTCATTAGACGTGACAACGAGGTTTTAGTTAAAAAAGAGTATGAGCAGATGGTGCCAGTCATAGTGATAATTTGGGTTTTTCACGGATTGTTATCAACATTTTGGCAATTTCCGGGAAAATGCACTGAAGGTGTAAAAAGAAAAAAAAAAAAAAAAGGAATTTAAGGAAAAGGCAAAGGAAAGACAGGATAATCCATAAAAAAAATTACAAAGCAGTGTTATGGAAAAATATGTACGCTTAAAAGTAGTGTTAGAAATGATTAGATTACGAAGACTAGTGATATAAACCATTAAACAAAGTTTATAAAAAAATCAATTATATGCAATGCCAGTTTTATATTCATTGACACAGCGCCGATATCAAAAGCTAGACTTCGAGGTTGCGGGTTCGAGTCTAGTGTTAGGCATGGGTGTTTGTAAATGTATGTTGGCTTGTCTAATGACGCGTTTCGGCGCATTATAGCCCTCGTGTTGCTGACGGCGCCAGATAATCTGAAAACAACCAACCAACCAACCGATATCAAAAGCATTTTAGACCGCGTACGGCAAACTAAGTTACAAAATTTATTTATTAAAATGAACGTGAACGCATGCACTCACATTCGAATATCATTTATTTATTCTGATTCAATAAATTTTATTATTTATTTATCAAAAATGTTTAGCAACAAAAAAATTTCTTCAATGATCGATTGTTATTTCAGAGCGATTGAATGACGGTAAGTTGGTTTATAAGTATATCTTAAAAGCGACCTTTTAGTGACAGTTACAGCCTCAAAATTTGATAGTGCATTGACATCGAATCTATCTGCCAAGTTTCTGCCCGATTGGATGACGGCAAGGAGGTTAATTAGGCCTTCGCATGTCTGCCCGCCATCGACATACATGCAACACAAAATCGAATATAATATAACGGATTTAAAAAAAGTGGTTGCGAGTCATTTTATTGCATTTATATTTCGCAAAAGCCAATATTGTACTTTTTGATTGAAAATCTCATCATTTCTTTTACTTATTCACCCCCTCCTTTTCCAACTGAATTTGGATTTTTTGAAAGAAAAATCCGGCAAAATTGAAAACAAAGTTAGATTACAACAACCTTGAACCAAGCAAATAATATACCCCTTGATCAAAAATATATCAAATTCAATTCCCTCCATTGATAAAAAAACATAATTTCATACGATATTGTCCAGACATTTTTTTTTTTTTTTTTTTTTTTTTTTTCCAATTCAGTTTCACTTATAATTCGATTTTGAGTGAATAGCCCGCGTTTTTGAAACTCAATATTCCACGCGATTGTTTATGACGTCCGTGAACGGAACCGATAAAAAGGATAGAATTCGGAGTTCTAAATGGAAGAATGGAATCTGGAGAAACATTCTTTTCCTGTTTTTCCTTTTTCCTGTTTTGGAACGAAGAACGAAGGAATTTGTCTCCCGCTTTTTCGAGATTTCCGGGCCTTGGAGGAAGAGGGAATGCTGGAGAAATGTACCAACTCCTTTTGCGAGGCGAAAGTCAATCGAAAGCTAGTGGAAGTAAACATTCTTTTGAATTTAAAGAACGTTGAGTAGAGCGGGATGAAATGGTATATGTCAAATTTTTATTATGCGTCGAATTCCGTTAACGCGAAATTACTTAACTTGAAATCTCGTTCGTTTCGAAGTAAAAGCAATTCTCCGTACTTAAAATGTAATGTTAATTTATTCATTTAACAGGAAATTCCATTAACGCGAAATTACTTAACCCTGACTTTAAAATCAAATAACTCAAAATCAAAGATCGAATTAGAAGAATGAAACAAAAATAGCTGCAAAAATCTGAAACCTGAAGTTTCAGAAAGTTACAAATGTCGCCAACAGATGGTGCTGTAGTCGCCAAAATTCTAGAAATGTATTTTAAATATGTTCCCTGTAAACAGTCATTGCAATCAAGCTAACTTCCTCTCAGGTTTAAGCCAACCAAACTGTATAGTGGTTAGCGTGCTAGCTTCTAGACCGCGAGGTTGCGGGTTCCGAGTCCCGTGTTGGGCATGGGTGTTTGTAAATGTGTGTTGGCTTGTCTAATGACGAATGTTTCGGCGCATTATAGCCCTCGTGTTGCTGACGGCGCCAGATAATCTGAAAACAACCAAAACAACCTTTCATGTTTAAACAAGGAGCTGTCTGAAGACTGGTCGCTCTGAGCTTCAAAACACTCTTTATTCATAAGGCCTGCTGTGTACAGCGCCACCTATTGGCGACATTTTTAACTAATTTTGAAAATTTAGTATCGTGTTTTTACAGCTTTCAAAATAACTCTACTTTTCGTTTCATTTCTCTATAGATTTTTGTTTTTGAGTTATTTAATTTTAAAAAATCAGGGAATCATTCGCCGGACACACCCTGTAATAACAATGCATGATATAGTAACAGTTTTTTTACAAAAAAAATCATGAAAATCAATTGAAAATTTTCCCTTGGAAACTTTTTCATTTAAAATTTTAACTGATGATTTTGGAACTTCTTAGAAATGTGGAATGCTATAAATAATGCTTAAAAAAATTTAGTACAAATACAAATTTTAAGACCAACAACAGGCTTAAAGCCCAACAAGGTTGGTCGAGTAAATATATATATACACGTATATAGAAATAGAAAATAATTTGCATACGATAGTTACACGATCATACATACAATATAGCTTAGTTACAGGATCATGCACACAATATACAATAGTTACAGGATTATACAATACAATATACATAATACAATTCAATATACATAATACAATACAATGCACATAATACAATGCAATATACAAAGTTGACACAACGTTTGACAATCATACTGGAAAAATGCAATACATAATGCAAGCTGACAAATTTTATAAAAACCAGCAGTACGCAAACATAAGTAACCAAATATGGTAACAAAATAACCTAAATTAAATATATACAAAGTACAAAATATAAGTTACTTACCTAGCCAGTGTAATCCAATTATTGCCTATTGATGATCCCCCAGTGCATATCTAACTGTTTCTTAAAACTCCTTACTCTAAAATGCATGTCGAGAAAATGATGGTACATGGTGTGATACATGTAATATGTTAAACGTCAAAGAATGACTTGTATATTGATGTCGGGGGGGGGGGGGGCATTTACAAAGAAACGCTCTATAGTGTACTCAAGTGTATTTATTCTTTAACAAATGGAAACCGCTTTTTTTGTGAATGCAAATAAACTATTTCAAAGTAAAACAAACTTAGTGTGAATGTACGTGAAGGTAATAGCTAACTATGTACGCAAATGTCGCATTTTTATAATAATTATGTATCACACCAATTCTCAGTTCAACAAAACTACCTAATAGTTGATGAACAAAACCAATAAACGAAAATGCAATATTGTATTCGAGTTTTTACTTTTGCATGTTTATATCGGATAAATATTTACCCAGTCCCCGTTGCTATTCAAGTAAATTTTCAGTAATTTTTGACATTCTTATGTTTGTTAATATATTGCAACAGGTAACTTCTTGTTGAAATATATTAACAAACATTTAAATTTGCATTTTTACGTTTGTAACATAAATTTAAAAAGGCGCGTTATTATTTTGTGCTTTTTCTTACACATAATTGCGGTTTCTCGTAACGGTTTTTATTTTCAGTTACATTGTAATTTTATTTGCAGATCTAACTAACCCAAGCTAACAACATTCAAATAATTTTTAATTTCTATATTTAGAATTGGTGATACATTTAGGCGCCATTTAAACGGGTAAACATTTAGGCTTGGCGCCAAATAGTAACCGCCAAACGGGTAAAAACCCTTAATATTTATATAACAACTTAGTTTTATTATTATTTATGTTTTGATTTTCTTTTAGTTACTGTGTTTTTAATTACTGCGATTTTTCTGATAGCTAAATGAAAAAAAAAATCGCCAAATGTCCTATAATACACCTGTTCCCCTTTATCTTAAATGTAAACTAGTATGTCTTTCAACGAGTCCCCAGCATCGCGGGGCCACACAGCTAGTGTGACATAAATTTAAAATTGACATTTTAAATTTCCACAGACTCTGGTCACATGACCTTAATGTTAATTCAAGAGTCAAACGAATGTTCCAATAATAAGAAAGTTGACTTATGTCATTATTACCGTTAGCGCTTTTTCAACTTTCCTGGTTTAAAGATTTTTTCCCCCCTTCAGGAATTCAGATTTTCTAGAGTTTTGTAACATCGAACGTATGTTTTCTTTTTTCTTTTTTTTTCAACCGACAAGAATTATCTGGATTTTTTCTTGCGTGGGCGTAAGTTTTTCTAAAAGACGTTGAATTGAAAGTAACATTCCTGATTTTTTAAAAGTCTCGAACATAGTCACAGGTTTCTATAGTTTAAAGAAAATTGTAAGCGTTTGTAATATTGGACATAGTACTTCTGCGTTCGCGCAACGTTTTATAGTGCAGTCTAAGTAAAACACCCTCGAGTTCAAAATTAACGGAGTACAAATTTTTCTCTAATATCATTTCAGTGTAGCAGCATCGATACGTGAAATTCACATCAAAGATACATCTGTTTGTAAAACTAGCTGCGTAGCCCAGCGTTGCGGAGACCCATCATTGGTGTATAAATTCCAACTTTTGGAGCTTCGCAAACAAGCTCGCTTCAATGGCTGAAGGGTTTATTGTTGCACAAGCTCACTTCGCTCTCTGAAAAGTTCATCGCTGCGCAATCTTAAGCTCGCTTCAATGGCTGAAAGGTTTATTGTTGCACAAGCTCACTTCGCTCTCTGAAAAGTTCATTGCTGCGCAATCATAAGCTCACTTCACTCACTAAAAGATTGGTAGGAAAATCCCTGTAAAGAAACAAAAAAAAAAAAAACTTTCCCCTTAATTACAATAACGCACTCCCCTCTTCTCCTATCTGTGGATATTTTAACACGTGTTTTTAAAGTCCAATTAAAGGGCCAAAACTACTTATGTTGAAAATTTCAGAGCAGTATCTGTATTTGAGGTTATTTTGGAAAAAATAAATAAAATTAATTAAAAAAAAAAATTAGCATTATGTTTGCCAAAAACCAATTTAGATGGTCAGAACTACTTATCTTGAAAATTTCAGAGCTCTACACTTATTTTAAGTAGCTTTTTATAGAAGGACAAACAGACTTTTTGTTTTATTATTATAGATAACTATAAGTTAAACAACACAATAGCAAAAAACGTAAAGTGTACAATGAGGGCATATGCAAAAAGAATTGAATACCATTAGTATGAAGTTGTGCAGAGGCATTCATATTAAAAATCCAGCAACTCAAAGAATTTACTTTTAGAGGAGATATGATATCCCCTATTACTATTTTTTGCATTGCTTTCTCTGACTTGAAGATTCTCTAAGAACTCACTGTATATTGCTTGTATCATCTTTAGAGCTGTTTTCAAGTGATGGAAAGTTCTAAATACTTTTAATTTTTCCACAATGCATTTCCGATGAGCGTCCCCACATATACGATAGCGATGAGTGTCACCACGATAAAATTTGAATCTGACGTAGGTCATGACGTAGTCATTCATCCAAAGTAGGAGTATGGTCAATTATGTCATGAATATCAACACGATTTAGAAACCAATGTTTCACCATTGCAGGCTTGCATGAAGCCAGGAAACGTAATTACAGATAATAAAAAAAAAAGTCGAGTTTAATTACCGTTTGAGCTCCTGAAGAGTTTAATATAGCAATCTAACTAATCCAAGATCTTACTATTTACTGAACGGAAGGTATTCTGTCGCATAAACCATATGGAACGTTAGAGAAACAGCAGAATGGTTGGGTTTGTAGTTGTACAGATGCATCTGTGGTGGTCTCGTGTACAAAGAACAGACACAACACCTAGACACTGGTGGTCACTTTTGTCTAGTGGTTAGCTCGTCTGTCTTCTGATCAAGGATTCCCTGGTTCGACTGTTGACCACCTATTGCATCCATATTAAAAATCACACAACTGAAAGAGTTGACCTCAACTGTTTCTCTTAATATAAGTTAACCTCGTATCGTATTCTCATATTTACCATGAGATTATTTATAAGTTCTGGTGGCCAACGGTTCGTCCCACCTTTAGAACTGTCTTCGAGTAATGTTTAATTCCTACTGCACTGAAACTTTCCACAAAGCATATCCTGGAAGCATCCCACATATGGTTTTCATGAAATTCGGACCAGAGGAACCCGCTTACAATGAGATTTCATTGAAATTTATGTCATCCATTAAGTGATCATTTTCGTACTTACTCACCAAATTGCAAGGTATTCTACAAAGTAGTTACTAAGTGCACTGGGCTAGAAGACTGTTACAAAGCGTGTGTAGCTTCCTCTTACTAAGGGGTGGGGATATTTACGAGATCCACCATCAAGAAACCTCGAAGCTTGGAACCTCAACATGCAAAGAAACCTTGGATGCTCATCCATTGATGGAGCGATGTCCAAACCCGCACACAATGAGATTTCATTGAAATTTATAGCTTGTCCGTGGTGCAAATGTAAGAATGTGTGCAGAGCAAAGCGAACTTGGATAGAAAAAACAGAGAGAATGGTTGGGATATTAGATATCCATTGCTACCTTTTACCCGAAAAAGGGGGGATATTCCGACTTCTGAAAAGTATTCTATTGACGATTTTGAAAATGTTATGATGGGGGAAAAGTGGATTGTTCTTTTTTTTTTGGGGGGGGGGGGAGGGGAGAATTTAGGGATCTTGTTTCGTCTTCTCTTGGAATTGAATAATGTGTTTTTCTTGCATAAATAATAACAACGGCGTTCTTCTTTGTGTAAGTTATTGTTTGTTTGCTTTTGTCGAAAAAGAGTGGAATATGGTGCGATTGACAACTTTTGCCGATTTCTTTTATGGTTAAAGAGAAATGTGCGAAAAGTTTTCCCCGGAGTTATTTTGCGGCGCTTTTCCTACTAAAAAATGGCGATATGGGAAGTTGAAAGTGTTTTTTTTTCTTTTATTTCATTCCCTATTTGTGTCATCGAAATCTTTATAAATTGCAGTATTTTCCAGATTGAAAGGATCTGAATTTTTTCGTCTCTCTTTCTCTCTCACTCTTTTGTTTTATGAATAAAAAGAAGAGGCTGTCAGATATGGGGAGGAGTCGCCATTTATGAATCTTGGCGAAATTCAAATGCGAGCCACTCACTCCCTTCAACGAAGAAAAATTGCTTCGTGTACCATTTCTGGGGTGTGTGTGTGTCGTAAAATACTTACTTTTCAGCGAAACAAAGTGTAAAGATGTGGGATGAAATAAAATTTATTACTGGAAGGATAATTTAAAACGCAGACTTCAAATAATTAAAAACATATCTTGATGGCTTAGCTACTTTAAGAGGGTTTAGGACTCAAAATTTAAAAAATTCTAAAAAAAAAAAAAAACTTTATTGTAAAACATAATACAAATACTTTTGAATAAAATGGTATAAAAATTTTGTTTTTATCATTAGTAGAACTTGTAATATTTAAGTTTTTGTTACGTGACAACTGTATCTCAGACATGCTATCTTGAAACTTGAAAACTGTTTTTCTCGGTGATGGCTTTTTGTCCCTTTTTGGAGTTTAAATGGATATATCTTAAAAACTACCCGTTATAAATCTATGAAACTTTCCACAGTTATTTTTCATATATATTTCTTTAATTTGGCTTCAGGAATTATGGTTTTTTTATTTAACTTTTTTAAAAAAAGTTTGGAGCTTAGCATACTATGGATTTTTTACAGTTTTTGGCCAAAATATTTTTTTAAAACTTTTTTTAATTACTTTATTGAAAAATCATAAAGACAATTTTTGATATGAATTATAAGATGTAACTTTATGCAAAAATGAAATGATTTTTTTTAAAAAAGTTTTTCAGATATATCAAATTTTGGAAATATCAAATTTTGGAAGTTTTTCAATTTTTTTTAAAAAACATGTTTTAAATTCAAAATTTTTAAATAGTTTGCTAAGTTTCAAAGCATCATAGATAACTGCATAAAAAACTTCAGAAAAATAATTCCAAAAATAAAGATTTTAGAATTTTTAGTCAACAGACTCTCTTAATGAAGATTAAGATAAAATTTACTGAGTTACATATCATTTATTTACAACAGAAACTATTTACAAAAGGAGCGCCTACTTATCTGACTCCTTACGTGGTGAAAAACCCGGTCCCATATCAAAATGGCGTCATCAGTTGCCTTTCTCATTCTTCAATAGTCGCCACACATTTTATTATTATCATTATTGGTCAAAGTAGACGCCTCAAAAAAAAAAAAAAAGAGTACGTAGCTGATCCCGGTGATTTCGACTCTTAAAGACATCTGAAGTAAAAAAAGAATAGAATTGATTATTAATCTATAGAATTGCCATTCTCGTTGAACGAGGATTTTTAAATTTTATCAGAGGAATCGGTCAGATAGAATTTTTTTTTCCGATAGAATAAACGTTGTTACTAGAAAAAACGCGTTTAAAATTTTAATTTCAAAAACAGAGCGTGCAATAAAGAGATGCTCTCAAATATTCATTATAATTTCACTAATATTTCGAATTTCGATCTAAAATTTTTGCTATGTACTCCCAATACATTTATACTTCCAAAATAAATAAGGGGGGGGGGGGGGAATAGATTTTTTTTTTTTTTTTCTAACCCAAGTTACCAACCTTTACTACCTTAAAATCAGACAGACGTATACTTAAGTAAAAAGCTGTTCCACTGTAGTGCAAGTGAAGAAGTTGAGTGATCTGATTGTGACGACGCAATACTTTTCCCAGACACTCGGGAGAGGAAGACCACTAAATGCCGTCGTAATCACGTCGCCAAATACGTCGGAATCAGGTGGCCAATTACAACCCGTTCCTCTCCTTTGTCATTAGAAGGCGCCATAAAAGGAATATATATACCCACACACTAACCAGGAGGTGAAACCTTACAGAAGTGAGGGTGGTCTCCGATTGCCGATGCATTTGTTTCGATTGCAATTGAAGAAAGTGATTGGATGTGGGTGTTTTTGTTTTGTTTTTTTGGTGGAATGAAAAATGGCATAAGCGCGAGTTTCTTGATATGGTGTGAAGAAACTACATGACGTCAGATTGTGAGATTTATAGTTTCTTTTCTTTAAAAAGGATCGTTTGGCAACATGGATGAAAGATCGTTTGGCAAAATGGGAACTTGGAATTGGCAAAACTTGGAATTTCTTGTAAATAAAAATATACGTTTTGTTCCATACGCTAAGTCTTAGTGTGTGTTATGTATAATTAATGGGAATTATACGTTTAATTAATACGTTTATATATTGAACACTCAACATAGGATTTTTGAGAATACAAATGGGACCACTTTTTAAATCCTTTATATTAACTTCGATTTTATGTGTTGGTTGGTTGTATTCAGGTTATCTGGCGCCGTCAGCAACACGAGGGCTATAATGCGCCGAAACATTCGTCATTAGACAAACCCACCTTACGCCTTACACGGGACTCGGAACCCGCAACCTCGCGGCCCAGAAGCTAGCACGCTAACGACTATACCGTTTTGGTCGGCCTTTGTGTGTTGGTGGTTGATTGTGTGTGTCAATGGGGGGAAATATGCGGAGGTCTAATTAACCTCCTTGCAGTAATCCAATCGGGCTAAAACTTGGCAGATAGGTTCGATGTCGAGGACAATGCATTCTATCAATCTGGTACTGTTACTGTCACTATAAAAGGTCGCTTTTACACACGCTTCTATAATGAACCCCATTTAACCGATCATTTGTTGAAACTCTTTCCTGTTGCCAAAATTTTTTTAATCAAAATAAATAAAAGATATGTGTTTTTATTGCCTTACGTCAGACCTATCAGCTTTCGTAGATCGTTGACTCGTTGTAAATCACAATGTGTTCAGTCACATTTTTTTTTGGGGGGGGGGGGGGAGAGAATTGGTAATGTATATAACGGATTTATAATAAAAACTTTGTTTTTATGTGTTAAATTATTAAATCATTTATATTAACTTCGATTATGTGTGTAGGGGAAAGGTTGGTTGTGTATGTCAAAGGCGAAAAAACCTGTGCTGTCCAACAAACAAAAAAAAAAAAAAAAAAAACCTTGCTGTCATCCAATCGGCAGATAGATTCGATGTCGATAACAATGCATTCTATCAAATATTGGGAACTGTCACTGTCACCAAAAGGTCGCTGTTACTGAATACTAATTAACCAACTTGCCGTCATGCAATCGCATTAAAATAGCATTTAACTGATTATTAAGGAAACTTTTTCCTGTATCCAAAATTGTTTTAATAAATAAATAATAAACGAGTTTTATCAGAATAAAAGATATTTGGATGTGAGTGCAAAAATCCATATTCATTTTTAATAAATTTTGGAGCGTAGTTTGTCGCACATCTTGCTGATAAAAATGTTTTTAATACTTAAAATTAGATGCAAACGCCAAGCACCCGCTGTGTACAGAATCGGCGCCGTGTTAATGAATATAAAAATTGGCAATGCATATAAGGATTTATATGAAAAACTTGGTCCTTATGGATTATATTGTTGCGTGGACGGGTTCGAAAGATTTGAAGCCAAAGCAGATCAAAACTTGCAGAAGTTTATTCCGATATAACTCTTCACAGATTCCTTTACAACTGCAGAACTTCTCGTTCTAGTAGACAGAATACAGCTCTTTTCACAACAATAGAGTACAAAACAGCAGTTAAAAACTTGACAACACAACTACTCAAATCGCTGCAAAAGACAATGCAATACCTCAGTTCACTTTAGAATTACTCTGAACGGTCACTGAGACTCAGTAATTCCAGTCAACTAATGGACTCAGCTAACAACTAACTCCATCACCCGCTCTCCTGAGCTTTTATAGGGGAGGTGAACATACGTGAACCTTCTTGAAACTTCTAGAGGAAGATATTTGGAGAACTTTCCAGATAGTAGTCGAAAAGTCCTATACATGGGGACCAAAAATGTCGCCAAATGGTCGCCAAGTTTGGCGACAAAAATTAGTCGCCAAAACCGTCGCCAACTTGACTCTATCTCGCCAATTTGGTGAGATTGCCATTACCATAATGTTAAATCCCCTGCTCCTTGTAACACTCGCTTCCCAGCTATACCTCTGTAAAACCCGTTATCAAGCATCAAGGGACTCATTGCAGGGAAACAAACTAAAGACGAACTATTGCACTGCCTTATGCGAAATGTACATAAATTTTACTATTTACAAAATTAACACTACGAAATATATACAAATACACAAAAATTCGTAACAATATTATTCTTTGGATTGTTAATTAATCACCTACCATTATCATTTCTACGGGACCTCTGTCACATCGGAAAATTAGTTTCGTGCGAATTGGTTATTAAAAGCAATGTGTCTCTTAATGCGCCATTTTTATACAAAAATAAAGGTTTTTTATACAAAAAGAAAAACAGGGTGCAAACTTTTCCTTTTGAATTTATGGCAGAATAATATCACTCATAAAAAATAAAGTTTTTAATATAAGTCCTTTATATACATTGCCAATTTTTACATTCATTAACATGGCACCGATTCCGTAAGCAGAGGGTGCTTAGAGTTTGCATCTAATTTTAAATATCAAAAACATTTCAATCAGCAAAATGTGTGGCAAACTAGGCTTCAAAATGTATTTCAAATGAAACGGAAACTATGCACCCAAATGCAAATAACTTCCTTAATAAAACAATTTTATCATTTATTTATTTAAAAAAAAAATTGGCGACAGGAAAGAGTTTTTTCAATGGTCAGTTAAATACTATTTTAGCGCTATTGGATGACGGCAAGTTGGTTTATTAGTATTCCGTAACAGCGACCTTTTAGTGACAAATACAGCCGTAGAATTTGATAGAATGCATTGTCCTCGACATCGAATCTATCTGCCAAGTTTCAGCTCTATTGGATGACGACAAGGGGGTTAATTAGGCCTGCGCAAATTTCCTAGCCAGCCAACCACCCACCCACATACACCCACACAAAATCGAAGTTAGTATAAAGGCATAAAAAGAGCAAATGTTGTAAATATCGAATATCCTCACAGCAAAACTGCTTCTCAATATTACATAGCAAATCAAATTTATGGAGATTACGAAAAAGGGATCTGGAACTCGAACTTTTTTAAATTATCAAAAACATTTTATCGTTATAAAAAATAATGCGAGCAGGGCATTTAACATTATGGTAATGGCAATCTCTCCAAATTGGCGAGATAGAGCCAAATTGGCGACGGTTTTGGCGACTAATTTGGCGACATTTTCGGTCCCCATGTACATGTATAGGACTTTTCGACTACGATCTGGAAAGTTCTCCAAATATCTACCTCTAGAAATTTCAAGAAGGTTTGACTCCTATATAAGACCGGCCGTGAGTGGAGTTAGTGGGTTAGTCAGTTAGTTAACTGGAATTACTGAGTTGAGATACTGAGTCTCAGCGAGCGAACTGTATTGCATTGTCTTTTGCGGTGATTTAGCAGTTGTGTTGTCAAGTTTTTAACTGCTGTTTTGTGCTCTATTGTTGTGAAAAGAGCTGTATTCTGTCTACTAGAACGAGAAGTTCTGGAGTTGTAAAGGAATCTGTGAAGAGTTATATCGGAATAAATTTCTGCAAATGTTGATCTACTTTGGCTTCAAATCTTTCGAACCCGTCCACGCAACAATATCAAAGAACTACCTGAATCATTTTACAACACTCTGGATATTACAACAGGAAATCAAAAACGGCTTCAAATTTCACAATTTGACTTGCGTCGCTCTTCACTTAAAACGAGCTCTCGATTAATTTGAATGCATGCTCGAGCCCCGTTTTGGAAATCTTTTGTTCTCAACTCGTTTCAGACAAGAGGTTTCAAAGTCGTCCGATATTTCACGACTAATTGTTCGTCTCAATTAATATTATGCCTCCGAGTGTCTCTGGATATTTTGCAATTAACACTTCGATCGCACTTTAAAAGTAACGACTGCGTCTTTAAATAGAGAGTTTGTGTTGGCGCGAAATCCTCTCCATACAAGGAGATTTAATAAGCGTTTCTCGATAAGCTTTTAAAACTCACGCAATTTAACGTAATTAAACGCATCGTAAATAGAAATCATTTCATCTTTGATTTTCTGATAATGATATGTATTTTTTTTTTCTAAAGCTGTTTTAAATACACTTGTTTACGTTTAATTTTAAGTAACTACATTTCAAGTTATTCTAGAATTATCTAGCATGTTCTTTTACTGCATTGTCCCAGATAGCGTTTTAACCTTTTTAATACCTTTTGTAAACCACCTAAACGAAAAGGACGCAATGTTTAAGCTTGGCGTCCACTATCGCTGAGCAGAGCGGAGTGGACTAGAGCCATTTACAAGGTTGCCAATGTCTACTATAGCACGAGCCTCGAACTACAATGGACGTTGACAGCCTTGTAATTGGCTCTAATCCACTCCGCTCTGATCTAATCTGCTCTGCTTAGCGATAGTGGACGCCAAGCTTTACTTGTGACAAAGATGTGTGGCGGTCTCGTGTCCAAAAGACAGATACAACACCTAGGCACTAGTAATTACTTTTGCCTAGTGGTTAGAACGTCGCTGGAAGATCTGGAAGTCCCGAGTTCGACTTCCAGTTAGCACACATCGCTACATTGGTGACCCGGCGCTTCTGAATGGAGAAACTTCATCGCGGAAAGCGATCCAAACAACATGCGAGCTCCACAAAGAATCCCAAACTTCCAACTCCCTATCAGACGATGGCCGACCAAACGCTATAGTGGTTAGCATTCTAGCTTCTAGACTGCGAGGTTGCGGGTTCCGAGTCCCGTGTGGGTGTTTGTGAATGTATGTTGGCTTGTCAAAGGACGAATGTTTAGGCGCATTATAGCCCTCGTGTTGCTGACGGCGCCAGATAATCTGGAAACAATCGATCAGACGATGATCTGTCCAACCGTACTGCAACTGGAGTACTCTTTTGCACAGCGGTAAAGTATCTGTCTCGAGATCCAGTGGTCTCGCGATCGAGGCCCGGTTTCCGCCGAAAGCTACTACGCTACATTGGTTTAACCAGACAACTGAATCATGCTGCCATCTATCAGCACCTTCTGTAAAATATTACACTAGTACATCACAATCATCACGTCATCTTTGGCGACTCACTGCCAAACTCACTGTTCAACCGTTCATCCCTTCGCGACTCACTGAGAAAGAACTATGTGGCGGTCTCGTGTACAAAAGACAGATGCAACACCTAGGCATTAGTAATTACTTTTACCTAGTGGTTAGAACATCGCTGTTCAGATCTGGGAGTCGAGAGTTTGACTCCCCTTTAGTGCACGTCGCTACAGAGGCAACTTTTTTTTTAAATAAAACTTGAAGAAGGGGATCCTAATTCACAGTTCCCAAACTTTTCGTAACGTTTTTATCTTCAAACTTTCGCCAAAGTTTACAATGTAAAATGATAAGAAAACATTTTAAGCTTGTTACAAGGTTTCCTGATTGGAATAATGAGTGGGCGATTCCTTACAATTCTTACAGTATCCGTGGTTAGAAAAAGTAAAATATTAATTAAAATTTAAACTTAAAAATGCTTATTTTCCTTTTGTTATCAACTTATATTTAAGTTTAATACAAAACTATGTGAGCAAGTTGTCAATATTACAATAAAAACTGTGATTTGACCTGAACTATA
Source organism: Linyphia triangularis (assembly GCA_963978545.1). Classification (NCBI taxonomy): domain Eukaryota; kingdom Metazoa; phylum Arthropoda; class Arachnida; order Araneae; family Linyphiidae; genus Linyphia; species Linyphia triangularis. The sequence continues at coordinate 109,833,324 of OZ021723.1, read as the reverse complement.
TTTTTTTCACTGAAGGATCTATCTCACAGAGTATTGTATTCAAATGCTGTTTAGTAGGGCTGTCAGTATAATAAGTTCCATAACATAGCATGTTTCGCTTTTTGTGGCGTGTCTAAGCGAGTGAAGCGGTGGCGCGCGTTCGCCACTCGAGTGGCTCTGTGTAATAAGGCCCTATTGTCCCCGCTACCAAGCCGATCAAATGGTATAGTGGTTAGCGTGCTAGCTTCTAGACCGCGAGGTTGCGGTTTCCGAGTCCTGTGTTAGGCATGGGTGTTTGTAAATGTATGTTGGCTTGTCTAATGACGAATGTTTCTGCGCATTATAGCCCTCGTGTTGCTGACGGCGCCAGATAATCTGAATACAACCAACCAACCCCGCTATCATGTTGACAGTTTAATCTACTTGAGAAAGAAGTCCTAGAATCTTCAGCCATGTTGACGCACATGTTTAGGATGTGCGTCCAGACTGCGGCATTGCAAGGAACATGTGGTAGTCTCGTGTACAAATGACAGATACAACACCTAGGCACTAATGGTCACTTTTGTCTAGTGGTTAACACGTCTCTCTACTGATCTAGAAGTCCCTAGTTCGTCTCCCTGTTAGCGAACATTGCTACAAACATTCCAATTTATTATTTCGAAAACATAACGCGTGTAATAAAAACTCAACTAACTTTAAAGTTAATTCAAATAAGTTTGTAAGCAAGATTTTGATGCACTTTGTTTGATCTAACAGAAAAGATTAAAAGCTTTCAACTCTGTGCATGTATATGTTCCTTCGGTCAATTTAATTATTTTCCTTTTTATTTTCAATTATCCGCATGTATACGTAATACATAAGGTAATGAAACTATAGCTTTCGGTCAAAAAATAATTTCCAGGTTTTGAGCGTCCTGCTTTCAAAAAAGTGTTCTAGGATAAAATATATGTCTGTGTGTACGTGGTCAGCATAACTCCAGAATAAATTGACCTACGATGTTCAAATTTGATGTAGGGTAAGTGGTAGCGATGGGAACTACCATTAAGGCTTTCGTCAAAATCGCGCATGCGTATATGGTAGCTACCATTGAAAAAAATCATGTTTTTCAGTAATTGTTGGAAAAAAGTAACAATTTTGATCAAAATCGCCCCTTAAGGTGTTCGAAACATCCCAAACTCTGAAATTCTCATAAAAATGCAATAAAAGCGTAAAAAGTTTTTTTTAAAAACTAGTGCCTTTAACACAGAACTCTCTGTCCTCAAGCATCGCCCCTCAACAATTGAATTTTTGATGTTTCACGCACAAGAAAGGACAATGTAATGTCTATCAAATAAAATCACCAATTTTGTTATTCTGGCTTGTTTTTTTTGTTTTTTTTTCTTGTTTTTTCTTTTGTTTTTTATCGCATTTCTATTGGAATTCCAGTTATGGGTATGTTTAGAATACCTTAAAAGGCGATTTCGATCAAAATCGTTAAAACAAGGTGGGTTTTTTTTTTGGCAATTGCTGCAAACATAAATTGCTTTAAAAAAAACTTATGCGCGTGCGCTATTTTGACCAAAACTTTAACGACAGGTCCCATGGCTTGCAGTAACCTTTCACACAAAATTTTAACATTGTAAGTCAATCAGTTCCAGAGTTATTCTCTACCACACACAGACATTTTTATAGACACCGTTAAAGATGTCCTAGTAAGAATCGTTCCCACTACGTTACGATCTTCCAACCCAGTGACACTACTTTCTACAATACCTGGAAATTTGGTGATCACTTAATGAAATGACATAAATTAAAACCTCGAAAATAGCGTCTAATATATTTTATACTTGAAATCCTTACGTCAATGCATATGCAGTGGCTCCACCTGGTTTTGTCTTTTGCTATTTTAATTTTCACGCATAATTGTTGGACATTAAATGAAAACAATTAATGTCATTTCATGTAAGTGACCTTTTTTGTCTTTACTCACCAAATGTCGAGGATGTTTTTCAGAAAGTAGTTTCTAAATGCACTGGGCTAGAAGATTGTAACATAGCGAGTATAGGGAATGATCCTTACTATACTAAACTTCAATTTAACTTGACATCACTAGACGGTAGATCTTCACCGTGCTCATAAACAATTAATCCATTTTAGCTGAGTGAAGACATAATTCTCGCCAAACGCCTTTTGTTCTCTACAGGGTTGTGGTTTGGCGAGCATTATGTTTTCACGCCGCCAAAATGGATAAATTACCTATGAGCGCTGTGACGATCTACCGTCTAGTGATGTCAAGTTAAGTTGAAGTTTAGTATAGTGCTTTCTCCTAATCCAAATAATTGAACTCTAATAACTCGTAACAATTTAGCTCTCGGGTAGCCCTAGAGCAAATGAGAAACCCATTACAGCAGTACACGGAAGTACCGAAATAAGGGACGAGCGCTAGCTATGACGAAAACGTCTCTTTTCCGAGTCCGCCTCCCTTGGACCGCTTTCCCGTTGCCACATCCCCCCCGTCTAAATAACAGAAGAATGACAGCGCCCCGTGGCGTCTTTTATTAAAAGCCTTTGTTCCCGTGGCAACGGGGGATGGGGGGGGGGGGCTCTTCGGTCCCGCTGAATTTAATTAAAACAGTCAGAAGAGAGAGAGAGATACGTTTTGATGCCACCCCCCCCCCCCTTGTGTTCCTAGAGAAATGTTCCTAGAGCTTTTGAGAGCAAGAATCGTCTGGTGGCAGTGGACAGCTCTCGGATATGAGAAGGAGAGATACTTTGTTTCACCTTTGACAGACGAATGGGTTTAAGATGGAAAACACATCTTCATTGTTTGTTTGAGGGGGGGGGGTGTTGAAGTTTGAAACTTTGATTAAAAATTCGACAAAATCAGCTCACTCGAAAACACAAAAGGTTGTTGGAGTTGTAGAAGTTAAGCAAACTTTAATCATTTACCTGTGTGTGTGTGTACTTGCTGTGAACTAGACATCAAATCAACCACAAAAGTGTTTACATATGCGATGCAACATCCAAAAACTTTATTCATTTGATTAGAATTGCAGGGAATTGATGAAAAGGCCCTTCAATTCGGAATAGTATCTATTTTGCACACGCGTATTTGTTTGTTTGAGACCATATTGTTTTGAAACCACCGACTGTCTATTTCTGCCACTTATAAAGTGCATAACACAGCCAAATACGTCTCGTAATTTTGAGCATCCAGAAGAATACGAGATCGAAATCTTTCTTGTGTAAACCCCTCTCTCCGACCCCACCACACCAACGAGAGGACATTGAGGCCACGACAGATTTAATGTGCACCAGCCCCCATTAGGTACACACCGATATTTGGCGGACAGAACCAGCAACCCTCCGGTTATGAGCTCGATACTCTACCGCCTGGACTATCGGGAGCCCTTGAGACCATATTCCATTTAACATACAAACTTCTTGTTGAAAAGTGGCAACTTCGAGTACAAGAAGATAAAAAACAGCAACTAATCAACTTAAGGCCGATTTACAGTTTACCTTGAGCCCATTCAAAGAGATTTTTTTTTTTTTTATTTGAGTTTTATCGATTCATTAATTCAACTGAACCAGCTTCTCTTTTTATGCAAGCAGGCGCATGCGCATACAATGTATTTCCTGCGCATTCATGGCCAAACTTTAAGTGGGGACGGACAACTCTTTTGACCAATTAAAAACAATATCCCTTCCCCGAGAGTTTTCTGAAAATTTTAAAAATAATTGTCTTTTTATGTGAAGTACTGAACAAAAATAAAATAAAAGTTTTTTAGTTACACATCCGCAAATTCCATATTTTGTATAGTCACAGAGAGTAAAGCTAGATAGATTAACCTAATAAAACCTAATTAAGCAAATCTTTCCGGTTCAGCCAATCATATACAACTTCTTCTTTTGTACACGGAGACAAGGGCTTTACGACGCTGTTCTTCTCTTGCCTCTGGTAAAGATATGTTCACCAACCAACCAACTAACCAACCATGTACAACTTCTTATATTATGAAACGAAAGAGTCTTTGTGATTGGTTGGTTTGCAGGCTCTTCCGTGGACTTTTTTTGGCCCTCCATTTTGGTGAGATCGTGGAAACAGTGGAAAGGTTACTTTGTATTATTTACAATTATTGTTATAAAATTAAGTAATCTTTATTATTATATAATTAGTGGATCCTGTGGTAAAATGTAAGTTTAAAATACAGGAAAGTGCGCTTTAAAATCAGTGTTCATGGGGGGGGGGGGGGGGGGGGTCTTGATTAATTCAAAAGTTTTGAGGAAATCAAGATCATACTAATTATAAGAAGAAGAAAAAATCGTGTGAAAGTAAACTATGAATTTTAATTGTAAAAAGTTAGTCTTAAAGAATGTAGCTTGATCTGGTAATATTGTGACGTAAGGAAATAAATATTTGCTATTGGGGGCCCCTCTCTGAATGTTGGGCCTACAGTAAAAAGAATTCTAAATCAGGCCCTGCTTCGAGCAATCAAGTTCTTCTATCCGAATACCGTCCAAAGACCTTACGCGGCCAAGAAGTAATTCAAAAACTAATTGTACCAGAATTGTAAAATTTCGACCCGAAATTACATACTTCAACTAATTTGAAAAAAAGAAAAAAAAAATCTTCTTCTCGTAACTAACATTGTCTATATAAAATGTTGTTAAGTTTAAATAAACTACAATAGCCTTGAAATTGAAACATTTCTCTCTCCAAAAAGAAAATTCTAATAATCTAACGGAACAGAAATAAAAATGACAAGATGCACCCGCATTCCTTCCACAAACAACTTCACAAAAGGAACTTCATCAAAGCAAAGGCTTGTGCTGCCATCTGTGGAGTGTTTTACAAACTAATAACAAAGTGGGATTAAAAAATTGATCTGATGAATTATTTTAATTTAAAAAAAAAAAAAAAAAACACTTAGTACTTGAGGGCTATAAAGATAGGGGTTGTTCTGGAAGTCTTCTGTGGAAATATCACTCAAAATATTATTTCAAAAACGTACGCTGCTATTGTCTCGCCACTATCAAACAATTTTGGTTTTCGATACTTTATCTTGTGTGTGATAATTACTCAAAACATCTAGCTCACTGGATGATAGCGAGAACAACCCTCACACGAGACCCAAAGTCTTATAAATTCTGGAATTATTGCTTCAATGCTAGTTTTCAATCGTAAAAATAAAGGATTTGGATTAAATGAAAGGATTTCAAATATAAAATATATTTGACGCTATTTTCGAATTTTTAATTTATGTCATTTCTTTTCGTACCTACTCACAAAAATTTAAAAGTTATACACAAACACTACCAAGTTGTTATTAAAACATAATTGATGTCTTTAATGATGATTAATGCGATAGCAAAAACCCATTTTAAAGTTTAAATTTAATTTTAAATTACATTTTTATTAAATTTATGTCATTTTTATTAAGTGATCTTTTTCGTACCTACTCACCAAATTTAAAGGTTATATACAAACACCACCAAGTTAATAAAAAACAATTGATGTCTTTTTTGATGATTAATACGATAGCAAAAAGTAACAAAACCCCTGTTCTAATTGATTGTCTTGAGTGCGGGAACCACCCCAGAGGGCGGCCTTACACGTTGGCCCCCGAAAATGGGGGCGCGTGTAAACGGAGGCCAGAGTAGCCTCCGTCCCAACCATGCTCTTACTGCCCGGATTCGAACCGGGACACAGAGGAACTGCGGAGCGTTACGCTAGCCACTAGACCACTGCGCGGCAACCACTTGTGGAGAGAAATGGGTACATGTCATTTGCACATTTTAGATTGCTAAAACTTAGTCTATTTTCAATACTTTTTTTTAAATTATGAAATGGAAATAAATTATTTTAATTAATAAATTAAAATTTTTTTTAATAATCCTGGGCACATTTTGGATTGCTGAAACTTAGTCTATTTTCAATACTTTTTTTTTTAATAATGAAATGGAAATAAATTATTTTAATTAATAAATTAAACTTTTTTTTAATAATCCTGGGCACATTTTGGATTGCTAAAACTTAGACTATTTTAAATATTTTTTTTTTAAATAATGAAACGGAAATGAATTTTTATAACAATGAGCAAATAAATTAAACTTTTTTTTAAATAATTCTGGGCACATTTTGGATTGCTGAAACTTAGTCTATTTTGAATACTTGTTTTTTTTAAATTATGAAATGGAAATGAATTATTTTAATTAATAAATTAAACTTTTTTTTAATAATCCTGGGCACATTTTGGATTGCTGAAACTTAGACTATTTTAAATATTTTTATTTTTTTTTAATTATGAAATGAAAATGAATTTTTATAACAACGTGTAAATAAATTAAACTTTTTTTTAAAATCATTCTGGATCAAAAATGATGCGGAAAGTAGCACTTTTTCTCGAGAAGTGCGGGAAAGTAACTTTTTCGCACTAGTGTGAAAAAGTTCTTATCTCGTGCTCAAATATTATATAGTCTTGGCATTATATTTTCAGAAGAAATTTATTAACTCGAGTTGCCAACATTGATAAATATGTATGCTAAAAATATTTTTTTTGCACGTGATTATAAAAAATATTGTACGCAACACGTGAAAAAATACTTTTTTAAATACTCTGTAAATTATTTGACTCATCTTATGGAACTCTTCAAATAACCGCTTTACCTTGTTCGAAAAAAGTATTTCTTTCCCCACTAGTTGCATAAAAAACTCTTTTATGTATAACGAATACTTTCGTGTTATTTTTGTTTGAATAATTTTCTTTTAAAGAATCGATTTAAGATCCCGTAATGAATTAATATTATAGTTTTATTTATGAGTAATGAATTTGTAGCATAAATATTTTACTTTATTAGTTACGAATTAATATTATTCATTAATTAAGAGTTATATTCATTATTAAGGAGTTAATAAATAAATTTTGTCCTATTTAAAAATTCCAATTGCTGAAAAACAAACTTTTGCGCATGCGCAATTTTGACAAAAACTTAAAGACAGGTTCAATACGTTGAGACAAGCTTACTTACAGGTTATCAATATTACTATAAAAGTATACATCCTACAGCGTATACTCAATGCTCAAATGTTGTCCCGAGGTATAACCCAGTATACAAAAGTTGAACATCGTAGGTCAATCTGTTTGGGAGTTATGCTGACCATGTAAACACACAGACACTTTTTTGCTAGACGGCTTTTTTGAAATCGGCATGTTCCACAACATGAAGATATGAGGGGGGGAATTGAAATTCCAATTTTTTTTTTTAACGAATGCAATACTTTTATTACCCTTTGTTAACAAAAGGTTAATTGAAAGTGAAAAGCTAATCTTTTTTATGAGTTGAAAAAATCACGTGACACTGAAAATGCGCAGTTTCTTTTAATATTTAATCTTGTGAGCAATACAGTACACAAAGTACTGATTAATGGAAAAAGAAATAATAGAAAACTTTATAATTCATTTAGGGAAATCCTCTGAAGAAGCCGATGAGGATCTAAATAAAATTCTAGGTTATGCAAGCGAATTGTAACCTTGAAAAATAAATAGGTGTGAAAGTGTCTGCTGTGGATCTATAGAAAGCTACTTATTATAGGAGTAGAACTTTGAAATTTTCAACACAAGTAGTTTTGGCTTTCTAATTTTGCATTTCGGAAACACGTGTTAAAATATTCTCAAGGGGTGTTATATTATCGTATTTTAGGGGGAAATGTTTTGTTCTTTTTTTAAATTTTTTTTACAAAGGGATTTCAAATAGAGGTACAGCTCTGAAATTTTTAATATAAGTAGTTCTAGTCTTTTAAACGAACTCATGAAAATCAAAAAAAAAATTTAATTAGTTATTTTTTATTTAATTTTCTTATTTTTTTTTTACAAAACGACTTCTAATAGGACTACAGTTCTAAAATTTTCTACTTAAGTATTTTGAGCCTTTTAATTGGACTACTTTTTTTTAATTAACAAATATTTCACAAAACGATTTCTAATAGGACTACAGCTCTGAAATTTTCAACACAAGTAGCTTAGGCCTTCTAATTGATCATTTGAAAATGACGTGCTATCGCACTCGGCAAATAAGCGTTTTACCTCTTTTGAAAAAGTATTACTTTCCCCACTAGTTGCAGAAAAAACCATTCAAAGTTTTTTTTTTTTAAAATTTGTCATTAAAATACTATTTAATCTTTATTTAGAAACGATTTCTACAGATCTATAAATAAAGAAAAGTGTTCAGTGTAAAAAAGACATTACCAGGGGTCGCACTCACCCTAAAATTCCTAAAATTGTACTTACATTTTCTGATTATTTTTTTTTTAAATTTAAACTACGAAAATTCTCTGATTTTCTTCCAAAACCCGCGAAAAAAACCAGATAATTCTTCAGGAGAAAATATTTTCTGATATTTTATAATTACGAGGTGCGTTCCGAAAGTAAGTTCCGTTTCCATTTTTCTCCGCTGCAGCGCTGCTATCGTAGTTCCGCGCATGCGCGGTAGTTACTCTGAGTCAAGCGGAACAAAATGACGCCATTTTGAGCTAGCTCTGTGTTGAGTGCCCCTCGAGGTAATTGTTTATAATAGCGGCGTTGATTGAGAGTCCCGCATTTGTGAAATTCGATAAGCAATTCGTTTTCTAAATGCGAAAAATGTTAAAGCAATAGCCATTCATCGACAAATCTGCGAGGCTTACGGGGAATCTGCATTGAGTGATTCTATGGTGAGAAGAAGGGTCCGATAGTTTAAGGAAGGATTAAGTGCACGTCCATCTGTGGTTTCCGATGAAGTGGTTAATACAGTGGGAAAAAAAAAAAGATTAAGTAAAAACCTTAAGTTTGCGATTAATGCTCTTGCTTTTGAATTTCCACAAATTTCATGAACAGCATTCACGAGATTGTTACTGAATTCTAAATGTTTATTCAATTCTTAATGTTTCGAAAATGCCAAAACACAAAAAAATCTGCTCAATGCGCTTTTTCCTTTTTTTTTTTTTTTTTTTAAATTTACGATCAAAATTACCTTGGTTGGTTGGTTGTTTTCAGATTATCTGGCGGCCGTCAGCAACACGATGGATATAATGCGCCGAAACATTCGTCATTAGACAAGCCAACATACATTTACAAACACCCATGCCTAACACGGGACTCGAAACCCGCAACCTCGCTGTCTAGAAAAATTACCTTGGTAAACGTTATCGAGAAAACGACTCATATCGCTGGCATTCAATGTGACGTCACGGTTTCGCAAATATCTTGGCTTGAAATTCAGCAGCGGAAACCAGATTTGCAAGTTTCTCGCAAATCACGCCAACCTATACGGAATGTGGCAATGGTCTACTAAACCCAACTATTTGTCAGAAACAGCACGATAACCATAGAAACGATCACGGGCTTTGTTGACTGTTTTGATCGGACTGGTTTTGGGGTATTTTCTGTTTCTTAATATTTAAATAACTAAATTTTTTAAAGAACTTTTGTTTCAATATTTGGAATCGGAAAGAAATTCTTCATAAATATATACTAATTTCACTCGCTTTCAAAAAATGCCGGAAAATTGTCCATTCAGGTGGCAACAGTTTATGAAGAAGGGATACAAAAACTTATACCACTCTATGACTAATGCCTGGAAAATTACTGGAGCTATGTCGAAAAGTAGCCTAAGTGTTGTAGATTTTTTTGTGAAATAAATTGCTTGGCTGTACCTGTATTTCGTTTTCATTACCAAACGGAGCTTACTTACCGAACGCCCCTTGTATTAATTTTTTTGAAAATTGACAGGTTTTTACCTGTATTGAACCATGTTTTGAAAAGAACGTATATTAGGAGCCTAAGTCAGAGTTAAAAGTTATCCCTAAATGTTTGAAACTATGTCTATATTTTTGGAATTAGCCCTAAAATGTTACTGAAATTTGTGGAACTATCCCCAAAATACATACCCATTTTTTTTTAGAAGACTTACCGCGTCCCCCTGCATTACTCTCTTAACCCCTTGGGTACGGATTTATTTGGGAAAATTCTTGCGTTTTGAACGGTTGGTTCAAAACAATAAAGGAATACAGCCAAACAAATTATTTTTTTAAAGTATAGGTAAACCAACCGATGTTTGACTTAACCAATCATGGCTCTTGTGACATTAAAATCTATCCAATCAAACTAGTTTGAATGACGAATTAGGTTCGTCATTATTAACAGGCAAAACAAGTGCATGACGAATCTCAGCCGTCAAATGTACCCAAAGGGTTAAAAAATTGTTTTTTACATGGAATTGGAATAAAATTTGCAACATTAACACTAGTTTATTTGCCATTCATAGTTACAAACAACTTGAGCACACACTCTTGTACACAAATATTACGCAATGCAAGGAAAATGCACATTGACACAGCAACAAACATTCATGGAACACATACTTAAATAAATTTCTCTATTTTGTAGCTTCTCTGGGAATGAAATCAATTGGAATGAGAGGCAGTTCTAGTAAGGATATATATGCCGACCAAACGGTTTAGTGGTTAGCGTGCTGGCTTCTAGACCTCGAGGTTGCGGGTTCCGAGACCCGTGTTAGGCATGGGTGTTTGTAAATGTGTGTTGGCTTGTCTAATGACGAATGTTTCGGCGCATTATAGCCCTCGTGTTGCTGACGGTGCCAGATAATCTGAATACAACTAACTAGTAAGGATATATACTCGGTATGGTACAATCTTTAGCATTTAGAAACTACTTTGTATAACCACCTTGACATTTGGTGGCTAGGTAAGATCACTTAATGAAATGACATGAATTGTTTTCATTTAATGTCTATTATAAATGAAAATAGCAAAAGGGAAAACCAGGTGGAGCCACTTCATATGCATTGGCGTAAAGATTTTAAATTTAAAATAAAACAGACTATACTAAACTCCAACTTAACTTGACATCATTAGACGATAGATCTTCACCGTGCTCATAGGCAATTAATCCATTTTAGCGGAGTGAAGACATAATTCTCGCCAAATCTTATAGCCTTTTGTTCTCTACAGGGTTGTGGTTTGGCGAGGATTATGCTTTTACGCCGCCAAAATGGATAAATTGCTTATGAGTACTGTGACGATCTACCTTCTAGTGATGTCAAGTTAAGTTGAAGTTTAGTATAGACGCTATTTTTCGAGTTTTTAATTGATGTCATTTCATTAAGTGATCATTTTCGTACCTACTCACCAAGCGTCAAAGTAGTTTCTAAATGCACTTGGCTAGAAGACTGTAACATAGCTGGTATATATCCTTACTAAGGACTGCCTCTTAAAACAAAATACAAGCTCAAAAAATGTAAGCGTTATTTATGGTAAGCAAAATTCAATGTTAACATACAATATATGATACAGTTCGCCTAAAAAATACTCCGAATCCTTGCTGTATCGTGATATGTTCTCATAACAAAAACAACGGTATACCGTTGTAATTTATGAGTTTTTTTTAAAAATCGGTTTTATATTGAACCCTTATAAAAAGACCACAAAGTTTATAAAGTTCAGTTTCAAACCCTATATTGTTCCATTTAAAATACAAAAAATATAAACCCGTCGAATTGCCATGGGACTCAAGTGATGGTAAAGAAATGAAGACTAACGTTAAAAAGAATTATCAGCTTTAAGTCTAAATAATTTATACATGATTCATTTTTGTCTCGAACGATAGTTTATTATGGTATTAAACTATCTATTTATGTTTGGCCTTGTACATTTTAAGAATTAAACTGTTTAATTATTAAAAAAAAAATTAAAAATATGGTATATATATATACTTATATATTGTTGCGTGGATGGGTTCGAAAGATTTGAAGCCAAAGCAGATTAACACTTGCAGAAATTTATTCCACTATAACTCTTCACAGATTCTCTTACAACTCCAGAACTTCTCATTCTAGTAGACTCAATACAGCTCTTTTCATAACAATAGAGCACAAAACAGCAGTTAAAAACTTGACAACACAACTGCTAAATCGCCACAAAAGACAATGCAATACAGTTCACTTTAGAACTACTCGGAATGTTCACTGAGACTCAGTAATTCTAGTCAACTAATGGACTCAGCTAAGAACTAACTCTCCGCTCACTTGGCCGTTCTTATATAGGGGAGGCGGACATTCTTGAAATTTCTAGAGGTAGATATTTGGAGAACTTTCCAGATCGTAGTCGAAAAGTCCTATACATGTACATGGGGACCGAAATGTCGCCAATTTGGCGAGATTGCCATTACCATAATGTTAAATGCCCTGCTCCTTAAAACTCGTTATCAAGCATCAAGACACGTATTGCAGGGAAACAAACTATTGCACTGCCTTATGCGAAATGTACATAAATTTTCCTATTTACAAAATTAACACTACGAAATATACAAAAATTCGTAACAATATATACTTATCAACATATCATGCTATTATAAAAATGTATTGTGCTACTTTTTATCAAGATATCGGTATTTTTTATGAACAAATACTGTTACACTTGGTCAACTTTTAACTTTGGAGGAACTTTCTTTTTAAGTTAAATTTCTATTCTTGTTTTATATAAAGATAAGCTATTAAAAAAAAAAAAAAAAAACTTTTAGTGTTCTCTATTAATTTAATTTCATGAAAGTATGCATATTTAGAAGCACTATTTAAATATAAACACACAGTTGCGAATTTTTGTACTTCCAAGTAAAAAAACTCTCAGAATATTCATTATCACAATAAATTTTGGACCCTTTTGCTCAATGTTAATGTTTAGGAAGTATAAATGATTTCATATCATAAGATACGAAATTATAAAATTTATCGTTGGGGGTAGGAGGCTTCTGGGATATTTCAAAAATTAAAATACTATATTTTCAATCTATATTAATCAAATATATGCAACAGGCATAATAAGTTTTGTCATCGAGATGCTTTTCTTCGTTCTCTAAAGTTTTACCACCATATTTTTCCACAACAGCTTGAACGGACAGAAAGACTAGTCAAGTTTCATTTTAAAAATTCAAATTGAAAACTCTTTCAGATACGTTTATAGGAGTTTTACGAGAACTTTAAAACCTGTTTTTTCTCTGCTTGATATTCGTTGCAAGAAAAAAAAGAACAGCTTATAGTATTAATGTACAAATATTTAAAAGTACAACATTAGATGGCGCCACAGTACTTTTTTTTTAAAAGAATATATTGTGGCAAAAAGGCTCGTAGTTGGTTAAAAGTTGCACGAAACTCCGCACCCCAAATTCTTATTTTGAACGCGACATCAATTCCACGAGTTAACTTATGTTGAGATGCTCATATCATAAATCTATCGCATCGGAATTTGAAGTCGAATACGGTGACTGGAAATATCATACTAATTTTTAAATTGTGGTGGCGCCATCTATTTATTATAATCACAATTACCGACTTCTTTGAATCGGATGAATTTCATCATAAAATAGCAGCTTGAAAATTATTTCTTTTGAGACCCAAGTAGAAAATTGACGATTTTCCAGGGTGGGTAGATTACTACACATTAAGGGATATTTCCAAAAATCTCGGGAACAATTCAGAGTTACTTATAAGCAAAACTTGGAAGCTTGCCAGCTTTAAAAGTAAGGTTTTCTCCTTTGGAGGCATATCAGAGTTTTTTTAGATTCTTTTAGGATTGATCAAAAATTGGCAAGTACAAATTTGGGGATAAGCAAAAATTTAAAGAATATATGCGACCTCTGCTGTTCGTCTAAATGAGATGAATAAATTTTGAGCTCTCTTAAAGGTGTAAACCAAGCTTAAGAAAACATTGCTTTTTAAAAAGTTTTTTTTTCTGCGATAGATTTCGAAACTTTTAAACAAGGCTCACATTTTTTTCAGAGATATAATTTAAAATCTGGTTAAATGTTCCTCTACTTCCACCAATTAAATCTATCCAAAAAATTTGATCATTCCACTGATTGTAGTGGTGCCATCTGTGTTTGTCTACAATTAATTTTAACAAGTCAAACACAATAAAAGAATACGCTTTTAGGTGTTACATAATCTACAGAGAATTCTTTTCATGTTAAGGAACCCATTAGGCATTAATTTATTTTTTTATAAAACTTGACCCGTAAGTTCCCAAACCAGTTACTTAGCCTAATCCACTTTTTTATTACCATCAGCTTTTTTCTTAAATTACGAGGTTGTGTATTTTTTACAGGCGTTGTAAGCAGTTTTCTGTAAAAAAAAATTTTTGAATATGAACCTATCAAGTATCAGCATTTTCGGTTTGTAAGCTAATTAAGGTATCTCTAATGCTTCAAATGTTTTTTCATACTTCAGTAATGTAACTAGGGGTGTGGAACATCACACAACTTTCAATTACACTATACAACATTGGTCAATGCAGGAAAATTTACCATGGTGTTTTATTTTTACCCATTTAAATAAAATTGGCAATATTTTAGAATGACTGGTGGTTTTATTCGATAGTCACCTTGCTTGTGCGTGAAAAAAAAAAAAAAAAATCGTTCATGGACGATGCTCAAGGGCACTCGTTTTTCAACTTTTATTGCATTTTTATGAAAATTTCGTAGGTGGGAATATTGAGAACACCTTAAAATACATTACCACAGCGATTTTTAACAAAAACGTTAGGGCCGCTTTTTAGCAATTACTGAAAAAACCTGATTTTTCAATAGCAGCAACCTTAATGGCAGGTGCTTGGGCCATTATCAACCCGCGCCCCAAATTTTAACATCATATGTCAATTTGTACGGGAATTATGCTCTACAGACAGAAATTTTTTTCTAGATCACTTTTTTGAAATCAGGATGAATCACGATTTTTTTTTTTATTTACTTTTTTGACCGAATACTCTCCTTTCATTACCTTATGTATACACATATGGAAAGTAGGAAATTGCAAGTACACACTTATTATTCTTAACATAATTATTTCTGTAAATTCTAATTTTTTTTAAAGATCTAATGCATTACGCATTTGAGCTGAAGACGGTCATTTTGGGGATGTAGCTTAAATGGACGGATCAGGATTCAAATTTTTTACTGGCAATATATAAGCATACCAAGTTTTTACAAATGATTTTAGACACTAGACCAAGGGTTGGCAAACCGCAGAATCGGAGCCGGCACTTCAAGTTAAGAAAAAACCGCTAAACCAATAAATGGTAGTACATTTTTGCTTTGTTTGGCCCCCTTTACAAATTTACTGTATATTCTCAGACTCGTAGGTAAACGCACAACCAACTTAAAATCGCCTTTTTCTCTGTGGGAAAAAGGAGCACCATGTCTTAGTTGCCTAACTCGGGTATATAATATCTTTCACGGGCTGTTAAAATGTCTTTTGTTATATTGGAAAAACACAAGGAGGAAGGAGGGGGGTATGGAGGGGCCCTGCCCGTTTCGGAATTTGAAGCATCGCTGTCAGGTTTTTCGAGGTTCTGCGCATAACAAAACGCTATGCATTCTGGGATTCATCCTAGCTCTTGTAGCTGTCGCGGACTTTAGAAATATCAACGCAATTCAAGGAGAATAAAGTTTAAAATAAATCTTTTTAGTATTTTAATGTTCGAATAACCAATTATGGCTTGTGTGGCCTACAAATGTAATAATAGATGTTCCAGAAAATCTGAAAATATTTCATTTCACAGGTAAAAACAATTCTGAAATTAAATTAAAATTAGTTTTATACTTTTTGTAGCATGCGGTAATTTCTAAGTTAATATTGTGGTAATATTAGGATTAATGATTACTATTAATGCAGTGTATAAAATTTTTCAATGTCTTGTATGGATGTTTAATTTATGAATTTAATAAATATTATTGTTTCATTATTATTGATTTCATCTGCACGTGTTAAGTAGGGATAGTGGTTGTTGATATTTCAATCGTTGGATTTTGTATTATAGTATTCTAATAAGTTAACAAAATCTAAGCAAGCACTTTATAAGGGGCAGAAATAGACAGTCCGTAGTTCCAAAAAACAAAACAAAAACAAAT
The DNA here is from genome assembly GCA_963978545.1 of Linyphia triangularis. Taxonomy (NCBI): domain Eukaryota; kingdom Metazoa; phylum Arthropoda; class Arachnida; order Araneae; family Linyphiidae; genus Linyphia; species Linyphia triangularis. The sequence goes on along the minus strand of OZ021723.1, from coordinate 109,817,407 downwards.
CTAAGCAATTAGTCTAGATTTGCGTAATTTAGAAATCGAAAGTTATGTTTTTAATTAAATATACTAGTTAGTGGGTTGAGTGAATTATTTCAGTTATTCCACGTCTCTAAACATAAAATGCTCTTCTGTATTTTATTTTTAAAGATATGGGCTGTAATTGTGTAAATGAAACTTTAACGTATAATAATATAAATATTGTGTGGAATTGTTAATGTTTCAAGGTTACTAAAAACTGCTCAGCAGTGATTCAGGTTTATTTAAGTAGCAAAATATGTAAAGATTATGTGTCTAATTTTCCATACCATTCAAATAGTATTTAGGTAAAATTTTATATTCTGCAAAACTCGCACTGATTATGCCTGATAATGATAACCACAATATATATTATATGGTAAATATAAAATATACACTAGTGTGAAATGATTTTTCTCTTATTGCATAGCCTTAAATATATGAATTTAATATTTTTTTCTTATTTTACATTTCACATATTTTTCCCCTTTTTTTTACATTACGATTGATACCTAGTTTCAGTGTGTAAAATGTGAGGGACAATAAGGACAAGTAATTGAAAATTGTAATTAGTTAAATATTCAGATCAAAGTATATGTTGTAAAATAATAGTTATGCAAATTCAAATTGTACCTTATCATGTAACTCATATATAGAACTAGGTCCTTAAATAATATATTTAGTTTTGGGAAATTATTGTTTCAACATTTTTTCAGCCAATCTAGAAGGAAAGGTATTGTTAAATTTGTATGTCTCTTCTAGCATTCCTTTAAAACCTTTTTCACATTCATGCCATTTACAATGGCATGTGAATAAAATCAAATGTGAATAAAATCAAAAAGGCTGAACATGCTTTCATATATTGTTAAAAATTATTTATTCAAATATTTTTATTATGTTTGAATATTATTAACGCATTTTTAATTTTGCTGAACCAAAAACATATTGCTGAATAAAACTTTGTAACATAGTATACATATATTTTTCACACTGCAATAAACTATTTTTTATATATAAAGTGTTTTTTCTTGTTATCAATACTAAAAAACATGTGGTAAACTAATACATATGTATAAAACTTTTTTTGCTTATAACCTAGTTATTTTTTGACAACTAACTCTACTCTTTTCCTTCGCGTTTTACTTTAAAATGTACTTAAGAATCACTTCAACAAATAACCTTAATTATTAAAATATATCTTCAGTAATTTATAAATAATATGCAAATATTTAATTCAGAAAAGTAAATATTTAAATTAAAATATTTTATTTAATTTTCAGATGTATTTAAATTTGCCACTACAATGTTGTAACGAAACTACGATAGCCAGTTTGGGCCATCGGGTTCGTCTGCACTTGGCTATCAGAAAGCGAAACTGCTAGGATGTATCCCAGATGCATTGCGCAGGCTGCTTCTTTTGTGCGCTACTGCGCATTAACCGGGGCCACTCCTTACCCCCCTCTTTCCTCCTTGGAAAAACATGATCCTTTAAGGAAAATAAAAATTGATGAGGGAATTTGAGATATAGACTGAATTGTAAGTGGCGATTGCAAACAAAAAAGACTACCAACTTGTTTACATCATGATAAAGTTTGTAATATTAAACTGCTATTATTATTCAATGTTTGGCTCTTAGGGAAGAAAGGTTTGCTGACTCCTTGCACTAAATGGATAGCTTTTAAACCCTTTGAAGCAGACTGGTTTTACTACAATCACTTACTAAAGTTTATTATATTATTATTATTATTTTTTTTTTTTTTTTGCAAAAAGTATAATCTATCATTCATCTATATATTAGGATGGCTCATGCCAAATTAAAATTGGGGCTTTAAAGGGTTAAATAATGGATAATTCCTGCATTAAAAAAAAAAAAAAATATTCAAAAGAAATTTTTATCGAAAAGAACATAAACGTGTCTGCTCACTGAGGTTTTTCTTTTTAATTTGCAACCTAAGTTCAGTTGTTAGATTTTGGCGAGATAAAGACACATTCTAATTGAACATGACGTCACTTGATCTGAAACAACTTCGCTTAAAATCAGTTTTGAAAGTTTCTCGCAAACAGATACGGAATATGGCAATTGTCTACCAAACAACACACACCAAATATTTGGCAGAAACCTCACGATAAGCATAGAGAACGGAAGGATGTGACGTCACAGCTATAGCGGATCGCTTTGATTGGATTTGGCGTAATTTTTTTTCTTAATAGTTAAAAAAAATTAGTTATATTAAGAACTTTTGATAGAATATTTAAATCAGAAACAAATTCATCATAAATATAAACTAATTTCACTCATCTTTAAAAAAATGCGGGAATTGTCCTTAGTCAGGGTTCACGTGAACTCGGATCCCATCCCATAAATAAAACACCAATACGCACCAATTTTATTATTAATTACACAACGTTCCGTAAATTCCGTATGCACTTGATAACATTATACTTGAGAATTATTCCATCTTAGAATTTAGCAAATCTGTTTTTCTTGTTTATTTACAGTATATTAAACCTTGAGAATTATTGTCTTAAACCTGTCAAATCCGTCTTCTCGAAAATGTTTCTTCGTCCACTTTTTCCTTAGAGCTGATCTTGGACAAACTAGCTCGGCAGATGCTTCTAATAGTCGATATTGTATTGCCCTTGAAAACTCCAATTTTGAAAAATGAGCCCTTCAGAAATTCCGTACCTGGAAAAGAGACACTTTAAATAATATATCCCATAAAAACAAAGTTTTTTATATAAATCCTTTATATGCATTGATAATTTTTATGCTAAACATTAAAAACATCTATCAGCAAAATATGCCGTAAAACTACTTTTCAAAATTGATTCATTAAAATGGATGTAATTCACATTCAAATATCTTTTATTTATTCCGGATTATTATTTATTAAAACAATTTTGGCAACAGGAAAGAGTTTCTTTAATGATCGGTTAAATGCTATTTTAGCACGATTGGATGGCTGTAAGTCTGTTTATTAGTACTTCATAAAGGCGACATGTTAGTGACAGCCCCCTAAAATGTGATAGAATGCATTGTCATGGAATCTACCTGCCAAGTTTCAGCCCTATTGGATGACGGAAAAGAGATTAATTAGGCCTCCGCAGATTTTTCCGCCATCGATATACACAGCCACACTCAAAATTGAAATTAATACAATCACTCACTTTCAAAAGTTAAGCACAGAGAGGAAAATGTTTATTTCTGGAAGTCTACATTAACGGAAGTCTAGATGAATGAAGTTCGGTGTTGAAAATTTCGGTAATAGTTGGTATTGTATTAGAGTAAAATGACCCATCACTTTAACAAAAGTACTATAAGCAATATCGCTTACAATATCGGTAAAAACGAACATCGCAACAACGTGCATATCGGCGATAGCGTCCAAAATGTCAGCACAAAATCTCGATAATATCGATCTTTAATATTAGTGCAAATTTCGGTAACATCGGATGTTACTACAGAATGGCTTTCGACGAAATTTACTCTCACGGCAACAGAAATATCAGAGATAAAGTTAGAGTCAAATATACCGCGGCAACTCTCAACAATAGCGATATTGTATCGGCGTAACACTTGACGAAAATTACAATCATAACAACTTAAATCTCGGCGATAGCGCAATTTATCACGGTAATATCGACATTTTTTCGGTAACATCGGTGCAGCAAATCTCAGATTTTACAACAAGGTAGCACTCAGCGAAAATGACTATCAAATAAACGTAAATATCAGTGTTAGCGCCGAATATACGGGAACAATTCTCAGCAATAGCGTTGTTGTATTGGCGTAATACTCCGCGAAAATGAAAACCGCAACAACTTAAATCCCAGTGATAACGCACGTCATAGCCACACAAATCTCAACAGAGTGGATTACATCAACGATTAGCGAAAACGAGCTTCACATACCAACGTACGTTTAGACGTAAAACAAACGATAATTCCGTGGATGTCAGACTTGAAAGCAAGCACATTATTCGTACACGTTAATCGCGTGAATTAGAATGAATGAAATAACACAAAAGGATCAAATTTCGGAGCAGTTGAAAAAGTCTAAAATCCGAGATAAGTGCCAACCTGAATAAAAAAATGCATTCCAGTAGATATTTCAGGAATGCCGTAAGTTTCTTCCCGATCGGGCGGAAAGGAAGCTGCTTCACGATTCAGCCTTAGAGAAAAGGTTATTTTTCTATGGGATAGAAAAATCGGGAAAAACGAATTTGTTTTCAGGAATTAAGAAATGCGGAACTTTCTTTAAAAAAGCAGAATTATTTTTTTTCTTAAAAATTAAAAAAACAGAATTCCGCCACATGGTTATAGTACTTTACCTAGTGAATGGGACTACTGGCCAGAAGCAGATGATTTAGGAGTAACAATAGTGAAGAATGTTCTGACTAGAAATTTCTACTTACAGTTCAAGAGATTAATACATTTTCAAGGTAATAAATTACATCACAAAAACAAACATGATAAATCATTTAAAATACGTCCCTTGTCAGAAATGCTATCCAAGAATTTTCAGAAATGGGGAATTTTTCATGAAAATTGGTCTGTTGATGAAATGATCATCAGGTAGTATGAACATCATTCACTGAAGCAAATTATAAAATCTTAACTTATTAGATATGACAGTTGTAAATGGTTATGTCACTTACATCATACATGATTCTAACTTGATGTCAATCAAAGATATTAGAAGGTATATTGCAGTTTAAAAAATAAAGGAGCCGATTCAAAAGCAGCCCTAGGAAGACCAGTACGGAGGCGTACAGCATCTAGATCCAAAATGTACTTCCTCATATACATGGTTCATACAGATTTTCAAAATAAAAAATAAGGACTTTCTAAGTACTTTGTTAACTTTTTTAAGGACCTCAATTTTCTTTATGATTTATACGATGGGGAGAAATTGAATGAAAAGAAAATTTTAATGCATATTGAAATTCATGAATGAAATTTCTTTTAATTCCTAATGATTATAATCAATCATTTTGAGAAATAGATATACTTTTACTAAATGCAGTTTAAATTTTTGAAGTGCAATATAAATTATGCATATTTTTAATAATCTCCTGTTTCTGAGGGTACTTTTAAAGCGAATTGCAAAATTTCGTCACTGGTTTTCTGCCATAATTTCTACATTATTTTATTTTTCTACCACAATGAATAGATTTAAATTAACAATGATTTCAAAATTTTAACAATGATGCTCAAAAGGGCACGAAAACTTCTTCAGAAAATATTTTAAAACTCAGAAGTTAAATGATATTAAAATACTAAAATATCAATTAAAAATGCTCCAGTCCCACCTCTGTTGGAATGTGATTAAAAGAAAATTATTGAATATAAAGAAAAACATCTACACTAAGTAAGATTTTCATCAAATATTCATTTGCAGGGTGGCAACAGAATTCGAGAAACAAATTTTCCCTCACATTTCACTGATTGCCAGAAAATTCCCTGATGTCTCTCTGTTGATGTTATCATTCAAAAAATGAAAAAGAAAAGAAGAAAGAAAGGAACGGCTAATTTAAAAATATACAAATTTTATCAGTAAATGTAATTTTAAATAGTCTAAGCATAATTGCTCCAAAATAAATTTACGCTAAAAATCAAAACAAGCATCTTTAGAGCATAAAAAAGAATGGAAAACATTAATTAAAAAATTAAAAGTTCACACATATCCCTTTCAGTTAATTGTGTTCAATAAAATGTCAAAATGAAAGTACAAAAAAAAAAAAAAAAAATCAAGTACAGGATCTAAGCATATTTGCTTATGAATGCTTTTAGGATTGTTGCAAAACTGTTAACACAGCGCTAAAACGGTTAAAAAAAAAACGAAAAAATCTGATGGAATCAATTTTAAATATTTAGGAATTTAGAGCTCTAATATATTCTGTTGACAAAATTTCCAAACCAAGAAGAAAAATAATCATATCTGTAAAGGATGCAGTTAGATTAAAATTAGAAGATTTTTTTTTAACTAAAAAGGCTACTGGCGGCCATGCTTCCAAGTTATAAGATAACTAAAAATCTAACATAAACAATACGTAAATAATTTGAGTTCTAATATATTCTGTTGACAAAAAAAGCGAGGCAAGAAGAAAATAATCATGTCTCTAAAGGATGCAGTCAGATTGAAGTTTGAGGATTTTTTTCTAACAATACGGCGCTGACCTCACGGCATCCACTTCACGTGACGCGATCCGAGATAGATGTCCGTACTCGCACGGAGAATGCGAGAAAAGAAACTCAAATATTTTAAAATTCCCCGATTAAAGAGTAATTGTACGAAATTCCCAGAGGTGTCCAGAAGAGTGAAATTCCCTGACATTTCCCTGAATTCCTGGTCTGTCGCCACCCTGATTTGTATAAAAATAGCAATTTATAACTGTAATATTTAGCTAAGAATGTTGATAAAGTATTTGCAACCAAATTCAATGCAATTTTTTTTTTAAATTTGATCAACCCCAACCGTTTAACTTTACTTTTTAGGCTTAACCATTGTTAGACAGGAGATAGTATTTCTCCAAATTTAACCGTACTTTTTGTTGGCTATGCATACCAGATTCATGATATCACAAACAGAATATTCTAATTAAAGAACTTGGACTATGTCTTAAAATATGTGAATTTTTATAACCAAAATCAGATCAAATTCTGCTTAAAACTGCAATTTTTTGTCATACATGCAGCTACTATAGGCTTTAAAAGATGTATATATATATTTTAAATCGGAAATAATCCGGGATTTTGATTACATCCCTGTTATATTTAATTTCAAATATAAAACAAAAGTTCAGAAATTTATTAGCAATACCGTAAAATGGGGTGAGAATAGGAACAGCGGGGTGAATCGGAACGAAACTTGATGAAATTACAAAGAAATTATTATTTTACACAAATAAAGCAGTTTTATCAATTATATATATATTTTTCATTTGGTTAACATGTTTTTAATCTTGGAACATGTTTTATAGGGTTTTCAACACTGTCCTTTTTTTAAAAAAAAAATTCTGAAACAGCATGCATACAATCCAATAAGTTTTAACCTCTCCAAAACTTATCCCGTAATTAATAACATGTACCAGTTATAGACTTAACTAATATATTTTTAGATAAGTATAAACATCCACAACAGCATGCCATACTTAATTTAACTTTGTTTTAAAAAGTTTTTATTTTACAAATTTTTATGTTTTGCCTCGTCTTGATTTCGAGATTTGCGGGGTGAATCGGAACACTTGAAAAGGGATATTAAAAAGCTGTTTTTGGCAAGATTATGTTCCACATAAGATTCAACGGCTGAAGAAGAGTCTAATTACTCCCTTCAAGACAGTAATCAAGACTGAAGGCTTGAATAAATGTCAGAAGAGGAGTCTAGTTTCCGCACGGCAGAAAACCCGATGTTCCAGTGGTTTTTTTCTCTAAGCAACTTCGTTATCTTTAAGTTATATGGGAAAATGTATGAAGACTCTATGTGAGCAAAGTTTTACCCCCACAAGGTTATTGCTATATAAGTGTGTTTTACAAAAAGCGCCCATGAACGAAGAGATTTTTCTAAACAAATGAGGATGCTTTTCTCCTTTCTCAAGATATTTTAAGGAATTTGCAGTCATACGGCACGTTAACATAAAGTAGATTAAAAAATATTATTAATTTTAAAGTCTATTTGGATGAGTTATAGGAGAAGAGTTGATAGGCTTTCAAACATATGATTTGTTTTGACAATAATTGACAAACACAAATTTTATCCGTCATATTAAATGATTTTTTTATGATAATTTTGTGTTCCTCTTCACCACAATGCATTATTTATTTTTATCTCCCTGTACACATTTAAATAAGATCAGACATAAATGTAACGAGTGTTCTGATTCACCCCTTTCTGCGGGGTGAATCGGAACACCATGAAAAAATTCAAAATAAATTAAAGTCCTAGTTTTTTCAAAATTGTTTGGGTTGATCCTCAAAAAAGAAGGTAAGACCCAAGTTTCAATGTCAAAAATATGTTCCTTAACAATCTTATTACAACCGATTTTTACTTTGAAAGTTGAAAAGTGTTCCTATTCACCCCATTTTACGGTAGCTAAAATTACACAAAACGTTCCCCTAAATTTAGTAAGAGAGAATCGCGATTTCGCGTATCGGTGTGGAAATATATTCTTTTTAAATGCTTCGTAAAAAACACTTTATGGTTTATATACCTTAGAATAAGTTTTAAACTACCGTTTCCAATAACTTTCATCTCTATTTTGAGTAAGAAGGCATGGTAAAAAAAATCCAGAGACATACACTTAATCAAGGTAAGTAAGAAATAGGCATACATGCTTACTAACACTCGTAATTTTTGGGTCAGACCCCAGCAATCTACCTACTTATGATGCACCTGGCATCAAAAGCCATTCAATGACTTCAGCGAGTCACTGGCCTGTGCGTGGCACGTTTATACATGAATGCGCATGCGCAACAGGCGATTTCGGTAGGGGTGATCCGCATATTGCATTCCATTTGAAAATTTTGCTTTTTTTTTCAGAAAAGATGCTATTTTCGAAGAAAAATTGCTTTTTTTTTAAAACAAAAAGGCAGGAAGGATGAAAACACTTTGGATGATCTCCAAATTTCGCTAACATTTGATTTTTAACTTGGAAAAAAAATAAGGACTTCTAAGGATTTTTTTTAAAAATAAGAACTTTTAAGGGCCTTAGAAATTTTTTCGAGTTTTTAAGGACTTTTAAGGACCGTACGAACCTTGATATGAAATTCGACCAAAGGGAAAAACAAAGGTGTTGCCAATATGATAAATGTTCTTTAAAGAGAAGAACATACTTTATGAAATGTAATATCCATGCATAGAATGTTTTCCACTTTTTTGAAAAATCAACCTTGAAAATGTAAAAAAAAAAAAAGTTTTCTAGCAAGTGTAAAAATAAATTTTGCTTCTTAACTTTATACCGCTTATTAGTTTGTTTATATATTAAAACTACATAATTTTAGGTTAAAAAAAATTTTTTTTTTAGAAAAAAAACATTTTTATGCATACAAAGACCCAGCGTCCTCAAATGAGGACGACTAAAAACATATGGTTACATTTAAAATTTTAATACTCTTAATTTATGCATTTCTACCCATATATATCAATTTCAAAGAAAATTTTCATTTTTGTTTAATTTGGGCGTTAATGGGTTATAAATTAAACAAAGTTCAAAATTTCGGCCAAAAAACTAGTTTTGAATAGCTATATGAGAAGTTGAAATTTTGAAACGAAAGCGCTCAGAAAATGTTTTCAATCCGTCTTTTTATGTCAGTTCTTTAGAAAAACAGTCAAAAGCCTCACCATTACTTATGTAACTTTGGAGCGAGGGAAAAGATTACAATTTAAAAAGGAACAAATGATTTATTACTCATTTGGGAGATTTTTGATGTCGACTAAATGATTGCCGGTTAACAGAGAGTTCCGGATAAAGGAGGGACGGTTAATCGAGGTTCTACTGTAGTTTCTAAACGCACTGGTCTAGAAGATATATTAAAATATATATTTTCTCTTTAAAAAACTTTTATTAAATAACCTAAATTATAAAAATGTGAAATTTCATGTACTAAGTATTGTAAGAATCTTCACAAATTGTTATATTTTGATACATTTTCAAACTTAAAAATTTTATTTGAATTTATATAGAATTTTGATACACAAATAATCTTTTTTCCCAGCTTCCCAAGTAAACAAAGTCATTGTCATAATGAGCCGATAGTAAAAGAAAAAAAGCTTTTCAAAAGGTTCCTTATAATAATACAGTAAATAACAGTATTCACATTTACTTCAAAGTAATGCGCCGTTGTTCTCGTTATACAATGTTGTCAAGAATTATATTGTGAATAGAAAAAAGGCTAGAAATATCCAATGTCACATCCAGGGTCACAAAACCTAACTTGTTTTTTAAATGCGCTATGTGTATTATAAAAACATATTATATCATTCTCTATCACTTGAATTATAAACTAAAGAAATACATTCTTTTTAAATCATAAAAGCTTCAAATTAAAAATGTTTCAATACACGGCGACCAAATTAAATCTTGAAAAACAAAAAAATCACATTATATAACATACACTTCAAAAGTTTTAAATTAATAATATTTTCAATAGAGAACAGTTTTCAAAAATTAAAATGCACTTTCTAATAATCCCATTCTTACCTCAGTCCAAAAATGCAAGAATTTCTTAAACCTTTATTGGACACTTGGAAATCTTCACTAAACACATGAGCTTCTTAAGTATACTAGAAAGAGATAAAAAGAAATTATACCAATTCTACTTTGACTGTACCAATCAAATAAAGCATATAACCATAACAGTTAAAAAAAAATTAGTGTTTTTAATTATTAAAGCAAATGTTGCTGAAATAACATTATCCCTTTATTGAAAATGAAATCCATTTTATATCACAATCATATTAAAATTAGTCCTTAAAATGCAAACTATAAGGACTCAAGCTATTATTCTTATTTTTTTCAAAGCTGGTAGTATATTTTCAATCATTAAAAAGCTGCTAGTGTATCCGAATTACCAAAAATAGATATTCAACTAATTTGAATAACTTTAACCTAGTGAAACAAACCATAAAAGCCTATTGGATCAGAATGCAATAGTATTTACATTTGAGTAAGCCTTACCTAGAAAAATAAACCCACGTTTACTTAAAAACAATAAAAAAAAAATGAGTATTAAATTTCAAGGTTAATTTTAAATTATTTAGCGCCTTCCACAATCATGGTTCGTACAATTGAAGGAGAAAAAAAATTCAAGGACTTTCCAAGCACTTATCAAGGGATGTGTTATCAACTCAAATACATAAAAAAATTCTAAATTTTTTTTATTGGCAAACGGTGCATGTTCCAATCGAGTAAATACAAAAAATATTTTTATACATGCACAACCTGAAAACTTAAATTTTTTTACTTGAATCCACCACTTTTTTTCCCATCCAGAACTGTTTGAAGAAGCTAATTGATAATTATTTATTCAACCACGCTGCTTTCATGGTTTCTGATTGGAAAAACTACATTCGAAGGATTTTGCTCACTTTGTTGACCAAATGTTTTTAATAGGCTATATTTTTTAGAAAATAAAATAAAATTCAAGCACTATAAACATATTTTTAAAAAAGTCAAGGTTTTCGTGCACTTGAAAAAGAATTTTTTTTTTCAAGCACTTTTCAAAATGTACGAACCATGAATATAGTCATATTGAAAACGATTGCATTATATGAGATACTAGCTGAATACCCGTGCTGCGCTACGAAATTTTACCATTAGCATTTTAGCGATCGAAAGACATTCATGTATTCTACTTTTCAGACGTTTGCTCCCACTTCGATCTCGAAAAATTGATTTATCAAAATAGGAACTTTCCTTTGTTGACATTTTAAACGAAATTTATAATTGTGAATAGTAAATTGGAATAGTTTATTGTGTTTATGTTTGCTCTTAGTTCGAAATTTCAAAGTAGTAGCTGTATTGGAATTGAGACATTAAGTTAATCCTCGTATAGTTTCAATGTTGCGTCGACTTTTCATCCCTGAAAAATACGTTAATCGATATTGGAATGACTTATTTTTTTAACATTTGCACCAAATATCAGAAATATGACTACATTGGAAGAGGAACATTCGGATATCCCTCGTTTGAAACATTTAACCCCTTTTCGACCCCTTAAAGTTGGTTAATCGAGAACGGAATAGCTTACTTTTTCTATGTTTAATCTTTTTTGACATTTGTACCAATTTTCTGAGTTGTGACCAAATGGGAAGTGGGACATTCGAATATCCCTAGTTTGGAACGTTTAACGCCTTTTACAAACCTTAAGTGGGTTAATCGAGATCGGAATGGCTTAATTTTTCTACGTTTATCTTTATTGACATTCCTACCAATTTTCAGAGTTGTGACTGTATGGGAAGTGGGATATTCGAGTTTGGAATGTTTAACCCCATTTCCACCTCTTAAAGTGGGTTAATCAAGCTCGGAATAGCTTAACTTTTCTATGTTTGTCTTTGTTGATATTTTTACCAATTTTTAGAGTTGTGACCATATGGGAAGTGGTACATTCGAATATTCCTCGTTTGGAATGTTTAACCCCTTTCCCACCCCTTTATCCATCCGAGATCGGAATAGCTTACTTTTTCTACTTTTGTCTTTATTGATATTCACACCAGTTTTCAGAGTTGTGACAATATGAGAAGTAGGACATTCGAATATATCGCTCGTTTGGAACGTTTAACCCCTTTTTGACCTCTTAAAGTGGGTTAATCGAGATCGGAATAGCTTTTTCTATGTTTACCATCGTTGACATTTGTACCAATTTTTAGAGTTGCGACCATATAGGAAATGGTACATTCGAATATCCCTCGTTTGGAACGCTTAACCCTTTTAGACCCCTTAGAGTGGGTTAATAGAGATCGGAATAGCTTACTTTTTCTATGTTTGCCTATGTCGACATTTGCACCAATTTTCAGAGTTGTGGACATGTGGGAAGTGGTACATTCGCATATCCCTCGTTTGGAACGTTTAACCCCTTTTCGACCCCTTAAAATGGGTTGATCGAGATCGGAATAGCTTACTTTTTCTTCTTTTGTCTTTATTGATATTCGCACCCATTTTTAGAGTTGTGACGAAATGAGAAGTAGGACATTCGAATGTCCCTCGTTTGCAACGTTTAACCCCTTTTCGACCCCTTAAAGTGGGTTAATCGAGATCGGAATAGCTTACTTTTTCTATTTTTACCATTGTTGACATTTGTGCCGATTTTCAGAGTTGTGACTATGTGGGAAGGGAGATAATTAGTGAGTGAGTCAGTGAATGAGTGAGGGCTTTGCCTTATATATATAGAGATTATATAATATACATCCTAATCAAGCTGAACAACACTACTAACAAAATAATATTCCATATTGCAATTAAAAACTTTCTTTAATAGAAAATGTGTGTTGATTACAGTTCATTAAAATACATATAAATATAAAAAAATTTCATGAATAATAAGAAAACATTTTAATTTTAAACTATGGTTCATTTACAAAACCGTGAAAGTGAAAGGTTGAACAGCAAAAAGAAGAAGATAGGGGGGAAAAAAACACTTTTAATCACATATTAAAAAAAAAAAAATGCACTTAATAACCCAGTACTGGTGCTTAAGCCTTGCAAACTTACAGTAGCAAATGCCAAATGCAAACTTCAATAAGAACAAAACAAGTTTAATTAAATCAGTTGCTCTGACACTAAAAGATTACTGCTACACAAACACTTAATATTTCTACTCAAAATTTGATAAGGCGAAATGATTGTTTTAAAAATATTTAGTAATTTGCTTTGGCACACGTTACACTGTTATTGAAAAACTGAGATACAAGTATGTAAGTTATGGTCAAATTCTTAATGCATTCAAGTAAAAATAGTTCCATTTATCAATTTTAATTGCATAGCAATGTTCAAGCAATATTTAATTTCTATAACTGATTTTTACTTCCAAAATACCTGTTCATGTAAGACATCTTATTTACCACTTCTTTAAAATATTTCATCCAAAAGTAAAACCTCACTCCGCCAAAAGTATTTGGAAGTTGAATTTTTCACCACCAAAACTCTGAAAAATGCTTTCTGATACATTCTTAAATTTTAAAAAGGGACACCTGAGATTTAAAGTGAAATAGTTGGTGAAAAGAGGCTGAAGGTCTCATATTGTTTTATTTTGGGATCATTCTTTTTAAGAAGACAAAAATACAAGATGGAAATAATTGATATGTTAGTAAATATAATATAAAAGTGTTTTGTATGAAAAAAAGATTTCTAAATATACCAAAAAAGGCATTGACATATATTAGAAAGAGACATCACTTAAAATATTTAAAATTAAAATCCATTACTGTATGAATATGTTATATGTGATTATTGTTAAAAGTGAGAAGTAATCCAATGTGCTAATGGGAATGTGAAATAAAAAAAGAACTATTTTTCAGAAATTTCATGATAATACAGGTAATCCAGAACATTCACAGTTGCTGAAAGTTATCTATACGTTCTATCAACCAACACAAGCTATTCAAGAAAGCTTAGTTACAGGCTAGGAATATCCAGTGTGTGTTCGACAAAACTTTACAAATTAAAACACTGGCAACTATTCCCGAGTAATGTGAAAAGAATTACTCTTTTTTCAAAAAGTAAAATTACAAAAAGAGAAATTCAATAAAGACAGGCCTTCCGTAAATTCCTAAACCATTAATGCTTTAAATTTAAAATGTGTTTCAATACATGAAGACCTAATTAAAGCTTGAAAAAGTTGTAGTCTATTGATGAAATGATCATCATTTATTACGAACATCACTCACTGAAGCAGTTTATAAAATCTATAACTACATGATATGGCTGTTGTAAATGGTTATGTCATTTACATCATACATGATTCTAAGTTGATGTCAATCAAAGATTTGAGAACGTATATTGCAGTATTAAAAAAAGGAGCCGATTCAAAAGCAGCCCTAGGAAAACCAGTACGGAGACGTACAGCATCTAGATCCAAAATGTACTTCCTCGTGTAAAATTCGACCAAAGGGAGAAACAAAGGTGTTGCCAATATGATAAATGTTCTTTAAAGAGAAGAACATACTTTATGAAATGTAATATCCATGCATAGAATGTTTTCCACTTTTTTGAAAAATCAACCTTGAAAATGTAAAAAAAAAAAAAAAAAAGTTTTCTAGCAAGTGTAAAAATAAATTTTGCTTCTTAACTTTATACCGCTTATTAGTTTGTTTATATATTAAAACTACATAATTTTAGGTAAAAAAAATTAATTATTTTAGAAAAAAAACCCATTTTTATGCATACAAAGGCCCAGCGTCCTCAAATGAGGACGGCTAAAAACATATGGTTACAGTTGAAATTTTAATACTCTTAATTTATGCATTTCTACCCATATATATCGACTTCAAAGAATATTTTAAAATTTCTTTTAATTTGGGCGTTAATGGGTTACACATAGTCATTGTCATAATGAGCCGATAATAAAAGAAAAAAACATTTTTCCAAAGGTTCCTTATAATAACACAGTAAATAACAGCATTCACATTTACTCCAAAGAAATGCTCCATTGTTCTCGTTAATACAATGCTGTCAAGAATTATATTGTGGATAGAAAACAGGCTAGAAATATCCAATGTCACAAAACCTTGTAATTTAAAACATTTACAACCTGTCCTTGGTAAAATAGAGACACATAGAAATAACCAGGGTCACAAAACCTAACTTGTTTTTTAAATGCGCTATGTGTATTATAAAAACATATTATTTCTTTCAATCACTTGAATTATAAATTCAAGAAATACATTCTTTTTTTAAATCATAAAAGCTTCAAATTAAAAATGTTTCAATACACAGAGACCAAATTAAATCTTGAAAAACAAAAAAATCACATTATATAACATACACTTCAAAAGTTTTAAATTAATAATATTTTCAATAGAGAACAGTTTTCAAAAATTAAAATGCACTTTCTAATAATCCCATTCTTACCTCCGTCCAAAAATGCAAGAATTTCTTAAACCTTTATTGGACACTTGGAAATCTTCACTAAACACATGAGCTTCTTAAGTATACTAGAAAGAGATAAAAAGAAATTATACCAATTCTACTTTGACTGTACCAATCAAATAAAGCATATAACCATAACAGTTAAAAAAAATTTAGTGTTTTTAATTATTAAAGCAAATGTTGCTGAAATAACATTATCCCTTTATTGAAAATGAAATCCATTTTATATCACAATCATATTAAAATTAGTCCTTAAAATGCAAACTATAAGGACTCAAGCTATTATTCTTATTTTTTCAAAGCTGGTAGTATATTTTCAATCATTAAAAAGCCGCTAGTGTATCCGAATTACCAAAAATAGAGATCCAACTACTTTGGGTAACGTTAATCTACTGAAACAAACCACAAAAACCTACTGGATCAGAATGCAATAGTATTTACATTTGAGTAAGCCTTACTTAGAAAAATAAACCCACGTTGACATTAAAACAATAAAAAAAAAATGAGTATTAAATTTCAAGGTTAATTTTAAATTATTTACCACCTTCCATTATCATGGTTCGTATACTTGAAGGAGAAAAAAATTCAAGGACCTTCCAAGCACTTATCAAGGATGTGTTAGCAACTCAAATACATAAAAAAAAAAATTCTAAATTTTTTTTATTGGCAAATGGTGCATGTTCTAATTGTGTAAATACAAAAAATATTTTTATACATGCACAACATTAAAACTTAAATTTCTTTACTTGAATCCACCACTTTTTTTTCCATCCAGAACTGTTTGAAAAAGCTAATTGATAAGTATTTATTCAACCACGCTGCTTTCATGGTTTCTGATTGGCATAACTACATTCGAAGGATTTTGCTCATTTTGTTGACCAAAACTTTTTAATAGGCTATATTTTTTAGAAAATAAAATTCAAGCACTATAAACATATTTTTAAAAAAGTCAAGGTTTTCATGCACTTGAAAATAAAAGTTTTTTTTTTTTTTTTTCAAGCACTTTTCAAGGTTTTTTAAAAACGTATGAACCATGACCATAGTCATATTAAAAAAAGTTGCATTATATGAGATATTATATCATTTACATTCTAATTAAGCTGAACACAACACTATTAACAAATTAATAATCCATATTGCAATTAAAAACTTTCTTTAATAGAAAATGTGTGTTGATTACAGTTCATTAAAATACATATAAATAGAAAAACAATTCATGAATAATAAGAAAACATTTTAATTTTAAACTATGGTCCATTTACAAGACCGTGAAAGTGAAAGGTTGAACAGCAAAAAGAAAAAGGTAGGGAAAAAAAAAACATTTTTAATCACATATTAAAAAAAATATGCACTTAATAACCGAGTACTGGTGCTTAAGCCTTGCAAGCTTACAGTAGCAAATGCCAAATTCAATAAGAACAAAACAAGTTTAATTAAATCAGTTGCTCTGACACTAAAACATTACTGCTACACAAACACTTAATATTACTCAAAATTTGATAAGGCGAAATGATAGATTAAAAAATATTTAGTAATTTGCTTTGGCACATGTTACGCTGTTATTCAAAAACTGGGATACAAGTATGTAAGTTATGGTCAAATTCTTAATGCATTCAAGTAAAAATAGTTCTATTTATCAATTTTAATTGCATAGTAAAGTTCAAGCAATATTTAATTTCTATAACTCATTTTTACTTCCAAAATACCTGTTCATGTAAGACATCATATTTAACACTTCTTTAAAATATTTCATCCAAAAGTAAAACCTCACTCCGCCAAAAGTATTTGGAAGTTGAAGTTTTTACCACCAAAACTCTGAAAAATGCTTTCTTATGCATTCTTACATTTCAGAAACGGACACCTGAGATTTAAAGTGAAATAGTTGCTGAAAAGAGTCTGAAGTATTGTTTGTTTTATTTTGGGATCATTCTTTTTAAGAAGACAAAAATACAAGATGGAAATAATTGATATGTTAGTAAATATAATATAAGAGTGTTTTGTATGACAAAAAGAGATACTAAGAATTCAGTACAAGAAGTACAGTTTTCTAACTTGGTCTATGTACTTTAGAGTAATGTTAGTCTATTTAGCCAGTCCATAAGTTATCCAATATGGTTGCACACCTTTGTAACAATTTAAAACGCTTGCAGCTAGTTCCGAATAAGGGGGAAAAGAATAATTTCTTTTAATCACAAAGTATAATTATAAAAGTAGAAACTCAAGACACACATAATGTCTTCCTTGAATTTCTAAAACCATTAAAGCTTCCAATTAAAATGTGTTTCAATACACGGAGACCAAATAAAATCTTGAAAAAATTACATTCTATAACATACAGTTTAAAACTTTTGAATCAATACCACTTGCCATAGAGAATACTTTTTAAACATGCACTTTCTAATAATTACATACTTACTATCATCCATTAAATGCTGCTTCCCACATTTTGAGCAAAGTGTCAGAATTGTTTAACCTTTTAGCTGTTCAGTTATTTAGATGATTTGGGTACCTAAATTGTTCACTTTTTTTATTGCAAAAAACAAATGTTTAATACAAAATAAAATATACTTAGCAGTTAAAAATTAATATTTTTAATTATATACATAAAAATTTTAAGGTTTTGTGGCGGCTACCACTCAGCGTGGCAGTGGTAAAGTTCGCATCCAGTGGAGCATTATTTTCTAAAAATTAAAAAAAAAATCAATTTAATTATTTTCTAAATAAATAAATAAATAAATAAAAATGAATACCTATTAGTAGTTCAGTTTTGTATATAACTATAATATCTATATATAATTTTGTAATATCTATATAACGTTTACGGGATGCCATTTTGCAACAAAAAAATGCCGCGCACTTTGACTTTGACCTCTACCCTTTGGCATCTAACCTTTGAAACTTGCAGTATAGTGCTGTCATCTATTGCATTGAGCGCAAATAAATTCCTCCCGAGATATATTCGGGTATAACAACACGAAGCAATCAAAAAAAAATTACCCCGAGTAATACTCGGGCGTGACATTTTGGAACACCAGTGCTGTGCCCGAGATTACCTCGGGCAGAACAGTTAAAAGGTTAAACCTTTATTACATGTCCAGAAATCTTTACTTAATACTTGAACCTCTTAACTTCACTAAAAAGAGAAAAGGAAATTAAATAAATTCTACTTTGACTGAACCAATTATTGAAATGCATATAATCATACTATTTTTTTTTTTTTTAAAGTTTAGTGTTCGTTTCAATTTTTTGTTGGTTACTTATTATAGCAATAATAGCTAAAAATAACATTAGCCACTTCATTAATAATAAATACCTTTTACACCACAATCATTTTCAACTCCTTAAAATGCAAACAACAACTATTGCTATTAATATATGATCCCTTTATTTTACAGACATTTAAATATCCCCCCTTAATAGACTTTGTCAAAAGCTTTGTTTTCTCAACAATGTCTGACTTGGATAGCTGTACATAAAATTAATGTTAAGTTTCTTTAAAGTAACAAATGCCAAAGTTAAAAAGAATCAAAGGAACAAGACAATTAAATTTCCAGATTAATTTTAAAACTCCTTGTTACTTTTAAAAATAAGCACAACAGAAAATGCCTGTATTATACAAGAGACTACATATTTTAAAAGTTGTAAGCAATTTGGAATTTCCATCAATAATTCTAATCAAGATGATCAACACAAATAACATATTGTCTTTATATATTGCAGTTAAAAATTTATATTTATAGAAAATGTCAACTACAACTAATTAAACTTAAAAAAAAACCCTGATTATTCATCAGTGATTAAGTGATAAATGATTAAAACTTCATACAGTAAACAAGACTTTTCTATATTTGGTTTGCTGTATTCAGATTATCTGGCACCATCAGCAACACGAGGGCTATAATGCGTCGAAACATTCGTCATTTAACAAGCCAACATACACTTACAAACACCCATGCCTAACACGGGACCCGCAATCTAGAAGCTAGTATGCTAACCACTATACCATTTGGTCGGCTTTCTATGTTTGGAAGTTTTATGTACACATAAATATAATCAAGTACAACAATAATCACAAATTGTGTTTTCCACATTGTCTTTAAAAACCTTTCTGATACATCACAAGTGCTTGGAATGTATGCATATGAATTGTTGATACTTGGAAAGGGGACACGATTGTAAAATTTTAAATATACAAGATCAAGAAAAGTGTGCAGGTCAAGCATTTTTTAAAAGCAAGACATAAACTAACAGGAAAACAAACAGATCTTTGCCTTAATGGTTAATTTGATCTGACATAATTATTTTATATCCTGCAATCAAGTGTCATCATCTTCCTACTGATACAGAAAACCAGGCTGATGAATATCATTAAAAGATTGCTTTCATGGAATACTAATAATCCAACTTGCCATCAAACAAGAGCACTGAAATCCCATATAACCGATCCTTGAATAAACTCTTTTCTGTTTCCATATTTTTTTAATCAGAAAAATAAAAAGATAATTCTACGTGAATGCATAAATTTATTATGGACTAAAATCCAGTCAATTTCACTTTGTGATGCATAGTAATGTAAGTGAAAGAATTTTAACCAATCACTGCTGAAGTATTTTCTTATTGCCAAAATTGTTTTAATAAGTTAACAATGAAATTGTTTTAATCAGAATAAATAAAAGACATTTGAAAGTTAATACATAAATTCACATTCATCTTTCATGAATAAATTTTGAAAAGTAGTGTACCATATATTTAGTTGATAGAGATGTTTTTAATATATGAAATTAGAAGCAAACACCAAGCAGAGGTATGGAATATAAAAATTGGCAAGGTATATAAAGGATTTATATTAAAAAAAATTTTTGATGGGTTAAATCATTTTTAACTGAGTCGTCAAGTTATGGGTTCTATTAATAATCACATAATTAAAAAAATGCACATAATAACTATGATGCGGTCTTGCAAACTAGCCACAAGGTTGAGAGTGTTACAGAAGAAAATGCAAACTTCAATAAGAACAAAACAAGTTGGTTTAAATCAATCGCTGACACTAAAAGACCACTGCGATACAAACTCTTAAATATTTTTACTCAAAATCTGTTAAAGCGAGATTATTAGTAACTTCCTTTGGAATCTGTTAAGTTGTTATTCAAAAGCTGGGATACAAGCATGTAAGAAATGGTTAAATTCTTAATGCATGCAAAAAGTAGTTCTATCTAACAATTTTAGTAATGGTGAACTTTAAACAATATTGAATTTTTATAACTGATTTTTTCTTCTAAAATACCTGTCCTTCTAAGACATCTTATCTACCACATTCTTAAAATAATTAATCCCAAAGAAAACCTCATTTCTCTAAATGTGTTTGCAAAGCTGAAGTCTTCACCACCAACACTCAGCAAATTGCTTTCTGACGCATTCTTACATTTCAGAAAGGGACACTTACGATTTAAAGTGGCATAGTTATTGAAAAGAGTCTGAATGTCTGATATCGTTTTTGTCCTATTTCGGAAACCTCTTTTTAAAAGACGAAAATAACAAATGAAAAAACTGATATGTTAATAAGTATAATATAAGATTTTGTTGTATTGCAAATGCTAGATACTAAGAACTTAGTACGAAAAGCACAATTTTCAAATTTGGTCCGAGTACTTACAGTAATCCCAGTCTCTAAAATAAGATGATGTATTACCAAATACCATAATGTATATAAAACTATTATAAATTATATATTTGTTGCACCAAAACCAGCCAGTTTAAAAAGTTCTAATGTAACATGAACAATGTATAACAATTCAAAATATCAAAGATATTGAATTAGAAATTACTGCTAGGTTTTCTAAGAATGCCCAAAAAAGCATTGGCATATATTAGAAAGTGACACCACTTGAAATATACAAAATTAAAATCTATTACTAGATGAACATGTGAAATTTGATTATTAGTAAAAGTTAAAAGTGAGAAGTAATCTAATATATATTAATGAGGAATGAAAACTAAAAACTGTTCTCCAAAAACATCAGAATGATCCAGGAAATCTGTTAACATTCACATTTATTGAAAGTTATCTGATAGTAAACTCTAACATCAACTAACACAAGTTGTTCAAGAACCCTTAGTACAAAACTTGACAAATTAAAATACCCAGCAATGGGGAAAAGAATTATTTCTTTCAATCATCAAGTATAATTACAAAAGCAGAAATTCACGAAAGACAATGTTTTCCTTAAATTTCTAAACCATTAAAGCTTCAAATTTAATATGTGTTTCCATGCATGGCGACAAAATTATATCTTTAAAAAAATTACATTACATAACTTTATAAGTTTTGCAATAAAAGCTACAATAAAACTGGGAAACCATAATCATATGAATGTAAGACATGATTATTTGTAAAAGTAAAGAGTGATAAGCAGTAAATGTCACAACGAGAATGATAATGGTTAAGAAAAAACCTTTTAAAAATGCACCTTATAATAATAAAGGAAATCTACAACATTCACATTTACTTGAAAGTCGTGAGCTGTTTTTCTAACTAATAACAAGCAGAGCTTTTCAAGAATTCTACTGTGAATAACCCTTATTACTAGGCTAGAAATATCTAATGTCCCAAAACCTTGTAATTTAAAACATTTACAACCTGTTCTGAGTAAAATAGATAGACCTAGAAATATCTATCGTCAGAAAACCTTACGAGTAATTTAAACATGTTATGGGTAATATAAAAACTAATTATTTCAATCATTTACTAGAATCAAAAACACAAGAAAGAAATTTTATTTTAAATCATAAAAGCTTCAAATTAAAAATGTGTTTCAATACACAAAAACCAAATTAAAGCTCGAAAAAAAAAAATGACACTTCATAAGTTTTGAATCAACAATATTCGCCATAGAGAAAGTTTTTCAAAAATTTACACATTCTTACCTCGATCCAAAAGTGCCAGAATTTCTTCAATTTTCATTGCAATCTTGGAAATCTTCACTAAACACTTGCGCCTCTTAATTTCACTAAAAAGAGAAAAGGAAATAAAATAAATTATACTATGACTGTACCAATAAAAGCAATGTATACAAGCATGACAGTTTAAAAAAAACTTAGAGTTAGTTTTTAAATTATTATAGCAAATGTTGCATTATCTCCTTTATTGAAAATGAAACCCATTTTATACTACAAACATTTTCATAGTATTCCTTAAAATGCAAACTATAAGGCATCAAGCTATTAATATACAAAATAAGAATGAAGTTGATTTGCGTTTTGCCATTTATCGCCAAGTCAGATTCAACAATCAGGGTTACCAAAAAATCCTTGTCACCAATACTCAAATCCCGTTGTACCAAAGACTCAGAAATTAAGCCCTGAGGGGGCAATTGGATTAAGAAATTTTTAAAAATATTTGTGTTTTCTATATAAGCACAAAGAAAATTCTTTATTACCTATTATTAAAACCAAGCAAGAGAGCAAATCTAATCCAGATGCACAAAGATTGCTTGTGTGAAAACTACACAACCTGTATTCTATTTTTAAAGCGAACCCTCGGGAAAAATATAATCATGTATTCTATTTATAAAAAGAAAAATGCTTATTTTATATTATTAAAGCCAAGCAAGAAAACAGATTTAAACCAGATGCACAGATTCATCAATTACTTCTACATTTTGAAAACTTGAAACATAAAACTGAGAGACGGTATTTTCAAGTGTGAACTCAATAATCCTGCATGACGAAAAGCGGCCTTGAAGTGCACAATACACTCTTCACTGCTCTGTTGGCGATATTCCATTATAATTTTTTAAAAATTTCGTGCCAAAATTCCTGTAGTTTTTCAAGCCGAAAAATGATCTTTTGGTGCAGTTCGGTGCAATCTTGACCGAAAAAAGGGTTTGGCACAGTTTGGAGCAGGTTCATCAGTTTGGCCCACTTCGGCGCAATTAGAGGAAGATCTTGCATCCCTGCTTTTAACAATAAGCACATAAGAAAAAGTATACATTTAAAAGACAATACATATTTTAAAAGCTGTTAACAGTTTGGCTTTTTAACAAATAATTCATACCCAGCTGAGCAAAACAAATGACATTAATTACGCAAACTGCAATTAAAAACTTTTATTTATACAACATGTTGACTAAGTTAAAATTAAGGAAACTTTTTAACAGGGTTTCCACTGAAAGCACAGACTCAAAATCAATGACCTTTCAAGAACATTTAAGGACCTAAATAACATTTTTTAAGGATATCGTAAAATTTGCTTTTCAGGCATAACTTTAATGTGTGGTTTTACAGCATCTTCCCAACTAACACTAATATCAAAATCTTTTATGCACAATTTGCATTATGAAGACTTGGATGATGTTGCAATCCATTTTTCTTATGCAGTATACTTGGCCTAAAGCACATTAAATATGCACTTTCTGGGAATATTACTCGTAAAATGTTTCTGTTAAAAAAAAAAAAAAAAAAAAACGTATTAGTTGATGTAAAAAAATTACCAATATAACAGGATATTTTGGTGTGACATAGATAAGCGACAAAAATTAAGAACCTCCAAGTATTATTTTCAAGTACTTTTAAGGACCTCTAAGCATTTTCAAGTACTTTTAAGGCTTTGAAAACACGTTCAAAATAATAAGCACTTTTAATGACAGTGGGAACCCTGTTTTAATTGGACACCCCATTTTACTAAAGCATAAAAATGAAAGGTTGAAAAGCAAAATTGCCCTTTTATAAATCTCATAATGAAGAAATATGTGCAGAATATTTGCAATACTGCTGCTTGTGACCTTGCAAACCAATCACATGGTCTAGAGTAAAAGTTTATTGCAGTAAATGTTAACTTTACTAAGAATAAAACAAGTTGAACTATACCAGAAGTTACTGCTACACCAAATCTTAATAATTGTACTCAAAATTTCATAAGGTGAAATGATAGTTAGAGAAATATTTAGTAATTTGTTTGATAACATGTTAAATTGTTAGGAAAAGGCAAGGATACAAGCATGTAAGAGTTGAAATATCTGCAATAAAACTGAGAAACCATTATCATATGAATGTTAGACATGATTATTTTGTAAAAATAAAAGCAGTAAATGTCACAATGAAGATGATAATGGTTAATAAAAAACAATCCTTCAAAATGTTCCTTATAATAATACACGAAATCTACAACATTCACATTTACTTGAAAGTAATGAGCTGTTTTTCCCCACAAAAAACAAGCAGAGCTTTTCAAGAATTCTATTGTGGATAACCCTTAGTACAAGGGTAGAAATATCTAATGTCGCAAAACCTTGCAATTTAAAACATTTACAACTTGTCCTGCATAAAATAGAGAGACGTAGAAATATCCAGGGTCACAAAACCTTACTTGTAATTTAAATATGTTATAGGCAATATAAAAAACAAATTATTTCTTTCAATAACTTGAATTATAAATTCAAGAAATATATTCTTTTCTAAATTATAAAAGCTTCAAATTAAAAATGTTTCAATACAAGGAAACCAAATTAAATCTTGGGGATGCGAGTAATCAGAGAGCAAAAAGGAGGAAATCTAAAAAGCTTGCAGAAGGAATACACAAAAATTCAACACAAAAAGTATGCAGGAAGGATGAGTCAATAATTTTAAAGATACAATGAAATTTCTCATACTATCGAATAATTACATTTTAAATATTAGGAGTTAGTGAAGTAATCTGTGAGGAAAGGGGAGGTTTGTTTAGATATGAGGAAAAGTATACTTTTTGCAAGAAAAACTGGTTCAGATCAGAAAAATGTGGATCCTCAAAACAGGGACAAAAAGGAGGAAAATTTTACATAAAAAACCAAAAAGGAGGAAAACTGTCATCCCTGAAAATCAATAATATTTGCCATAGAGAACAGTTTTCAAAAATGCATATTCTAATAATCTCATTCTTACCTTTATTCAAAAGTGCAAGAATTTCTTAAACCTTTATTGGATGCCTGGAAATCTTCACGAAACACATCAGCTTCTTAAGTTTACTAGAAAGAGATAAAAAGAAATTAAATAAATTCTACTTTGACTGTACCAATGAAACAATGCATATAACCATAACAGTTCAAAAAATTTTAGCGTTAGTTTTTAAATTATCAAAGCAAATGTTGCTGATATAACATTATCCCTTTTATTGAAAATGAAATCCACTTTATATTACAATCATATTTAAATTAGTCCTTAAAATGCAAACTATAAGGACTCAAGCTATTATTCTTATTTTTTCAAAGCTGGTAGTATATTTTCAATCATTAAAAAGCTGCTAGTATATCCGAATTACCAAAAATAGAGATCCAACTACTTTGAATAACGTTAACCTAGTGAAACAAACATCTCAAACCTAGTGGATCAGAATGCAATAGTATTTACATTTGAGTAAGCCTTATCTAGAAAAATACACCCAAATTGACATTAAAACAATAAAAAAATTAGTATTAAATTTCAAGGTCAATTTTAAATTATTTTCCACCTTCCACAATCATGGTTCGTAAGCTTGAAGGAGAAAAAAATTCAAGGACTTTCCAAGCACTTTCAAGGATGCGTTATCAACTCAAAATACATTTAAAAAAAAAAATCTAATTTTTTATTGGCAAACGGTGCATGTTCAAATCGAGTAAATACAAAAAATATTTTTATACATACACAACCTGAAAACTTAATTTTTTTTACTTGAATACCCCCTTCACCCCCATTTTTTTTTTTTTTTTTAAATCCAGAACTGTTTGAAGAAGCTAATTGATAATTATTTATTCAACCATGCTGTTTTCATGGTTTCTGATTGGCATAAATAAATTAGAAGGATTTTGATCACTTTGTTGAACAAAACTTTTTAAGAAGAAAATAAAATAAAAATCAAGCACTATAAACATATTTTTAAAAAATTCAAGGTTTTCATGCACTTGAAAAAGAAAGTTTTTTTTTGAAGCACTTTTTAAAATGTACAAACTATGACAATAGTCATATTGAAAATAGTTGCATTATATGAGATATTATATAATTTACATCTTAATCAAACTGAACAACACTACTAAGAAATTAATATTCCATATTGCAATTAAAAACTCTTATTAATAGAAAATGTGTATTGATTACATTTCATTAAAATACATTTAATAGAAAAAAACGTTCATGAAAACATTTTAATCTTAGACTATGGTCTATTTACAAGACTGTGAAAGTAAAAGGTTGAACCGCAAAAAGAAGAAGAAAAAGTCAAAATCAGTTGCTCTGACACTAAAAGATTACTACCACACTAACACTTAATATTTCTACTCAAAATTAGATAAGACGAAATGACTGTTTTAAAAATATTTAGTAATTTGCTTTGGCACACGTTACGCTGTTATTCAAACACTGGGATACAATCATGCAAGTTATGGTCAAATTCTTAATGCATTCAAGTGAAAAATAGTTCTATTTAACATTTTCACTTGCATAGTAAAGTTTAAGCAATATTTAATTTTTAAAACTGATTTTTTCTTCCAAAATGCCTGTCCATGTAAGACGTCTTATTTACCACATCTTTCAAATATTTATCCGAAGGTGAAACCTCACTCCTCCAAAAGTATTTGGAAGTTGAAGTTTTCACCACCAAAACTCTGAAAATTACTATCTGACACAATCTTACATTTCAGCAAGAGACAATTATGATTTAAAGTAGAAAAGTTATTGAAAAGAGTCTTAAAGTCTCATATTGTTGGTTTTGTTTTGGAAATATAAGACTGTCTTGTATTGCAAAAGTTAGATACCAAGAATTTTGTACGAGAAGCACAATTTTCAAATTTGGTCCGAGTACTTACAATAATCCCAGTCTCTAAAATTAGATGATATATTACCTAATACCATATTGTGTATAAAATTTTTATAAATTATATATTTGTTGCACCAAAACCAGCCAGTTTAAAAAGTTCTAGTGTAACATG
The DNA here is from genome assembly GCA_963978545.1 of Linyphia triangularis. Classification (NCBI taxonomy): domain Eukaryota; kingdom Metazoa; phylum Arthropoda; class Arachnida; order Araneae; family Linyphiidae; genus Linyphia; species Linyphia triangularis. The sequence goes on along the minus strand of OZ021723.1, from coordinate 109,789,878 downwards.
AACAATGTATAACAATTCAAAATATCAAAAATATTGAATTAGAAATTACTGCTAGGTTTTCTAAGAATGCCCAAAAAAGTATTGGCATATATATATTAGAAAGTGACACCACTTGAAATATATAAAATTAAAATCTATTACAATATGAACATGTGAAATTTGATTATTAGTAAAAGTTAAAAGTGAGAAGTAATCTAATATATATTAATGAGGAATGAAAACTAAAAACTGTTCTCCAAAAACATCAGAATGATCCAGGAAATCTGTTAACATTCACATTTATTGAAAGTTATCTGATAGTAAACTCTAACATCAACTAACACAAGTTGTTCAAGAACCCTTAGTACAAAACTTGACAAATTAAAATACCCAGCAATGGGGAAAAGAATTATTTCTTTCAATCATCAAGTATAATTACAAAAGCAGAAATTCACGAAAGACAATGTTTTCCTTAAATTTCTAAACCATTAAAGCTTCAAATTTAATATGTGTTTCCATGCATGGAGACAAAATTATATCTTTAAAAAAATTACATTACATAACTTTATAAGTTTTGCAATAAAAGCTACAATAAAACTGGGAAACCATAATCATATGAATGTAAGACATGATTATTTGTAAAAGTAAAGAGTGATAAGCAGTAAATGTCACAACGAGAATGATAATGGTTAAGAAAAAACCTTTTAAAAATGCACCTTATAATAATAAAGGAAATCTACAACATTCACATTTACTTGAAAGTCATGAGTTGTTTTTCCAACTAATAACAAGCATAGCTTTTCCAAGAATTCTACTGTGGATAACTCTTACTACTAGGCTAGAAATATCTAATGTCTCAAAACCTTGTAATTTAAAACATTTACAACCTGTTCTGAGTAAAATAGATAGACCTAGAAATATCTATGGTCACAAAACCTTACGAGTAATTTAAACATGTTATGGGTAATATAAAAACCAATTATTTCTATCAATCACTTGAATCAAAAACACAAGAAAGAAATTTTATTAAATCATAAAAGCTTCAAATTAAAAATGTGTTTCAATACACAAAGACCAAATTAAAACTCGAAAGAAAAAAAATCAAATTATTTAACACACATTTCATAAGTTTTGAATCATTAATATTCGCCATAGAGAAAGTTTTTCAAAAATTCACCCATTCTTACCTCGATCCAAAAGTGCCAGAATTTCTTCAACTTTCATTGCAATCCTGGAAATCTTCACTAAACACTTGCGCCTCTTAATTTCACTATAAAGAGAAAAGGAAATAAAATAAATTATACTATGACTGTACCAATAAAAGCAATGTATACAACCATGACAGTTTAAAAAAAACTTAAGAGTTAGTTTTTAAATTATTATAGCAAATGTTGCAAATATAATATTATCTCCTTTATTGAAAATGCAATACCATTTTATACTACAAACATTTTCAAAGTATTCCTTAAAATGAAAACTATAAGGAATCAAGCTATTAATATACAAAATAAGAATGATGTTGATTTGCGTTTTGCCGTTTATCGCCAAGTCAGATACAACAATCAGGGTTACCAAAAAATCCTTGTCACCAATACTCAAATCCCGTTGTACCAAAGACTTAGAAATTAAGCCCTGAGGGGGCAATTGGATTAAGAAATTTTTAAAAATATTTGTGTTTTCTATATAAGCACAAAGAAAATTCTTTATTACCTATTATTAAAACCAAGCAAGAGAGCAAATCTAATCCAGATGCACAAAGATTGCTTGTGTGAAAACTACACAACCTGTATTCTATTTTTAAAGCGAACCCTCGGGAAAAATATAATCATGTATTCTATTTATAAAAAGAAAAATGCTTATTTTATATTATTAAAGCCAAGCAAGAAAACAGATTTAAACCAGATGCACAGATTCATCAATTACTTCTATATTTTGAAAACTTGAAACATAAAACTGAGAGACGGTATTTTCAAGTGTGAACTCAATAATCCTGCATGACGAAAAACGGCCTTGAAATGCACAATACACTCTTCACTGCTCTGTTGGCGATATTCCATTATAATTTTTTTTAAATTTCGTGCCAAAATTCCTGTAGTTTTTCAAGCCGAAAAATGATCTTTTGGTGCAGTTTGGACATTTGTTACCGAAATATTTCTCACAAATTAATTTTTACTGTTACAACATTGAAACATTCAGAATAACATCTAGAAACATTTTAACACGCTTGAAAAATATAAATACGATGCTAATAACTAATATAGTATTTTTATAAACCAATTTAAATTGCAAGAAAAATGTCCCATCCCTCCCTCATGTGAGGGAGGGATGAGACACTTTTTTTTAAAGAAAAAATTCACTCATAATTCCCACAAATATTATGACAAAATTAAAAAAGACAGTTTTTTACTCTTCTACCAAGGGTTTAAATGTGTATAATAACATTTATTTTATCTCGCATATTTTGAAAAATCTGAATGAAATGAAAAATATACCAGTACATGAATAGTTAAGCCGGCCATCTTTCGTGGATGTAGTACTAAGAAGTGGAGCATGTGGGTACTAGACAAAGTTAAGAATACACTTTAGAATCTGGCATTGTTATACATATAGTCTCCCCAACCGAATTTTCATTCATATATTTTTAAAATACTAAATGCAAGCACATTTTAAAAATTCAGTAGACATCATTTGAATATTAAATTTTTTTTGAATAATTTGTAGATGATCGATACAAAAGTATTAAAATATTTTAAACCCAGGGATGAGAGTGATCAGAGAGCAAAAAGGAGGAAATCCAAAAAAAATTCAAAAGAGCTCGCGGATGGAATACACAAAAATTCAACAACAAAATATGCAGGAAGGATGATTCAATAATTTTAAAGATATAATGAAATTTCTCATACTATAAAAGAATTACACTTCAAATATTAGGAGCTGGTGTAGTAACCTGTGAGGAAAGGGGAGCTAAGAGGGAAAATATTTTGTTTAGACATGAGGAAAAGTATACCTTTTGCAGGAAAAACTGGTGCAGATCAGAAAAATGAGGATCCTTGAAAAAGGGACAAAAAGAAGGAAAATGTTACAAAAAAAACAAAAAAGGAGGAAATCCTTCAAAAGGAGGAAAACTGTCTTCCCTGTAAACCACTTGTGATACATTCTATATGAAAGTTACTGTTACTGTTAGTATTTAAAAATGATTTTAATACTAAATCAACGTTTTAAATTAAAACATTTCTGTAAAATTTTAATTGATATACAATATTATAAACTCCAAAGTAGTTCTTGTGAGGGACTGTATCTGTATAGTTTTAAGAGCAAATTAATAGTGTCAATATTATGTTTAGGCATAATATTATGCAGTCTGTTTTATTAGATCCGAGACTATATTTTGGATACTTAGCGAAAAAATTGCCAATGCGGTCCGATATAATAACTGCTTCATTATTTTACCAATGTAGGGAGCAGAACCATCTATATCTCATTCTTTAATTTATGGACTTTTGTTTCATTAAATTGATGACAATTCAATCATTTAGAAATATCTCATTTTAAGTAACTAAGAAAATAATAAATAAAAATAAATGGTCATGACAATCAAATAAAACTCGGATAAATTTTAGAACAATTAGTAAGTTAAGTCATTAACAATGAAGACTGTACTTACAGCCCTGAAATACTATTAACCGGTCTTTGCTTTGCAATATTTCTGCACAAGTATTAAGCATGTGGCCCACTGGCCAACGTTGTCGGCATACTAGAAAGATGGGAAAAAACATATTAGAAAAACATAAATCAACTGTTGAGAACCTATAGTAGAACAAAAAATATAATATTGGCTAAACAAATTAAAAGCACACAGGAAAAGGAGGAAGAAAAAAAAACAACATATGAATGTACATCTGCACAAAAGCAGCAAAATGCAACATTTTGGCACTAGATACTATATCAAAATTAAAGTATAAATTTTTTTAATAATGTCTCACTGATCACTTCATCTGATGGAGTTTTGGTTATGGAGGAATCTGAGAATTTGCTGAGAGAAAATGTGTGTGAACATAAACGAGCAATTTCTTGACGCACCTAAGCCTCACAATCCACAAAATTGCAGCAAAAAAATATAAAATGTATATAAAAAAAAAAGAAATAATAAACACACACCATAAGAAATTTTCAAGTTGTGTTATTTAACGGAAAATCAGTAATTTGTGAAAAAGGTCTTTATTATAAAAAGTATAGTAATAAAAATACTTTAGGTATCAACAACATGAGCACGATTAATATAATTTATTGCAGTTTCAAATTATTAAAAAATATTTTAATTTTTACTCCAGGATAATATTTTATAAATTAAAGGCACTTAAATTCTTTATATAGCATTTTTGAAAAAAGAAAATGCTTTAAAACACATTTCTAACACTTATTGGTAAAGTTGAGCGATCTCTTTATTTCATATCTGTAACCAAGGTAACAGGCACATAGATACAAAATAAATGTCATTAAATTCTTGCAGGTGCCAGTATTGAACTATTTTAGGTACTTACGTACTTAACCTCCGACCTTTTCGTTGTAGTGGAAATTTTACCAATTGTTGAATTTTTTTCCTGTTACCAAAATGACAATTTCTTTTAAAAATTTATTAAGTGTTTGGCCATGATGTCATTCCTAATTAAATGTGAATTCTTGTATAGATTTTGTTTACTACAATTGGTTGACTATGTTTGGTTAACTTTTTGTTACGATTGAAGAGTAGACGGTTCAATACGTATGATCCCAAAAGATATATTAAATTGTCTGCCTTTGACAACTTTAAATTATTAAATTTTTATTATAAATTAAATTTTTATTATAAATTAAATTTTTATTATAAATTAAATTATTTAATTTTAAAAAATATTGGAATTTTTTTACACAAAGTTCAATTTACTGCAATCCATAAGTATTTTTGCATTCAATGACAATAAAGATATTTACAATATTAATATCAATAGTAAATTTATTCCGATTTCCTAAAAAGTTGTCAACAAGAAATGAATTCATCAATTGGCAAGATTCCCTTTACGACAAAAAGGTAGGTGGTTAAGTACACAAGTACCCTGTTTTGATAAAGAAATCAGATGCAAAGAACAAGCTAAAGATTGTTTATGAGATTAAAAATTTAAGAATAATTTTATCAAAGTTTTGTACTTGACAGAGAAATGGTTGAGATGAGCATTTCCCATCAGTAGAACGCAATAGAATGAGAATTATCAATATTAATGGAATCTTTAATATATGAATCCAAAGGAAAATGTCATCACAAAACTATCATTTTATCACAGCTGTGAATGAGAATAATAGATAACTTACTTTGATATCTCTAGGTATTAATGAAATATAAACGGCCTAACAAATTGCAAAACATCTTAAAACAATAAACATTATAAATGATAGGCACCTTTCATTTTATTTTTGATATGTATATTTTTTAAAATGCCTTTTAGGAAATTTATATTTTGAAATAAATATGATTGTATGTAAATGCTTCGAAACTGGATTTATTATAAAAGGAAGGATTCTTTGCATAAAATTTCAATATGGATAGTAAACTAATTACGAAACCAGAAATTATTAGAAAAATAATTTTTTCTTACATTCTCTTTATACGTCTTATAATAAATACCTCCAAGAAGTCTAACTTATTAGTCCAATCTTTTTTTTTTTTTTAATTATAAAAATTTTGAATACATAAAAGATATAGTTGTAGTAAAGAACATTTCTTTGGCACGATTTTATTTGGCATTTTTTTCCCCAGATAAATGCTGTTTCTGGCAATGGGTTCTATTTTAATTTAGTTTATTATTTATATTTTATTTTAGTTAGTGTTTCAGAATTTTGGCAAATTTTCTAAATGCCAAACGAAAAAAATTGCCAAATGTCCTACGTTCCCAAAAAAATTCTATAATTGAAATTATTACTAATATTTTATTAGAACTCAATTTCAAAATCAAATTTTATTCTTTAGTCATAAATCCCAATTTTAATATGTTCCAGAATTTAAATTCTTAGATCTGCGAACATTTTTAAATCATTATTGGTCTTTTTTAAAATGAATGTTCAAGAAAAATGTCTTCCAAGAAATCTAATTAACAGTACAAAAGGTATAATGGCCACATAATACGTTTGGCTTTGCCAATCTAATCTTCTTACAAATTTTTTGGTACTTACGTATTAACGTCACCGCAGCTACAGATTTGGCGGTTTTTAAGTGCTGCCAATAAAGAGCAACCTTGTTGTTCACATGGGCACGCAGTTATTTAAGTGTTTTATTTTATGATTTGTCGCAAAAATTTTAGGTGTAGATTGGCGGCACTTAAAAAACGCCAAATCTGTAGCTGCGGTGGCGTTAATATGTACCTTTTCTTCACAGGGTTGGCATGGTTTAAACCAATTGGTTTAAGCAAAGCGGTTTTTTTTCTATAAAAATGTTTTTTAAAGAACAATTTCAAATTGTTTTTTTATTCTAAAAAAAACAAGTGGTTTTTTTAAAGAATAATTTCAAATTGTATTTTTATTTACTTATAATTAGACGCATTAAATTATTTGATGTTGTAAATAACTCCTAGTTTTAACCAAAAGTTTTCCATATCAACGATATTTTTTTCAAAAGAAATTTATCGAAAATGTAATAGTTATGGAATGATGGTAAATGCAAGAAAGTTAAGGGTAAACAAATACCACCAAAGAGTAGGATAATTTTCCAGAGTAAAAATTAAATTTTTCAGGTTTCAGGGGGGATTTCTCTTATTTTCCTGAGATTTCCAGGTTTTCCCTGTTCTCCTTGATGCGTATAAACCCTGTTTTCAAATTCATGCTTGCAAGTGAAAAAGCAAGGCACTAATGACATTAAATGAGAGAACACGAAAAACAAGTAAAAATATAAAAGTTAATGCATTGAAGCCAGTATCAATTATAATAATTTCTGTTAAATAGCATGAATAGAAATGATATGACATAGGATAAAAAAAAATGCCTTTTTAATTTTTTAGCACATAGACACAAATAGATATTTAATATAAAAGCCGTGTCTTTCATCTTTAGGTTGGTTAACACAGCAAAAACGATTGAGTTTTAGAAAATATCTCAAATTAAAAATACCATCAGGTCAATTACAGGGGACGCAGTGAGTTTTCTAAAAGATTTATTCTAGAGAAGAGTTTCTAAAGATTAGCCTTAGGAATAAATATAAAAAATAAATGAACATTTTAGGGAAAAATCCAAAAACTTTGGGAATAATTTCAAGAATTAGGAATAATTTCAAAAAAATTTAGGGATATTTCTTTAAAAGCTGACACAAATATTCTTTTCAAAGCTTATTTCAATACTGCCAAAAAATCTGTCGATTTAAAAAAAATTAACTCAAACAACTTTTTAGCAAAACAGTTATATAATCAAACAATTATACTATTTTGGCAAGCATGCAAATTTAATTAAATCCAATTATTTAATTTTTACGCAACATTCAAAGCACTTCAAAAAGAATATTGTATCAACTTTAAACTAAGATGAGTTTAGCTACAATTTAAGATAGTTTGTCAATACATAAAATTTTAATTGGTACTCTTCCGTTATCCGGGTGCAAATGTCGCCAACCAAACGCGCGGCGTCGCCAAGCGAAGCGAATGACAAAGCAGTCAACAGAATAAAAGTCGAAAGTGTTCAATTATACACAAATATAAAAATATTATTTAATAGTATTAGTAGGCAAAACAAGTTAAACTATAAACAGATATTAATGAATTGTAAACAAAACAGTTTTACCCAAAAAGAATGCTTATTGTTTTTTCCAGAATACGGTGATGTCCTTGAGAATTTGTTGGAATGTTCGTCCCAAACGAACTTTCCTCTTATGGTTATACGAAGATATTTGGCGAAATTCTACATTATTTGGCAATTTATCGCTTGCGCCCAGAAAACGGAAGAGTACCTTTTAATTATTAAAATTCAAGAAAATGTTTTTCGTCTGGAGAAATATCAGGTTTTTTTGCGGGTTTTGGAGTAAAATGGGAGAATTTTCAGTGTTTTCAATTTTTCTTAGGAAAAAGTCAAAAATTGTAAGTACAATTGAAAATATTTTAGGTGAGAACAAAAATTTAAGGAGTATTAGGATTTTTAGGGCGAATGCCAAGACTCAAGTTGTCTTTTCTGCCATTCGTCAAACACAAGCCATCCCCCACTACTGCAATTAAATCAAACTACCAAGAAAAAATTAACAACATTTATTTTATAGAATGCATTCTCCAGAAAACACAAAAACAATTTGGTTCTTTTAAGAGAAAATTAATCTAGTATCGAATGGACGGGCTATTCTATTCTTTAGGCTTAGCTATCATTAGCGAAATCTCACTTAGTCTCCTAAATAAAGTATAATTTCGACATGATGTAATCTAGCATAGTTTAGAAGGTAGGTTTTTTAGTGAATAAAAATACATAATTCGTAAGAAATTTTACCTCTATAAAGAAGGAAATCTCACACACAATATAATCAACACACAAAAGAATAAACCGAAACTTTCAATGCGCCGCGGTCGCTGGCTTGCAGGGCATGATGCCAACACAAAGTAAAATGAAATAATTGATAATTTAATGTTGTTCATTGATAAATTAATGTTTAATCCTAAGCTGTTGTCTAATTTTCTTTTAATAATTTTTATGTATAGAACATTTTAACATTTTTAATTTCAATAATTGATTTTTTGCGTGATGTAATTTTGTGAAACGTTCTAGATAATCACAATACACTTAAAAATAGTTTCTAATTTTCAAATTTCCATTTTACAATCACAATATGCATATTATTCTTCAAGCATAGTAGCAATATAGTATTGAACCTAATAATGCATAAGCTCCAACATCAATTGACTGTTTGAATCAAGTTTTGGCTCGAAACCAGTAAGTACTTAGCATGTTGTTTTTCTTGTGAACGCCTAGCCAACCTTTTTACAGTGGAAAAGGATCAACACGATCGGGCAAAATAACATTTGCTACTAAAATAAAACCAAGTGTTTGCATAAAAAATGGCATTCTATTCTAATCTTCCACACTTTTCGTTTTTGATATAAGACATTTCACCCAGTTCTTTACCTTCAAGCAAATCCTTTGCATTGTATAGAAATTAACCTTTACGCAATATTTTTATAAAATTACAAAAGACTACACAGAAAAACATTTATTTTTATTTTCCCAAATTACTCTAGGATTCATTGACTAGTTAAAGACACACGGATACTTTGACCTCTCGGTTAAGATTAAATGTACGGTCACGCTTGGCGATTTTTTGAATGTTGGTGATTCGGCGCCGGATGTGGCGACCCGTCACCAAGATTTTCAAATAACCCTAGTGACCGTTTGATTTTGGCAACACGGCATGTTTTGACGGCATTTTGGATTTGGTGACACAACATTTGGCGATTTTATTTTAAAAAGTCACCTAGAGGGATCGTACAGTAAATCTTAACCGACCTCTCAATAGATCTAACACAATGATGTGGGTTTATTATGTTTTCAAGGCGGGAAAAATATTTGAGAATTGACTCTCCCCCCCCCCCCCCTCCCATAATCCCTATTCCTTAAGTGATTAGATGGATATCCCATGTAAAAACATAAATGAAGCTGCGAATAACGGACCACCTATCCTTTTGTAATACAGGGCTATTCCTAGTTGACGTGTCAATAACGCCAAACCAATTTGGCGTCTTTTTGTATGCGATAAAGTTTCACATTTGGCAACCCTTTTATTGCCTCAAACTTTGTTCAAATTTAATAATATTTTAAATAATTGGATTTTTTTGCACCCAAAGGAACTGCATTAATATTCTATACTTTCACCCCTGGAGTTAAATATGTTAGTATATTGCTCGTCCTGATTTTTTGCGAAGATTTTTTTATAACTTTTTTTAAAAAAACAAGCTGTTTGAGCGAGTTAAGTTAAAATAATTGTGGACTGTATTCATTATTTAATTTTTTAATTACTAAATGACGAGCCATAGTTTGGCTAGTGTCAATACAAAGCGCTTCTAAAAATAGAAGACTGCAGTTTCAAGAACAACCACGCAGGGTTGCCGGAGAAAAAAAGTTCGCCAAGGCGCCAAGAGCAGTGGAGATTCAGCCAAGGGAAAAGAGAAGTGCAGAACATCCCGGCGGGCGTTGAAATATAGAGATATTTCAAGGAAAATACAATTTTTTTTAAATAATATATACATAAGGTATATGCAATGATACAAAGAGTAAATACAACTACTATAAAATTAGTATAAGCAAAAGTACAAAAATATGTCTTTAAACAAAATAGAAAATAAAGTTTAATAAAAGACAATTAAAGGGCAGGTGCATCAGTATTATCACTTATAGGCAAAATGCAAATTTTTGTAATAGCTCTTCTAAATTGCCCAGTAGGCGTCTTTAGATCAACAACTCTAACATTGTTGTCAGCTCCTGGAATGACATTTATGATTCTGGCCAATGGCCATTTTCCAACAGGTAGGTTTGAGTCCTTAAGAATCACCATCATTCCCTTTTTAACATTTTGTTTTTTGAACAACCATTTACTGCGTTGTTGCAAGTGACTTAAATAGCTGTTTCTCCAAAATTTCCAAACTGACTGTACCATTTTTTGAAGCCTTTCCCTTTTATTCAATAAGTTTTCATTTTTATCAATCAAATTTGGCTCCGGAAGAGAATTGATTGGTCTACCTATTAAAAAATGTCCAGGAGTTAACACCTGAAAGTCGTCGGTATCAATGGATAAAGGAGTTAATGGGCGTGAGTTCAGGATGCCTTCGATTTGTATCATTATGGTATTAAACTCCTCCAAAGTTAATTTTGAATTACCGACTACTCTCTTAAGGTGGTACTTGAATGATTTAACCCCAGCCTCCCAGAGCCCACCGTGATTCGGACCTCTGGGAATAATAAACTTCCAATCAATTCGCTCTGAATTCAAAAAATGTACAACTTCTTCACTATTAACAAACAATTTCTGTAACCTTTTTAATTCTGCACTAGCTCCTGTTAGGTTCGTCCCGTTATCACTAAATATTTTATAGCTTTTACCCCTACGAGAGAAGAACCTTTTTAAGGTTGCAATTAAGGCTTGAGATGTTAAGTCAAAAATAAATTCTAAATGCACAGCCTTAGTGGCCATACAAACAAATATTGCAACATAAATCTTTTGCAATGTGCCCTTTCTTTGGCCCTTATATTTAATTTGAAAGGGGCCGCACAAGTCGATTCCAACATTAGAAAACGGGGGGTTACCAACGACTCTTTCAGTGGGAAGATCTCCCATAAGCTGGCTTGCAGCAATTGGTTTCATCTTAAAACATGGTACACATTCATAAACAACTTTCCTAGCTGTATTTCTACCACCAAGTGGCCAATATTTCTGACGAATTGTGTTTAATAAGGCCTGTGGTCCGACATGAAAGTCGCGCTTATGATAGTATTGGAAAATTAGTTTTACTAATTTAGAACCCGAGGGCAAAACTATGGGATGTTTATGGTTAAAGCTTACATCCGAATTATCTAAACGTCCACCCACTCTGATTACTTCATGACTATCTAAATAAGGGTGTAAGAAACGTAGTTTGCTTTTTACTGGAACTGAATTTCCCTTCTTTAGAGAAGCAAGCTCTGGTAGAAAATGCTCCAACTGAAGGTTCTTAATTAAGACCATTTCAGCATCTCCAAATTCCTCTCTTGTGAGAGGGCCAGTCTGGCGTTGAATATTATTTTTATGACAATTATTAAAAAATCTGAACACATATGCAAGTATTCTAATCAGTTTACAATAGTTATTAGATCTTTCAATTAAAGAATCAAAAAAGGATATACTGTAAGATGAGAGGGTCATCTTTGGGGGAACCTTAAGCTCTTCAAGGAATTGCTGCTCTGTAGGGTGATGGACAGCAGGTTCCGGACAGGGGGGCATCTCCGGTCCATTCCACCATAGCTCATTGGAGGACAAAGCTGGAGCATCCAGCCCTCTGGAAATAGAGTCTGCAGGATTAGATGAGGAGGTGATGTGCAGCCATTGGAAGTCTGAGGTTAGCTGCTGTATCTGAGCAACCCTGTTGCTCGTGAAGGTCTTCAGAAGATGTGGGGAGGTCCTAATCCATGCCATGGCAATCGTGGAGTCGGAGAAGAGCTGCACACAATCAAATTTGTGCTTGAAGGCTTGAATAACCTTCTGCACGAGCTTGGAGAGCAGAAGGCAAGCGGACAATTCTGCTCGAGGGATTGTCAATGGGGTCCGAAGGGAAGATACACGACTTTTGCTGCACAGAAGGCGACTGGAGCGATTACCAGTATCCGTGATGGTGTGTATATACACGCAGCATCCATACGCTTTTGAAGACGCGTCCGCAAATCCTACCAAGGAAATTGATGTGAAATAAAGGGGCAGGACACAACGGGGCACCTTAATATGTTGTATTTGTGGTAAAGTCTCTACGAAATTCTGCCACTGTACTGCAAGTTCTGAAGGGAGTGGTTGATCCCAGTCCAACTTGTGAAGCCACAGCTGTTGCATAAAAATTTTTGCCCTTGTAATAACTGGGCCGAGGAGGCCAAGGGGATCAAATATTCTGGAAATTTGGGACAGAACTTCTCTTTTCGTTATGGTAGAATTTGAATTAAAGGATACCTTATAGGTAAATAAGTCATTAGAACTGTTCCATAATAGACCTAAAGTTTTAACGGTAATTTCATCCGAGTTCCTATCGAAAGGAAAAATAGGGTCACTTGTGTGTCCTTTGTTGGATTGCCATTTGTGTAGGGTCATACCTCCTCTTTGAAGGAGATGTGTCAGTTCTGTTTGAAGTGTTTCGAACTCGTGTGGGTCGGAAGAGCCCGACAGACAGTCATCCATGTAAAAGTCCTGTAGGACAACACTTGAAGCGAGAGGAAAATCATCCTTCTCATCTAATGCAATTTGTTTTAAGACTCTTGTGGCAAGAAAAGGTGCGCTGGCAGTGCCATATGTCACCGTTTTAAGCTGGTAAGTCTTAATAGGAGCGGACTTACTCTCTTTCCAAAGAATCTTTTGGAACTTAGTTTGGGAGGGAGCTACTTCAACTTGTCTGAACATTTGTTTCACATCTGAAGTGAAGGCGTAGGTGTGTTTTCTAAATCGTATGAGTATAGAAAACAAATCATCTTGTATAACTCCACCCTTAGAAAGTAGATCATTCAAAGAATATTTACTTGTAGTTTTGGCACTTGCGTCAAATACTACCCTCAACTTTGTGGTTTGACTTGTTGGTTTTAAGATACCATGATGGGGTAAATAATAACCATCTTCGAAGTAAGCATCTTCTGGTACCTGTACCATATGACCCAAAGCTTCGTATTCATTTAAAAATTCAGAATAGAGTGCCTTCATGATGGGGTCAGTTTCTAGCCTATTCCATAAGCGATCTAACCTTTTAGATGCCATCTGTTTTGAGCCGCCCAGCAAGTCTTCCGACATACCTGGTTTAAATGGCAACTCGACTACATATCTCCCATCGGGTTTACGGGAATGAGTGTTTTGGAAATGATCGTTACAGTATTTCAGTTCGTCGCTGTCGCAAATGTTATTGTCATCAAGGGAGTTCTCAGTTTCCCAAAACGAAGTCAAGGTTTTATTGAGAGATTCCAGGGTAGTAGCAAGAAAACAGCGATTAACGGAGAAAGGGCTATCATGTTGAACACTTCCTGACACTAAGTAACCAAAACAACTTGGCTGCAGGAATAGGTTTTCAGTCAATTTAATTTTGCCTTCCCTTAATAAATCGTAGAAAAGTTCGGCACCTAATAATAAATCAACCTTTTGAGCCAAAAAGAACTTAGGATCAGCCAAAACAATATTCTTAGGGATGTTTAAGTTTGAAATATTTAAGTTTCTAAACGGCATGGCGTTTGCTATTTTGGGTACAATGAGAAGTTTTAAGTTCCAGTGACAGTTATTATCCTGATTCGAAATATTGGCAGAAACTTGAGAAACTACACGAAATGGTTTATCGTTTAAACCACAAATGGGGACGTCAGTTTTTTCTTTTTTCAAACCCAGAAATTGGGCAGCATCAGCAGAAAGAAAGCTGGATTCACTAGCTGAGTCAAGGATCGCGCGGACGGCAATACGTTGACCTTTAGAATTCTTAATGTAACAGACAGCTGTATTGATAAGGACGTTTTTCTCACCCTTTGCAAAAAAGGATAATTGAGTGTCTGACACTAAATGATCATTCATATTTGGTTGATCTGAAATTGGCGTTTGAAATTCAGCTTGTGTAGTGGGTGAATAAGTTTCTTTTAAATTATTGCTTTCAGCTTGTGCTGAGAACTTGTGTAGCAAAGTGTGGTGAGTGGCACGAGAACAAGCTTTACATGTGCCTTTTGACTGGCAAGATATATTTTTGTCATATTTGTGGGACAAACATTTCATGCACACTTTATGCTGTTTGCAGAAATCAAAACGATCCTCTAATTTCATTTCCTTGAATTTTGTGCATAAATAAAGTGGATGAGGCTGGTGACATAAAGGGCAGTCTTTAGAATTTTTGTTAGATTTTACAAAAAATGTTTTAGACCTTTCAAGCGTGTTTGGTTTGGAATTTCTGGCAATGCTACCAAGTATTGAAATTCTTCTTTCAATAAACAAAATAAAGTCATCAAAATTGGGGACATCGTTAGTGGTTAATGAAGCTTCGTAATTTTTTCTAGTGTCTCTATCCAATTTGCTTAACAACACATTCAAAAGTAATGCATTCGACAGTTTATCCCTCTCAAATTTCAAAACTGAAAGTGCTCTTAGATTTCGTTTGACGCAATCAACCAAGTTTCTGAGCTCCCTTTCTGACTCATGTTTCATCGGTTCAAGATTTAATATGCATCGAATATGCGTATCTATAACTAAACGTTTGTTTTCATATCTCTTATCCAGTGCTTCTAATAACGACCCATAAGAATCATCCATAGTTTCAATACATTTAGAGTCGCCACGTAGCGCACCGCGCAAATAATATAGCTTATCCATGTCCGAGAGGGACGGATTTTGGTCAATTAAATTGACAAACTGCGCTTTGAAAAACGTGTATTCTTCAATTTTCCCGCTAAAAATGGGAAGAGGAATTTCCGGTAGTTTCAGTTTCGAAACCACATTGGCTGACTGCGAATGGTCGTCAACCAAAGTTTTCGAACAGTCAGTTTTGTTTTCAGAAGTTTTATCAATATTTGTTTTTCTTAATTTATTTAAAGAGGTAGAGATTCTTACCTCCAAAGCCCGGATTTCATCGTCTATATCCGTCAATGATTTCTCAGTAGTATCGAATTCACCTTCGGGTGTTGATGCGTAGTAATCCATCTTTAAATCTTCAAATTTCTTCTCAAGTTTGTTGAGCTGGTCTTGATGAGCCAATAACATTTCATTGTCGATAGACTCGACATCCTCCATAGCCTTGGACAGCTTAGTCAGCTGACCCTTGACATTGCCGCGCCGGCGATGTAGAACGACCAAATTCGTCATATTAAAAAAAAATAGTTTCGGTTGCTAAAGTTAAAAATAAATAAATTCAGAATCATTCGCGGGTGACCCCGGTTCGCTAGGACCAAAATGTTTGAGCGAGTTAAGTTAAAATAATTGTGGACTGTATTCATTATTTAATTTTTTAATTACTAAATGACGAGCCATAGTTTGGCTAGTGTCAATACAAAGCGCTTCTAAAAATAGAAGACTGCAGTTTCAAGAACAACCACGCAGGGTTGCCGGAGAAAAAAAGTTCGCCAAGGCGCCAAGAGCAGTGGAGATTCAGCCAAGGGAAAAGAGAAGTGCAGAACACAAGCTATGTGAAATTTCAAACCTTTGGAATGTTTTCATTTTTAGGCCAGAAACTATTTTGACATCGAATTTAGTCCAATATGATGTTACTGAGCGAAAACATTTTGAAACTTTTTTTTACTAGTACAGATTAATGGACCCATTCTACTAAAATGCCAACATTCTACAATTTCAGTTTTAGACGTTTTTTTTTCAGTTATGTACTTTTAATAACGCCTGCAAATGACAATATCTCATTTCACAATATCCTCAAAATTTGTTGAATAGTAATTAATTTTAAATAATTTAATACTTTTTTACAAGTAGAATTGCCCCAATGTTTTACAATTTCTCATTATACTTTGATGTTATTGTAAGAAAATAACAGAAGACTAGGGGGCTCCGCCCCCTGCTCGCTGGCGCTCGCCAACCCCCTGGATAGCATTTGCAATCCCCTTGGCTCACTTTGCTCTCCTCAAAGTAAAGCATTTAAAATATGCCCTAGCAAAATGCTATTTCAGCTGCATAATGCCATGAAATTGAAAACGTTTTGTTATTTATGAAGAGCCAGAATACTTGCCACGTCATTATCCTACTGCTGTCGAGACGCGTTAAGCAGGAATAGTGTGGCAACGTAGTAGAAAATTCTTGGAAAACAACAAATACATACAGTATCGCACATATATTTCAAAAAGATCGGTTGTATCATGGAACAGTTAAAATTTACGCGCTGGTTTCGTATGAAGCGCCAAAATAACTGTTTTATCGAATGTTCTTAACAAAGCAATCATGTTCGCATAATCTTTTTTGTGATACTTACAAAATAAAATAAAACAGTGAAAGGCCAATTATTCGGCATTCAATCAACCAGAATTTTTTGAAAATCAAATTTGGCGAGAAAATTAGCCCTATTTCGCCAAAAGTTTTTTTAATTTCATACAAGATTTTGAAGTTGAGTGGGTGGTTTTATTCATTATTTTGATAGTTTTCAATTCGTAATAGCTGAATTTGCACTGATTAGAAATGAATATAAGTTTATAGGCACAATGTCTCTTAACGACTTTTCGAAAGTTCGCGATTTAGCGCTGAATGCAACCCGGCGACCTCCGGAACATGTTCCAGCAGATAACTTTTCCGAAAAGTCTGGTTTATCCGGAATTCTAATGCAAAAGAAATGTACGCATCTTGGATCTATTTATTCTTGCATCATCGTAACTATTTAATCAATACGTTTAAAATAGGCAGTAATTTCTATCTGTAGACGGCAATAAATAAATTAAAAAAAAATAGCAAATCTAAGTTGTTTCTGTTGCCAGATGTATTAGTCAAATTTCAAACGATATATTGTGATTGGCTGGATTGCTGAGTATGGAAATTCGTGCATAAAGTACATTTAGAAGATTTGTGATTGAATGTTTGAAGTCGTTACCATTCTGCTCACAGAAATACAGCCGAATTTGGACGTTACGCAAGAGAATTATATATATAGATTTTATTCAATCAACACACGTCAAGGCAACTTGTTCTACACTAGGTAAAACCCCGTAGATACACAAGATCATGTGGTTACGGTGTTGCCACACGATAGCATCTTACAATTAAAGTTCACGTTCGGCGCTAACTCGGTTCATTTTTCTTCTCGAGATCCAACAGTTGTAATAAAACTTGTCCAAAAATTTTTCATAATTTTATTATGATAAGTTTCACTTAGAAAAAATCGGTTAAGATTTACTGTACCCTTGTCAACTTTTTGAAAGTTGTAGATTCGGACCTGAGAATGGCAACCCGTCGCCAAGGTTTTCGGCTAACCCTAGTGACAGTTTGGATTTAGCAACACGTTGTATTTTGACGCCATTTTGGATTTGACGGCACTGCCTTTTGACGTCGTTTTCGATATGGCGATTTTTTTTTAAAGTCGCCAAGGGGGACCGTACAGTAAATCTTAACCGAGAAATCAAGTTATATGAAATTTCAATTGTTTGACTTTTGATAAGATTTCATTTTAAAGCCAGAAACTCTTTTAACACCGAATGCAAGCCTAAATCATGTTGATAGAACACTTAAACCAATTTTAATTTTTTTTTTTTTTTTTTTTAAATTTGACTAATACAGATTAATGGGCCCTATCACTGCATATCCAATTTCTCCACCGTTCTATAATTTCAGTTTAAATATATATTTATATTAAAACCTGCGAATGGCAACATTCTGCTATGGTAAGTTATCTGAGTGTGTTTAAGTGAGTTTTTGTGCATTTGCAATTTTAGCCAATTTAATGTAAAAACTAGGAGTGTGGAACATCGCACAACTCTCAATTACACTATATAATATCGGTCATTGCAGTAAAATTTAACAAGGTGTTACTTACCATTTCCTTATTTTCATTCATTTAAATAAAAATAGTCAGTTTGGCGATATTTTTGACAGTAATTTTTACACAAACAAAAACTAAACAAAAAAAAAAAAAAAAAAAAAAATGACAAAAGGGTAAATTTGGTGATTTTATTCGATCGACATTACAATGTCCTTGCTTGTGCATGAAACGCAAAAAAAAAAAATCGTTGATGGGCGATGCTCGAGAGCAGAGAGCTCTGTGTTAAAGGCATTCGTTTTTAAACTTTTTACGCTTTTATCGCATTTTTATGAGAATTTCGGAGGTGGGAATGTTTAGAACACCTTCAAAGGCAAGCAATTTTGAACAAAATCGTTTGATCCGTTTTTTTAATAATTGCTGAAAAACATGATTTTTTCAGTGGCACCTTATGCTCATGCACGATTTTGACAAAAACCTTAATGGTAGGTCCTTAGGCCATCACCAACCTGCACACCAAATTTGAGCATAGTAGGTTTAATTGTTCGGCAGTTATGCTGACCACATACACACAGACAGACATTTTTTCTAGATCCCATTTTTGAAATCAGGATGTTCCAAAAAGGGGAGAAATGCAAAAAATCGATTTTTTTTTTTTTACCGAATACTATACTTTCATTACCCTATGTATTCACATGGATAATTGAAAGTAATAATATTGTTGCGTGGACGGGTTCGAAAGATTTGAAGCCAAAGCAGATCAAAACTTGCAAAAATTTATTTCAATATAACTCTTCACAGTTCTCTTACAGCTCCAGAACTTCTCGTTCTAGTAGACACAATACAGCTCTTTTCACAACAATAGAGTACAAAACAGCAGTTAAAAACTTGACAACACAACTGCTAAAATCGCTGCAAAAGACAATGCAATACAGTTCGCTTTAGAACTACTCTGAATGCTCACTGAGACTCAGTATCTCAACTCAGTAATTCCAGTCAACTAACTGCCTCAACTAACTCGGGTTTATATAGGGGAGACTTCTAGAGGTTGATATTTGGAGGACTTTTCAGATCGTAGTCGAAAAGTCATATGCATGTACATGGGGACCGAAAATGTCGCCAAATGGTCGTCAAGTTTGACGACATTTAACGACAAAAATTAGTCGCCAAAACCGTCGCCAGCTTGACTCTATCTCGCCAATTTGGTGAGATTGCCATTACCATAATGTTAAATGCCCTGCTCCTTGTAAAACTCGCTTCCCAGCGTTAACTCTATAAAACTCGTTATCAAGCATTAAGACCCATATTGTAGGGAAGCCAACTTAAGACGAACTATTGCACTGCCTTATGCGAAATGTACATAAATTTTCCTATTTACAAAATTAACACTACGAAATATTTACAAATATACAAAAATTCGTAACAATATTATTCACTCCGAATAATGGCCTGAATCATATTATATGTGAAAATATTAGTTACAGAAAAGAAAAAATTTCAAAAGTTTAATTCTTGAAATTTTTTTTTTTTTTTTTCCATATTATTTTCTAATGAGCCAATTTTACCATAGGACTAATTTCACTGTCGCTCTATAATTTTGATTCAAGACTTTAATCTATGTTACAATTAAAAGCAGCAAATATCAACATTTTACAGTGCTAGTTTTGTTTGTACATAAAGCGCCTGACTGTAGAAATTTCATAAAATTTTAAAAATTTGAATTTTTTTTCAACAGTGAATAAATTGTACCAATGTCCAATAATTTCGGCCTGTAGTATTTCTTTTGTAAATATCGTCAGCCCGTGTTATTAATGTTATGTTTTTCTCGTTTCTTTTGTAAATATCGTCTGTGCTCGTTATTAATGAGAAACTTGCACAAGTGAGGAAAATGAATATTTTTGTTTTTTCTAGTGTTATCCAACGAATATATTTGAGCAGTGCAATTATTTTTTTATCTTTATGCTTTCAATTAATCAAAAATCGAGTTTGAAATTGGCCGAAATCAAAGCAAAGGTCACGTGACCAAAAACGCATTAAAAAAAACGTTACGTGGTTACGCAGAGATAAAGTCGCAAAAAGAAGGAGAAACCTCACTCATTCCTCGTCTGAAACAGGTTTTAGACTGGTTCTTTATCTGCGCGTTGACGTTTCACGCAAAAGTGGCTTTTTCCCGCCAAATCGCAAAGTGAAAAACTAAGATAAAGTCGCAAAAAGAAGGAGAAACCTCACTCATTCCTCGTCTAAAACAGGTTTTAGACTGGTTCATTATCTGCGCGTTGACGTTTCACGCAAAAGTGGCTTTTTCCCGCCAAATCGCAAAGTGAAAAACTAAGATAAAGTCGCAAAAAGAAGGAGAAACCTCACTCATTCCTCGTCTGAAACAGGTTTTAGACTGGTTCATTATCTGCGCGTTGACGTTTCACGCAAAAGTGGCTTTTTCCCGCCAAATCGCAAAGTGAAAAACTAAGATAAAGTCGCAAAAAGAAGGAGAAACCTCACTCATTCCTCGTCTAAAACAGGTTTTAGACTGGTTCATTATCTGCGCGTTGACGTTTCACGCAAAAGTGGCTTTTTCCCGCCAAATCGCAAAGTGAAAAACTAAGATAAAGTCGCAAAAAGAAGGAGAAACCTCACTCATTCCTCGTCTGAAAAAGGTTTTAGACTGGTTCATTATCTGCGCGTTGACGTTTCACGCAAAAGTGGCTTTTTCCCGCCAAATCGCAAAGTGAAAAACTAAGATAAAGTCGCAAAAAGAAGGAGAAACCTCACTCATTCCTCGTCTGAAACAGGTTTTAGACTGGTTCATTATCTGCGCGTTGACGTTTCACGCAAAAGTGGCTTTTTCCCGCCAAATCGCAAAGTGAAAAACTAAGATAAAGTCGCAAAAAGAAGGAGAAACCTCACTCATTCCTCGTCTGAAACAGGTTTTAGACTGGTTCATTATCTGCGCGTTGACGTCTCACGCAAAAGTGGCTTTTTCCCGCCAAATCGCAAAGTGAAAAACTAAGATAAAGTCGCAAAAAGAAGGAGAAACCTCACTCATTCCTCGTCTGAAACAGGTTTTAGACTGGTTCATTATCTGCGCGTTGACGTTTCACGCAAAAGTGGCTTTTTCCCGCCAAATCGCAAAGTGAAAAACAAAACATTTGTTTAACTATCTATCCGAGCTCATATTTTTGAAAGAATTGTATTGTTTTTCTACTTTTCTTTAAAAATAAAACCAAAAAACGTGAAAGTTCCTCATTGTATGTTTTTCTTTTTTGACCACCCGAATCACCTGATTACCGTCTAGATGCGATAAATAGTGTACATGTGGTAGTCCATTAACAAGGGCTTTTGGATCTATCTAACCATTAGTGTCATCAATTTAAATTTATCTTCATTATTTTATGAATTATTCAACATCAAAATGTGTGCAACATTTTATAGACATCCTGTTTTGAACTCTTGTGCTTGAAAATTTACAAAAAAATCTCTAACGTTACGAAGTTACAACAAATCATTCTAATTATTTCTTCGATCGTGTTTTAATTATTTGATACGACACGATTAAAATATATTTGTATCAACGATTATTAACTAATCGAAGCTCAGCCCATAAGTTTGTTCCCTTGGTTAGTCTTGCGGTTGAAAAATATCCTCCACAATTAATTTCTCAATAAATTTGCCCATAATCAATTCTTATGTTTGTTTTTTTTCTTTGTTTTTTTTTCTTTTCTTTCTTTAAGTTATTTTTAAAATATTTTTTTTAATTTTTACTTTATTCTGTTCACTAAAGTTGTGTTTCTAATAAAAACACTAATTAAATACACGACTTTAATGGTATGCATGAACATTTGAATTTGGGAGAGATTTGTCCCCCACGAGACTACTCGCGAAACAAAAGGTCACACGCCTAACTAAGTGTTATAATATATTTATGCCGTAAAACGGTGTCATCGATTATTAACTAATTTTTGACTTTATAACTTGGGCCTTGCCTTCTTAGAGGTTCAATCCCAAAAATGTAGGGGAAAAAAAAACATAGTTTATATTGATTTTTTGTTTTATGGTGTTCCGGGAATACTCGTTACAATTTGTTTGTTCTTATATAGCGCGGTTGACTAATGTCCCCCACAAAAATTGTTTTGTCAATTCTTTAATAGAATGCATCACTTGAGCAAAGCTTTCTTACAGTTTTTTCAAGTTATTTTTAAAAATGTTTTTTTAATTTTTACTTTATTCTGTTCAATAATGTTCTGTTTTTAATGTTTGGTCGCGAATTTAACGTATGCACGAAAATTTGATTTTTGGTGGCATTTATGCCCCACGCGTCTAACCGCAAGACAAAAGATCGTACGCCTAACCAAGAGTTATTTAAATATTTACAGGGTGAAAAAGAATAATAATTCGTGGTGAACAGAAACACAACCTTATCATATAAAAAATTCTTCAATATGGCAGCAAAAGAAAAAAATTGTCAAAATGATTTTCAAAACAAATCATAAGTTTGAAAATATGTCAACTTCAAATTTGAAACAAGGTAATTCAAATTGTCTTTAAAACTATTAGTAATTTTTAATCTACTTGCTGTTTGCAGCTGTAAATTGTGATGACAATATCAATATTGTTGCTTTGGATGGGTTCGAAAGATTTAAAGCCAAAGTAGATCAAAACTTGCAGAAGTTTATTCCACTATAACTCTTCACAGATTCCTTTACAACTCCAGAACTTCTCGTTCTAGTAGACTCAATATAGCTCTATACACAACAATAGAGCATAAACAGCAGTTAAACTTGACACACAACTGCTAAATCGCCGCAAAAGACAATGCAATACAGTTCGCTTTCGAACTACTCTGAATGCTCACTGAGACTCAGTATCTCAACTCAGCAATTCCATTCAACTAACTGACTCAACTCAGTCAACTCACTGACTAACTTAACCAACTCCACTCAAGGCCGGTCTGATATAGGGGAGGCGAACATTCTTGAAACTTCTAGAGGTAGATATTTGGAGAACTTTCCAGATCGTAGTCGAAAAGTCCTATACATGTACATGGGGACCCAAAATGTCGCCAAACCGTCGCCAACTTGGCTCTATCTCGCCAATTTGGCGAGATTGCCATTACCATAATGTTAAATGTCCTGCTCCTTGTAAAACTCGCTTCCCAGCGTTATCCCTGTAAAACTCGTTATCAAGCATTAAGACACACATTGCGGGGAAGCAAACTAACGACGAACTATTGCACTGCCTTATTCGAAATGTACATAAATTTTCCTATTTACAAAATTAACACTACGAAATATTTACAAATATACAAAAATTCCTAACAATATCATATAAAGAAACCAGGAATGTCCCAAGCAAATCTATACGTCTATCAATTGATGAATCTACATTTGGTTGGTTGTTTGTAAGATCAACGACCTACTTTTATGTACAATGACGGCTAATAGAGCCGGGACCTACAACTTAACATGGATTCCGAATCATAACGAGCATCCATGTTCCGCAGCGCCTTTGACATGCGAGGCTAGAGCTCTAACCACACAGCCATCAGGCCAGAATCGAAACTCGATCTCGTATGGAAACTTTTCTGATTCAAAATTGTTTAAGAAATCATGTAAATAATCTGTTTAAAATGAATTGTTAATAATCTGTTTAAAAATTGTTGCAAAAAATCTATTTAAAAATTTTTGTCAATGATATGTTTGGAAATATCTTCTAATCCATTTATAAAGTGTCAAACAATCTGTTAAAATGGGTTGTGCATAGCAAATTGTTAAAAAATCCAGATAACTTAATATAGTTTTAAAAAGATATTTAGATAAAAAATTTCTAAACTGACGTGTTTTTTTTTTTTCAGTTTTGAGGAGCTCATTATCTGTTTTGAGATTATTAAAGTAAAATCAAGAGAGTTATTTATTCTTAGTTGTAATTTTCAATACCCCTCCCCCCCCCCCCCCCATTAAAAAACAGAAAAAAACATAAGTATGCATTTGTAACGACGCGACATAGCGTTCCCATACCTTTTTATTTTATACTACCCCACTGCTGATTGATAATACAATTTATTTATTAAAACGAATTTTAAAATTTATTTATTAAAATAATGGCATGAATTAATGAAAAGTAGAAATTCGCCCCGAAAAACTTCGTTTCTGGCAAAATTGAAAATCAAATTAAAAAAAAAAAATTCATTTATCGATATTTATTTTGATCGATATTTCCGACCTCTATCTGAAACCCAAAATAAGATGCACCAACTCTACAAGATATGCTGTGTCAGCAATTTATTTTCTATGTTAATTTATATTTCAAACATTCTATCATGACAACACGCTCGCATGCTTGACCAATCACCTTCCACTCTATCTTTTTGGCGCGCTCGCGCAGGCGCAGTAGTGTTGATCAGCGCTGCCAGGTCTGGCAATTTTTCGCCAATTTGGCAATTTTTGAGGGCGTCTGGCGATAGGTTTTGAGGGTTTGGCGACTGGCGATTTTTTGGCGATTTAAAAAAATTATTCTGGCGAATTTCAACTTTTTTTTGGCGATTTTCTGATTTTCCAGTGATTTTCTGTATATTTGCTATTTTTTTTATAAATATATATTTTTTATTTTGTTTAAATCAGACTCAGTTAACTTTCCTTGTAACTGTCTGGTGAATGAAGGCGCCTGTTGTCGAGAATTATTGAGGATTGGTTAGAAGATACATTTATAACACTATCATTAAAATACTTTGGCTTGCTTTTTCTTCCTGTTTTGTTCTCAACCATTTACTTTTAAATACTTTGCTTTTTGTAGATTATTAGGCATCAAATATGGTACTTTGATATCTATTTTTAGAATTCGGTTCTTCATTTAGAATATGGCCTATTTTTTGATTTTATTTTCATTGGGGAAAAAAATTTCTTTGAATTTGGTATGTTGTATTTCTAAATCCTAACTTCGATTTTGTTTGCTTTTGTGTTTGGCGTACGAATCTGAGAAAATGAAAAGGACAAATTAATCCACTTGCCTAGCTTCATACATTCGAGCTGAGACTTAGCAGATAGATTAGATGTCGATGGCAATGTATTCTATAAAGTTTTAAGGGCTGTCACTAAAAGGCCTCTTTTACACACGTTTCTATTTGACTTGGAGGAACTAATTAACTCACTTACTGTAATCCAATTGAACTTAAACTAAGTGCTGTAGTGTAAAATAAAAAGAGGTGGAAGAATTCGAAGTGCGTTTCAACTAATCACAAATTGTTTTCTTATTTCGTGAAAAGGATTTTTTCTTATTAAGAAACTTGATTCGTATCTAATCTAAAGGTGTTACCAGAAATAAAAAACGAGAGGAAGAAACAGTTTTCCCACGTAGGAGGCACATGGAACGCGACAAAAAGAAAGGAAAAAAAAAATATTATTATAACTATTATAAGAAGTCAACCGATTCTCCGACAATCCGACTTTAAAATATGTTGCCCTGAAGTCAAAGTCAATGGAGCAACTTCAAAAACTTTTTAGCATATATTATGAAATGAGTATCTTATTTAAAATAATAAAATTTTAATGATAAAAAAAAATCAAAATTTTGAAAATGTCGACATCAAAGTAAAGACAAAAAATTAAAATGTTAGATCGAACACCAGTCATTCATTTTAAATTACTTTTTTTCCCTTCATATACCAAACTAATCGGAAATTTTCAAATAATTTACAAAAATGTATCACATATTATAATCACATATAAAAATTTAATACTTTAACAAAGAGATATACATTAGATTTGAGAAGTTTTTGACAATTGATAAGTTCTAATTTAAGCCGATCCGATTGAAAAAAAAAATTTCATAGGAAATAGTTATTTATGCAACTAGTGGGAAAAGTATTACTTTTTCAAACAAGGTAAAATGCTTCTTTGATGAGTGCGACCCTAAGTAGAATATCGTAGATCAATCTGTTCGGGAGTTATGCTTACCAGGTCTACGGACGAACACCGAACATTGGGTGATCTCAATTTTCAAAATATAAGTAGACCCGACAGGTATTGTGACAGATGTCCGATTATTGCTGTAGTAACAATCTGAACTGTTAAAAAAACAAGTTTAAAATTTTTAACAAATTAAAATTTCAAAAGTTATAAGATTATTAAGAAAAATAATCTTATAATTTTTATTCAAAAACATAAATTCTTATTTTTATATCCAATTAAAGCATTGTAATCAGTCATGTTAATTATGTCAATATTTATTTTTCATTTCTCTCTAAAGTTAATTAACTCTTTTTAGAAATAATAATCTTGTGGTTAAAGCTTTACTATTTACATTTTTATCTACTATTTTCTTCATCATTTCCAGGTTCGTTGCATTTTCTTCTATTTATACTGTTTCCTCTATTGAACAAAATCAAATTGAATATAAATAATGATTTGCAGTCTTTTATTATTCTTATTGTTAAGTTTTAAATGACAAGCATAAGCAAATAACCTAGGAATATCCAAGAAAAATTTCCAATATATTATTTAGAATTTTTTGCATAACGAATAATACGTGGCGCAGCCTAACTTTCCTAAATCCCAGCCCAGTTAATCGATAGAAATGGAAAGGAAAAAAAGCCAAACCAAAATCGGTTTCAGCTCAAGATTGGAACTAGGGAAAGGAAATGACACTGTACTTTTCTTCCCCCCCCCCCCCGCCTGCCCCCTGCCGACAGTGCGACTAGTACTTTAACAAACACAACAGGTGTACCCTCTTGGTCCTTTGTTCTGCTCTTTGCAATTTGGTTCTGCATGCGAGAAAGAAAGAAAAAAAAAGAAAAAAAGGAAAGAATAGTGGGGCTGGAGGCCAGGCCAGAAGCCAAACTGCCCTAAAACGATTCTCCTTAACCATTTGGGTTACGTTAAGTTTTCCCGCCAATTCGAACTAATTATTTGTCAAGTAGGCGCCGAGGTTTCTTTGTAAGAGAACTCCTGGGGGGAAATAGGGAGGGATAGCGAACCCTAAAAACGGCTGCAAACTAATTGAATTGATCTCGTGTTTCGTCGACTACTCGTGTTGTAATGACCCTTGTCTATTTAATCCATTCCTTCACATTATCAGATTATCCGAAAAATGACCTGTCCGTAGTAAAAAAAATACATTCTTTTTTCGAAAAAAAAGAAAAAAACACACACACACACTTCAGATACCCTCATTTTCAAATTACCCTCCAACGTTGAAAAAATCAGGTTTGCGGGTATTTATGCGCCAATTGGCTTGGCTAGAAAGGCAATACTATTGATAAAAAACATCTCTTTTCTAAGATAATTAGTTTTTTTGGCGATATATTTTCAAATTTGTCGATTTTTGGCTATATTTTGGCGATTTTCTTAATTTTGAGATTTGGCGATTTTTGGCGATTTTTTAACAGGCTGTTGGCGATTCCCGCTATCTGAGAGTTGGCAGCCCTGGTGTTGATGACGCAGAACCGAAAACTTTCTTTAAAGTTGTGGAAAATTCTCGATTCTGTTGTTTGTTCGTTGTTCGTTGAATACTTGTCTCGTGTTATTTGGAACAATGGCATTAAGTGAGTAATATATATATATTTTGTATGTAAGTTGACATTCAAGTTTATAGCGTGCTTTTAAATGTTTATAACGTAGTAATACATTTAAGTTTATAACTTTTTTTCAGTTTTGCGAGTTCTGTCAGTGAAAACCCCAGATTTTCGAACAAAGGAAATCTTCGTGGCCATCCTGTTTTTTCAGGAATATAGTCTGTTTTCCAGTCTCCTCTTTGCAAAAAAGACTTAAAAAGTTTTAGTAA
Source organism: Linyphia triangularis (assembly GCA_963978545.1). Lineage (NCBI taxonomy): Eukaryota > Metazoa > Arthropoda > Arachnida > Araneae > Linyphiidae > Linyphia > Linyphia triangularis. The sequence continues at coordinate 109,761,985 of OZ021723.1, read as the reverse complement.
ATAATGTGAGAATTAATTTATCTTTGTTTAGTGTAGTTATATGTTTTGGAAACTTGATTTTTAGAGTGTCGTTGATAGTATATGCTGCATTGTATTTTCGGCTTTTACTTGTAACAGTTTTTTACTGAAATAACTTGGAAAGGCTAATCTTGTAGGAAATAATAGTTTCAAATTAAGTGAACAGTTGTGTTACCGTGCTCTCCTAAATGTATTTGAAAAAAGCGATCCAAATATTTTGTGGAACTTGCCATACTTGTAGGTGAACAGAAATCAATTAAAATATCTGGTTCTAAAATGGACAATGTGTATAATTTAAACATGATACAGTTCAGCCGAAATTGTATAATCGTTTTAAGTGGTTTGGCATCTGAAATTTTGTGATAATTTGATTTTTTTTTTTTCGTTTTCATTTTTCTTAAGATTTTTTCGCTTGGGGGCTGTACTGTTAATAATTTATTCAACCTCTGTTGCTTATAAAATCTGAAGTTTTTCTTGGAACAAAATTTATTTTCCATTTCAGAATTAGAGGGATGATGTGAGAAGTCAGCGTTTGTGGGATTCTAGGAGGCGCGGTAAGTTATTTGTTAAATTTTTTTGTTTGCTATTTTTAAAATCTCTTGTCAGCTTGTTTAAATTGTGACTGAACAGGGAAAAGTTTTAAGTGTTAGTTTCTTTTTTATTATGTATTCACATTTTATGCATTCATGTTGTAAGCTAGTATAGTATGTAGGAGAGGTTGTTACCTGTGTATTAAGGGGGTCCGGTACCGAAAATAAAAAAAACTTTACTTATGTAAATTTTTATGTCAAAATTTTTAAGTATGAGATACTATTTATATAGGGTGAACCTACCAGTAATTGACCAGTTAGTGCAAGTTTCTACACATTTAATTTTTTTTCTTAAAAAATTATTAACGGAATGTTATGAAAATTTCCCAAAATATCAATTGATTAATGAAGCTCAATAATAAATTAACATGGTGTTCCAGTCCTTTTTACAATTTAAAATATCATCAGAATTTCTTACCAAAAGCAATTTTGCCAGTAATTGACCACAGCCATGCTAGTAATTGACCACAGCCATTTCCAGAATAAAACCAAAAGTTAATTGTTAAATTCTGTTATAAAATGTTCTAATATTCATAAATTAACTATTAAATGAATTAAAAAAAGAAAGTAAAAATAAATAAAATCAATTTTAATCCATGAAAATACAGGAACATCAGTGTAAAATATAGTATAATGGTTTTATAAACTTTAGTTATCAAAGTTAGTTTTACTGGTAAGTAATATGCGTATTTTATTCAAAAAATTAAAACAAGAAAATCAAAATAATATAGAAAAGATTATCTAATCCTATACTTTCAATTCTGAATAAATTTAGATGAAAAGAATCGAATGTAGAGGAAATTATTTCTTGAATAGTTTCAAAATCATCCGTTTTTCTAATGGAAATCATTTTCTTGCATTGGCATTTATCCAATTACATAGAAGAGTTTCTTCTGAGGGTGTAAGAATTGTTGAGGGCCCATTTTTCTAAATTCTGGGGTTTTCCCTCTTAGCTTATTAATCAACGTAGAATGAGGAATGTTGTATTTTCTGTCAGTTTCTCTTATTTTCCCAATATTTTCTCTTGAAAAAGCGTAGATTTCAAGACCTCTTCGGTGTACTTGAGAAAGGATTTCTTCCCCTCCATGAGTGTTTAATTTTAATGATTTCAGAATTCTTATAGCCTAGGTATATGCTTAAACCTATAAAAAAAACTTCCTTAATGATTTATTTAACTTAATTTCTTATCAATATTTAAGTTAATTTTCTACTTTAATTTTTTCCTGTTCATATTAAAAAATATTACTAAACATATATCTTATTCAATTAAGGTGTGAAAAGTAATTTTGATATTTACAAGGGTGTTAGTGATCTGTAAATTTTCCGGCTTATCTTTGACCAATGCTTTTCTCTGTCAACAGACCATTTGATCAGATTTTTTGAATTTTTCAAGAAATAAAACAATTTATAAAATTCTGACAGACATTTTATGTACCAGAGTGTTAGTTTAAATAAAAATTGTAAGTAACCTACATAATATTTGTGTAGGGTAAAGTGGAAGTATACTTAAAATTGACTTTTGACCATTTCTTGACTTTTTAAAAAGAAATTATGTTAAGAAAGTAAGCCTAGTATATTTAAAAATGATCTAATGTACACATGCAATAAGAAAATCCATCTTGGAGTTTAAAAATGACTTACTTTTGTATTCTAAAGTTGAAAAACTAATACTTAACACCCTTATCGACACCAATTAACTACAATGGTCAATTACTGAAAAAATCAATTTTTCTGGACAAATAGTAAGTGAAGATTGCAATAAAAGCATAAACCTTTGTTATCACTTTGTTTTTTCCCAGAAAATATGCAAGTAAATAAAAATTTAGTAATTGACCATCTCTTTTTCATAATTTGTTTATTAGTTTAAAGAAAAACTACTTGTATATTAATATAAAACAAACATAAATGATCTACATACATTATTTGTATTAAACCATTTAGGAATTATTCATGTTGATGCTAAAAAATCAAAGAGAAGCTAAACCACCCTTCACTAATAGTGTCAGTCACTCATATGAGACCCTGTGACATACCTTTGTGTTTGTTAATTTTTATCATCCAATTGGAAGCTTGGTTACCCCTATAACTTTTGGCATTGGCTTTCATTAGTTATTGGATATATTTTAACCAATAAAAATTAGAATACCATCACAACAATTCTTGTTTACTTCCTTTTTGTGTCATTTTGGTCAACTACTGGCATGTGGTCAATTACTGGCGTATCACCCTATCTTTGAGAAAATGTTTTTTTAAATATTGTGTTTAGTTATTTAAAAAAAAATTAAAAACCAAGAAAAATCCATAATAAGGGATGTTTGTGTATTTTGATATAAGTCAAGAAATTTTTTTTTATAGTGAAAGCTTTCTGTAATACATAATTATATAAAGAAAATTTTGTCTTCACAGAATTTTGATAGGTGAATTAAAAAAAATTAAAAAAATTCTCAAAGTTAAAATATTGAAATTTTTGCTTTTTTTTTATGTTATCTCTTAAGCTAAATGTTATATTTTAAAACAGAATTAAAAAAATAAAATTCTGTGAAAACCAAATATTTAAAACTATCTAAATTAAATGCTACAAAAATTTGAATAACCAATTGTTAATGGTTCTGGAGATATATCGATTTGAATATGCAACATCTGTGAAAAACACTAGTGCTCGAAAAACACACTTTAAGCAGACGCTTCAAGGTGTTACGCCCATTAGTGATGTTTAAATCACAGGTAATTTTGTGGCGTTCTAATCACTGGAGAAATAAGATAAAAACATCATTCTCTTCAGGAATGTATGAACTATTTTTTAAAATCAGAAAAAAAAATTGTGTTTTTTGAAGAAATTTCGGTACTGGACCCCCTTAAGGATGTTTATTATGTATTCATGTTGGTTAAAGCAATGGTTTATAATTTGAAGGAAAGAATGTATTGCTGATATTGTATTGGTGAAAATATACTTACAATGTGTATAAGGTTAAAGGTCTAACAGAACTACTAGTGGCTTTTCTGGAATACACTTGAAAATTGGCTGTTTTTTTTATGTTCACAAGTATGTACTGTGCCTTATCAAGCAAATACATTAGGGATTAATACTTTCTGATGAGAGCTATTCTTTTTATAAAAGTACTTCAACTTGTTTATGGTTTAGTGGACTGCATTATCCAAATTAGTTATTAACTATATTACTTCTTAATCTGTATATTCGGGGACGTACTGGGACATAGAATCGATCGATTGATTTTAGATTTATGCCAGCTCAAATTTTCAATACCATCATTAAACAAATTTTAGTAATTATAGTTAATAATTTTTTTCCCAATAACTTATTAAATAATTTTTTACTTTATAATTAATATCTTTTATTTTATTAAATAGCTTTATTTTATTGAATTGTTTTCATAATTAATATATTTTATTGTTTAAGTATTTAAATATAATAATTTATTTCAATCATTCAATAGCTTTATTTGTTAATTTTAATAGTAAAATTGTTTTAAAATAATGAGTATAATTAAATTTTTTCTGTCTCTTCCATCTTATACTTCCTTTGAGCAAACTTCCTTTCTATAAACCATTTTTAGTTTTTTATAAAAATTAAAACTAAGTTGAAATTTTTAATCTTTGAAAAATAAATGGTATCCTGGTATATAACTAGTACGTTTATTATCTAACTTTCTACCGGACCCATCCATTGGTTACAGACACTGACCCGACCCGTGATTACAACCCTATGACCAGTACGCCCCCTGTGTTCACTCACGACCACACAATTGTAGAATGTCATAAAATTAAAAAGATGTCCCGGTAAGGATATTTCCTTACACTCACTGTTTCAATCTTTTAGTCCGGTGCATTTAGAAACTACTTTCAATAAACCCTGGAAATTTGGCGAGTAGGTAGAAAAAGGATCATTTAATGAAATGACGTAAATTAAAAACTCGAAAATAACGTCTTAATATATTTTATTTAAAATTTGAATACCTTAACGTTAATGTAGACACAGTGGCTCCATCTGCAGTAGTATTTTAGTACTATATTTTCCATTTATTATGGATGGACATAAAATGAGAACAATTTATGTCGTTTCATTAAGTGATCATTTTTGTATCAAATGTCAAGGTGGTTTAAGAAAGTAGTTTCTAAATACACTTGGTTAGAAATTATAACATAGTGAGTATAAGGAATGATTCTTGTAGACTGAGAGGCGACTGCAATTTTTGGACCCCATCGAACATCATTCTGAATTTTTTATAGAAATTAGAGAAAAGTGAGTAGATTACGAATCCACTGGTCTGCCGTGGCAAAAATGGCCGTAACTGGTCAAAAATCGACTTTTAATACGTTGAACTAAATCCAATTGCCAAATGAGCCATAACTTGCCACAAAATGAGCATTTTTTATTTTTTATTTGGTAACCCTCACTCTTTAATTTTCAATTAAGAAGGTTGCAGACGATTCAGATATCTGGTGACGGTCTACTTGCATCTATTAAAAGGTAGCCAAGTTGGCAAAAAATATTACGTCATGACTGATGTCGCCAATTTGGCTTACTTTTAAAAGATACAAGTTTTCCTAGCCAGAGATCAGAAATCGCTTGCGCTTTTTCCCATTGAAAATCCAAATGAAGCGGGTTGCCAGACGAATAAGTTTGATCTATTTTTGGCAAGTTATGACATATTTGGCAATCGGATTTTAGTTCAACTCATTCCAAGTCGATTATTGATCAGTTTCGGCCATTTTTGCCACGGCAGACCAGTGGATTCCTATTCTACTCAGTTTTCTCCAATTTCTATAAAAAATTCAGAATGATGTTCGATGGGGTCCAAAAATTGCAGTCGCCTCTCTGACTATAGGACTTCCTCTTTAAAAAAAAAAGCTTCTTTTGATTTTAAATGTTTTAATAATTATCAAAATTTGCCTAACCTCTATTGCACGAAGCATCACTCCATTTCCCTTCAGATTTTCCCCATCCCCACTTCAATAGCCCAGTCTTAGTTTTATTAGCTTGTGAAAGATGGCATCGGGCACACTGGGTAAGGGTTTCTGCTTTATGACATCATCCACTGTAATCAGTTCCCCATCAAAACTCTCCCGGAAACCCTAATAAGTGAGGGAATGTCATCGAGCGTGGGGATGGCGACCGAGCCAGGAGTCGGTGCAGGGCAGTGTTAGGGATGAAACACTAGTGCTTGCTCGTCACTGGCACCGAATTCGGTCTCGGTGCATGGAAACCGTTTGCTGTGTTCATTTAGCCTTATCTCAGTGTTACATGGCATTGGGCACTTGGTCCATGTTGTTGAAGAATTTAAGGGCGGTAGCTCGCTTGTTGGAACCAGTCTTGATAGTAGCATTGCCAGGCATGGTACAGTTCGACGGAAATACTGATTTAAACCTTTTGACTTTGAATGCGACGAAAATAGGGGTGTGAAATATTGCGCAACTTTCAATTGCACTTAGTGCTCATCACTTCATTTATTATTTGCCATGAGTTGGTGTAAGTAATCATTTTCATATGTTTCTTAACTTAAAAAAATTACCAATTTGGCAATATTTTTGGTTGGGATTATTACATAGCCAAAAATAGAGGGAAAAAACGTTGCCAAAATTATGGTATTGGCCATTTTTTCTTTGCTGATTAATGTATTATCACTGTTACAGAGTTCATCTTAGAAATGAAAAAGGGCAGGGTGCTATTTTCCAAGAAAAGGGCAATTCCTGCTTACGAGGGCACTTTTATGGCTAATTGCAGAAATTTGCATACACGTTTTCTGCCACAATTTCAATATTGTTATACTTTTCTAACACAATAAATAATTTTCAATATTCTGAAGAAAAAAAATAATAATGCAAAAATAGGTGAATCAAAAACCCGCTCAGAAACTTAAAAGATATCAAAATACTGATAAAATGCTTCAGTCCTATTTCTATGAAACGGATGTTTTGAAATTAATTGGTCACAGGTAAACTATCAAAAATGCCCCCTAAATTTAATAGGAGGACATCGCAACTACGCATGTCCAAACGGAAATATTCTTTTTAAATTCTTAGTGTAAACATTTGGTGGTTATACACCTTTAACTAAGTTAATCAAGTCTTTCAAATTTCTTTCTTCTCTGTTTTGAAGGAGGCATGGTAAATATCCAGCTAAATACACTTAATCAAAATACGTACGAAATAGCCATCGAAGTTTACTAATGTGCACTTGGAAATTGTAAGACAGCTCCCTTCAATCCACTTACTAATGAAGCACGTTATATGGACATCTACTTAATGGTTTCAGTCCCTGATATATACGTTGCGCGTTTAAACATGAATGCGCAAACGCGACAGACGATTTCAGTAGGGGTGATCCACATATTGCGTACTATTGGGAGTTAAAAAAACAAAAGTTTTTCGAATTCTTTCAGGATGAAATTTTTTCTGAAAAAGGGCAGGAAAGGCGCTATTTTTATAGAAAAAGGTTTGGCAGGCTTGAAAAATGCCTAGGATGAACTCTGCTGTTATAAAGTGATACGAAGGAGAAACCTTTCGTTGATGGGCAATGCTTAAGGAATGGCAACTCTGTGTTAAAGAATTTGTTTTTCCAACTTTCTATACCTTTATTGAATTTTTACGGAAATTACAGAGCACCTTTAAAGGCACTGCTACACCTTTTTTGATCAAAATCATTACAGCCGCTCTTTGGCAGTAATTGAAACACATAAATTTTGTAATGGCAGCTACTTTATGTAACTTTATGCTCTCGCACAATTTTGATGATGACTTTAATACAGCCTTGGCTAGCCACCTCTGGGTTGTGGATGTGATTTTTTCTAGACCACTTTTTTGTGCACTTTCCAATGTTAGTGTTTCACTATTGGAAAAGATTAGCAGAGTGACTTTGATTTGAAGTTTAATTTATTGCAAATAGATCACTGCATAATATGGAAGTTAACATGTAAATGGATGGATTAACCGTTATATATCTTTTAAACTTAACTTTTCCGTTATACAATTTTCTGATATTGCCAATTCAAGGATACTAATGTATTCAATAAATGTCTATTGTTGTCATATATATATATATACATACACCAACATTCAAAATGTATAGAGGTGCAAAAACTTTTTTTTTTTACCAAATTCAATATTTTTATTACCCTATGTTTACATTTGAGTAGTTGAAAATAAAAATTTAAAACTTCGTTTAATTGTAATAGCCTGTGTGTGTATCAATATAGAATAATTACTTAAAGCTGTTTGATTTCTGAAATTTTTTTGAAAATGTAATTATTTTATGCTTTTTATTGTTTTTGCATGAAGTTGCGAGCTGTACCATGTCTGCATTGCGTAAAAGTTGGAATGAGGTTTTTTGGTTTAATTGTGTCGCTTTTTTATAGTGGCAGTCAGCTCTAGACAGAAATATGTCAGATTGTTACTATGAATGTTTTTTCAACAGAGAATTTCTTCAAAAAAATTTTGCTCAGGCATTTAATTTTAATGTTCATTTTTGTCCTATAACAAGTTTTTTTTTTTTTCTCACAGCATGTGAAGTTATAATACCAATCATTTCGAATAAATTACAATTGATGTATGTTCCTTTATATTGTTATTGATTATAGTTATCCCCAACTAAAGCCCTATGGTATTTTTACTAAAGTTTAAGCAGCAGATAAGGATTACTTTTTTCCCCTACATTTACATGTTTATTGAAATTTACAAGCCATATGTCAAAACTACAAGAAAGTTCTCCATTATTTTAAACCAAAATTATCCAATAGTTTTGAAAAAATTGGTAACATAAACTTACACCAGTCCCCTAAGTATATTTTCAGGCATTTTGATTTCAGCAATTGTTTCCTAAGTTAGTCGACAATTATTTTTATAGCTGGGGTAATAGTACTATTGGATTTGTGTGTACTTCATCTATAAATAAAGAAATGCTTCATCTATAATGGGCTTAAGTGACTTTAAAAATCAAGCATCTTCCTGGTTAGGGTAATACATTAAAACCTCCTCTAACCAAAATAGTATTATTTAAATTCTAAAATATTTTTATTGAATATTGAAGACTTAATTTTTTATAAGTGACATTGAAATTGCCAACCATTAGATTTCTTTTGTGTGGATATGTGTAAACCCAGAGCCAAACTACATATTAACCCTGCGGAACGCACACCCTGAGAGGTCTCCCTACTTACCGCCATCTTTGCCTGCCTTAGAAATAAAGAAATGTTTGATACTTCCTCACCTCGAGTGTTTTGGAATTCCTTAACCAATAACAAATAAAAAATATATATATTTACGCTGTAAAATATTGCGCATTCTAAAGTGATTTTTTGATAGCGCACCCTAGGTTTAAACTCGTTTAGAAAAAATATTGTTTATCTTCAGATAGAAAAGTTCTAAAATGAAATTTTTTTATACAAAGGATGCGTTTACTATAAACAGGAGTAAACTTGGTGCTTGGTTAAATATTCCCCCACAGTAATTTTCTTGTTGCACCCCAACATAAAATTTTATAAGTAAACAAAATCTGAATTGAGGCTGTGACGAACGGCTAAATTAGTTACAGATCTCCTGCTGTTGCCACCTCTGTATGTTGCAGAAATTATAACAGGGTACTGACACAAAATTTGAGTGAGTGGTCGAATATTTTCTGCGCTTTGCTTTGTAGGATGCAACCTTGCTGTTCTAAGAAGTTAATGGAACAGAGTTCAATTTAAACATTCTTCACTTATATTCTACAGAATTGAATAATTAAATTTTTTTTTGGTTTAGAAATTTATTCTGCTTTAGCATGTTGGTCTCTTAAATACATTTTTACCTGGATAATTATTTTTGACACAAGTAGTTTTTATGCAAATGAGTTATCCCCATCCTGTACTTGTTTCAAAATTAAATTTTTCATATAGTTTTTAATTCAAGGTCTTATATTAAATGTTTATCTTTCATGAGTGTGGAATGGCATATTTTAGTTCATTATTTAAAATAACATCTTTGAAAAACCATTTTCTACGCAAGAAGATTTCAATAGCAACCTTTCGTAGAAAGCTAAGCTAAGTTTGTTCATTGTGGGAAGCATATCACATAAAACTAATTTAGTTTAAGTAGTATGTCATCTATGGGCAATGTACTCTCAAGAAATAAAATACTTTCTCTTTAAAACTCCTTTTGCAAATTATGTAGCATCCTAGTTTTAGTAGATTTACTTTCAGCTTGCTTTGAGGTACGTTTAGAATTCCCTCTAATTTGTTACATTTGAATTGAAAGAACTAGAGAACTAATAATATTTATAACGTTTACCTCTAATATTTCAAAATGACTTTCAATAATGTCCACTTCTTAAACTTGCGCTTCCGTAATACCGTGGTGATCAGAGTTTTAAGGATAACTGAAAATTGCATAGACAAAAATTATTTCTTATGTAAATAAAGTGAAATGCATACATAAAATGCTATTTTACGCTAGAAATCATTGTAGAATGCAAAACATTGGAAAATGCAAAATATGAATGTTTTGCTATAATTAAGAAAAAATTTAATTGTAAAAACTGGACAAATTTGTAAGGACAATGAATGTTTTGGCATGGAACACACTAATAATTAACAATTTTTCCCATGTTAGTTGAATAAAATGTTGAGGTCATACTTGTTCATTTGAAAAGGATAGAAAGAATTTATTCAGGTTATGCTGTTCTTGTAGCAGGCGCATGATCAGACATGGCCTTTTCTCTGTGAATGCCTTAACAATTATTAAAAATATTTAATTCCACCAAGAAAATTAAATATTTTGGTTGTATCTCATTAACCAGTTAAGTAACGCAGAAACTTGTTAACAATCATGTTGTCCTTTTGCCATTCCAAATAGCAACACAATTGTAGTAAGCTTGTCTTTGGCTGATTTGATTTGGAGGTACGACTATCCATATCTTTTTACTTTCAATAATTGATCCAAACCAGTTGATCTGTGCTTTCTCCCTCTGCCAACTAATGAGAGCCAGACTACAGTGTATTGTAAAACATCTGTATTTAGTTTTGCTACTATTATCAGAATCAACAAAGTCGCATCTGAGATTAGTTTTTAAATGTTTGCATCCTGTCGCTGTTAATTCGATACTTCCATACATTTTTCAAGTTTCCAAAAAATTGTTGATCCATCTTTGGTAATTTCTTTTTTGCTTCCATTATCCAAAATTCTTAGAACGAAGCACTCGTTTGGTCTCTCTGCACAATTTCGTGTGCTTGATTTTTTTGCTCTTAGTTGAACATTCCATTGTTGTGCCCCTTCTGATTTTTTTTTCTGTAGCTCTGCAATATTTGACACAGCGTAGCTAATTTTGGCTTTTGCGACCTGAAATCCAACCAGTTGTGTGGAATGTTGTTTTCGGAAACTTTTCTTGTGTAGTTTACAAATGAATATTTCCATACCACAATTATTACATTTTACAACCCAGTTTTTTAATTTTATATTGCACCTCCAGTAGCACACATTTTTTGTACTTGGACTGAGTAATTTAGGAACACAATCTTCTGCATACTGGTTCATGCAAGGTAAATAATAAATTTGATTTTTTTTAATTAGTCCTTCGTATCCTTCACAAAAACAAAAAAAATACAATTCGAGGATTAATCAGATAAGAATCTTGGTGTGAGTTGTGATGTCACACTCGTGGTTTATCTTTAAAACTTTTATTTCCTTCTATTGCATTAACTGTTCTTAAATCAAGAGTCGTTAAATTTTAAAAATCCAATGGATGCAGCACAAGTCTAGTGATTTACGTGAAGTATTGATTAGGTGCTTAAAGTAGTTTGTCAAAGGAACATTCAACATTAAAATCGGGAAAATGAAACTATTTTAAAACCTCGCAACTGAATTTTTTGGTTTGTTTTAGTTATAAGCATAATTGAACTACATTAAGTTTTCAGATTAGTAATATTCTACAAATATATAGGTTAGCAAGTGCACTGTGTTGTCCCTAAATGATAAATCAGGGCAAACTTTAATATAATTTTATCACCTCTGACTTACGACGTCTCTTTTAAATACCTTTATTCCTTTTTGGATTTTTTAAAAAAATAATTAGGCTCTGCAACTTTAAATCCTAGCTGTGTTGGTCCTTCTGGCTGTCTGCATCTAAATCAACATATATTACATTTATTACTGACTTGAGTAGTTTTGAGCTTTGGCTAGATAACTAATTCACAAGTTGGTTTATACTCCTAACATCTCTTAACCCTTACAGGACCATAAGATGTCCAAGACTAAATATGCCAATACAACACAATATTTTAGCTATTGTGGGTTTAAAGTAAGAGAATATCAACAGAAAAACATAGCAGGGTGTATAGGTTTCCTATAATTTCATGGGAAATATTTTTCCCTATGTACCATAAAAGTAAATAAACAAGAAGTTAGGTTTATTATATCAGTATTTTATTTATTGCTTTGTAATACAAAAAACTTATTACTTTGTAATAAAAAACATAATAAAAATTATCAGAAAAGTAAAATAAATAGTTAGTTATGGTATTCTACGAAACAATTTCGTTTACTTGTGAAGCACAAGTGGGCATTGCACATAACACATTTATTATGTGTCCTATTTCCCATACGTTTATTTTTATTCGTTCTGAAACACATTTGCCGCCTTGGACATACGTTTTATTTTGACGTTCAGTGAAAAAAATATCGATTCAATAATAATTGAACAATCGATAACGATTTTTGTAGAAGGGGAAAATATTTCTCTTGAGCGTGAAAGGGTTAATTATGGGACTTGGAAAGTTGGAGCAGCAAACATTTTAATTCAGCAATGTATCATTTAACAAGATCACTACTGTAAACACTGGTGTTAGTGAATTTTATCATTAAGGTTAAATACATTTAAGTTAAATATAATTCCCATCTTTATACTATTCTTACAAAACAAACTTTTTCTATAAATAACCTGTGAAAGGGATTAACTATGTGAATCTCCTCGAGTTTTCAAATTGCATTGCTATTGTCAGAGCAGGATTTAAGAGTATGTCGCCTATAGGATTAAGTCCATTTGCCGCCCCCCTCTATACTTCATATTTGCTTAATACATTTGTTTTATACAACAAAAGGATAAAGTTCATTGGGGTTTTCATCTTTTTTAAACCTAAAGTCCATTTAGTTTAGGTAAAATTACAATTTCAATGGTTTACATAATAAATTATACAATCAAATTAGTTATCTACTTTTTTTTTCTTCTTTCTAACTTCTTATAAGATTCTTCACAAATTACTTACCTAATATTTTGAGCTATTAACTCAATTGCCTCATCGCATGTCTTGGAAGATAGAAAACTTGTATTGCCTCTACTACAATTACCGTATTTTTCAAGGTGTGTTGCTAAGAATGGATAGAACTCGGATATCAGCTCTAAAGCCTTTTTGAATTCGAACTGAAAATATTATTAACGTCTGAAATAATTCATTGTAACTTCTGAATAAATTGCCAAACTGCCGCCCCCTGAAAATTTGCCGCTCTAGGCTGCAGCCTACTTAGCCTATTTAGAAATATGGCCCTGGTTGGTCTATAGTAATGTCTTAAGGGAGTGAATAGTAATCTTGTGCATCAATGTTGGTTTTTCTACATCAAAATTCTAGACATTAGTAATAAAGCTTTACCGGTAGTGTTACCTAATGTAAAATTTATCATTCGGTGTTAGTGCTTTAATGTAGTGTCCTGTCACTATTTCAAAGGTGTTCATATTAATTTTTTGTTGAGAGAGTGAACGGTAACCTTGGTACTAATAAAGTGTAGTTGAAATAAAACTTTACCAATATTGTTACCTATATCAATATTTAGTGTTATTTCTTTGCTATTGTAACTGCTTTACTGTAGTGTCATTACTATTTTAGAGGTGTCCATTTTAATTTTTCTTGAGGGAGTGATTAGATATTGTGTATCAAATTTGTTTATTTTAACATCAAAATACTGCAGAGTACATTAGTAATTAAGCTTTACCGTTAGTTGCAAAAATTATTATTCAATGTTGCTGCATTACTGTAGTGTCATTACTATTGTAAGGGTGTACATATTAATTTTTCTCGAGGGAGTGAATAGTAATCTTGTGTACCAATAAATAAATGACTTTATTGCAACCTCAAAGTACTGAAGCGTATAGTAATAATAAATTTGTTATTCTTAATTTCATTGTTGATGCTTTGCTATTAAAATGAATCTTAAACATTATTACTCAATGTTGCTTTGTAAAATAATCCGTTCACTTAATTGACTTATTTTCAGACTTTTGCAGTGACTTTTTTTGCAGTCGGTTTCGCGTTATTGTCTAGGGAATAGATTTTTAAAGTTTTAAATGATTGGTCATATCATTTGGTTTTACTATAAAACCTCCATTACCCAACCTAATTCGAAGGTAGGTTAGATAATTGAAGGTAATAAGAGAGTCGTCAAAGAATAATTTAAAGTAATGGATAAGGCTTTCATTTATTAATTGCAATACTATTAGTATTTGAAATGCGAGTTTTTGTTGTCGTGGTCAATCGTTGTTTCACGCCCCTATCATGAAATCTTTTTAAGAGCGATAGTTCAGATTAGATTTATTGTTAGTTTTTGACCTACTCACTGTCGCTTGCCTTTATAACCATGAACATGTTCGATCTGAATTTTGAGAAACGATTTCGTCATCATTTGGAATTTGAATTCCCGGATTGATTTGATCCCTGTTTAAACGCTTGTCGATAATTTGGCATTGTATTTTTCATATCTTGGAATTGTAGCAAAAGTTGAGTTTGCAGGGTTCTCACGATCATTGAAAGTCATTAAAAGTGCTTAATATTTTTGAACCTGTTTTCAAGGCCTTGAAAATGCTTAGAGGTGCTTAAAAGTCCTTGAAAATGCTTATAGGTCCTTAAAAGTCCTTAATTTTGGTGTATGTTGACCAATTTCAAAATTTACAAAAATGCAACTCAGACTTGCTATCCCCGCGTATCCGCCACTTATCATTATATCGGAATTTTCTGACATGTTTGTATTACACATGCGCCAACTTGTAACTGTTTTGGTAGAATATACTTTATAAAAAAAATTATACAGACATGATGCCTGAAAACAAATTTTTTAAGGTCCTTAAAAACATTAATTAGGTCCTTAAAAGTCATTGATTTTCTTTCTGTGATTTGAGTGGGAACCGTGGTTTGGAAAATCTTTTCGAAATGCAATGTTAAAACATTCCTAAGAGTTAACGTAAAGGGAAAAGATTTCTATTTTAAAAGAGGCAAGGGATTTATTACTCGTTCGGGATGTTGACGTAAGGAACATATAGTGGCCACAGAACCTGGAAATCGGAGAAATGTCGGGGAGCTTTCTGATTCTGTCAAAAAGAAATCATGGAAGTGTCGGGAAATTTCGTCAAAATCGGGAATATTTTTTAAAAATCTTTTTGAAGGTATTTTTTCCCGATTATTCATATTTTGGCTCCATTTTCCCGGAGAATTGTGTTAATCATTAGAAATATCATGTTATGGTAAAATTTAAACTTTTCTTTACTGCCAAGACTATTTTTAAAAGATTGGCATATTTTGTATTTGGCATAAATTTTCTGTTTGATCTACACATCTGGGAAGAATTGGGGAAATTTGAAAAAAGTATCCCGTAAAATATGGGATTTTTTTAGAAATCTGTCGGAGAAATCAGGAAATTTTCAGTATGCTTCCCCCCCCCCCCTCCCCGAATTTTGTGGCCACACTGAAGGAAGGTCGGTTAACAGAGTTCTGGATAAAAGAGGGGCTAATTGAAATTCTTCTGTATTAATATATTTGTTATAGGGTATCTCTTCTAAGTAATAAAAAACAAAAGAGCACTTTCATGTGGACTGTTCGATCTTTAGGACATTTTATAGAGAAAAATTAAATCGGTTATATATTCTGATTGTTAGTAATTGGTTTTATCACCATACCTTCATAAAATTCTTGAAATACATTTAAAATTGATCTCGACCCAAAATTGATCTAAGCCTGGAAGCAAGTAATACCTTTCATAACTTACCTTGACACACCTTATAAATTTAATTTTGAGTGTCAATCATAACGCTAAACTTTGTATAAAATTTGGAAGCAGTTATTTAAATATTACTGAATTTTTTTTATAAGCTTGTATGGATCAGATATTCAAATACTAGTTATTTAGTTTTACCTAGTTACTTGCTATTGCATATTCCATTGCAGTTATATATTGTTACGAAGTGGTTGTATTTTTACATTGATTCCAAACTGGTTTTAGTTGGTTGAAGTTTTAAATGAAAATTGCATTTTTGATGAGCCTTATCTTTCAGGATTTATGTCCTGGCAACATAACTTGACAAATTGCTTTAGAAAGAAACACAATAGTCATGCAGTAAGGCTCTACCTATTTTTTTTATAGTATTGTTTCCTAATGTGAGTGTTCTGGGTTTCTACCCTTATGATTTGTAACGAAGAATTTCCTATTGGTTCATCTGGGAGTTGTTTTTTGCTTTCAAAGACATCATGCATTGCTAACTGAAGGTTTGCGTAGTCCTTAAAAGTCCAGAATAATTTATTTTTGGTACGTCTTCATAAGAGGGCCATTATTTTTCATCTTGGGTCCTTATTTTTCGATTGTTTTCTTAAAACTTTTCTTTAACTATCTACATTTCATTTGTATTACCCCCTTCTACCAATTTGGACCCATCTTTTATTGGTGAAGCAAGTCTTATTTTCCAAGATAGCCTTCTTTCTATGAAGATTTAACTTCCATGTGTGGATGGACTTCGGTTAGACATAAAAGAAAGTGGCCCAAGTTATAGATAAAATTCTACTAAAATAATATTATTTGATTTTTTATAATGGGAATGAATGTTTTGAATTTAGGTGTAAGAAAACAAAGAGTCGTCGTCCCTACTAGGAGGTACTTGAAAAATTCAAAAGGTAATTAAAAAGACTTTAAAACTACTTGTTTTCTGCTTTTCAAAAGCTACAAGAACCCCATAAATATCTCAAGATCCTTATAACTTTTAAAGTCCTTAAGAATCGTTATTATTTATAAACCTGGTCCTTATATACACCTTATTCCCCCCCCCCTCCCCTTTAAAATTGTTCACAATTTCTATTACAATTTTAAAATTTGTTGTCCCTCTCTAAAGCTTCGTTCACTACATTTTTATATGTTGAGCAGTTACCTCCTTGGGAAGTGTACTTCCTAAAGTAAAGGCAAAAATCTCTCGCTTTTATGCGGAATTCTGATTTTTTTCTTCCGAGAAGTTCCGCTTTTTCTATAATTAAATTTTTAGTGGACTTTATCAGACTAAACTCATCTACCCCCCTCCCCCCTCAGAAAGAATTTCTGGCTGCTCTACTGTTCTGTACACATTCAAAATAACGCTACGTGTGTTGACTTTTACATTTCGGACCCTGCGAAAGACATTTTCCTATCAAATAAACTTTTACCTCAGTATAAGCATTTGTGCCAGAAAATTTCCAGTTCTATCTTGATGATTGATGCACGTATTTGCATTAGAACTTATAAAATACTTTTGAAGGATTCTTATACATTTTTTTTTTGGATTCTTAAAAAATTCTTAGAAAAACCTTATTTTTTTTATTTTGGAAAAGGAGTGGGAACTCTGCATCTTATATTTCATTTCTTGTGAACCTCTTAAGTTCAAAATATGATATGTAATACTTGGGACCCGTTTTCTAAGATGCATGAACTGGCATTATTCATATGTGCTCTACAATTTTTTTTTTATATACCTAGGAGAGTTACTTAACCTTAGCTATCAATTCCTGTATATTTCATTTGTTGTGGGTATCTTAGTTCAAGGCATGATAAATAATATGGAAGACGCCTTTTTTTTTTTTTTTTTTTTGAAGATGTATGAATTGGCATATTTCGTTAAAAATAATTACAAATTTACGTCCTTTTTTTTAATACATAGGCAGTTGCGGCTTTACTTATTCAATATTGATTGGTGCATTCTGCAGCGGTGAAAATCTTCCGCTTTTACGCCGATTTCCGCTTTTTTTTTTTTAGCTTTTTCTATAATTTTATTATTTTTAGTGGACTTTATACGGCTTTATCAGACTTAACTGGCCTATCCCGTCAGGAAAAAAAATTGATGTCTGCACCATTGTTCTGTACGTACACTAGTACACAATTATATTCTTATTGAGCTATTTATGTAGTTCAAAATAACGCTCAGTATATTTTTCTCTTTTTTTTACAGTTTGACTGTTTTCATTCCTGATGATTTGGGAGCAGTTAAAAAAAAAAAATTTAATGGATTTTCTACTCGTGCTAAAAATCGAAACATTTCTTAGTTTTTGCAAGGATAGAAGATCCATAGTTAGAACTTAAAAAACAGGATTTAGATTTATACCCAAATGATCAAAACAGAATTTCCTTGCGAGACTCTGGTTTTTCAACACCAAACTTATAAAAGCAATTTTGAAAAGCTCAAAAGTGTTGCCTTTAATGATTTTTGTGTGTTATACGTTCTTTATTTTAGTGTTAAGATAAATATTGTCAATTCAGTTGGTAGTTTAGAAATATGGTTCTTGTGTATTATCCTGTCATCAGTTGTTGAGACAAAAAGTTCACCAAACGGATTCCATTAGTCCGCAAAAGCAGTTTGTCCATCGGATGCCCTGCCTGATGCACATCTAAGGTATTGCACAGGAAACCACCTATGCTGGTCTGACGCAGACCTCTGAGGAGGCCAGGTGGTTTTAACTTTTTGTCACCAACAAAAAAAGTTTGGCAACTGTTGACGGAATAATACACAGGTACCAATAGTATTTATATTGTAAAACTATGCGTAGATCAGAAATAATTTGTGATTATGGAAAAATGACTTAATTGATCGTATCATAGTTCAAATGCATATTGCTAGACACGGGTGTGAAAATCTTCCGAGTTTAGGCGGATTTCTACTTTTTTTCCTTAGAAGTTCCGCATTTTCTGCAATGTTATTATTTTTAGTGGACTTTATAGGGTTTTATTAAACTAAACTTATCTCAAAACCCATCAGAAAAAATGCATCACTGTTCTGTATACGGAAATAATTCTTGTCCAGCTAGTTTTTGTAGTTCAAAAGAATTCTACGTACATTTTCCTCTCTTTTACATTTTGACTTTATTTATCATCAGATTCACATTTTTATTTAGTTAATTGCAATTCTAAGATTGGACAAGACTAAAATAAATCAAATATTCTTTTTTAAGTAAGTAATATTAAAGTGCTTGTAAATGTCAAAATGTCAAGAATTGAAAATTTAATGCCTGTCAATCTTAAAAAGTTGTGGATCTGATTTAACGTACTAAACTTTTCTACCATTTTTTTTTTTATTTAGCCTAATGAAACCTCATTTGTGAATCTTATATTCTTCCTCCATGTGACACTCAAATTACCGATTATCAATCCAATAATAAAATTAAAATATATAAAAGATAGTTGCGTTAACAGTTACGATTTACCAAGCGATGCCTCTTGGGGACTTTTCGAAAAAACGTTGTCAAGTTGAAAATGACGTCAAAAAGCTGTGTCGCCAAATAAAAAATGGTTTCAAAATGCTGTGTTGACAAATTCAAACCTGTCACTAGGGTTTCCGGAAAACCAAGTTGGCGACGGGTTGCCTCATTCGGCGCAACTTTCAAAAAGTCGTCAAGAGGCATCGTATGGTAAATCGGACTACAGTTATTTATGCAACTAGTTGCAAAAGTAATACTTTTTAAGTGAGACAAAATACTTACTTGACGAGAGCGTTAGCACGAGTCAAATAAGAAACTGTGTTTGAAAAAGTAATTTCGCTACTAGTTGCGAAATTACTTTTCGAACATTATTTTTTATAATAATGTGCATAATAATTCAACTTAAAGCACAAGGTCTGAGGTAAAGTACTTTATCACACTAGTGTGATAAAATATTTTACTGCACGCCTTGTGGTAAAGTGTTACTTTTGCCATGAGTTTGTTATAAAAAAAAAAAGTTTATGAATACTTATTGTTAAAAGTTGCATAGTTTAATGTATTAATTATAACACTGTTTTAAAATATTAATTATATCATATATAGTTATTTATACTTGCTTTTTCATGTCATAACAGAATTAAATTGAAATTTGAATCAAGTTGATCGGAAATGTGCAAGTACTTGTATCTAATTTTTTGATTACCTATGACAATTTGTTTTTAAAGAAGTATCTACATATTTGTAGTTATTATAAAAATTATATTCTGGAATATCAGTTCTACAAAAAAAAAAAAAACCTGTTACTATGTGTGAATCTATTGTCTGCATTTGCACAATTTATTCAGCTCGAAATTTCATAAAAATGTTTTCCGTCAACATGTTTAATTGTTTTTATGTTTACAAAAATACATTTAAGTTGTTTAAATTTTTGCATATGTATATATTAAAAAAAAAAAAAAAAAAAAAAAAAAAAAAACTGTTAGCATGTGCAAATCTATTATTTACATTTGCAGTACTTATTCAGCTTGGAATTTCATTAAAAAAAAAAAAAAATTAAGTCGATAGAAATGTAGACAATTTTATAATAATTTAAGTAATATGAAATGCATATTTAATAGTTCAATCAGTACAGAAGTAAAATAACTAATTTATAACTATAATTTTTAAATCTTCATAAACTAAACTTGAGATTAAAAAAAAAAAAAAAAAATCTAGTTAATTTGAATGGAGAGTGAATCAAATGGAGAAGCTTATCTACTTTTAACAAACTAGATGTTATTAAGATGACATTGAATTTATCCTTAATACCTTTTGAAATATAAATAATAATAATAATAATAATAATAATAATAAAAAAATACCTCATGGGGAGATTTTAAATCATAAACGGGAAATCAAGAAGAGATTTTGTGATCGGAGTTAGTGCATCGAATAGTACGAAGCTAAAATTCCAATTTTCCTTGCACTCTCTTGATAAGACTAGGCCTAGGGCTGCTTGAAATTCATTTTAAACGTGTAAAAGAACTTGCAACAAAAGAATGAATCAGTAGGAATTGCTTGCATAAGTTTTTTTTTACGACAGACTAGATCTAGTTTTGCGTACTCACCTCATCAGAAGTGGTTTGTGGACATTGGCTTCAACATGAATCTTATCTCTTTCTTCAGCTCAACATCGCTGCTTTGTGAACTTGAAAAATAATTGAGCTGCACACTGTCGGATATCTGTCCTGCTATTAATCTACCTCTCCTGCAAACAGTGCAATTCCACAATACTTTACTATGGAGTATCCCTACCATGGAATAACAAAAATAATTCGTAATGTACAATACAGAAACTCAAGCTTGAAGTTGTCACTGCTCCATTCTGCAACTAGTTGACTTTTTTTTTGCACTCGTGGATAACTCATCATATGAAGAGGCTTGTAACAGAGCCACCTCAACAACAGCTAGTACAAAAGCAACTTGTTGCGTGCACTCAAGCATGAAATCAGCCCACTACGTCCCTGCAGTTTCATTCCAGCAGTGGATCTTTTCAAGCTCTTCTCCTTCGCACACATTCTACTGATATACTTGGAACACCAGTGCCTTTCTTAACCAAGTGTTGTGAGAGTACTGATGCTTCTTCAGCAGAGAACAGAACTATCAGTCCCAGTGCAAATCTATTCCAAGCAGTGCATTGCCAAGACATTGAACTGAACCAGAAGTATAGTGTGTTAAATGTTGAATTTAAACAATTTTCTACCACTGCAATGCTTGATGAAGGTATCTTCGTGCAGTACTTAAAGACTGTTGAACTGAATTTTCTACTACCATATTCCAGCTTCTGCAATGCGATTCGTCAACAAAGAATTTAGCTACCTTCTTATTGCTTGATGGAATTAATAATGCCTTCTCAGCAATGCACTACTAGTAAACCTTGTACAAATCCACTCCAGTTAGTTAACCAAGTGAAAGTGAACTAAGGACAGATCTTGTCAAAGCCTTCTGAAGTGAATATGCTTGCTTGTTTGATCTTGTACGATTTTCTGCTTTAAATTCAACATTTGAAATTATAAATATCTTCCTGCAAGCTCCATTGTACTGCATTCTATATTTTCTACCATTCTCCAGCTTCTGAAGACAACACACTATCACAACATAAGACTTTATGATGGAATAACTTGAGTCACTTTCCATGCTACAGCACACAGAAACTCCTATTTGTTGTCTTCACTGTTCCACTCAGCAGCTAGTGCAAACTTTACACTTAAAGATGCAAATTCGTCACTTCAATTGCTAGTGCTGAAATGGAATATTTTCTATTCAGTTGCATTGGATTGTCATTTCTGCCTTATAATGCTATAGCAGACTTTAACAACAACCAGTACAATGACATTAGCAACTTTACTTGGATACACCTGTGCATGGAATCAGCCAACTTTGTTCCTGCTGCTAGTTTCAAAGTAGAGTTGTATCAAGTGATATCTTCAAGCCACTTCCTCAGACTATATTGATGTTCCTAATGTACTTTCCAGCTATTTTCATATCGTAACTTCGTAAAGTTACTGCTTCATCCTCAGCAGTTAAACAGTGCAAGTTAAACCCAGTGCTAATTCCCTCCAGCCAGTGTATCAAGGGAAGATCTCATCAAGCCTTAAGTGAATATGGTATCAAGCGATATTTTAAGCCCTCTACAGAGACAATACTGACTTTGCCAATGCATTATAACCAAATTTAATAGTGATTCCTTCCCATCAGTGAACCCTACAAGCAAATCCAGTGCTCATTCACTCCAGCCATTGTAACAAAGGAGGATCTCATCAAGCCGGAAGTGAACATGCTGCTGGTCAGTGTGATTCCACACTGGTTAGTTCGTTCTCCAAGCAGATGTTGACTATTGTGGATCATGCTGAAATTTTTACAAGTGTAAACAGTATACTCAATCACATCAATGACTTAAGTGCAAGTATAGTGAATAGCATATCTAATAGTTATTTGTAAAATCACCATTGAGCACAGTACCAGTGCAACCTGCACAATTCTACAGCAAATCTAGATATTAAGTCCTCCCCTATACATTCAAACTCTGCTATCATGGAAAAAAAAATTATGATGCAGATCTTCACATTGACTGTTGATGACTTCTTTCTCCTGTCAAGCCTTCTCAAGTGATCACGCTAGTTTAGTGATCAATGCAATTCTCAAGTAATCAGTGCAATTCCACACTAGTCAGTTTCTCTTCAAGCAAAAGTGTGGATCTAGTGATACTTCACTGAAATTTACGAGTACAATACTATTCCACATTGATTAACTTTCTACTAGGCATGCAAAAGTCTGACAAAAACATTCTTGGGAAAACAGAAAAGAAATTCCAGTTAGATCTGGAAGATACTGGTGAGAACTTTGATTTCTGTGTTAGTTCACAAACTAATAAAACTACAGTGACAGCATATTTACAGCTCTGCAATTCTGTCTTCAAAGCAGACTACTTATTTTACTCTCCAACTCTACTTTAAATTCAAAAGGATTGATAATAGTATCATTTAGAACTTTATTGTCCCAGGCTGTTAAATGCAAGCACAAAATTAGTTGGGGGGGGGGGGGGAATGTTGCATTATATTTAATTTCAATTTATATGTACCTGAAATTCCAAGCTGTTTTCAAGTTAGTATCTTCTGTGTTGACATCATGACCTTAGGGAATCAATTAAATTAGGAGTTTTTACTACTATTTTACATTTTTGTTGTTGAACTGCAATATCTTGTATACTTCAATACAAGGTTAACTGTTATTTGGATTAAGGTCTAGAATATGCTCTCTGAATTTCTTTTCTTGTTAATATTATTTGTAGTTTTTCCTTAGAGTTGTTCAAGCATTTCAATTTATCTATTTTTGTATCTAATATTGAAAGTAGTATATTCAAATAATTGCTTAAAAATAAAAACTTAAGCAATTTAAAAAAAAAAAAAAAAATGTATAAAATATTTTAGTGTATCACTCCAAATGAGTTTTTATAAAATTAATATTTTAACTCTTCATGAGGTCATCACAGAAGTAAACTGATAAACATTATAAAATAATTTTTATGAACTGAAATAGAGCATTATGCATTTGCTTTTACTAACTCTTTGAACTTGATTACTTTAAAGTATCATTCTTGTGTAATAGTAATTGTTACCTTGAAAATCAAAAATAAGTTTTTCAACGTGTTTTGCGGGAGTTTAAGAACAACACATGTGTTAAAAACTGTCTTAAATAGATTTAAAATTTTACTTGTAAATATGTAATATTTTTTTTTTTTTTAATGTTTGGCTACCTTTTCATAAATGCATATTAAATAGATTTGTGGAAGATTACATCACATTCCCTTAAATCTTGCCGATTAAAATGGATATACTTTATTAAAAAATATAAAAGAAAAGTTTTTAGAATTGCTAACATGTGTGGTTCTATCTGCATTTGAAGAATTCAGTGCTCAGCTTGGAATTTCAAAACCTACATAAGTAAAACTTTTTTTTTAAATTTTCAATAGCAAATATGTTGCTTTTCAATAATAGAATTAATGTACCAATTTTTAATATATATAGTTGTAATATATTCTTTTTAATCTTATTGAATTAAATATAACATTAAAAAAAAAAAAACTTAAGAATGAAAGTAAAATTCAAAATTTAAATTAACTCAATTGTCTGGTCTGAGATTGAAATCAAGTTACTAAATTGAATATAGCATTAAAAAAAAAAAAAAAAAAAAAAAAAAAAAAAAAAAAAAAAAAAACTAAGCTATTTCAATTGCTGAGATTGTAAGTGTAAATTAAGTGTGAAGAGTAATTGAGTGGTGAAAATGTTGTACCTGGGATATATATCTAACTATTGCACAATGAAGCCAAAATTGCAATTTCCCCCTACATTTTCGACAAGAAAATCTGCCTGACAGTCATTTCAATGCTGTACAAGAACTTGTCACTTGCACCACATAAGAGAACTGTTACCATGCATTGTTCCCAGTGGACAAGTGTTTTATTCCAAGTTTTCTATGCTCATCTTCATCGAAAGTGGCCTTGCTGTGTGGTGAAACATTAACTGAACTGGAAGTGTTAATTAAACTGTTAAGTGTTGATTTTGCAAGATTTTCTACAACTTCAACCCTTGAAATTATCTTCCTGCCTGCTACCATTCTCCAGTTAAGGCAGACCATGAATTTCCTCAACAATGATTTTACCATAGAGTAATTGTATCAATGTCGTCATTGCTCCACCTTGTTACCAGTACTAACTTTTGGACACTTCCAACAATTGAAACTAAACTAGTGCTTTCAATTAAGTTGCATTTATTATTCATTTCTGCAGCTAAATATAATCTCATGACAGAACTGGTAATTAATGGTCAAAAATGTGATGAGCTCTTGGTGAGACTTTGTTTTTCCATTTTAATAATGACCAAAGAACTGAACTTTTGCTGAACTACCAATTTCTCATTCATAACTGGCATAAAACGAATTGAACATGTGCCCTCATCCATCCAGGAGATCATCATTGACTATGAAATCACAGTGCATCCTGAACAGCTATTGCTACAAATAACATAAAGTTGGTTAACCACTCTAGTGCTGGCATTGAACTGCTATTCAGTTACATTGGTTTGTCATCTCTTTGCCACTTCATCAATCAAAGACTGACCCTCTCCCATGTAAAATCAGGACCAACTTTTCTGCAGTTTCTTATCCAAGTAGAAGTAGTGTATCAATTGTAGAGGTTTTCTTCAAGTTCCTCCACAGTGAATTACTCTTCATGATGCACTGCAATACTGCACCATTCAGTTTCTTAACCAGGTTGGAATAGAGCCAGCTTTTATATTGAGTGATGCCCTCTTCTACAGTGGTGCAACCAGCCAGTGCAATTACCCTGGAACCTAGCTTGTCCCAGAGAAGTGATCTGTGAGCGAATCTTGCCAAACCCTCTTCAATATGATGGTTCAACTTCTGCAAATCTCTACTTTCGAGTGCCTTATTCAAATATATGCCTAACTAGACTAAGTAGATGTTTGGATGCTCTTCTTCTGTGTGACAACTGTGCTGATGTGACATTTTCAATTTCACACCTCGGGAGTTGCTTTGCATGTGTGTATTGATGGTGAATCTCTTGATGGGTCTGCTTGCAGTGATACCTCTGGCGAGGTAAACATTGACACTCATCTACTAGTTATTCCAAATGCAAGAACATCACTAAGAAGAAATCTTTGAACTGTTTGGTCTGCATCTTGTGCAGTCCTCATATCATTGAACATTGCCTTTTTTCGTCAAGTGGTGCCTGAACTACAATTTCAGCATTAGTTCCTGAAGTGATCTAACTTAAGACACAGTTATTACACGCAAACAATCTCTGCAACTTCAATAGTTATGCTTCAATTCAGACTCTCAACTCGCTGAATTAAAATAACTCAATGATTAATGTCACAACTGTCTTAGGCTGACAGACAATAAAACATATATATATTGGAAAAAAAAATGCATATATATAAACAAATTCAAATATATATTTATATACATTAAAAAAATTAAATAAAAAAGTTAGAAATTATGGAATTAAAATGAAATATTGAATTTTTGAAGTAAAAAATTTAAAGTTCTTATTTAAATTTACTTTTAACAATTTTTTTTTTAATTTCAAAAAGATTTTTTGTACTTGAAATTCCAAGCTGTTTCTTAAAGTATTTTCTGTGTTGACATCTTGATTTTATAAAGTTAAATTTCAGTTTTTAATATGTAAAAATATTTCAATACATTCGCCACAGCAACAAAATTTTGTTGCCGAAGACTACAATTTTAATTATTAAACTAGGCATAGTTGGTACTTGTATATTTTTGTTATTGAAACTTTGTTTAACATGGAGCTTATTCATTTCAATTGAAATCAATGTTATTATATTAAAAAAAAAATGTTTTATATAATATGTCATTGTTGTATAATATAGTAAGAAATCTTAAAGAATTTTGATACAACTTTTCCTTCTTTAGTCTTTAGGATGAATTTAAATTAATATGATATTAATTGATATTAAAATTTAATTAGTGCCAATTAAAGTATAATTTTTTTTTTTTTCAATATTTAACCAATTACATAATTAATAATACTTAAATTAAGCATCTTGAGTGTCATAATGGAGGAAGAATTGGAACATTTAAAATGCTTTGAATTTCTCAAACTAAAATATAAAAATTATTTTTTTAATTTACAGTGTGCACATTTGGTTGGTTACTATGTGAATTGACCCATTACAAAAACCTAAATATTTATTTCTTTTGATTTAGTTATCACTGATAATTAGATCAAAAGTAGAACCTTAACTACCATCAAAGATATTTTCAAGTACGAATTGCAAAAATCTCTATAAAAATGTGAGTCTACATGAAGATGAGAACACAGTATGGGTCGATATTGTCTTTATAAGGAGATTTAATTTTTTTATTTTTCGATAAAATGTTAAAAATTATCCACCTGCTAGTCCTAATTTAAAGACTAACTTACACCGACTAGACTTTCTGGCGAGAGCTATTTCCCTTTTGGATGGACCATGCATCGTAGCCTGTAAAACCTACTTTAATATTTAGTTAAAAGTGTAAAATCTTAAGAGTATCTTTAAAAAAAAACCCCACTAAATAATGATGTTTACATTTCATCTGTATTCTCCTGAGTGATAATGATGGCTAATAGCCATTGCAGTAGGTCTCTTTGCTCTATTGTACTAGGCTTATCTGCCATTTTAAGTATTGAACGACAATCACTAAAGGTTACCTATATGAGCTTTTCAGAGTTGCATAAGAAGGAATCTTATGGCTATTGTAAATTTCATTTGAGCAAAGTTGCTTGGTATTTCTTTCGTAAATTGATGAAAAAAAAATAATTCTACATTTTTAAGTAAAATGAGTGTTTATTTTTAATTAGTTTTTGGACAACAAATCCAAAATTAAATGCAATGTGCAACAAATTTCTTGTATTTTAAGAAAATGCTTAATTGTAGTTCAAAAATATTAGTGGTGCAATATGAGAAGGAAGCGATTCTGAAGCGAATTTTTACCTGTTTTAATTGGAAGACAAATACTGTATTTTCATCTTATTAAAGCTTAACCCCATTTTCTCCTCATCCTTTCTCTAGATATTAGTTAATTTGTCCAACTTTTTTTTTCTTTCCATTCGGCAATACTGCCAATCTTGTTGAATTTTGTTCATCTTTGAGTCAAGGATTTTTTTGTTTTTGTAATGCCAATTCATACATCTTGAAACACGTGCCATTTATTATAGAAACTTGTTCTTCAGCAAATGATTACACATGTTGTCTACCAACAGTTTTAAGACAATCGGATTACGCTGGAGTAGTTAGCACTGAAACAGCTTTCTCCACACTGTTAAAAAAAATTGTCCACCATGCACCAAAATTTGGTTCCCATTTAGCTGCCACCAACATTTGGTGCTTAGTTTCGCGATTTAATGGTGCTTACGGTCCGAGGTTGCACCATTAAATCGTGAAACTAAGCACCAAATGTTGGTGGCAGCTAAATGGGAACCAAATTTTGGTACAAGGTGGAACAAAATTTTTAACAGTGCACTAGGCAAGTGCCTTTTCTGCGATCCTGCTAAGAAGTTAAACAATTTTTGTGTTTTTTTTTCCTTCTATAGAATTTTGATTTATCCATTATTTTATCTAAAGTGGTATGTGAAAGCCAAATTACCATTTCTTAGAACTTGAGGCAAACTTTTGTTTGGTACTCTTCCGTTATCCGGGCGCAAATGTCGCCAACCAAACTCGAGGCGTCGCCACGCGAATGGAAGGAAAACGTGCTTTGTTTTGTAAATGAATTCAAAGAATAGAGCACCTGGACCCAAACAAACTTTCCCCTTATGGTTGTAAGAAGAAATTTGGCGAAATTCTACATTATTTGGTGATTTATCGCTTGCCCTCGGAAAACGGAAGAATACCCTTTTTTTGTAAAAGTGATCCCAAGACCTTCATCCGACCCTCTGTCAGGGTTTTGTCCTATTTGAACTTGAGTATGGCAAGGTCCACATTCGCCCTAAAATTCCGAATATTCCTTAAATTTTAGTTTTCCCTAAAATTGTATTTAACATTTTTCGATTATTCCTAAACACAAATTCAAAAATCTCGAAATATACCCGATTTTCCTTCAAAACCCGCGAAAACTCCAAGATATTTCTTGAGGAGAGAAAATCTTTTCTGAGATTTTAATTACTAATTAAATTTTTTTTTGAAAATTGGCAGTTGTTTGCCGGTATTGAAACATTTTTTGAAAAGAATGTCTTTGTTAGGAATCTATGTCAGCTTTAAAAAAATTATCCCTACATTTTTTAGAATTATCCCTAAATAATTTGAAAATCACCCTAAAATGTTCCTGAAATTTTTGGAATTGTCTCTAAAATTCCTGCCTGATTTTTTTTTTTTTTTTTGAAACTCACTGTATCTCCTAGTGTGGGTATGTTTCCCAAAGAAAGATCCTCCTGAAAGGCGTTTTTCTCTTGATTTGTGGAATACTACGTATTGTAGAACTTAATCTGATGATGATTCCGCACAGTATTGACCTCTTGTAGCTTTTGAGTGCCAGAAATATCCTATCCAATCTACTTGTTAAGGTTTGTGGTGAGGTCGGAGGAGGCAGTGTATATTGCATAATTTTCGTACCTAATATTTCAATTTAATACAGTGCTTAATACCCAGTTTACATCTCTAGTTATATAAAGAGGACTGGACAACAGAATATCTATGGTGTGCAATGTCTTCAGTTTAGTTGTAAAGGTTTCCATAAAGAAAGTGGCAGGGAAGTCGTTTTACATTACCCCAATGTGAAGCCACAATCTTAGCAACCAGTCAAGTCTTTTATGTTTCCCTTACGTCACTTGAAAAGATTTTTGTTCTTTGATGGCCCTTTAACACGTCAGTTTGGTTGGTCCCTCTTTTTTTTTACCATCGGGTGCCCATGTTAAGGAAAAATTGACACGATAAAATCTCTTGAGATAATTGTAAGGCGATTCGGTTGGAAAAAGTATCGAGTCTGTTTTTTCCCGTTTAGTTTTCATGATCGATTACCCTACCATAAAGTAGGACAGGTTTAACTGTTGAGTTGAAAATTTGTAGCTGCAGTTCTATTTGTAAGTTTGTTGATCTTGATTTATCTTTTATGTGGCCCATGAGGTCATAATTTCAGCAACTCCATTTTAGCTTCGCTTACATTTCCCTAGCTTGACTATTCTAAAAGATTTTGATCTTTAATGGGCATTTCGCTCGTCAGTTTTGTTGGCCCTCTCTTATTCCTAATCGGAGGCCCATGTCAAAGCAGTTCGAACACTGAGTCGAAATATGCCTCAAGCCTCGTTCAAAAGTATCTTCAAAATATGTCCATTCCAGGACCCTCTGTGTTCTTATTTCTGTTGAGATGAGTTTGAAGTTTTTCTGTCATACAATTCACAGTTAAGAGATTCTGTCTTCCTGTTGAGTTTCCATGATCGTACCATAAAGTAAGACTGATATAACTGTTCGAGTTGAAAATTTGTAGCTGCAGTTTTATTTTGTAAGTTTGCTGATCTTCGAACTTTCTGGAGTTGTTCTGAAGGCATATTGTGTTTCTTTCTAAAATCCTTGTCAGAATGTTTAGTTTGAGAAAATATCGCTTAAGCAAAAAGTTTCGGATATTAAAATGGAATTTAATTAAAGCACATTCATTATTTTTCTTGTCTGGCTGTTTTGCCTGTTAAACTGTTTTTCGAGTATTGCTATTGGTTGATATCCTAACATTTTGAATATCCTTGATTAATCTTTATCCTTAGTTTGCGAAAAAAAATTCTTTTCACTTAAAGCAAAAGACTTTTAAATCGAGTGTTAGAATTAAAATTAACGAATGAACATTAACTATCTTCCTTGCCTTTTAAACTTTACGATTATAGTGAACTGTCACTACTGTTTTACATCCTAACGTTTTGTATATCCTTACGATTATTTGAAATTTTATTAAGATTGAAAAAAATCATCAAAAGTGATTTCCTTAACTGTTAAAACAAAGGTGAAATTAGTGCATGGCCAAACAATCTGAATAAGTGCCACTTATCCACAAAACCTTAGAACAGCTGTGAAGGGAGGACTTCTGAGCCATGAGGCAGTTGTGTTGTGCGTCCTAAGACTGACTTCGCACTTTAAAGAGACTGATATTTGGGTTGAGATCAATTTTACTTGGTAGTTTAGAAATAAAAATTGTATTAAAATATCCTATTTTAGAAAATTAAGTTTTATTTTTTTTTAAATTAAAATTTTAAAATACAGTTAAATCTTAATGGGTTTTGAATAAGAAAGAGTTTATATTAAAAATATACAAAAAGCATTTTAATTACTTTCGGATATATCTATCTACAGTGGCCACAGAACCGGGAAATCAGGGAAATGTCAGGGAGCTTTCTGATTCTGGAAAAAATCAGGGAAATGTCAGGGAACTTTTTAAAATTTCACGAAAATCGGGGAAATTTTGTATTGCTTAAGGCACATTCATCTATATTTTGGCGCTATTTACATGGATATTTGTGGTGGTAAGCCATTAGAAGTTAAATGTTACGGAATAATTTAAACTTTTCATTACCAGCAAAACTATTTTTTTAGAAATTGGATATTATTTCTTTAGCATACATGTTCTATTTGATCAGGGCTTCTAGACATCTGGGAAACCTAAGAAAATTGAGGAAATTTGAAAAAAAGTTTCCCCTAAAATCAGGGAATTTCTTAGAAATCTGACAGGGAAATCAGGGAACTTTTTTTCCTGAATTTTGTGGCCACCTTGTCTATCGTACAATAAACTTTCGATTTCGATATTATTTTGAGCTGCAATAAATATGAATTTTTTAAACTGTGTTATCATAAAATATCGAACAGTTAACTTTTCTTACTTATCTTATAATCAAGGTATGTTTATTCATAGTTTGCATTTCAATTTCAATTTGGAAAATTTACTATATTCATAGGCCTCTATTATGATGTACTGCAGTAGTTTAAAATGTACAACAATCATTGGTATATTTGACATATTATTCATTTCTTCAAGATAATGTTAATTGGATGAGAATTAAAATGTTGCACTGAATGTAAAATAAACAAATTAGGGGGGGGGGGGGGATAACGAACTATTTTAGCATATTTCATTCTGATTACTCAGATTTTTTTTAAATTATGTATTGCATTTAATGTTGGGTTACACAAGGTCTATTGTAGTAATTGTCTATTCTTTTAATTTTGTCTTGTTGTATAAACTAAATATATTTAATCACGGTAAAGCATCTTATTTTGGGAAAGTTACCATATTCAAGAAGCTTTGTTATTGTTATATGTACTGCAGTTATTTAATGAAATGATACAACCAATTTGTACATGGCACCTAATTAGCTCCTTCAGGGTAATCTTAATGGACGCCTTAAAATTAAAATATTGCTCTGAACATGAAATAAACAGTTTGAAGGGGTAAATTGAGTAATTTTTGCTTATTTTTTCCCTTTCCACTCTAACTGCTATTTTTTTTTTTTTTTTTTTTAATTGTAATCAATGCTGAATTACAACAAGGTCTACTGTTGTATTTCTAAAATTGAATTCCAGTCTTTTTCTTACTATGTGAACTAATTATATTTATTCATGGGAGGGGGGGGGGGTAAAGCATAAAACACTTTGGGAAAAGTTACTTTATTCAAAAAGCTTTAATATAGTGATAGGTACTGCAGCAGATTTGATGCAATGATACAACTATTTATGCGCGACACCTTATTTCACTCCCTTAAGATAATCTAAATGAACACTTCTGACTTAAAAAGGTTGCTCTGATATTTAAATGGAGAACATTATTTAAAGGGGAAAAGTAATTTTGGCGTATTTCTAGGGCTAGTTTGCTTCGAGATTGTATTTGAGGATGCTAAGTGTCTAAAACTTCATTCCAGTGAAAGAGCACTGGTTCCTAAGAGGGTAACCGTAGCTGAAGAATTTATACAGTGGAATCTCGATTAATCGATCTAATTCGGACCAAAGGTAGGTCGGTTAAGCGAAAATTCCGGATAAAAGAGAGTTGTAAAAAACAATAAAAAGTCAATGATTTTCGTTTATTGAATACGGGACTTTTAATGGTTTTTTTTATGACGTAATTGTTGGAAATGAGTTTTTGTCGCAATACTCTCGATAATCTTTGTTTCGCTGCTCAATCCTGGAGTCTTTTTGAAGGCAATAGTTCAGTTTGATCTGCATCCGAAGGTTGCTCTAACTGTGTCAGTTCTTTAGAAAAACAGTCAAAAGCCTCATCATTACTTATGTAACTTTAGAGCGAGGGAAAAGATTACGGTTTAAAAAGAAACAAAAGATTTATTACTCATTTGGGAGATTTTTGATGTCGACTAAACGATTGCCGGTTAACAGAGAGTTCCGGATAAAGGAGGGACGGTTAATCGAGTCTCTACTGTATTTAGGAGTAGAATTAATTAATTTGTCATAACAGATGCTGGAAATCAGAGAAATGTCAGGAAGCTTTCTAAAGCTGGAACTGCCACGGAATTTTTTTAAAATCTCACGAAAATCAGAGAAATTTTCTGTCTTCTTGGCGGTATATTTCCCCGTTCATCCGTATGCCATATACCCGAAAATTTGTGGTGGTAATCATTCGAGGTTTAATGTTATGGAATAATTCAAACTTTTCAATACCGCCAAAACTATTTTTTATAAAATTAGTATATTATCTCTTTGACATACGTGTCCTTTTTTGATCATTTTGTCTACACATCTGGAAAATTTGGAAAAAGAAGTTTACCGTAAAATCAGGGATTTTTTTTAGAATTGTGTTAGGGAAAACAGGGAATTTTTCCCCCCTGAATTTTGTGGCCACCCTGCGTAACGAAATAATATGTTCTCTACTGATTTAACAAAATTGATGTAGGTAGCTAGCCAAGTCTTTCCAAAGCAAAAGAGATCTTACAATATTGGGAAAGGATAAATGCAGGAGATCTACTCCAAATCACCATATTTATCTTTAAGTTGCT
This sequence comes from Linyphia triangularis, assembly GCA_963978545.1. Taxonomy (NCBI): domain Eukaryota; kingdom Metazoa; phylum Arthropoda; class Arachnida; order Araneae; family Linyphiidae; genus Linyphia; species Linyphia triangularis. The sequence goes on along the minus strand of OZ021723.1, from coordinate 109,728,386 downwards.
GATAACATCATTTTTAGACGAATGAGAAACTTGCACAAGTGAGGAAAATGAATATTTTTTGTATTTTCTAGTGTTATCCAACGAATATATTTGAGCAGTGCATTTTTTTTTTCCTTTTCCATCTTTTTGCTTTCAATTAATCAAAAATCGAGTTTGGAACTAGCCGAAATCAAAGCAAAGGTCACGTGACCAAAAACGCATGAAAAAACCGTGACGTGGTTACGCAGAGATGAAGTCGCAAAAAAGGGAAACCACTATCATTTCTCGTCTAAAACAGGTTTTAGACTGGTTCATTATCTGCGCATTGACATTTCACGCAAAAGTGACTTTTTCCCGCCAAATCGCCCAAAGTGAAAAACTAAATATTTTTTTTAACTATCTATCCGAGCTCAAATTTTTGAAAGAATGGTATTGTTTTTCATGATTTTTTCTCTACTTTTATTTAAAAATAAAACAAAAAAAACCGCGAAAGTTCCTCATTGTCTTAACCTGTTCCATTAGAGCTCTTTTGTAATTGGAAGTCAAAACACATTATGAAAACTCACTAATTCTGCGATATTTCTGAATAAAAGTTCGGTCAGGTCTGACGGCAAGCCATGTATTTTTATATTTTGACTTCGGTTATTAAATAATTACTTTAATAATTAGTTTAATTATTTGCCAAATAAAAATGTCGTTAAACTGTTTTTTGAAGAAACTGATGAATATTGTTATTTTGTTCTTACAACTGCCAATCACCGCTCGAGTTAGATTGTTCGTGTGCGCTATCGAATGTTTGCTGCTTCAGACTCTGCTCCCAAATCCACGTTATAACAACAAAGTAATCCACCTTACAGGGATCGCCCTTAAATTCATAATATTCCTTAAATTTTTGTGTCTCCTTAAAAGTCCTAAAATTGTACTTACATTTTTCATTAATTTCTTTAAAAAAAACTAAGAAACAATTAAAAACTCGAAATTCCATGAAATTGAATTTAGTAATAAATCCCATAAAATTTTTTAACCCTCGCTTGTTCCCCATTCTACAACCACAGCGGCATCTCTCTTTAATACTCAGTCGGAAGTTTTATTGTCCAGACCCTTTAATTCAGACGTTCAGTTTCAATTAGAACGGGAAAATACTCTAAGGAATCACAGAATCCTCTCGCTGCACATTCTGTGATTTCCGCTGGGATGCATTTTTGCCGTCTACGTAACTGTGCAACCTGCTCTTTCCCAGTTCATGGTTTCATTTTGAGTTTTCTGTGATGGTTAATTGTTTATTCAACTCTGGGTTAACAGATGGCGTTAGATATCCGTATTTATGCGAAATATACAACAGAGTGGCCACAGAACCGGGTAAACCTGGAAATCAGGGAAATGTCAGGGACCTTTCTGATTCTGGAAAAAATCCGGGAATTGTCTGGGAACTTTTTAAAATTTCATGAAAATCAGGGAAATTTTGTATTGCTTAAAGGCACGTTCATCCATATTTTGGCGCTATTAACATGGAGATTTGTGGTGGTGAGCCATTAGAAGTTTAATATTACGGAATAATTTAAACTTTTCATTACCAGCAAAACTATTTTATAAATAATTGCATATTATCTCTTTAGCATACATTTTCTATTTGATCAGGGGGTCTAGACATCTGGAAAGCCTTGAGAAAATTGGAGAAATTTGAAAAAAAGTTTGCCCTAAAATCAGGGAATTTTTTAGAAATCTGTCGGGGAACTTCTTTTCCTGAATTTTGTGGTCACTCTGTACAAGCATTTTTTTTTGCAGCATTTTGCTCGCTCTTTTCAAAGCTCGAAGATGTCTGGCAAGAAGAGTTTCGCACTGCGAGAGGGTTAATATCATTTAAGTTAAACAACACTTAGCGTTTGCCTCTATTTTTTAAGTTCATATCATATTCCTTATCCACAGACATCAAACCCCACACCAATGTGCACAACCATGGTTCTGGTTTTCAAGGCCTTGAAAATGCTTAGAGGTGCTTGAAAATGCTTAGAGGTCCTTAAAAGTCCTTAATTTTTTGCAAAATTTATGAAAACAGAACTCGGAGTTGCTATCCCCGCCACTTATTATCTGTACCACATCGGAATTTTCCCGACACAACCACCAACTTGTAAACTTTTATGGTAGACTTTATTAAAAATTTATATTTAGACACGATGCCTGAAAACAAATTTTCAAAGGTCCTTAAAAGTATTAATTAGGTCCTTACAAATCATTGAAAAGTCATTGATTTTCATTCTGTGATTTGAGTGTCGAGCGTATTTGAACTGAATGCTCTCTTTTTCAATACTCGCCGTCAACATCGTTTGCAATTTTTAACCCTACACATATTTTAAATAACGACTCGAATGAAAAACTATTGCTCAATGATATTGAATTTTTCATTTTATTCGGGAAAGAATATTTGTATTTTCACCAGACATGTTAATTCTGATTTTAAAGTATGATTGACACAGTTTATTCAACGAACCCACGCGGCAAAAAACGAACCCACGCGGCAAAAAACGAACCCACCAGCTGTATCAAGTCTTGTGTACTGTGTCTATCGAATCTTGTTCAACAACAGACTTTAAAATACAAGGTATTAAAATGGTTTGACTTGTATTTGACCGTCTTGTTCATCAAGCTTTCATTCTTAAAAAGGCTTGAATATTCGAACATCTAAGGCATTGTATGTGCACATATTTTTTGGAAGTTGTGAATCTATGAATTCCTGTATACTGCAAAACATGATTTTGCAGTTGTGGCGATCGTTAAAATATGTTTCAAAATGTTTTGATTTGTCTTGGAGTGTCTGATTATTCTTACCATATTCTTTTCTGTGGCGTTTTACTCTGTTCTCCTTTTCTGGCTTCAATGATTTTGCACTTTTCGTTTCGATATCTTTTCAAAGTTTTTTAACGTGGAATTTTGTGATTTCGCGAATGTCACCACCTCCATCAATGTGAACCAATTAATTCACGAAGCAATACATTAATGATAGTTCGAAATTGGCTTTCGGAGCATGTTTTCTTGCCTCCAATTCCATTTGCAATGAGTTTAGTGTTTGATAATGAAACATTTTGCCTGACAGTAAACTGATATTATATTTATGTATTGCAAACTATGCCGCCGACTTTTAGCGGGACAGAAATTTCACCAAACGGATTCTCATAGTCCGTTGAAAAGGTCGATGACCGGTCCTGCTCATTCTTTTTTTTTTCTTCAAATATTTTTGTTACTCTATAAAAAATTCAGCAGAGGTCAAGTTTTTATTGGAATTTGAAACATCATCCAAAGATGAAACAAGCAATAAGAAATTTTTCTCCCTTTACTTACAATATCAACAAGTTTCAGTTCTGAGGCTACTTCTGAATTTAAAACAAACTTTGTAGTAGATCTTAGTAACAACACATCTGAACTATTATCTTCAAATAAAAAAAAAGGCCTTTAAAATTGTCAAATATTTAAGGAAATATCAGCAATCAGGAAAAGAATGAAATAAAAGTGACGTATTGCTATTGATCTCTTCTTGACATGTAAAATACGCAGAATTCTATGTTGCCAGCAACCAGCTCAAGAAAACATTTATTCTAAACAAAGTCGCTAACATTTCTGAAAAGCTTTACAATTATATAATTATCTATTGATTTATTTTAAGCTATTAAAAACGCTATCCCAGCTTACTTCAAAAATACTTTTTCAGCTAAAAATTGCTTTTGAATTTTTCTACTTAAAAATACAGTAGAACCTCGATTAACCGACTTAATTCGGACCGAAGATAGGTCGGATAAGCGAAAATGCCGGATAATAGAGAGTTGTAAAAAATAATAAAAAGTAAATTATTTTCATTTATTGAATGCAGAGCTTTTAATGTGGTTTTTTTTACGACATAATTGGTGGAAATGAGTTTTTGTTGTCGTAATCTTGATAATCGTTGTTTCGCGGTTCTATCCCGAAGTCTTTTTAAAAGCAATAGTTCAGTTTGATCTGCATATGATTATTGCTCTAACCATGTCAGTCCTTTTGAAAAACGGTCAGAAAAGCCTCACCATTACTTATGCAAATTTAGTGTAAAGGAAAATATTCCGGTTTTAAAAAGGGCAAATGATTTCTTACTCATTTGGAAGATTTTTGATGTCGACTAAAGGATGGTCGGTTGATAGAGAGTTCCGGATGAAAGAGGTATGGTTAATCGAGGTTCTACATTACCTCATAATTTTTGTCTTTGGATCTATTTTAGCTTATCCCATTAAAGGGGTTCAAAAACGGATTGCTTATAGAATCATTTCGATGTAAGTGGTGGAATGATTGAAATGAAATCTGCATACAGCTTACAGGTCCAACAGCAGGTGATCAAACCAGGATACCCACTTCCTTGAAGGCCCTTGAAAGTCCTTGAATTTTTTAGAGACTACCGAGAATCTTTACCCTCCCGTTTTTTCCCTCCTACATTCTTAAGTCTTAAGTATGCAATTTTATCAGGGTTTCCACGGTTATTAAAAGTGCTTAATAATTTTGAATTTGTTCTCAAGGCCTTGAAAGTGCTTAGAGGTCCTTAATTTTGGCGGATGCTGTGTGTTTATAAAAATAAAACTCGGACTTGGTATCCCCGCGTGATCTCCCCTTATCCTCTTCCTTAACGCAGGGGTCGCAGACGTCCTATATGTCCTATAAATCCTATATTTTTTAAAAAATCGGTAAAAACGTCCTATATTGTCCTATATTTTACAATTGTCCTATATATCCTATATTTCTACATTGATTCGATCTATATTTTCTTCGAATTCGTAATAACGGCGCCGTTTGTTGCCATTTTTAAATATTTCGGATTCTTTGGCGCGATCGTAGGTGAAAAAGACCTGACAAAAACGATGTTTGTAACGACGGCACAGCGTTTTATCTCTTGTGACGTCACGTGCTGCATAACCTACAACTCAACTCTACTGGACCGGTGGGAGTTGTAAAGATGTGAACATTTCCATAACAATCGGTCTTGAATTTCTGATTTGATTTTTCCTCCAACGTAATAAATTAATTGGCCATAATGCAGAGAGAGATGCAACAACAAAACTCTGCCTCGGGAAAAACGGATAAAAACAACTTTGGATTAATTTGCAGGACTACTAAAGAACATTTTGAGTGCTCAGTCAATAATTGATGAAGGAAACAAAAGGGTTAAGATTTACTGTATGATGTCGGATGGCGATTTTTTTTATTCCGAATCCTGTACGAATTCTTCACCACGAATTGTTTACATCAAACCACTCCAAATTATGGCAACCACAGGCAGTTAGTTATCTTGCTCTTAAAAAATGGCAGGGCTGCCATATTTTGGCGAAAAACGCCTTGGCGCAGAATTCGTACCGGATTCGGAATATTAGCCACAATTTTTTCATACAAGTCGCCAAAATTGAAAATTACGTCAATACGTTGTGTTGTCAAATCCAAACAATCACTAGGGTTGCTTTAAAACCAAGTGCCAGGTTCGCCACATTCGGCGATAAATCTCCCACTTTTCGTCGCCAATCCAGCCGACACTGAATAGTACATCTGAATCAACAAAAGACTGCAAACAGGGATAAAAAGAAAATACTTTAAGAAATTGGAACAGTTAAAAATGCTGGAAGCAAAAGACTCATGATTGCAAATAATTAATAAAACTTGATTTAGGGATGGAATATTGAGGCAATAACGGATCACGTATTCAGGATCAGGCGATTTCTATTTTTTTTTTTAAGGTGTGTTTTTTATTCTCTTAAATTCAATATAACGAGTATAACGAGTTAATTTTGAAGTTCAGTAGCAACTGTGTGCAGTTATTTGATGTTTTATATTGTCCTATATTTTTTTTGAAAAAATCCTATATTTTCTTATTTTGTCACTTTGACCCCTGTTAACGGAATTCTCTTGACATATTTGTATTACGCATGCGCCAACTTTTAACTTTTTTTTTTGAGTAAAATATACTTTTATTAAAAAAATTATTTACACATGATGCCTGAAAATAAATGTCCCTAAAAACATTATATATGTCCTTAGTCATTGCTTTTCATTCTGTGATTTGAGTGGGAACCCTGTTTAAATGAAATTTACTTAATGCTAACAGATTCAACATCAAACCTTTAGTTCCCTCGTCCTTGAAGGTCCTTGTATTTTTAAGAGACCACTGAGAATATCGGCCTCCGTTTTTCCGTCTCCATTTTTATGTCTTAAGTATGTCATTGTATGGTCCTTGGAATTTTCTTAAAAAGATCCTTGAAAGTCCTTTTCTTCTTGAGTAAGAGTGGGAACCGTGTCAAACGTACTCTCGCAATAAAATTTCCAAAACTAGAATTATTTGCATACAGCTACAACGTACATAAACAATGGGTAATTCCCGCTTTTTTAAAAAATGAATGAAATTAGTTTATATTTACGTAGAATTTCTTTCCGATTCCATACATTCAAACAAAAGTTCTTTAAAAAATTAGTTATTTAAATATTAAAAAAAGAAATCGCTTCGAAACCACGTCCGATCAAAACGATCTGCTATAGCTGTGACGTCACGACATCCTTCCTTTCTCTATGGTTATTGTGAGGTTTCTGCCAATTAGTTGATGTGTGTTTGGTAGACAATTGCCATATCCCATACCAGTTGGCACGATTTGCGAGAAACTTGCAAAACTGGTTGCTACTGCCGCGTTTCAAGCCTAGTTAGTTGTTTCAGACGAAGTGACGTCATATTGAATTCGAGCCTAATGTGTTGTTTTTCCCGCCAAAACTAACAAGGGAACTTCGGTTACAAATTAAAACAAAGAAAAAGCGCAATAAGCAGACCTTTTCGAAAAGTTTCGAATTGAATAATAATAATAATAATAATAAAAAAAAAAAAAATGCGAGAATTGTCCATTAAGAATGCTTCCCAATAAGTGAAATTTTCAAATAGCTCCAGTTCGAACAGCAGGTGATGAAACGTACCCAACAGGGAAATTGGAAATTTCGAAAAAAGGTGCATCTTTTTTTTTTTTTTTTTTTTTTTTTTTTTTTTTTTTTGAAAGGGTATTAATTTCTTGTCGGGAAAATCCCCCCCCCCCCCTCCCCTCCAATTCCTAATTACGAAGCTCAATTAGAGATAACATGATCCAAAAGAATAACAACAAAACATTAGGAAAGCAAGGATAAATGGAAGATTTCACTGCTATAATTTTGTTTCTTCATAAATTCTTAGATCCATAGAAATAAATTGCAAAACACTTTTAATATTAGTCTCTTATCGTTTCAAGTTATTCAAATTAAATAATTCTATATGATTTACCAGAAATAAATAATATTGCCCTAAGAATCTTATGTTTATTGAAAGAAGTCAACACTTTTGTACAAACCTCAAGGGTGTCCTAATGATCCATACAAATGTTCATTAAAAAAAAACTAAGGGTATGGAATATCGCACTACTTTCAATTACACTATAATAAAAGCAATTACATTTGTCATGGATTGGTTTAATTTTTTTCTTCTTCATTTTCATTCATTTAAAAAAAAAAAATAAAAAAAAAAATAATAATAATTACAATAATAAAAAAAAAATTAGTTTGGTGATAATTATTGTTAGTGAAATAGAGTGGGAGACAGTTGTTGATGGGCGATGCTCAATGAAAGAGAACTCTATTTTAAAGACGTTCGTGTTTCAGCTTTTTACGTCTTACGGGAATTTCAAAGGTGGGGATGTTAGTAACACCTTAAAAGGCATTAGCAGAGTGATTTTGCCAAAAACCGTTTTATGGCGAAATCTGAAAAACATAAAATTTTGCACGCGTATTTTTGACGAAAACCTTAACAGGTCACAGGGCCCACCACTAACCTGTATTTGATAGTTGAATATCCTAGGTTAATTCTCTGGGTGCTGACCAGACATACGGACATTTTTTCTAGACCACTTTTTGAAATAAGCACCATCCAAAACCTGTAGGGGGGAAAGAAAAAAATAGGGTAAATTTAAAGTAAAATACATGGCTATTGATAAAACCACACCTGTTTTGACATTTTTGAAAAGTAAAATTTTAATTAAAATTCAAGCTTAAAAACACTTCGTTTTTTTTTAATCAAATTATATATAAGTTTAATTCCAAACTATATGCTCAGGTTAACAATAGTACCTTATAAGTTGTGATGATTTGCTTGGAACTGTATATTTTCGGCAGAAGGATCCATTCTACAACATATACAGTGAACTCAGGGTATATATACACTATCTACCAATAAGTAATTGGACACCTGTGATAAAAGAGATAAACACAAGTTATTCAAATTCAATAGGTGGTTGAGCCTCCACCTAAGGCAATTACAGCTCCGGGGCATGCTTTCCACAAGGGTTTGGATGATGGACAGCGGTATTTTCTTCCACTCGGCTTGGAGTGAACATGTGTGTTCTTTCACCGATTTTGGACGGTTGCTGCACTCCTTAATTCGGCGATCCTACTCGTCCCAGAGGTGTTCCATAGGATTTCCGTCTGGACTCTGAGCAGGCCAGTCCAGTCGGTTCAGCCCGCTCTCATCATACTAATCCATGGTGGACCTCGCAACATGACAAGTGGCGTTGTCATCTTGGAAGTAACAATGATCCAACCCGTAAAATTGCCACAGCGTAGGAAGCACAAAGATATCTAGATTAGTGGAGTAGTAGTCAGCGTTGAGCCTACCATGAATTGGAATCAAGGGTGACCTAGATCAGGACTGCAGACATCCTCAATTGCATGGGTGTCCAAATACTTATTGGTAGATAGTGTAGTAATCTAGTATAGTTGAAAAATCGTCTAATTTGTATGGATCATTTGGCGGACACCCAATTCCAACTGGGTACTGGTGAAGACTGCTTCCAACAACTGAACCACAACACATCAATGCTTCAACAATATTGACCAAGTGCCCAATGCCATGTAACACTTGAGGTACGGCTAGATGAACAAAGCAAAATGGTTTCCACGCACCGACACCAAATACGGTGCCAGTGACGAGCAAGCACTAGTGTTTCACCCCCAAACACTTTCCTTGCACTCGTTGCTCGGTCCCCCGCACTCCGACAACATTAACTCGCTTATTCGGCTTTCCGGGAGAGTTTTGACGAGGGAACTGTTTGCAGTGGATGACGTCGTAAAGCAGAAACCCTTACCCAGTGTGTTTTAAGATGCAACTTTTTACTTTTGCAAGCCACTAAAACTCAGCCTGATTACCTTTTGAATTGGGGATTAGGGCAAGTCTGTGGAATGTTGGATTTGATGCTTACTGTAATGAAGGTTGGGGTTTATTTTTATTGCGACGTTGTTTGGTGACTCAGGATTCAATTAGTAAGTCCTATACTAAACTTCAACTTAACTTGACATCACTAGACAATAGATCTTCACCGTGCTCATAGGCAATTAATCCATTTTAGCGGAGTGAAGACATAATTCTCGCCAAACCTTATACCTTTTTGTTCTCTACAGGGTTGTGGTTAGGCGAACATTGTGCTTTCACTCCGCCAAAATGGATTAAATACCTATGAGCACTGTTGACGATCTACAGTCTAGTGATGTTAAGTTAAGTTGAAGTTTAGTATAGATCTTCACTGTGCTCATAGGCAATTAATCCATTTTAGCGGAGTGAAAGCATAATGCTCCTTATAGCCTTTTGTTCTCTACATGGGGCTGAGTTTCCTAGCGTGATTTTTTTTTTTCTTGAAGGACGGTAGAAGAAAGAAAAGGGGGTGATACAGTATTCATCCCGTTTGTCGAACAAAATGCTGTATGGTTAGGCGAGCATTATGCTTTCACGCCGCCAAAATTGATAAATTGGCCTATGAGCACTGTGACGATCTACCGTCTAGTGACGTCAAGTTAAGTTTAGTATAGTAAGGATCATTTCCTATACTCGCTATGTTACAATCGTCCAGCCCAGTACATTTGGAAGTTATTTTATATAAAATCTTAGAATTTGGCGAGTAAATACGAAAAAGATCACTCAAGGAAATGACATAAATTAAAAACTCAAAAATAGCGCCTAATGTATTTTATATTTGAAATTCTTACGTCAATGCATATGCAGTGGCTCCATCTGGTTTTGTCTTTTGCTATTTTAATTTTTATTTATAATAGATAGATATTAAATTATAACAATTTGTCATTTCATTAGGGGATTTTTGTTGTACCTACTCGCCAAATTTCAGGGTTTCTTACTAAGTAGTTTCTAAATGTACTGGGCTAGAAGATTGTAACATAGCGAGTATAGGGAATGGTCCTTACTATACTAAACTTCAACTTAACTTGACATCACTAGACGGTAGATCGTCACAGTGCTCATAGGCAATTTATCCATTTTTGGCGGCGTGAAAGCATAATGCTCGCTAAACCACAACCCTGTTGAGAACAAAAGGCTATAAGGCTTGGCGAGAATTATGTCTTCACTCCGTTAAAATGGATTAATTTCATATGAGCACGGTGACGATCTACCGTCTAGTGATGTCAAGTTAAGTTGGAGTTTAGTAGAGGACTTCCTCTAAGATACCAAGCATTGACATAGCGAGCAGGGGGTACATAGTATTGAATGCCAAAGTTTGAACAAATAAATGATCAATTCGTTTGCTTGCTTACAAAAGTGACACTTCTACAAAGATATTTTTTTTGTAAGTATAAGTGGGCCCAGACTGTACTTGAAACTGGTTGAACGTCACGAGATTGTTTTCAAGTTGAAACTATTAGACTTGCGACTGCAAGGTTAGGTGCCTTATCGATCATTCTGATTTTTATTTATTTTTTAGAAAATGTGAATGAGGGTTAGTAGATCATGAATCCACTTTTCTGCCTGGGCAAAAATGGCCGAAAATATTCAAGAATCGGCTTTGAATGAGTTGCACTAAATCTGATTGTCAAATGTAACTCGCCAAAAAATGAACATACTTTTTTTTTTTTTTTCTTGTAACCCTTTCACTCTTTGAATTTTCATTGAGGAATTGTCAGACGATTTGTTTTTCCTGACACCAAGTTTTTCTTTTTTAAAAGTGAGCCAAGTTGGCAATAAATATTACGTCATCAGCGACGTAATACTTATGGCCAACTTGGGCTCATTTTCAATTTAAAAAAAAAATGGCAGTATTTTTCGTTAAAGTTAAATATCGTCTGTTCTCTTCTTCATTGAAATATAGAGTGGACAAAAAAATAGGAAAAAAAAAAGCTCATTATTTTGCTAGTTATGACATATTTGATAACTGGATTTGGTTCAACGCATTCTAAGTCGATTTTTGATTTAGTTCGACCATTTTTGCCTCGGCAGACCAGTGGATTCATGATGTTCAACGAGGTACCTAAACTTTCTCTTGGAGTTACGACTTTTTTGCCGTTTAACCAGGTTCAAGTCCACTTAGTCTGCGATTCTGTTTCACACTCACTAAAAAATAATGATTTTTTGAGCTGTGTCGCTTTTGTTATGGCAAGGAGCGCGAATCGCTATTGTCAATTTTACAATTGATTACCTAGCTTTAATAATAGATTAAATTACATTAGGTTTGCTTAGTGGTCTTCTGTAACCTGTTTCTCGCTATGTCATTGTTTTCGGTATTGTGTGGCGTTTAAACATTGTATTGTCTTGAGTACAGCAATTTAAAAATCTTATTTTCTGTTTTAGAATTAGTTCTGGATAATGTTGAACACTGTAAGGGAACTCAGTACCTATATATTAAAAAGAAATCGATTTTGAGATTTATAAGTCATGTTTTATGTTGTTTTTTTTCCCTTTTCATTGATGCATTAATTTACTAAGTTAGAAGTATGTTATATTTTGTTTTAAAAAAAGCAAGCTATCAAATATTAACTATACAAGACTTTTTTTTTTTTACTTTTAACTTTCTCTAAACGTAATATTTCCAACTCCCAGAGTTCATTCTAGAAATGAAAAAAGGTAGGGTGCTGCTAATTTCCAAAAAAAGAGCAACTCCTGTTTTCGAGGGCGCTTTAATGTATGGCAAATTGCAGAAATTTGTGTACAGGTTTCTCCCACAATTTCAATATTGTTTTACTTTTCCATCACGATAAATAATTTTAAATTTTCGATTTTTGGAGGAAAAAAAAAAAAATGAAAAAACTTGCTCAGAAACTCAAAAGATATCAAAATACTGATAAAACGCTTCAGTCGTACTTCTGCTAAAATAAGACTGAGAAATTTTTTTAAATTAAAAGACACGGTAAAATTTTCATCAAATATTAATTTTTATAAAAATAACTTCATTTTCTAATAGAGAATAGAGTTTTTCCAAATTTAATATTATTCATTGTGGACACAATGAGTATTCTGACTAAAGAACTTGGACTATGTCCTAAAATTTTTGATCTTTTTTTATTTTCCAAATCGGATAAAATTTAGCGTTAAAACGTCGCTATTATGTAGGCTGTAATAGAAGTTATATATTTATTTAATCGCAACTAATCCAAAATTTTGATTGCTTTCCTATGATGATTAATTTTAAATATAAAACGGTTGTTTAGAAATTAATTGGCAACAAGTAAATTACCAAAAACACCCCCTTAAATTTAACATTAGGGCATCGCGATTACGCGTGTCCAAACAGAAATATTCTTTTTAAATTCTTAGTATAAACATTTGATGGTAATACATCATTAACTAGGTTATTCAAGCCTCTCAAATTACTTTCTTCTCTACTATGAAGAAGGCATGGTAAAAATCCGGCGAAATACGCTTAATCAAAGCACGTGCGAAATGATCTTCCGGGTTTACTAACGAGCACTTGGAAATTGTAAGACGGTCCCCTACTATCCACCTACTAATGACGCACGTTGTATGGACATCTATATAGACTTCAGTCAATGATCTATGCATTGCACTTTTGAACTTGAAAGCGCATGTTTGACAGGCGATGTCTTTAGGGGTGATCTACGTGGGGGGGAGGGAATGTTTTTCGAATTCTTGCAGGATGAAATTTTTTCTGAAAAAAGGCAGGAAAGGCGCGCCGCCCCTCGAAAAACATCTGGGACGAACTCTTGAAACTCCAATATACCTTTTCTAACTAACTAGTAGAGATATTATGAAATTGTATAACCCATCCTATAGATTAAATTGAGGTTAAAAATTTCCTGTTATTTTAATAAATATTATTTTTAATTACCAAATCTTTGTAAAAAAGGTGTTCTTAAGAAAGTTGTGTAAGATTGGGGGAGAGGGGGGGGGGGGGAATCTGATATTTTTTTATCCAACTTTTAAACATTGATATAAAAAACAATTTAAGGTAGTAGTCTTTTAATTTGCTCGTTTTTTTTCTTCTTTTTATCGGTAATTTTTTTTTATGAGAAGATAAAATGCAATAGCTTTTTTTTAAATTTTTTTTTTATATAATTTATTTATTAACGGGTCATGGTAACAAAGAAAAATTATTTTTTACTTAATTTCACAACGTTTATTATTGAACAAAGTAGACGTCTTAAAAAAAAAAAAAAGGTACGTCGATGATTTCATTTCTTATAGAATTCTTATGAAATCGAATTGATTATTATTAATCTTTAGAATTGTCGTTCTCGTTGGAGCTAGGAAAATTCAATTTTATTAGAATTTAACAAAATGGCGGACTTCGAAAGTTAAAAATGATTTTTTTCAGGCACAATTGGCTCTAAAATGGAAAGTTGGGGATGGAAAAAAAGATCCTAATCCCGACAATAATTACTGATGTGTAAAATAACGTGCGAAAATTTCAGAGCAATCGATCAGATGGAATATTTTTTCACCCGGGTCGACCGATAAAACTTTGTTTCGAGAAAAACGCGTTTAAAGTGTCGAAGAACAAATGCTCAACAACAACGAGACGATCTTGAATATTTATGATAACTTAATTAATATTTCGAATTTCGGTCTAAAATTTTTACTTATATTTTACTTTAAAAAAAAAGTTAAAAAATAATAATAATAATAATCGGTTTTTACAACCCAAGTTACTAGACTACTACCTTAACTTATGTTTATGTCGCAGGGAGATGATAAAAACCGAGATTTGATCAAATCCCTAAGGTAGATGATCAATTCTCGGAAGATGTTAAAATTACAGCTCAGGCGATTTTCCTAAAGAAAGTGATTTGATCAAATTCCTTAACTGCTTTAGTGAAAAGATGAAATAATATTGTTTGGATATTCTTAATAAAAACAAAAAGGATATTTTTGGTGAAATTTTAAACGTTTTTAGTGAATGTAATTAATAAATATTTTTTCATTAATTTTTTATTAAAACACTTGGTTGTTTTGCGACATCTCGAATTACAGAGTACGTTACATTTTTTACAGGCGCATCTTTTTGTTTTACATTGTATTTTGGATTGTTCACATGAACAATTCTTAAATCCTTGACCTTCAATAAGGATAATTTTTCCGCAATCTCACGGATTATTGGATTATTTTGTCGAACTGTTTCTGTAAATGTTGTAGTACCTATTTGATGTCACTAATGTTGTAGTACCTATTTGATGTCACTAATGTTGTAGTACCTATTAAGTTAAAGCAAGATATCACAAAATATACACACTGTAAAATTCTGTTAATAGGGTCAAAACAAAGAGCAGGGTACCCCGCATTATTCAACACCAAAATTGTATCTGTGGGTTAATTAGAATTTTTGTCGTTACCGTTTGAAATTAGCCTAATTAGTTGATTAAATGTTAATTATTAAAATTGAAGAAAGAAAAAAATATTGGAAACATTTTAACAAATAATGTACTTTTCAAGGTGCAAAGGTCTAATTTTTAAATTGAAAATTAAAAAAATAGTGTTAACCCATACGTACAGTTGTAAGTTTACCATCTTCCATGAATTGATCATCTACCCCTTGGGGATTTCATAAAATCTCTGTTTTTATCAACTCCCTACGATATATATATATATATATATATATATATATATATATATATATATATATATATATATATATATATATATATATATATATATATATATAAATTTTAACTTTATTTATTTAGCAGTTTCTAAGAAAAGGTACATAAAAAAAAGATAATTTAACATTACGGTTATAGGTGGTACTGAGTTCCCTGAAAAAATCTTTAAATTTAGAAATCTGTGGTATAGAGGTTAACTTGTATTAAGCACAATTTTGACAGTTCATAGATTGTGTGTGTGTGTGGTAGAAAAAGTTTCTTTGAATTCACCTTTTGTTACAACTCTCCTTCGCTCAGAAATTACTTTTCTAAAAATTAATTCGTGAAACCTATGTAAAAAAAAATCTAGTTGTAAAAATGTAGGTTACTTTCAAAGCTGTGTCTTGTGTATGTATAAATATAAGACAATGTACAGGGAAAAAAAATTAAGACTGGTGTCAAATACAAACATTAGATTTATCACCAAGAAAACGACATTTTTATTTTAGAAATGTGTTCTATATTGTAAGGCATTGTTAAAAACTATTCTTAAATATGTTCTTTTTTGCTTTTCTGGATTTCGAGAGGAAAATTCGTCAGCTTGCAAGATACTGGGTAGTTATACATCAGAAGAAAATTGTCTTATTTTACGAACTGGTAAGAATGTTTTTCCCCTGTTATTTTCTTAGTTTTTAATTAAGGATGGAACGGGTGCAAGATTTGCAGGATTTCGTATATCCGAAATACTTCTACGGATATTTATATCCATTGTGGATTTCATTGGATATCATGGCTGCCAGTGGCGACTAAAAAGGCAACTGAAGCGACTATTTCGAAGAAACTAGTTGTGTGGAACATCGCACAACTTTCAATTGCGCTTAATGCTGGTCACTGAATTTGCCATGAATTGGGGTAACTTACAGTTTTCATATTTTATTTTCATCATTTTTTTGAAAATGGCCTGTTAGGCATTTAAAAAAAAAAAAAAAAACGCTTTTAAATTTTAAAATTTACTTGATACTTAAGTTAGAAAAGTGTTTTAATGAATCATACGGCTTTGACCGAGCTATTTCATGACGTCACTCACTTGGCGAATCGCTATTGGCTAACTCTGTCTCCTCTCATTTCAAGACGTCACGTGTGAGATTATTGCGCAAGCCAATCAGCGCGTTGTTAATTCGAATCGCTCATCACTGTGCTGTGACGTATTCATTGAGGTCAGGATAATTTATCTACAAATGTATCTACAAGAAGTTGTTGGTTGGTTGTATTCAGATTATCCGTCGCCGTCAGCAACACGAGGGCTATAATGCGCCGAAACATTCGTCATTAGAAAAGCCAACATACATTTACAAACACCCATGCCTTACACGGGACTCGGAACCCGCAACCTCGCGGTCTAGAGGCTAGCACGCTAACCACCATACCGTTTGGTCGGCTTATCTACAAGAAGACTTATCATGTAACATTCTCTTTTCTTTATTTCGTCCATCTAGGTCAGGAATAAACAGAAGGCACAACCGGTCTACCAGAAAAGAGCCAACTAGATCGATTTCCCCTGCTGCATCGGATGTCTGTTAATAATTGCGGCAAATAATATAGTTCTTTAAAAATACATATGCTGCCGTCAGCTGAATCAACTATCGTTCAGGTGGGTCACTTTCCTGTTTACTACTTTTGTCACTTTCAAATACTCTATGGGTCATTCCACGTCAGAGGTTACATACGACACACATTAAAAATAATAGAATAACAGAACTTTTTAAACAAAACTTGGCAATGAGTCGTGTAGAATGAATATATGCAAATAAAAAAAAGTGACCCTTGTTATTCAGGAATGAGGAACTTTTCACGTTTTTTGGTTTTATTTTTTAAATAAAAGTAGAGAAAAAAATCATGAAAAACAATATCATTCTTTCAAAAATGTGAGCTCGGATAGATAGTTAAAAAAATAAT
The DNA here is from genome assembly GCA_963978545.1 of Linyphia triangularis. Lineage (NCBI taxonomy): Eukaryota > Metazoa > Arthropoda > Arachnida > Araneae > Linyphiidae > Linyphia > Linyphia triangularis. The sequence goes on along the minus strand of OZ021723.1, from coordinate 109,711,577 downwards.
TAGTTTTTCACTTTGCGATTTGGCGGGAAAAAACCACTTTTGCGTGAAACGTCAACGCGCAGATGATGAACCCGTCTAAAACCTGTTTTTGACGAGGAATGAGTGAGGTTTCTCCTTCTTTTTGTGACTTTATCTCTGCTTAACCACGTCACGTTTTTTTATGCGTTTTTGGTCACTTGACTTTTGCTGCGATTTCGGCTGATTTCAAACTCGATTTTTGATTAATTGAAAGCGTAAAGATAAAAAAAAATAATTGCGCTGCTCAAATATATTCGTTGGATAACACTAGAAAATACAAAAAATATTCATTTTCCTCACTTGTGCAAGTTCCTCATTGGCAAAACAATTTTCAACAAATATACAGATATTATTTTTTAAACAATTTAAGGGTCGTTAAACGCGTTATAAAATTATGTTGATTTTTTATATGGGTAAACAAAATATTTGCATACCTGTTAACACCAGCGTTAGCCATTACGCGGCCCACGGGCCGGATTTGGCCCGCTACAGATTTTTCTGCGGCCTAGCCACAGGGGGGGGGGGGGGGTATCAAATTTCACCGTATGGACTTTTTGTTTTTTACATAATTGTAATTAATCCGAAATAATATGAGTTAACTATGTAGAGAACAGAGTTCTTTACCAAGTGCCCGAATAATTCAATGCATCAAGAATAAGTACAGGAATAGCATAACTGAACTGAACCTCATTTGGACAATTTGTTAAATTGACAAATACTGCAAAAGATATCGACTCCATCATAAAATAAACTGAACGATTTCGACCGCCATCGTCTTACAATTGATATCGACTAAAATGGAGTAATCTGGAAATTCGGTTTAAATACTTTTATTTATAGTTAGTTTAAGTCCTATTGAGAACAAAAGATTCACTTCTTTTTTTAGACTTTAATTTACTATTAATAAAAATTATTTGAAAAAAAGTATCAATTTTAATTTTATTAAGATAAAAAAAAATAATATTCTTTTCCCTGTTTTCAGAAATGATATATATTGTTAAATCGATAGCAATTATAGATACATATTGTTACGAATTTTTGTATATTTGTTAATATTTCGTAGTGTTAATTTTGTAAATAGGAAAATTTATGTACATTTTGCTTAAGGCAGTTCATTAGTTCGTCTTAAGTTGGCTTCCCTGCAATATGGGTCTTAATACTTGATAACGAGTTTTACAGAGGTAACGCTGGGAAGCGAGTTTTACAAGGAGCAGGGAATTTAACATTATGGTAATGGAAATCTCGCCAAATTGGCAACGGTTTTGGCGACTATTTGGTGACATTTTTGGTCCCCACCATGTACATGTATAGGATTTTTCGACTACGATCTGGAAAGTTCTCCAAATATCTACCTCTAGAAGTTTCAAGAAGGTTCGCCTCCCCTATATAAGTGACTTAGTTGAGTCGGTTAGTCAGTTAGTTGACTGAGTTGAGTCACTGAGTTGATTGGAATTACTGAGTTGAGATACTGAGTCTCAGTGAGCATTCAGAGTAGTTCTAAAGCGAACTGTATTGCATTGTCTTTTGCGGCGATTTAGCAGTTGTGTGTCAAGTTTAACTGCTGTTTGTGCTCTATTGTTGTGTATAGAGCTGTATTGAGTCTACTAGAACGTGAAGTTCTGGAGTTGTAAGAGAATCTGTGAAGAGTTATATTGGAATAAATTTAGACGACATTTTCTCAACAAATCTATCATGCCTTTTATATCCAAGCCGTAACTAGACTTTCGTTTAGGGGGAGGGTCGGGGGAGTTGAAGAAATATTTTCACCCATACATAAATTACTCTAAATGCATATTTATTTAGTTACGTTGAAATTGCATAAGGTACCTGCCATGGAAAATCATGTTTTTCAGTAATTGCCATAAAACGGCTCTTAACTATTTCGATCAAAATCGCCTCTTAAAAGTACTCTAAACATCCCTGCCTCCGAAATTCCCGAAGAAAAAAAAAAATGCTATAAAAGCATAAAATGTAGAAAAATTGAATGTCTTTAACACAGAGTTCTCCTTTCTTGAGCATCGCCCATGAACGACTGTTTCTTCTCTGTTGCACTCACACAAAAGAATAATGTAAAAACTATTAATAATTATACCAAAATCGCGGTACTCTTCCGTTTTCCGAGCGCAAGCGATAAATCGCTAAATAATGTAGAATTTCGCCAAATTTCTTCTTACAACCATAAGGGGAAAGTTCGTTTGGGTCCAGGTTGCTCTATTCTTTGAATTCATTTTCAAAACAAAGCACGTTTTCCTTCCTCTCTTCCATCTTAATTTTTGTTTTAAAAAAATTATGAAAATTTGGGACTTACCCAGAACTGAAGAAGATGCAGTCTCTTTTTTTTCCCCCAAGAGAAAGGCAAAGAATGCGATCAGAGAAAATAAACGATCCATTCGAACAAATTCTCAAGGACGTCACCGTATTCTGGAAAAACCAATTATTATAAGCATTCTTGTTTTGCTTACTATAAATAAATTTTTTCATTTGTTTATAATTGAACGCTTTCGAATTTTATTATGTTGACTGCTTTGTCATTCGCTTCGCTTGGCGACGCCTCGCGTTTGGTTGGCGACATTTGCGCCCCGATAACGGAAGAGTACCAAAATCGCTATTTTGGAGTTAAAAATGGTAAATAAAACCAATTCGTATCAATATAATTGGGTAATTTAAAGTTGTGCGATGTTCCACACTCCTATTTAACTTAAAGTTACAAAAAATAATGTTACGAATTTTTGTGTATTTGTAAATATTTCGTAGTGTTAATTTTGTAAATAGTAAAATTTATGTACATTTCGCATAAGGCAGTGCAATAGTTTGTCGTTAGTTTGCTTCCCCGCAATGTGTCTTGATGCTTGATAACGGGTTTTACAGAGGTAACGCTGGGAAGCGAGTGTTACAAGGAGCAGGGCATTTAACATTATGGTAATGGCAATCTCGCCTAATTGGCGACGGTTTTGGCGTCTAATATTTGTCGCCAAACTTAGCGACATTTTCGGTCCCCATGTACATGAATAGGACTTTTCGACTACGATCTGGAAAGTTCTCCAAATATCTACCTCTAGAAGTCTCAAGAAGGTTTGACTCCTATGTAAGTTGACTGAGTTGAGTCAGTGAGTTGACTTGTGATACTGAGTCTCAGTGAGCATTCAGAGTAGTTCTAAATGCGAACTGTATTGCATTGTCTTTTGCGGCGATTTGAGCAGTCGTGTTGTCAAGTTTTTAACTGCTGTTTTGTGCTCTATTGTTGTGAAAAGAGCTCTGTCTACTAGAACGAGAAGTTCTGCAGTTGTTAAGGAATCTGTGAAGAGTTATAATGGAATAAATTTCTGCAAGTTTTGATCTGCTTTGGCTTCAAATCTTTCGAACCCATCCACGCAACTAATAACTTCAGTCATTCGAGATCATTTTGACCAAGAAAGTTAATTCTGTGCTACAAGTTGGACTTATTTCTGAGTTAATTTCGAAACCGTCTATATGTATTTCTTTTTGAACTTAAGAAATTAATTAAAAGCACATTTTTTTAAGAGGGAGGCAGCAAACCTGGCGTAATTTTGGTGGTGGAGGGGAGAGTCAAAATTGTGAGTGACGTAATTTACGCACATCCTTTATAATAATGTTGCGTGGACGGGTTCGAAAGATTTGAAGCCAAAGCAGATCAAAACTTGCAGAAATTTATTCCAATATCACTCTTCACAGATTCCTTTACAACTCCAGAACTTCTCGTTCTAGTAGACAGAATACAGCTCTTTTCACAACAATAGAGCACAAAACAGCAGTTAAAAACTTGACAACACAACTGCTCAAATCGCTGCAAAAGACAATGCAATACAGTTCGCTTTCGGAACTCTCTGAATGTTCACTGAGACTCAGTATCTCAATACAGTAATTCCAGTCAACTAATTCAGTGACTCAAAATCCGTCAACTAACTCAGTCAGCAACTGACTCCACTAACAACTAACTCCATCACCCGCTCTCTTGAGCTTTTATAGGGGAGGCGAACATATGTGAAACTTCTAGAGGTAGATATTTGGAGAACTTTCCAGATCGTAGTCGAAAATTTCCCCAAATGGTCGCCAAATTTGGCGATAAAAATTAGTCGCCAAAACCGTCGCCAACTTGGCTCTATCTTGCCTATTTGGCGAGATTGCCATTACCATAATGTTAAATGCCCTGCTCCTTGTAAAACTCGCTTCCCAGCGTTATCTCTGTGAAATTCGTTATCAAGCATTGAGACACACATTGCGGGGAACCCAACTTAAGACGAACTATTGCACTGCCTTATGCGAAATGTTCATGAATTTTACTGTTTACAAAATTAACACTGCGAAATATTTACGTACAAAAATTCGTAACATTATAATGGGGAATATTTCGGGGTGGTTTGAACCCTATCATCCCCTTGGATACGGCCAAAGGAGAATAAATTTCGGAAGAACAAAAAGCAATAGACTTTCAAATCGAATGTTTGAGTGAGACCATAAAAGGCCAAACATAAAAAGCACTAGGGCCTTTCCTTTTGCACTAACGTCTTTTGCCCAATGCCATTCATATTTTCAACACCATTCATACTTCTGCCTCTAATGGTCCAGTCCCTTTTAGACCAACGTGTTCAATTCTATTAATTAAGTTACATACAGAAATAATAGATTGTTCAAGGTGGCCACACCAGGTGGTCTGCTTTTCAAATTCAATTTTTTTTTACCCTTATAAAAAAATCAACATAATTTTTAAATGTGTTAACGACCCTTAAATTGTTAAAATAATATCTGTCTGGTTGTTGAAACTTATTTTGCCAATTTCCTGAATAACATGGGTCACTTCCTTTTATTTGCATTCGTTCATATTTTACACGACTCATTGCCAAGTTTTGTTTAGAAAGTTCTGTTGCTCTATTTTGGATTTGGGTTGTACATATCGACTTAGAAGACCCTTTAGAGACCCCTTATCGAATTTGAGGGGCTAAAATTCAAAATTTAGCCAAAAGTCATCTATTGAAATGTTTTCAAATTGTCATAACTGATTTTCTATTTAAGGTAGGGAGGTGGTTTAGGTGCCAATAGTTAGCAATTTGTGCGGTCGTTAATATATGTAACACAGTTGTGAGTTTTTTTTTTCCTTTTTTTCCCCCCCAATTTTAAATTTAAAAAAAAAAAAAAAAAAAAAAAAAAAAAACACGTCTTCAAAAAATTTCAAAAGACTCTAAACTTTAGTTTATATTAATGTTTAATGACCAACTAAGTTTCAGAGTGGGATGCTAATAGGTTCATTGATAAAAAAAATTAATGTGAACTTCGTTAAAATTCAGGCTTATAATTAGGTTGGACAAATTGTCGTAACTGGTTTTCTAACTAACCTATAAAGATGTTCAGATGGCAATTTTTAGCATTGTTTTTTAGCACCTTTGGTACCGAAAATAAAAAAAACTTTATTTATGTACATTTTTATGTAAAAAATTTATTTTATGTATGAGATACTATTTATATAGCTTTGAGAAAATGTTTTTTTTAAATATTGTGTTTAGTTATTTAAAAAAAAATTAAAAACCAAGAAAAATCCATAATAATTGATGTTTGCGTATTTTGATATAAGTCAAGAAAAAATAATAGTTTTTTTTTCAAAGTGAAAGCTTTCTGTAATACATAATTATATAAAGAAAAACTTTTCTTCACAGAATTTTGATAGGTGAAGTAAAAAAAAAATTAAAAATTCTCAAAGTTATAATATTGAAATTTTTGCATTTTTTTATGTTACCTTTTACGCTAAATGTTATATTTTAAAACAGAATGAAAAAAAAAAAAATTCTGCGAAGACAAAATATTTAAAACTATATAAATTAAATGCTCCAAAAATTTGAATAGCCAATTGTTAATGGTTCTGGAGATATATCGATTTGAATATGCAACATCTGTGAAAAACACTAGTGCTCGAAAAACGCACTTTAAGCAGACGCTTCAAGGTGTTACGCCCATTAGTGATGTTTAAATCACAGGTAATTTTGAGGCGTTCTAATCACCGGAGGAATAAGATAAAAACATCATTCTCTTCAGGAATGTTTGAACTATTTTTTAAAATCAGAAACAAAATTTGGGATTTTTGAAGAGATTTCGGTAGTGGACCCCCTTAAAATTATATGTAACGCAATTGTGATTTATTTTTAAAAAATTAATTCCAAATTTTAATTATTTAAAAAAATTGCATCTAAAAATAATTTTTTAAATATTCTAATAATTAGTTTATATTGACTTTTTATGATGTCAGCATGATTAGCAATATTCATTAACAATCCAAGTTGGGAAAAAGACTTAAACTGCTCAGTCATCTGAAAACATTTGTTTACAGTATGACAGTCATAAAGAGAATGAAAGAATCCCTAAAAGATTATAGCCCACAAGAAAAAAGAAAAAATGAAGATCTGTAGAAAGAAGATTTTGCTGTAAACAACAACTCTGCCCCATCATTCTCGACCATGTGGTCTCGTAAATAATTCTATGGCCCCCCCTCTTAGTGATATCAGACATTTGAAGATACCCATCCATCCATAAGATCAAAGGTTGCTTCCTTAGGTAATTAATTCCTAAGAGGGGAGAGGAAATGTACGTTTATCTTGGAGAATATGGGATGGAAAGGAATTTCAAGAAATTCTCTCCTCTGTACTCACGTGTTGTAACGTATTGTAACTGTTAATTGCTATTTTAAAGTATAGAGGACACCACTAAACAGTTCTTATTGTATTTTTGTTGTTGGTTGGTCTCCTGCGAGGGACGAAAGAGACAATTCAAAGACGTGAAACGAAACACTACGCCACTGTGAAGCTGTTAAAATAAATGTGCTTTGTTTTCGTTAGAATTGAAATTTTTATTCGACCACGTTATAACAGTGTGTGGTCCTCTTAGATGTTTTATCCATATACACTAAAAAAACTTATATTTTTATAACTGTTTACCAAAGTATTAAAGTATACTGAAACCGTTTACTTGTAGAAAGAATTAAAATCGCATCTAAAATTCCATATATTTTTACTAAATAGAAATATTGAACAAGTGCTTTGATAGTAAAAAAAAAAAAAATAGATTGAATGGAAGTAAATACTGAATGAACTGCAATATTCTGTTTCAACCTAGAGTTTTCATACAAGATGGGATATGAGACCTTTAAAGAAATCATTAAATGATCCATGATCACACTTTCCACTCTGAAATTTTGTAGATCATAATCATTAGTATAAACTATTTTTTTAAAATTATTTTGAACTTTTTTTTTTTTTTTAATTCAAATTTTATTTAAAAAAAATTTAAATCACAGTTGTGTTACATATCATTTTAAAGGCCACAAAAAATGCTACAAATTGGCACCTGAACCATCTCACCCATGGTTCGTACGTTTTTAAAAATGCTTGAAAAGTGCACCTTTCATTTTCAAGTGCTTGAAAACCTTGGAATTCTGTAAAAATATGTTTAAAGTGCTTGAATTTCATTTTATTTTCTAAAAATGTAGCAACTTAAAAAATTGTGGTCAACGAAGTGATCAAAATCTTTTGAATTTAGTTAAGCCTAGTTAAACCAATTGAACGTACAAAGATTGAGTAATTCCCCTCCCCCCCCCCCCCTTTTGATGCACGCGCAACTTGAATATCCGATCAAGTAGTCACGTGATATCTTGTTTTTGAATCGTGTGTGCTAATATTTTGCACAGAGTTTAATACATTTTCAATTCAACCTGCTTAGAAAAGCCAGAATATAAAGTGGTTTGAAACCTATGTGTTTGATTTGTACCTTGTATGATGTCAAAAATGTCAGCATAGCATTAATGTAAAAAGCTACGCAAAGAGCAAAAGACATGAATTTAGTTTCTATTAGAAGAAGTTTGATCTATTTCTAATAAAAAAAATTAACAAAAAAACCCGAATATTTTTCGCAACAACGATTGAGGCACATGTAATTGAAAACTTAAGTTTTAAATTCTGAAATAGTATAGACATTAAAAACTTTAAAAAAAAATCACGGCTCTTGTAAATTGAATTGAAACTGATAAATTATGTAATTGCATGTTCGCCAATATCTAGTGTGCTTACGTCTAAATTTTCATCTGGAAGAAAAGAAACCACACATTGTGTAGTATTTGGAATTTCAGAGTGAATTGGAAGATAGTTTAATCTATAAGACTTATGTATTATTATTTGACGAAAGTCTCAATATGATGAAACAAGGCAATCAAATGGATGTTCACATCCGATATTGGCGTAATTACCAAGTGAGTAACTATTTACTTTACTTCTATTTTTATGGGACATAGTAGGTACAGCTTTTGGAGGATTTTTTTCCTACTGTAACCTTAAAATTTTTTTATACTGCAAACTAAGAAACATTCGCTTGCATTTACTCAATTTCAAAATGATGCACCATTTACCAATAAAATAAAATTTGGAATTTTTTCAATGTATTTGTGTTGATAACGCAACCTTGAAAAGTCTTGGAATTTTTTTCTTCTTTTAAGTGTACGAACCATGTCTCTAGTTTAATTAGAAAACTAGTGTTGGCAATTTGTCCTTCCTTATTGAAGCCCGAATTTTAACGAAATACTCATTAATTTAATTTATTTTTTTTATCTCTGAACCCATTAACATCCCACTCTGAAACATTTCTGATAATTAAACATTAATATAAATTGAATTTTGTGAAAATTTTTTGAAGACGCGTTTTTTTTTTTTTTTTTTTTTTAAATTTACATTTTAAATAAAAAAAAATCACAATTGTGATGCATAGCATTAAAGGCCATATAAATTACTAAAAATTAACACCTAGACCATTAACCATTAACTAGGGGTGTGGAGCATCGCACAACTTTCAATTACACTATAATACTGACGTGGATTTGTGTCATTTTCCGTTTTTATATTTTCATCATTCATATAGAATAAATGGCCAGTTTGGCGATATTTCTTGCATGAGTCAACAAAAAAAAAAAAAAAAAAAAAAAAAAAAAAAAAAAAAAATGGTGATTTTAGCGATATATTTTTCTCAAGGGAAGAGAACTATGTTGAAGGCATTCATTTTTCAACTTTTTACGCCATTAAAACTTTTTTTACGGGAATTTCGGAGGTGGGGATGTTTAGAACACCTTAAGAGGTATCACCGCAGCGATTTTTATCAAAATCGTTAAAGCCGTTTTTCAGCAATCATTGAAAAACATGATTTTTTCAATGGCAGATATTTTTGGGCATGCGCGATTTTGACGAAAACCATAATGGTAGGTCAATGGTCCATCACCAACCTGTGCACAAAATTTCATCATCGTAGGTCAATTTGTTCGGGAGTTATGCTGACCACAGGCAGACATTTTTTTTTTTTTAATAACTCTTTTTTGAAATCAGGATGTTCCAGAACATGGAGAAATGGGGAGGGGGGGGGGGGGGGAGAAGAAGAAAAAAAATCGAACAAATATCTTTGACCGAAAACCGGTTATGGCAATTTGAAAGCATGTCATTTAGTGATTTTTGGCTAAATGTTTAAATAGCTGTATTTTCAAATTGAGTTGATATATTTCCATAAAAGTTTTCAATTTTCAAAGTCTACATATATACTTAAGTATACATATACAACCTTTCTGTCAAATTTCGTCAAAATCTAAGATGGCGAGGTAAAATGTTTGCAAAAGGTGTGTTGATTTGACGTGGAATGACCCCTATATTTTTTTGACCATGTAAAATTTATTGTCAAAAATATCGCCCAACTGGCGATTTTTATTTAAATGAGTGAAAATTGTAAATAACACCATAAATTTTAATGGCATGACTAGTAAGTACAATGTGTAATTGAAAACTCGGAAATTTCTCCGACTTTACTTTAAAATCCGCTAAAAAGCCCAGATAATCCTCCAGGGGTGAAAATCTTTCCCGAGATTTTAATTATTCAATTTTTTGGAAAATAAGCAGTTTTTTTTTGCCGATATGTATCGAAACATGCTTTGCAAAGAACGTCTGTTGGGTCATGTTTAGATTCGTCCTTTTAAATGTATTGGGTCCTTTAAAAGTGCCTTTCGTTTTTTCTTATTTTTCTTTTCTTTCAGTCCTTACACCGCAAGGCAGTCTCTTTCAAGAGTTGGGTATTTGATGTGTGTTCCATTGTGAAATGGGAATTCGGTACTGTTTCCGAATGCGTCTTGAAGTTATACAAAGCTCCGGTAGATGGCAGCGCCATACGATTCCTTGTGATGAAAATATTCCATTCCCTTTCCTGTCGGCCTTAATTTGTCTTCGCTTTTGACATTGTTGTAAGAAAATAAAATTTGCAGGGTTGTGTCTGTCATTATTCACAATTTTCGAACCAACTTGCTTTTGAAAAATGAAGCATTAAGATACCAGTATACGTTAAAAATGTAATGAAAATGACCATTTTTAAATATTTGAAAGAACCACTTTTTGCCAGTGTTAAGTCTTTTTCCCAAAAAGATATAAATATAAACTGAACATAAAATGAAAGGCTATTTATACTTCGAATCAACCAAATCAGACTTTTATGAATTACTGTATATTACTAAAATTGTGTTATAAGTATTCTGTATAAGTAAGAATATTAACTGTGAAGTGTCTAGTTTCATTAGAACTTGTAATTAACTGTCAAAAAGATAGAATCATAATTCTGATATTAATTGTCAAAAACATAGAATCGTGTATTTTCAAATATTTGAGAATTCTATTATACTGGTACCCTAATCGTGGTGTTCATGAGCAAACCTTGTGGTTCCTTAAAATTGTTGGATTTTAAAAATTGGTAATGAGTTACGGGATTAGTGAAGATTCATGGGACTGCAGATGGACCTAGTTAAAATGGAAAATTTCATGGCGACGGATGAATCTGAATGAATGGTTGTGTGGTAAGTAAGGCCTAGATGACTTTTTTTTCCTTCTACGAGTTTCGAAAATTCTGTCCCTTGGTTTAATTTAATTTGACAGGGTAAGAATCCTTATCTGCTTAATTGGGCAAAGTTATGGTAAATGAGTCCGTCTCATAGGCTTAAAAAACCTTCAAACAGTTCAGTACGCGAAAAGTTAATCTCGTCCTTAATGTACTTGGAAGAATACTCGTATAAATGTACAATTCTCATTATTTAAAATTATATTGGAGATTTATACTGTCATCTTAAAATTATCATAAAAGAGCAATTCTAATATATCTTTAATTTGTGTATCGATCCAAAATAGTAAAAATTATAAAAAAAAAAAATCTTGGGAAAAAAATTGAACAATTTCTCTCCAAAACTCGAGCGAAACTAGGAGTAAATCTTCTCTAAAATTTGAATGACTGGCAAAAAATTCCAAATTGTAACTTGACTCGTTCTTGTTGAATTGAGATATTCTTTTTCCAAGTATCTGAAATATTGCTTTAAAACCTAATTTTGCCATAAGCTGCTGGGCTTATAATTTATTTTTTTTGCCGCTATGAAAATTATGTATTGGATAGAAATATAAAGTGTGACGCTATGTTCCTTGAAAAAAATAGGATTTAATTTTTTTAAATTCTATCTTATTCAATTTTCACGATTTTAGCCCGATTTTTTACTTTTCAAATGTAACTTTCGGTGTACTCTGATTTTTAATCCGATGCCTTAAGACATACAGTAAAATAGCTATCGTGAAAAACAATATTTACTGTACTTGGGTAAACAAAATTGGCATTTTTCAACATTTTGTAAAAAAAAGTATTTTATTCATATATGTTGGAAGTTTTAACACTTTGAGTAAGGCGGAAATTTCTAAAATCACGAACTAAGAAAAATGCAATCGAAGGAGCTATTGCAGCTATGCCAAATTCTCTATATAAAAAAAAGTTTTTGCAATTGCAGTAATCGAATCGGCTTGTAACCGTGCCTGAATAAGGAGATTTAGTATCCATTTGATGACGAGAATAAAGTACGAAAAAGAAAATTTAATTTATTATTCCCTTAAAAAAAAAATATCCAGACTAAAACTTAAAATAACGTGTAACCTACCAGACTTGCTACTTTAACAGAAAAATTATATATTTTGATCAGCTGCATTACCAGACACGTCCGTGTAGCTAATGTTATTTTAATTGCTCTTCCTGTCAGAATTATTTAAAACCCGCTATCAATTTATCTTTGTTTAAAAAAGACAATCCTTAGTACTTGGAATTGCTGCGATACCCATTCGTAATTTAAATATAAATTACTCCTAGAATAATATGCAGTAGTATTTATTTTTATCCGCAGATTTGTAACGCACATTCCAGACTGATCTTGTCCAGAGAAAGCAATAATTCCAGAACTTATAAGACTTTGGGTCTCGTGTGCGGTTGTTTCTCGCTATGTTGCGGTATTATTCACTGGGTATTGCAAACAAGTTCTTAACGTGATATCATCCAGTGCTGTGTGGCTAATTTTGAGTAATTATCACACTCGAGAAAAAATATTGAAAACCAAAATTGTTTGATAGTAGTGAGACAATCGCAGCGTATGTTTTTGAAAAAATATATTAAGTGATATTTCCAAAGAAAACTCCCAGAACAACCCCTACCGTTCACTCGGTTTGCCACCTGTCGTACACGAGGATTTACTGTTACCGGCTAGTAGGGTGGGTACATGTAGCCCTCGAGTACTAAGTTTTAGAAGAAAAAAAACTAGGAAATAATTCGTCAGATCAATTTTTTAAACCCACTTTGTTATTAGTTTGTAAAACACTCCACAGATGGCAGCACAAGCCGTTGCCTTGATGAAGTTCTTGTTTGTGGAAGGAATGTGGGTGCATCTTGTCATTTTTATTTCTGTTCCGTTAGATTATTAGAATTTTCTTCTTGGAGAGAGGAATGTTTCAATTTCAAGGCTATTGTAGTTTATTTAAACTTAACATTTTATTTAGACAAAGTTAGTTACGAGAAGACAAAACAATTTTTTTTTTTACTTTGGTAAATTAGTTGAATGGCAATGTAATTTCGGGTCGAAATTTTACAATCCTGGTACAATTAGTTTTTGAATTACTACTTTAGATTTTTTTTTTTTTTTTTTTAACTTCTTTTGAATTTTCGGGAAAGAAGTTTTCATTGTGGAATGTAGAAGTGTTTCACAAAATCACATGCCGAAGTTATAAAGCCCTGGTTCAAATATTTTTTTAAACCATTACTACATTTACAGCTCAATTTTTTTTTTTAATTCGTAATATCATGGGGGAGGGCTTAGCCAAATTTATGATTTTGCGAATTCCAAACTTGTGTATCTTCAATCCAAAGTATAGAACAACCAAGTTTCATGCAATTAAATGTTATCCAAATACACATAAAACAAAGCTCTAAGAGCAGTTAAGGGAACTTGGTACCCCTTGTTTTCACAAAAAATGTAAATTTTCTAATTTTTGCGTGTTTATAATCTTTGAAACCTTCTTATTCTGGCAAGTTTTTGAGTTGATCCGATAATTGCAGAAAAACTATATTTGTATGGAGAATTAAGCATTACTGCAATAGTTCCTTTGATATTTCGAACGCCCTCACTTCGTGACCAAGGCCTGATCATGACAAGTTGGGGCCCGGACACTTTTAGGGGCTCCTTCATCAAATGCGAGATTTATTGGAAATGAGCTTGACTCGTTTAACATTAAATATCGAAAAAGTTGATTAATTAATGTCAACATATTGTCTTCTTAAAGTTTTTTTTTATCATAAATAAATGAAACAAATTTCAAATAACCAAAATTATAAATCAAAACAGGTAAAACTTTGTAATGTAGCATTGCATTTCACGATCACAATGTTAAATAATATGCGTGACAACAATATCTGCATTATTATTCACAACTTCAAAGCCGACATTTGCTGATCTCGCAATTAATTTGTCAAGACTTCCTTTCAATATTTCTTCGAGAAAGCGCTTTTAAATAATGGTTTGATGCATTTGAATAAATACACTCTGGGATACTAAAGACGGTTCAATACAAAATTATTTTTTTGTGAATATCTTTTACAATCTGTATAAAAGAATTTTTATAGGTTTACAGCCAATTTCGGGGCGTCCTAAAGTCATGGGCCCGGGCCTTGTGTGAATAGGCGATGATCAGGGCCTGTTCGTGACTTTTAAAATTCCCACCTTATTAAATGTTGAAACATGTACCCTTTTTTACATATAGGTAATTATTGTTTTTCTCGAAAACTATTTTACTTATTCTAAATCCGATTACTAAAAAGTTAGACTATATTACTAGAAACATTTCTTTGAAAAAGGAAATAGAATTTTAAATTTGATGAATTTTTTTTTTTTTTTTTTTTTTAATTTTGAAAATTTAGAGCACTATGTGAACTTTTTATTTCAATAAAATTTAGTTTTTACTTAGTAATACTTCCAAATATATAAGCATTATAATTTTAAAGGCTTAGATAAAAAAAAAAGTTTGAAGAGAACCAAGTCCTCTTAAACAAATTATCCAAATAAATTTTAATAAAATATATGTTTTAATAAAATGAATGATTTTAACATAAATTCAACAGCATTTCGTTTGAGCCAATAGCTTATAAAAATTAACCCCATGTCCCATGGTTTTCGAAAATTTAAAAACGAAGAGAAGAAAAGTGGTGAGATTTTCAGAAAAAGTATGGATTTTAAATTATTCATTTAAACATAAAATTATTGCATATTGATTCATCAATACTTCAGTTCAAAATTTCATTACTCAACGGAAAAATATTTTCAAACTTGTTTTTTTACTTTTTAAAAATTTTGGTTTTTTATTGTTCAGTCAGAGCCATTTTGTGGCTAACAAAACATTAGTACAGAGCTACTAATGTTCTGTATTGGGAATGTTCAACTCATTCATATGGATTAAAATATTGTTTTAATTGCAAAAAAAAATATTGTTTTTTGCTACACATTAATCACCTCTAAAATCGAATGAATTAAAAAGAAAAATTATATTTTTATGATAATTAAGACAATGAAATACATAACCAATTGAGCTCATCTATACGAAGGGACCTGGGATTACCTCAGCATTAAAGGAGTTATTGCTCAAAAAGTAAAACTCAATTTTTTTTCCTTTTGTGAAATTGAAGTTTATATATAGGAGAATCTTTAATTCCAAATTTATAACAACCACAAAATCGGATATGGTTCAAAAGTTGGCACAATAAAGTGCAATTTATCAAAAAAATTAGAATCAGCGAAGGGGGGACACGTTTGGATCAAAAATTATTGTAGTACACATTTCCCAAAATCACAATTTCAAGCCATTTGACCCATATTCTTGTAAGTCATTTTTCTCATTGGATTAGCATTGGAGACAACAAAAAAACCACTTGGTTTAAACCATGGTTTTAATCGTGGCCAACCCTGATAGAAGGCGTTCCATGCGAAAGTTTCAAACATGAAAAGTTCGTAATTAAAAGTACATTGTGAACGCTTTATTGAACATATTTCCTTGCATATATTTAACTAGCTGAATACCCGTGTCAAAAAGACTCATGTATTTCAGTTTTCAGACGTTTGATCCCGTTTCTATCCCGACAAATTGATTTATTAAAATAGGAATACCTAATTTTATCTATGCTTGCCTTTGTTGACATTTTTCCAATCTCTATAATTGTGAATACATTGGAAATGAGACATTTGAATATACCATATACAAACATACATATGAAATCGAAATTAACGTAAGGGAATACAAAAGTTGCTAAATTTTATCTTCTTTATAATTAATTTTAAAATAACTTAGTATTGTTTCCCTGCAAATAACTATAAATATCCTTTTTAAAATTTTAATAAACCTATTGTTGCGTGGATGGGTTCGAAAGACTTGAAGCCAAAGCAGATCAAAACTTGCAGAAATTTATTCCGATATAACTCTTAACAAATTCTTTTACAACTCCAGAACTTCTCGTTCTAATAGACTCGATACAGATCTTTACACAACAATAGAGCACAAACAGCAGTTAAAATCTAGATACACAACTGCTTAAATCAACGCAAAAGACAATACAGTTCACTTTCGCAATACAGCTCTTTGAATGCTCGCTGAGAGACAACTAACTCAGTCACTCAACTAACTCGATCACCCTCTCTCTTGGTCTTATATAGGGAGGCGAATCTTCTAGAGATAGAAATTTGAAGAATTTCCTGATCGCAGTCGAAAAGCCCTATACAGGTACATGGGGACCGAAAATGTCGCCAAGTTTGGCGAGATTGCCATTAACCATAATGTTAAATGCCCTGCTCCTTGTAAAACTCCTTTTTCCAGCATGGTCTCTGTTAAACTCGTTTTCAAGCATTAAGAGTCGCATTGCAGGAAAGCGAAGTAAAGAACTCTTGCACTGCCTTATGCGAAGTGTACATAAATTTTCCTCTTTACACAATTAATACTACGAAATATTTACAAATATACAGAAATTCGTAACACTAATAAATTTTTATAGAATTAAAAAAATTAAATTAATAATTTTTATTCTATTAAATTTTAACAAACCTATTAATTTAATGTCGTTTAGCTGCAGCCATTGAGTCGCTCGGAATGACTAACGTCCTGTAATGGAATTTTGTTAAACTCAATTTCTGGAGGGAACGTTGCCAATTCTATTTGATTCAATTGGAGTTCACTTAGTTTTGACTCGATTTTATGAACGGAAAATGCACAGAAATTTCATTCCGCCTTCGATGAAGATGCAGAAAAGGTGAAATCAATCGATAAAAATTGGTTTTCGCTTTTTCCTCCGGAGTATTCGATTTATCAAGCAAGTCCACGTCATTGGAAGATTGCTCCGTCTATACGCTTGAAGGGGGACAACACCCAAGTGCCTTATGGTACAACACTAGCGGACTACTATTAGAGGTCGGAAATATCGATCAAAATAAATATCGATACTATATCGTTCCATAGAATAAAATATCGATACAGTAGAATCTCGATTAACCGACCGAATTCAGACCAAAGGTAGGTCGGGTAAGCGAAAATTCCGGATAAAAGAGAGTTGTAAAAAAACAATAAAAAGTAAATGATTTTCGTTTATTGAATACGGGACTTTCAATATTTTTTTTATGACATAATTGTTGGAAATGAGTTTTTGTCGCAATAATCTCGATAATCTTTGTTTCGCTGCTCTATCCCGGAGTATTTTTGAAGGCAATAGTTCAGTTTGATCTGCATCCGAAGGTCGCTCTAACCACGTCAGTTCTTTAGAGAAACAGTCAAAAGCCCCACCATTACTTATGTAACTTTAGAGCGAGGGAAAAGATTACGGTTTGAAAAGGAACAAATGATTTGTTACTCATTTGGGAGATTTTTGATGTCGACTAAATGATTGCCGGTTAACAGAGTTCCGGACAAAGGAGGGACGGTTAATCGAGGTATATGATTTTTTTTTACTTGATTTTATCGATACATGATATTTTATAAGAAAAATTTAGATAATTTTCAACAGCTTTTAGTGGCAACGTTGAATATTTAGCATAATATTTTTACAATGTAAATAACTGAAAAATTAACAGACGGATGAAAATATATACATATATTATATATAATTAACTCGTTTTTTTCTAGTTTTATTTTAATTTTCAAAAGCCAGGGAAGTGCACCCCCTTGAACCTCCCTGTTGGCGCCCATGATTATGAAGTGTATGGCAAAATATTAAACATTGGTGCCATTTTAACTGTCTCTCAGCCAAGTCCAAATTTTAGTTTTGATCTTTTTGAAAAAGGAATAAAGAAAATCGGAAAAACACACGGAACTACAAAACGATCATCAAAAAACTAAAAATGTTTGAAAATATCGATATATCGGTGATTTTTATCGATATTTTTTATAAAAATATCGTCGTATCGATATATCGCCGACCTCTACCTACTATATATTGGGATAACCGTACTTGAGTTCAATGAATGCGCTAAAACGATGTGTGAACCGGTTTTATTACGCTCTGGTTGGTTGATTAGAACGATGTGTGACGGATTCGTTAAAATTCTTAAAAGTTTCCGTGGTTAGAAAAGTAAAATATTAGTTTAAAAATATTATGCTTAAAAGCTTTAATTAAGTTTGAAACAAAACTATATGCGCAAGTTATCAATATTAGAATAAAAGTCGTGATTTGTCAGGAACTATATCTTTAAGCGGAAGGATCCATCCGCGTAGGGATACAGTTACGGACAAATTTCAATTTTTACAGTAATATTGATAGCCTGCGCACTTAGTTATGTATTTAAATTAAAAAACAAAATTAAACAAAAAGAAAATAAGCGTTTTTATATTTACTTTATACTTTACTTTTCTCACCACGGATACTATAAGAAATTTAACGAATCATATTGTTTGTTCGGAGCTTTTTCCTGACGTCACTCACTTGGCGAATCCCAATTGGCTCACGATACGACGTCAATTGCAAATAGATTATTTCGCAGCCAATCAGGGCTCAGTAAAACGGATCACACACTAGTATAGCGTATTTAATAAGGTCTAGTTAATCTGTCCACTAGTATAGACAATAGTGATTCGCCAAGTAAGTGACGTCATGAAATAGTTCGGTCGAAGGCATATGATTCGTTGAGGGGATCTGGGACTCAAAATTTAAAAAATTCTCAAAGAAAAATTTATTATTGTAAGAAATAACACAAATACGTTTTAACAAAATGACATACACATTTTGTTTCTACCTTTAGTAGAACTTGAAATGTTTTTGTTACATGACAACTGTATATCAGACATGCTATCTTGAAACTATGAAACTGTTTTTCTCGGTGATGACTTTTTGGAGTTTAAATTGATATAACTTAAAAAACTACTCGTTATAAATCTATGAAACTTACCACGATTATTTTTCATACATATTTCTTTAATTTGTTTTCATGAATTATGTTTTTTTATTTAACTTTTTTTTTAAAAAAAGCTTTTGAAGCTTAGCATACCATGGATTTTGTACAGTTTTTGCACAAAATATTTTTTTTTATTTTTTCTTCTCAGTTTATTGAAAAATCGCGAGGACAATTTTTGATATGAATTCTAAAAAGTAGTTTTATGCAAAAATTAAATGATTTTTTTAAAAAAGTTTTTTAGATATATCAAATTTAGAAAACATCAAAACTTTGAAGTTTTTTAATTTAAAAAAAAATATATTTTAAAATCGAAAATTTAAAATAGTTTTTAAAAGTTTCAAAGCATCATACATTACTGCATAAAAATTTCAGAGAAATAATTCTAAAAATAAAGATTTTAGAATTTTGAGTCCCAGAGACCCCTTTAAAACTCTTATAGTAACCGCTGTTAAAAAAGTAAAGTATTAAGTACAATCAAAATTTAAAAACGCTTATTTTCTTTTTCTTTATCAACATATATTTCAGTTCAATATAAAACTATGTGCGCAGATTATCAATATTACTGTATAAATTGTGATTTGCTCAGAACTATTTCTTTGACGCGGAAGAATTTATCCTTATAGTCCGAGAGGCGACTGCAATTTTTGGACCTCATCGAACATCATTCTGAATTTTTTATAGAGATTGGAGAAAAGTGAGTAGATTAGGAATCTACTGGTCTGCCGTGGCAAAAATGGCCGAAACTGATCAAAAATCGACTTGAAATGAGTTGAACTAAAATCCGATTGCCAAATATGTCATAACTTGCCAAAAAGAGAACAAACTTTTTCATCTGGCAACCCACTGCATTTTGATTTTCAATGAGAAAAAGCGCAAACGATTTCTGATCTCTGGCTTGGAAAATGTGTATCTTTAAAAAGTCAGCCAAATTGGCGACATCACTTACGTCATCCGTGACGTAATGTTTATTGCCAACTTGGCTCCCATTTAATAGATGCAAGTTGACCGTCGCCAGACATCTGAATCGTCTGCAACCTTCTTAATTGATAATTAAAGAGTGAGGGTTACCAAAAAAAAATGCTCATTATTTGGCAAGTTATGGCTCATTTGGCAATTGGATTTAGTTCATTCAAACGATTTTTGACCAGTTTCGGCCATTTTTGCCACGGCAGACCAGTGGATTCGTAATCTACTCTCTTTTCTCCAATTTCTATAAAAAAAAATCAGAATGATGTTCGATGGGGTCCAAACATTGCCTCTCAGTCTACTACAATGAGGTCAGAATAAGTTGTCTTGGTCTTTACGTAACTATTGATACGACCCCCGTATTGAAAACACGAAGGAAAGAAAGAAAGAAAAAAAAAATCGCTTGTTGAGTCGGAATGTCGCTTTCGTAACCAAAAGGTTCACGAAAAATACGAGTCCGAAGAGCGTTTTAGAAGAACTTGCTTTTTGCGGCTGGCGAATTTTTCCTTTTAGAGGTTAGAATGGAAAACCTTGAAAGGAAATTCAGGAGAAACACAAGTGAATCAAACAATGATATCGAATTCTGTTTCGAAACGGGGAATTTTATTGCTTCACTCCGTATTTCGTTTCCGGCTAGAGATATTTTTTTCGACCCGTTGTTGGCGACAGTGATTCGGGTTACTTTTCCAGCAGTAGCCCAGCTAGGAAAAAGAACACGCAGACGAGAAAAAAAAATGTCCAAGTAACAATTCTGTTTTGGGTATTTTTTTTTTTTTTTTTTTTTTAAGAAATCTGATCTTTTATCTGAGTTTAAAAAAAAAAAAAAAAAAAAAAAAAAAATTATAAAGATGTACTGAATTCAATGTAAATATATTTTTACTTCCAATGAGGAACTTGCACAAGTGAGGAAAATGAATATTTTTTTGTATTTTCTAGTGTTATCCAACGAATATATTTGAGCAGTGCGATTATTTTTAATCTTTATGCTTTCAATTAATCAAAAATAGAGTTTGAAATTGGCCGAAATCAAAGCAAAGGTCACGTGACCAAAACTGCATAAATAAACCGTGACGTGGTTACGCAGAGATAAAGTCGCAAAACGAAGGAGAAACCTCACTCATTCTTCGTCTAAAACAGGTTTTAGACTGGTTCATTATCTGCGCGTTGACGTTTCACGTAAAAGTGGCTTTTTCCCGCCAAATCGCAAAGTGAAAAACTAAATATTTTTTTAACTCTATCCGAGCTCAAATTTTTGAAAGAATGGTATTGTTTTTCATGTTTTTTCTCTACTTTTATTTAAAAAAAAAACCCCAAAAAACGTGAAAGTTCCTCATTACCCATACGTTTACAAAAGGGTAGTAAAAGTACAGCCTTCGGTCAAAAAAAAAAAGTTTCGATTTATTTTTTTATTTTTATTGCATTTCTGTACGTTTTAGAACACCTGACTTCAAAAAAAGGGTCTAGAAAATATGTCTGCGTGTTTGTGTGTACGTGGTCAGCATAACTCCCGAACAAATTTGACTTACCATGTTCAAATTTCGTGCGCTGGTTAATGGTGGTCTTGGGACTTACTATTAGGTTTCGTCAAAATCGCGCATGCGCATAAGAATTAAATCATGAAAAAAATCATGTTTTTCAGCAATTGCTAAAAATCAGCTCTACCGATTTTGATTAAAATTGCTTAAGGTGTCTTAAACGTCCCCACCTCCGAAATTCCCGTAGAAATCCGATAAAAGTTGAAAAACGAGTGCCTTTAACACAGAGTTCTCTGTCTTTGGGCATCGTCCATCAACGATTGTTTTGCTTTCTGTTTCACGCTCGCGAAAGGACAATGTAATGTCTATTGAATAATATTGTCGACTTCGCCATATTAGAGTGTTTTTTTTTTGCCAAAGTAAATATTGTTGCGTGCATGGGTTCGTAAGATTTGAGGCCAAAGCAGATCAAAACTTGCAGAAATTTATTCCAATATAACTCTTCACAGATTCTCTTACAACTTCAGAACATCTCGTTCTAGCAAACACAATACACCTCTTTTCACAACAATAGAGCACAAAACAGCAGTTAAAAACTTGACAACACAACTGCTAAATCACCGCAAAAGACAATGCAATACAGTTTGCTTTTAGAACTACCCTGAATGCTCACTGAGACTCAGTATCACAAGTCAACTCACTGACTCAACTCAATCAACTTACATAGGAGTCAAACCTCCTTGAGACTTCTAGAGGTAGATATTTGGAGAACTTTCCAGATCATAGTCGAAAAGTCCTATACATGTACATGGGGACTGAAAATGTCACCAAATGGTCGCCAAGTTTGGCGACATTTGGCGATTTCTCGCCAATTTGGCGAGATTGCCATTACAATAATGTTAAATGCTCTGCTCCTTGTAAAACTTGCTTCCCAGAGTTACCTCTGTAAAACTCGTTATCAAGCATTAAGACACACATTGCGGGGAAGCAAACTAAAGACTAACTAATGCACTGCCTTATGCGAAATGTACATAAATTTTCCTATTTACAAAATTAACACTACGAAATATTTACAAATATACAAAAATTCGTAACAATATTCATTGCCAACTTTTAATTCATTAACAAGGTGCCGTTTCAAAATGACAGCATGTGTTTGGTGTTGGCATCTAATTTTAAGTATTAAAAACATCTCTATCAACAAAATATCCGGTAAACTACTTTTGAAAATTCATTCATCGAAATGAATGTCCATTTACGCATTCGCACCCAAAATATCTTTTATTTATTCGGATGGAAACAATTTTATTATTAATTTGTTAAACAATTTTGCAACGGGAAGGAGTTTCTTCAATGTGATCGGCTAAATGCTATTTCAGCGGAGATTGGATGATGGCATGTTGGTTAATTAGTATTCGGTAAAAGCGACCTTTTAGTGACAGTAACAGTCCCCAAAATTTGATAGAATGCATTGTCATCGGTATCGAATCTATCTGAATAAGTTTCAGCCTGAATGGATGACGGCAAGGGAGTTGATTATGCCCCCGCAGATTTGCCCGCCATCGATAAACATACCCACACACAAAATCGAAGTTAATATAAAGGGCTTAAAAAACAATATTTTTTTTTTCAGTTTAATAATAATAATAATAATAATAAAAAATACGTACCCGCAAAATGCTCCAACATACGTAACACGACCCGCCTCTAAAAGTTTGTGGCGAACGCTGACCTCGAGACGTCATTACTTGAAGCTTGAGAATGTGCTGTTGAATGGATCCTTCCTAGGGATCGAAAATATCGATAGAAATAAATATCGATTGCATAGAAAAAAAATATCAATAAAATATCGATTATATCGATACATGATTTCTTTTATTTGATTTTCAATTTTGCCAGAAGCGGAAGTTTTTTAGGGCAAATTTCTACTTTTCATGATTGTTTTTTGGAAGGTGACTACTTTTCCAACTAAAATGCATCTATTATATATATATATATAAAAATTATATTTTAAGAAAAATTTAGATAATTTTCAATAGCTTTTGGCAAAATATTGAATATTGGTTCCATTTTAACTGTCTCTCAGCTAAGTCCAAACTTTAGATTTGAAGTTTTTGAAAAGTGTTGGTTCGTTATTTTCAGATTATCTAGCGCCGTCAGCAACACGAGGGCTATAATGCGCCGAAACATTCGTCATTAGACAAGCCAACATACATTTACAAACACCCATGCCTTACACGGGACTCGGAACCCGCAACCTCGCGGTCTAGAAGCTAGCACGCTAACCAACTATACCGTGTTTTTGAAAAGGGAATAAGGAAAATCGAAAAAACCATTGAACTACAAAACGATCATAAAAAAAACTTAAAATGTTTGAAAATATCGATATATTGGTGACTTTTATCGATATTTTTAATAAAAAAAAATCGATAAAAATATCGTTGTATCGATACACCGCCGACCTCTAATCCTTTAGCGTAAAGATATAGTTCAGAACAAATCCCAACTTTTATAGTAATATTGATAACCGACGCACATGTGTAGTTATGTATGAAGCTTAAATATATGCTGATAACGACAAGAAAATAAGCACTTTTAAGTTTAAATTTTATTAATATTTTATTTTTCTATCCACGGATCATATAAGAGTTTTAAGGAATCGGCCATAGAGGTCGGAAATATCAGTCAAAATAAATATCGATACTAAATCCTTGCATGAAAAAAATATCGATACATGATATTTTTATATTTGATTTTTAATTTTGCCTGAAACGAAGTTTTTTTGGGGGCAAATTTCTACTTTTCATGAATTCATGCCAAAATTGTTTTTACAAATAAATTATAAAAATTGTTTTTACAAATAAATTATAAAAATAGTTTTTACAAATAAATTATAAAAATTGTTTTTACAAATAAATTATAAAAATAGTTTTTACAAATAAATTATATAATCAATCAGAATAAATAAAATACATTTGGGTCAATGCATAAATTCACATTTATTTTTAAAGAAGAAATTTTGAAAAGTAGTTTACCGTATTTTGCTGACAGAGATGTTTTTAATATTTAAAATTAGACGCAAATTCCAGGCACACGTTGGCAACAGAAACGGCGCTATGTTAATGACTACTAATAAACGATCTTATATTTCCATTATATTATGTTTCCTTTATGGTGCCATTTTAACTATCTTTCTGCCAAGCCCAAACTTTACTTTTGACGTTTTCGAAAAGGGAATAAAGAAAATCGAAAAAACACATGAAACTACAAAATGATTATCAAAAAAATAAAAATGCAGGTATACGTATAGGTTTCAACATTTTTTTTTTAATTTTCAATTTAAAAATTAGACCTTTGCACCTTGAAAAGTACATCATTTGTTAAACTGTTTCCAATAAGATTTTTTTTTAATTTTCTTCAATTTTAATAATTAACATTTAATCATCTAATTAGGCTAATTTCGAACGGTAATGACAAAAATTCTAATTATTCCACAGATACAATTTTGGTGTTCAATAATGCGGAATATCCTGCTCTATGTTTTGACCCTATTAACAGAATTTTACAGTGTGTATATTTTGCGATATCTTGCTTTAACTGTATCTATTAGAAAAATCCAAGTTTTTTTTTATACAGAATCTTATCTTTAAAATTCAATTAAAAAAATATTTATTTACAAATCACTTAGTATTTAGGGTCAAAACATTCAACAATGTATGCAGATTATATAGCAAAAAACAAGTTTCAAAAAATATTATTTCAACTGGAATTAATACTGTTTGAATGAAATGCAAAATAGATAAAACTACAACCTGAGAATAACTTTTAAAAAAAGTATTTTTTATATAAAAAACTGTTATTATTATACTAATTATTATATATTTCCCTTTTAGTATGCTCCTTCATCATAGGGTTTTGTTGTTTTTATTTTGCTTTTGTTTTTTTACGGCCTTACAAATCTTCCCCGATTTTTGCGAGTTTTGCGATTTGAAGCCTATACGTATACCTTAAAAATATCGATATATCGATGACTTGTATCGATATTTTTATTATCGATATTTCTGTTTTAAATATCGATAAAAATATCATCGTATCGATATATCGCCGACCTCTAATCGGTCAGCCAATCAGGGCGTAGTTAAAACCGGTTCACACATCACTCTAGTGTATTCTATGGACTGAAGTAAGCCTGTCCCCAATGAACAACCCTTTTTGAAACAGGTTAGATAGAAAGGTTACGAAATCCCGTTCTTCCACATCGTCGGAAAAGCGCATTTGCAACAAATTCCATCCCACCCTCTTCCATTAGAAACTCCCCATTACAGGTGGTCGTGGGTCTAAATAGGACCTGACAGGCGACGTAAACACAGAATTGGAGAATTCAATTTCCGATGGCGAAATTGTTCTCTCTTCGCTCGAAATTGTGTCTGCAGCAGCGGCGGAGGAGGAGGCTTTTATTGATTTAAAAACTAAAGTTTTCGAGTTCCATCCCCCCCCCCCTCCCCCCTCCTCCCCTTCTGTAAAAGCCGGGGACAGTTTATTTTACTTCAAATGCGGAATTCTCTCTTTTCAATTTTTCCTCTCTTTTTTTTTTTGTGTGTGTGTGTGTGTGCGTCGTCGGCGAAATGTTGTCATAAAATGAATTTAAGAAAATAAGAATTAAGCGAATGTTTTTTTTTTTTTTTGAGAGAGAGATTTTTGGAATTTGTTTAGGGAGACGCGGAATCAGAGTATTCGTTGTGTATATCGAATTACCGATTTAAGTGCTTGAAGCGTAAGTAAGGATGATTCCTTTGTACTTGTCATAATCTCCTTCGAGCACAGTGCATTTGGAAACTTGTTTAAATGAAACCTTGAAATTTGGTGAATAGGTACTAGTCCGAGAGGCGACTGCAATTTTTGGACACCCATCGAACATCATTCTGAATTTTTTATAGAAATTGGAGAAAAGTGAGTAGATTACGAATCCAATGGTCTGCCGTGGCGAAAATGGCCGAAATTGATAAAAAATCGACTTGGAATGAGTTGAACTAAAATCCGATTGCCAAATATGTCATAACTTGCCAAAATGAGAACAAACTTTTTCGTCTGGCAACCCATTGCATTTTGATTTCAATGAGAGAAAGCGCAAACGATTTCTGATCTCTGGCTCGGAAAACTTATATCTTTTAAAAGTAAGCCAAATTGGCGACATTAGTTACGTCATCAGTGACGTAATGTTTAATATCTCAATCGTCTGCAACCTTCTTAATTGAAAATTAAAGAGTTGCCAAATAAAAAATAAAAAAATGCTCATTATTTGGCAAGTTATGGCGCATTTGGCAATTGGATTTAGTTCAATTTATTAAAAGTCGATTTTGGACCAGTTTCGGCCATTTTTGCCACGGCAGACCAGTGGATTCGTAATCTACTCACTTTTCTCTAATTTCTATAAAAAATTCAGAATGGTGTTCGATGGGGTTCAAAAATTGCAATCGCCTCTCAATCTATACGGAAATGATCACATCATGAAAAGACAAAAATTGTTTGCATTTAATGTCTATATATTATAAATGAAAATTGAAACAGCAAAACACTATTGTAGGTGGAGCCACTGCATATGCATTGACGTAAGGATTTTAAATATAATATAAAATATACTAGATGCCATTTTCTAGGTTTTAGTTTATACAATTTCATTAAGTGATCATTTTCGTAATTACTCACCAAATGTCAATGTGGTTATAGAAAGTAGTTTCTAAATGCACTGTCTAGAATTTTGTAACATATCGAGTTTAGGAAATAATATCTACAAGGACTACGGGAATTCTTCTAATGACACACGGGACATTTTACACACATTTTTACTGGCAATCAGATGAGAATATAATGAAGTTTATTAAATATTTTACTATTGGTTGTTTGCCCTATGATTATTTGTTGACATATTTACCGAGGAAAAAAAAGCTTTAAAATAAGTTTAATTTTTTAATAATGTTACGAATTTTTGTATATTTGTAAATATTTCGTAGTGTTAATTTTGTAAATAGGAACATGTACATTTCGCATAAGGCAGCGCATTAGTTCGTCTTAACTTCGCTTTCCTGCAATGTGTCGATTAATGCTTGATAACGAGTTTTACAGAGATAACGCTGGGAAGAGAGTTTTACAAGGAGCAGGGCATGTAACATTATGGTAATGGCAATCTCTCCAAGTTGGCGACGGTTTTGTCGACTAATTTTTGTCGCCATATTTGGCGACATTTTCGGTCCCCATGTACATGTCTCGGACTTTTCGACTACTATCTGGAAAATTCTCCAAATATCTACGTCTAGAAGTTTCAAGAAGGTTCGACTCCTATATAAGGCCTGCCGTGAGTTGAGTCAGTTGAGTCCGTTAGTTGACTGGAATTACTGAATTGAGATTGTGGCGAATATTGGCGAGAAGCTTGGCGAGAGGGGGAGATTGTTCGCCGTTCGCTGCACAGGTTTCTTATCATTCGCTATTTGGAATGCCTTAAATAAAGATCTTGTAATTGATAACGCATCGATGATTTTGAGTGGTATCATGTTTCCTTTATAGAGATACTGAGTCTCAGTGAGCATTCAGAGTAGTTCGAAAGCGAACTGTATTGCATTGTCTTTTGCAGCGATTTTAGCAGTCGTGTTGTCAAGTTTTTAACTGCTGTTTTGTGCTCTATTGTTGTGAAAAGAGCTGTATTGTGTCTACTAGAACGAGAAAATCTGGAGTTGTAAGAGAATCTGCGAAGAGTTATATCGGAATAAATTTCTGAAAGTTTTGATGTACTTTGGCTTCAAATCTTTCGAACCCATCCACACAACAATAATTTTTTCCTATGCAACTTTAGAAACAATAATTATCGTTAAAAAGCAAAAACAAAGCTGTGAGATTCCCAAAATCTATTTATTCTACTAGGATTACTTGTAAAAAAGATATTGCATAAAATATCACCAGAGAAAGGGTCATCAACTGAAGATGAAACTCAATGTACGAAATCGGACACTGTATTCCTAGATATTGATTTGGATCCGAAATTTTCGAATTTTTTTTTTTTTTTTTTTGGATTATCTTACTTCAGGAATTTAAGGAATTAGTTTTAAATAACTTTTATGTGTCTTATATTTTATAGTTATCACTCACGATCATTGAAATTGAATTGATGTCAATGCAAGTCTCAATGTCAATAGTAGACCTTTTTCATCAACTGCACAAGCTCTTAGCACCCAATTGCTCGTGAGAGGCAGTGTGCTAGGCTACCTATAACCACCGAAGAGTTCATTTCTACCTCTTTTCGGTAGCTACCCGGTAGATGGCAGCACTACCGACCGCATGTGGAACTTCTTAATTTAGAGGCAATACCAAGCAGAAAATTCCACCAGAATACTTGGCAAAAATATTGCCAAACTGGCCATTAACGGTGAATATTAACTTACATTTTAATACAATTACCAATATTATAATGTAACTGAAAGTTGTGCTATGTTGCCCACCTCTAGTTTAATTTTCTATAATTTTTAATTTTGATTTAAGATTAACCAATTTATTTGCGTCAAAAATAAATGAGGGGGGGGGGAAGCTTTTCGTTTTGTGCTATACGTATTCATATAACGAAACTGGAAATGGGAAAAGAAAAGACGGGGGATACCCAAAAGTTGGTGACAAGCCCCCCCCCCCCCCTTCACCGCCCCATCCACAGTAAATTTTATAATTTCGCATCTTGTATTAAAAATTTTAAGTAGTAAGGAAATAATTTATACTTCCTAACACTAACATGAAAGAAAAGCCCAAAATGTATTGTTATTTGAATGAATATTCGGTAACTTAGTTTCTTTTACTTGAAAGTAAGAGATGAAGTGAAGTAACAATTCACCATTATATATAAAACTGTTTATTTAGATTTAAACTCTACTACAAAATGTGTAGACTTTCATCAAATTAAATTAATAGCGAACTCTAAAATGCTTTTTTTAATAGCTTGTTTTTATATGAAACAAGAATAGAAGTTTAACTTAAAAGAAAGTTAAAAGTTGACCAAGTGTAACAGTATTTGTTAAAAAAATACTTATATCTTTGTACAAAATAGTATAATACATTTGTGATTAACTTATTTATGGTGATATGTATACCATAAATAGGGTTTTTTTTTTTTTACATTTGAAAACTTTAAATCACTTTCTCTCTGTGTCCTTACGTTTAAAGTTTAATGTTATTCTTCAGTAGTTTTAGGCAATTGAATGTTTTTAAAAGTGGGGGGGGGGGGGTGGATTTCAGTGGTTTTAGAAGTGGGGGAGACGTACGGATATTTTCTTAATAATTAATAGTTTAAAAAACTAAAAAATACGCTTTAATAGAAAAGTGAACTAAAAAGTAGAAAATAATTTTAAATAAGTTTGAATTAAGAATAGAGTGATTAAAGAGAAATATTTATTTTATCGTAAAAAAGCGTGGGGTGCTTCTTAAGACATTTTCATAATGGCTCTACTTTTACCAATATCTTTCATTAAATATTTACAACAATTGACATCAAGCACCCCACGCTTTTTTACGATAAAATAAATATTTCTTGTTAATCACTCTATTCTTATTTTAGACTTATTTAAAATTATTTTCTACTTTTTAGTTCCCTTTTCTATTAAAGCGTGTTTTTTCGTTTTTTAAACTATTAATTATTTTCTACTTTTTAGTTTGGTTTTCTAATAAAGCGTGTTTTTTAGTTTTTTAAACTATTAATTATTTTTCTTTAAACTATAAATTTTTCTAGTTAAATGTAGAAAACTCTCCAGTTGTTCCTGCCAATAGTCACATCCTGTCTCAAATTTAAGTCATGTGTATGCCTTAGTACACGTCGTATTACTTGGCACAAAAGACTACCGTGTCTCTGAATATGAAAAATCACTAATCCCGAAGATCCTGGTAAGGATAATGCGACCAAAAAAATACGCTTTGTATAACCGTAATGCCCACGACAAATCTTTCAAATGTCTGCCTTATCAATTGTCAATTATAGGTTCTGTGATTACTGGGATGGTAACGGGTAACAGAACACCAGGGATAAATCCGGAGAAGGTTGGTTGGTTGAAATTTAACGGCGCAAGGGCAACAACACAAGCTAATCCTTGTGATAAAGCGACACACTTATTGAATTATTGTATTATCATCGGTCTTTGACAAGTGTGCAAAGTTTGAATCAATTCTGATCGCTCAAAGTAGGGCAAAATCGAGCCCGAAAGAGTCGACTACAAACATACAGGTGAAACTAATAAAAGTGTGTTAAAAAGTGAGAGGACGCGTCACCCCGCTTCGACCCACACTTCTAGCATTGATATGAATGTGTTATAAAAATAATGAATTGTATATTTTAATTAACTCATTATTAGAAGATATATGAATTATTGTTTTGTGACAAAATTCAACGATTAGGTGTTGTGATAAGTTATGTTTGGTTGAATTCAGATTATCTGGCGCCTGCAGCAACTCGAGGGCTATAATGCGCCGAAACATTCGTCATTAGACAAGCCAACATACATTTACAAACACCCATGCCTAACACGGGACTCGGAACCCGCAACCTAGCGGTCTAGAAGCTAGCACGCTAACCATTATACCGTTTGGTCGGCTGTGATAAGTTATGCTTTAAGGAACCAAACACGAATAAAAATCTCTGTTATTAATTTATCATAAACCATAGAGAAAGTGTGGAAATGTCAAATGTCCATTTCACAATTCACTAATTTATTTGGTTCCTTTATACATATATTTATTTTATATTTTACTTTATATTTGTGTCCCGATTAAGAAAAAAAAATTCTCCAATTTCAACAATGTAGAATTTGAAATAAATCATCAAACCTCGCTTTTTACTAACACAGAAATGCTCGATATATTGTTTAAAAGAAATATCTGTAAATTGAAACAAAGTAAAAATCTGCATTTTACAACAATACAAGCCTTCAATAATTAGGTATTTCAACAGTGACAATATAACATTTCTCTCTTTTTGTGTCAGAAGTCTCAAAGTTTTCACCGCAAAAGGTCGTCGAAATATCGTGTCAATTCTTAGTTTCAGAATTTTGAACTTTGCATTGAAAGAAAAGCAATGGCTTCGTGCATAGGATGGATTAGGAGTTTATTGTGAGCATACACTTTCAAAATATTGTTACGAATTTTTGTATATTTGTAAATATTTCTTAGTGTTAATTTTGTAAATAGTAATATTTATGTACATTTCGCATAAGGCAGTGCAATAGTTCGTCGTTAGTTTGCTTCCCCGCAATGTGTGTCTTAATGCTTGATAACGAGTTTTACAGAGATAACGCTGGGAAGCGAGTTTTACAAGGAGCAGAGCATTTAACATTATTGTAATGGCAATCTCGCCAAATTGACGAGATAGAGCCAAGTTGGCGACGGTTTTGGCGACTAATTTTTGTCGCCAAATTTGGCGAGAAATCGCCAAATGTCGCCAAACTTGGCGACCATTTGGCGACATTTTCGGTCCCCATGAACATGTATAGGACTTTTCAAGTATTATCTTGAAAGTTCTCCAAATATTTACCTCTAGAAGTCTCCAGAAGGTTTGACTCCTATATAAGCCCGGCCATGAGTCGGTTAGTCAGTGAGTTGACTGGAATTACTGAGTTGAGATACTGAGTCTCAGTGAGCGTTCAGAGAGTTCCGAAAGCGAACTGTATTGCATTGTCTTTTGTGGCGATTTAGCAGTTGTGTTGTCAAGTTTTTAACTGCTGTTTTGTGCTCGATTGTTGTGAAAAGAGCTGTATTGAGTCTACTAGAACGAGAAGTTCTGGAGTTGTAAGAGAATCTGCGAAGAGTTATATTGGAATAAATTTCTGCAAGTTTTGATCTGCTTTGGCTTCAAATCTTTCGAACCCATCCACGCAACAATATTATAAATATCAGTAAATATTAGCAAATAGTTGAAATATCTCAAATGCCACGTTATTATATAGGGTCTTTCTTTCTTTCTTTTTTTAAATATGCCATTAATATAACGTGAAGATGCTAATAAAAGTGTACATTTGGAAATTTTATTTAAATTTAATATAAATATATGGTATCTAGTAAGGGTTGTCTACTTCTAATTAAATTTATAAACGGACAATGGATATTTATTGATAAAATGAAGTTATATATCGATACAAGTCAACAACGCCTGATGTAAACTAGGAGTGTGGAACATCGCACAACTTTCGATTACAATATATTACTGATGTGGAATTTATCGTTTTTATTATTTTCATCATTCGCTTAGAAAAAATTTCCACTTTGGCTATATTTTTTGCGATAATTCTTGCATGTGTCTTAAAAAAAAAAAAAAAATAGTGTTTTTGGCGATATACTTTCGATACTTCTTATATTAGCCTTTCTTATAAGCGAAACTGAGGAGAGAAGAAAAAACGATCGTTGATGAGCTATCTTCAAGCGAAGAGAACTCTGTGTTGAAGGCATTCGTTTTTCAACTTTTTACGCCGTTAAAGCAATTTTACGGTAATATCGGAGGTGAGACTGTTTATAACATCTTAAGAGGCATTACCACAGCGATTTTGATCAAAATCGTTAGAGCCGTTTTTAGCAATCATTGAAAATCATGATTTTTTTTCAATGGCAGCTACCTTATACGCAAGCGCGATTTTGACGAAAACCTTAATGATAGGTCCCATGACCTGCACATCAAATTTGAACATCGTAGGTCAATTTTTTGGAGAGTTATGCTGACCACAGCCACATACACAGACATATATTTTTCCTAGATCACTTTTTTCAAATCAGGATAGAGAAATGCACACAAAAAAAAAAAAAAAAAAAAAAAAAATTGACTGAATGCTATACTTTTATTACCCTATGTTTTACATATATGTAATTGAAAGTATAAATGTTATCGGATATGAAAATACGACAGATAGATTTTTCAGTCTGCGACAGATTAGTTCAATCCAAAAAGATATGTGTTTTACAATTTTCTGTTTAAGTTGTTATTGCATATGGTTTTAAAAGAAATCGTTTTTTTATGCAAACATTATCCGTAAATATAATTTCTTAATTTTGTGGCCCAAATACGAGACCGCACGAATAAACATTGAAAAGGGCAAGCTGTTCGAATATGCAGTATCTGTCTGTTAAGTGCATCTGGGATTTTTTTTACATATGTTATTATTTATTTTTTTATCAAATACAATAGAACCTCGATTAACCGTCCCTCTTTTATCCGGAACTCTCTGTTTACCGGCAATCATTTAGTCGACATCAAAAAATCTCCCAAATGAGTAAGAAATCATTTGTCCCTTTTCAAACCGTAATCTTTTTCCTCGCTCTAAAGTTACATAAGTAATAGTGAGGCTTTTGATTGTTTTTCTAAAGAACTGACACGGTTAGAGCAACCTTCGGATGCAGATCAAACTGAACTATTGCCTTCAAAAAGACTCCGGGATAGAGCGGTGAAAAAAAGATTATCCAGATTATTGCGACAAAAACTCATTTCCAACAATTACGTCATAAAAAAACATTAAAAGTCCTGTATTCAATAAACGAAAATCGTTTACTTTTTATTGTTTTTTACAACTCTCTTTTATCCGGAATTTTAGGCTTAACCGACCTACCTTTGGTAAGAATTAGGTCGGTTAATCGAGATTCTACTGTATTCCCATTGTTAATTTTTATATGATCCTTATTTTTGAGGAAGAAACAGCGTTTTAAGCCATACGGGAAAATGGCATAAGTCAATTTTTTGTGTGTCATAATTTAGTTGGTTTTAAAGGTACAGTTACGCGGGTTTTTTTTCCTAATAGTATTGTTGAATGGAAAATAGAAACTTACTAATTGTCAAAACGGACAATCCCCGCATTTTTTAAAATTTTTTATATTCAATTTTAAATTTTTCGAAAAGGCCATAAACATAACAATTTCTGTTCAATGCGCTTTTTTCCCCTTCTTTTTTTAATTTGCGATCAAAATTACCTTGTTAGAGGTTGGCGAGAAAACGACTAATTTCGTTGGCATTGAATGTGACGTCACGACCTCGCAAATATCTTGGCTTGAAATGCAGCAGCGGAAACCAGATTTGCAAGTATCTTCAAATCACGCCAACTTGTATGGAATGTGGCAATTGTCTAACCACGCCAACTTTTTTAACGTCACCTATTTAGCAGAAACCTCACGATAACCATAGAAACACAGGGATTTCGTTACGTCACGAATTTTGTTGACTGTTTTGATCGGACTGGTTTTTGGGCGTTTTCTTTTCTTAATATTTAAATAACTAAATTCTTTAAAGAACTTTTGTTTAAATATTTGGTATCAGAAAGAAATTCTTCATAAATATAAAATGCGGGAATTGTCCATTAGTAAAAGAAAAGTGAGGGTTGTATAATAATTTCAAAAGTATAACTTTTTGAATAGTAACATTTCTTTCTTAATGTAGTTTTTTCTTCCTTATTTTGAATGTTTTTGCAATTTACGGGAATAACTGCAATTACAAGGAGTTCCCTGTATTATAATTTTAGTAGAGCATTGCATTGAATAGTTTTTTTTCTTTTAGATGTCATGTGAACTGCTGCTGCCCAAAGAAAAAGACAAAGAAACCGGAAAAGGTGAGTGAAAATTACACTATAATTACGAATTAAATAGTTAAGAAGAAAAATTCATCACATTTAATTGAAATAACAAAACATTTGATTAATAGTATAAAGTACAAATCTTTTGAAAACATATTGATATAATGCTTTACAATTTCATCTAAATATCACAAGGGTGGGAATAATTCTTAACAAGTTTTCAGACGTAAAAATCAGAATTCTATCAGCGCAATTTGTGTCATAATTATCTTGCTAGCGAGCTATTTATTATCTTTAAATGGCACTTGAAAATAATGCAAATTTTATTGTTAATTTTTATTTTGGTCCCCTTGCCAAAATAATTAAATTAAAAAATTTAATATTTGTTTCGAAAAAGTTTCTATATTTTATTGGCGAAATACATTACTATATTTTACGCAAGTAATAAAATTACCTTATATAAAATAAGATAAAAATATGCTTTGATAAAAAATGAAATTATTTTTTTAAGTTCAATTTACAAATTAAACACAACACATTTAAATTAAGCTGTAAATGACACATTAATGTAATTAAGGTATACATATACATTAGGAATCGCGAAATTTGACTCAAGTCTGTGTTTTTGTTTTTTGGTTTTAAAATATTCCCGAATTCATTACCATTAAAATGATATCATTTTCTTTCTGAGACTCAAATTACTTTTTAAATTACAGTAGGTTTTGTGAACCTGTTTTGCATCCCGTTCATTAGTGTAGTAAACTTTAAACGCGTTTTCTGAAGAATGACATTTTGTGTTATATGATTTTACGCCAACGGTCATAACTTCATAATAAATGGTTCGATTTTCAAAATTCAAATTTTGTTTTGTAGACAATAGTCATGAATGTGTGTTCAGAATCTAATATATAATGCTTTAAATAAAAAAAATTTGCAAATTTTAATCTTAATTTTTTGTTACAAACTATGTATTTTTTTAAACATTTTATTTAAAAACTCATAATTAAATAAATATTGAAGCCAAATTCAAAATTCTCCATAGGAACATGCGCCAGTATAATACCTCTTATTTGCAATAAAAATAATAGCTCTAAGTTAATTACAAGTTTATTTCTGTATGCTCTAATAATGTCCTAATTAGTCACTTTAATTGCAATTAGCTGATTAAAAAATTGACAAAAAAAAAAGTTTGTATAAAAAAATACATCATTTTTAATTCCGATATACTACCAATAAGTTGTAATATATAACCTAAAAATTAAAGAAAATCATTTCAATTGTATATGTATACCTTAATCATTTTCGATTTATTGAGGAATAATAATATTGATCGAATAGTTCAGTAAACATCATGTGTTAACCCTGAAGGGAGATTTTGGATGGACAAATAAGGCCATTAAGGTTTCCCTACATTCACAAAACTTCTTATCTTCACAGGTACCTCACGCTTGGCCCAAATTTTTCAACAACTTCAACAACATATGCCATGTCTGCAATGATCAGGTTTTCATCATTGAACGTGTCATCATCGACAGCAAAACTTACCATGGCACTTGCTTCAGATGTAAAAAATGCAACAATCCTATTAACCCATTTGCATATAAAGACAGCAAAATACCTGGCTGCTACGAATGCACAGTCTGTATGACAGATGAAGACATGGAATCAATATTCAATAATGACAAGAGTAATAAATTTGGGCAAGATATTTTGGGCGAGGGACAGCATCCGATTTCAAGGAGTGGGTCTGAAAGTCATGGAAGTATTTTAGGGAAAGAAGATAAATTAAAAACAGACTATCCCGTTGAATTAAATCCATTTGGAGATGACGAAGAATATCCCTCCAATCTGAATCCTTTTGTTTCTGACGATGAAGATGTCTCAACAATTTATCCTTCTCAATTGAACCCGTTTGATGATGATGCTGACGAAGAGAAATATCCAGACGAACTCAATCCTTTTACAGAAGATATTTAATTATACGATGAAAACAAAAACCCATTTTTCTTAGACGACGATGATGCAATCACAATTTCAGCTTAAGCAAATCTTCCAGAATTCCCAATACTTCCAAAAACTTCCCTATTTGGACGAGAACTCTCTGGTAAAATAAAAGGGAAGGAGCTCCAAGGCCACTTCAAGTGACCGACATCTTCCCTTCCAAGAGTTCTCAAGAATTTATGACTAGTAAGCCCACTCCTGCACCGGCCAGTGAATAAGTGAAGGACTAAGACATGAAGTTTGATGTAAGAAAGCGAGAAAGAAAAGCCACCAGCACCCGCAATGTCGAAGAAGGACGTGAGTGTTGAATGTGAAGTGCTCTGTGAAAAATAGATTGCAAACCATTAACTAGTTATAGCATGTATCAATTCTGTTCTATGGTGTGTATTCAAAATGGTAAAAAATTTTGCTAGTCATAGTACAACTATGAATAACTGCATAACTGCAATAGTACAACATGGAATGGTTTGTAATGTGCATCTACAGTTTTGTTATTAATTTAAGTGCTGGATATGCTTTTCTTTCTATGTGTGAAGTTTCAAAAGAGAAGGTTTGGTGTGTATAAAAAAAGAGTTGGATTGTGCAGTTGTTTGGAGAGTATAAAATGTTCTGTATATCTGAAACGGAGACGTGGGGAGCAGTTATTGTTTTGGAAAATTATCAAATTTTAATTCTCAGACAGAAGTATGTTTTATTTTGTATCGTTCATAGGAACATTCTTTAAAAAACACTCAAAATTTTAAAAATATCTAAATTCAATTTATAAAAACTCGTTTCTCAATAGTTGTTATTTATATAATACATTTGTTGTACATATATTGGTTGTATTCTTTTGGCAAAATAAATAATAGTTTTCAAAATCTATTGCCTCCTCAATTTTTGTGTATGTTATTTTTTTTACTTATTCTGAATTTTAATTTAATTTAAAAATGCTTCCATAATTTTTAGATAGCATTATTTAGGGCAAATAACTCTTTATCACACAGTATATTATTACATAATGTGACAATGTGTCTCGAAATTTGAGTTTCTCCGGAACTCAAGAAATCTTTAATGCGTAATGTAAATTTAATATTATAAAGAAAGTACATTACATATATTGAAACCTACTTTTAGATATTTTTTGCATGTGGGATTGTGAATGAGACATACAGGTCCAATACATTCACGTTATAACTAGTTAAGTTATAATGTAGCATCGCGATTTAATACGTGTTTTAATAATAATGCATCACAATTTCTTAGTATACTTTTGGACTCCTGGACATGTTGCGTTGGAATCTGAGTAAATAATAGTTGAAAAAACACGCTTTAATAGAAAGTGAACTAAAAAGTAGAAAATAATTTGAAATAAGTTTGAAATAAGAATAGAGTGATTAACGAGAAATATTTATTTTATCGTAAAAAAAGCGTGGGGTGCTTTTTAAGATATTTTCATAATGGCTCTATTTTACCAATATCTGTCATTAAATATTTACAACAGTCGACATCAAGCACCCTATGCTTTTTAACAAGAAATATTTATTTTATCGTAAATCACTTTATTCTTAGGTCAAACTTATTTAAAATTATGTTCTACTTTTTAGTTCACTTTTCTATTAAAGCGTGTTTTTTAGTTTTTTAAAACTATTATTTATTTTCTACTTTTTAATTCAG
The DNA here is from genome assembly GCA_963978545.1 of Linyphia triangularis. NCBI lineage: Eukaryota > Metazoa > Arthropoda > Arachnida > Araneae > Linyphiidae > Linyphia > Linyphia triangularis. The sequence continues at coordinate 109,673,106 of OZ021723.1, read as the reverse complement.
TTCTCTATTAAAGCTTGTTTTTTAATTTTTTAAACTATTAATTTTTTGTTGTAAGTCATAATTCTTTTTTTCGTTAATTTTTTTAGTTAAGTGTACAAAATTCTCCAGTTGTTCCTGACAATAGTCACATGCTTGTCTCAAATTTAAGTCAAGTGTATGCCTTAGTACACGCCGTATTACTTGGCACAAAACACTACCGTGTCTCTGAATATGAAAAATCACTAATCCTGAAGATAATGGTAAGGATAATGCGACTAAAAAAACGCGTTTTGTATAACCGTCGTGCCCACGACAAATCTTTCAAATGTCTGCCTTATCAACTGTCGATGATAGGTTCTGTGATTACTGGGATTGTAACGGCACTGACGGACGACTCTGATTATGAAAATCGTTAATCCTGAAGATCCTGGTAAGGATAATGCGAAAAACTTATTGAATTATTGTTTTGTCATCGGTCCTTGATAACTGTGCATAATTTCAAATTAATCCAACGTTTTAAAGTGGTTGAAAATCGAGTTTAAAGATTTCGTTACTTACATAGATACATACGAAGCTAATTAAAGCGTGTTAAAAACATTGCCGATAAAAGTGAAAAAAGTTGAAAAACGAGTGCCTTTAACACAGAGTTCTCTGTGTTTGGGCATCGTCCATCAACGATTGTTTTGCTTTCTGTTTCACACTCGCGAAAGGACAATGTAATTGTCTATTGAATAATATGTCGACTTCGTCATTTTAGAGGGTTTTTTTTTTTTTTTTGCCAAAGTAAATATTGTTGCGTGCATGGGTTCGTAAGATTTGAGGCCAAAGCAGATCAAAACTTGAAGAAATTTATTCCAATATAACTCTTCACAGATTCTCTTACAACTTCAGAACATCTCGTTCTAGCAGACACAATACAGCTCTTTTCACAACAATAGAGCACAAAACAACAGTTAAAAACTTGACAACACAACTGCTCAGATCGCTGCAAAAGACAATGCAATACAGTTCGCTTTAGAACTACTCGGAATGTTCACTGAGACTCAGTAATTCCAGTCAACTAACTGGCTAACCTCAGTCAACTCCACTCACGGTCGGTCTTATATAGGAGTCAAACCTTCTTGAAATTTCTAGAGGTAGATATTTGGAGAACTTTCCAGATCATAGTCGAAAAGTCCTATACATGTACATGGGACTGAGAATGTCACCAAATGGTCGCCAAGTTTGGCGACATTTGGCGATTTCTCGCCAATTTGGTGAGATTGCCATTACAATAATGTTAAATGCTCTGCTCCTTGTAAAACTCGCTTCCCAGCGTTACTTCTGTAAAACTCGTTATCAAGCATTAAGACACACATTGCGGGGAAGTAAACTAAAGACTAACTAATGCACTGCCTTATGCGAAATGTACATAAATTTTCCTATTTACAAAATTAACACTACGAAATATTTACAAATATACAAAAATTCGTAACAATATTCATTGCCAACTTTTAATTCATTAACAAGGTGCCGTTTGAAAATGCCAGCATGTGTTTGGTGTTGGCATCTAATTTTAACTATTAAAAACATCTCTATCAACAAAATATCCGGTAAACTACTTTTGAAAATTCATTCATCGAAATGAACGTCCATTTACGCATTCGCACCCAAAATATCTTTTATTTATTCGGATGGAAACAATTTTATTATTAATTTGTTAAACAATTTTGGCAACGGGAAAGAGTTTCTTCAATGTGATCGGTTAAATGCTATTTCAGCGGAGATTGGATGATGGCATGTTGGTTAATTAGTATTCGGTAAAAGCGACCTTTTAGTGACAGTAACAGTCCCCAAAATTTGATAGACTGCATTGTCATCGGTATCAAATCTATCTGCCAAGTTTCAGCCTGAATGGATGCCGGCAAAGGAGTTAATTATGCCTCCGCAGATTTGCCAGCCATCGATAAACATACCCACGCACAAAATCGAAGTTAATATAAAGGACTTAAAAATCAATATTTTTTCAGTTCAATAATAATAATAATAATAAAAGATACGTACCCGAAAAATGCTCCAACATATGTAACACGACCCGCCTCTAAAAGTTGGTGGCGAACGCTGACCTCGAGACGACATTACTTGAAGCTTGAGAATGCGCTGTTGAATGGATCCTTCCTAGGGATCGAAAATATCGATAGAAATAAATATCGATTGCATAGAAAAAAAATATCAATAAAATATCGATTATATCGATACATGATTTTTTTTATTTGATTTTCAATTTTGCCAGAAGCGGAAGTTTTTTAGGGCAAATTTCTACTTTTCATGATTGCTTTTTGGAAGGTGACTACTTTTACAACTAAAATGCATCTATTATATATATATATATAAAAAATTATATTTTAAGAAAAATTTAGATAATTTTCAATAGCTTTTGGCAAAATAATGAATATTGGTTCCATTTTAACTGTCTCTCAGCCAAGTACAAACTTTAGATTTGAAGTTTTTGAAAAGTGTTGGTTCGTTGTTTTCAGATTATCTGGCGCCGTCAGTGTTGAAGTTGTATTTATAAGAAAAATAATAGTCTAATTGTTTTTTGTTATGTGGCAACACTTCTGAATATCTTTGGATTTAAAATTGATAAAAGCTCAGTTGAGCGGATTTGTTTTACTTGAAATAAAGTTCATGGGAAACGTACTTCACAATTTAGCAAGCTTTTATATTTAATATATACTTTAATCTTAAAAATTAACAGGTTATGGGATCACAGTCACGCTAAATGCGCTGCTATGATTAAAGTAATGCTTGAATTTGCTGAAGTTTCAGAAGTTAGTAGGATGGTTTTTCACTAACGGCAAGAACTGTAAGTTTTTCTTCCTAATTATTCAAGTCCTGAAATCACTTTTGTTTAAAGACGACCCTTGAGGAAATTATATGATTGAAGTGGACTAGTTATTAAAGTGTTTATCAGATTACTATATCGTAAAGTGAAACACTAATTATGGAGATAGGAAAGTTACAGACTAAACCTTTATGTGGAGAAGCTGACTGGCCGATGTGGAAGTATAGAATAAAATTTGCTTTAAATTATTATGCCGATGCCTTAGAAGTTATCGAAGGAAAAATAATTAAACCAAATCAGCCGTTAAAAGGAGCGGATGAAGCAATTTTGAAGAAATACGAAGAAGATCTTTCACGATATAAAAAGGCTAACACTTGTGCCATGATGGTAATAACGAATTCCATGAATGAAGAAACCATGCAGAAAATCATGAGGTTTGATAATGCTAGAGAAGTATGGTTAGAGCTTCATAAGTTATTTGAAGCAACATCTGACAACCAACTGTATAACATTTGCCTACAATTTTTCAAGTGTAAGTGGACAATGAATGACAGTATGGCTGCTCATTTATCAAAATTAAAGAACCTCTGGAGTGAATTAAATTTAGGTCTTGAGAGAAAGCAAGAAACTAAATTGCCTCAGATGTTATTAATTTGCAAGATTTTAGACACACTACCTCAAGAGTATCGTTCTTTCAAGTCAAGTTGGCTACTTTTGAATGAAGATAAAAGAACAATTGATGAGTTGACTACTCAGTTATGTTCTCAAGAAAGAGAATTTAAAGAAGAAAAGTCAAAAGGTGATGTGCAAAATCAAGATGCATTAGAAGCTAAAGCAAGTAGAATGAGGATAGCTTTCAAGAGCAAAAAACAGGTAGAAAAATGCAATTATTGTCATCAGAATGGACACTGGGTAAAATTCTGTCGAAAATGGATAGCTGATGGAAGACCAGGAAAACCTAATAAGAATGATAAAGTCTCAAGAAAAGATGATGTCATAGCAAATGTGTCCATGTTAGCTCTAGACGAAGAAGTATTTTCATCTGAAGAAAACTGTTATGACTGGTTTGTGGATAACGGAGCATCAAAACATATCACCAATAGTAGTAGTTACTTCACAGAATTTGAAAAATTTGACACCCCACATGGAGTTACTGCTGCAAATGGCGAAGTACTACCAGCTGTAGGTAAAGGAACTTTGAAAATTGTGAGAAGAGTAAAAAACAAGAGAAGCAATTCAAAGAACTTAAAGAAGTCTGGTTTGTTCCAGGTATTAGTAAGAACCTATTCTCAGTACTGGTAGCTCAAGATAAGAATAAAAATAGCAGATTTGAGTCAACCGCAGAAGAGTGTTGGTTGAAAATCAACAACAAGGCTGTACTCTATGGTACAAGAAGCATAAGGGGTGGTCTATATAAAGTTCACATGAGAGTACTTATTCCGAAGAATCCAGTGGAAGTAAATACAGCTACTACAGGCGATTCTGTTCTGCAATTATACCACGAGCGTTGGGGTCACCAAGACAAAAGGCATATAAAGAATGTTCTAAAACAACAAATGAATCTCAAAGTTGAGTTAGACAATCAACTATGTGAAGCATGTATATACGGCAAAGCACATCGTTTGAAATTTGGTACTAGAGAGAAGACCACAAGACCTGGAGAACTTATCTCAGCAGATGTTTGTGGACCGTTTGATGAATCTTTTAGAAGATATCGTTACTTTGTAGTCTTTAAAGATCATTTCACTAAATTTAGATATGTATTTTTTCTACTTCAAAAATCAGAAGTTGCAGAAGCTATTGAAAATATGATCTCCCATGCTAAAAATGTAGAACACAACATCAAAGAGTTCCTAAGTGACAATGGCGGGGAATTTGATAATGAAAATGTTAGAAGTATCCTGAAGAAAAGTGGAATTGTTCAAAGATTAACTGCCCCCTACACTCCACAGCAAAATGGTGGAAGTGAGCGTGAAAACAGAACGTTGGTAGAAATGGCAAGGACTTTGAAAAATTCAAATTCAGAAATTAATTTTCCTTCGTCATTATGGGCAGAGCTTATTAGTACATCAGTGTATATTTTGAACAGAACAGGAAAGAGTTATTTTTCAAATGTAAGTCCTTATGAAGCTTGGATAGGACAAAAACCTCGAGTAGAACATATGCGTATAGTCGGATCACTATGTTATGCTCACATACCTGATCAGAAACGCAGTAAAATGAATAAGAAAGCAATAAAGGGTTACCTAATAGGATATGATGGAGATGAAAGATATCGTATCTGGATAAGAGAAATAAACACAGTTATCTGCTCTCGAGATGTGGTATTTCAAGAGAAACCACTGAAAAACTGTGAAAATCCGGTAGAAATACCTTTGCTTGAACAGTTATCTGAATCTGAAAATGAAGGGAAGCATGAACAAGAAGATTCAGAAGATCAAACTAGTTCTGAGAGTAAAAACGAAGATGAAAAGGAATCTTCTACTATGGAGTTAAGAAAGCGCAGTGAATTAAAGAAGCCTAAACGTTTTGAAGATTATATGATGGCATCTGAAGTTTTTATTTGTGAAGTGAATGAACCACAATCATATGAAGAAGCTATTATTTGCAAAGAACAAAAATTCTGGGAAAAGGCCATGGAATCTGAAATTAGTTCCTTAAAGGAAAATGACACATGGACTCTAGAAACACTTCCAGATAAAGCAAAAGCTCTTCCTTGCAAATGGGTTTTTCGAATTAAGAAAAATCCGGATGGCACCATCGATAAATACAAGGCGAGACTTGTGATTAAAGGGTTCAAACAGAGACACGGTATTGATTATGATCAGACCTTCAGTCCAGTCACAAAGCTAGGAACTGTGCGTTCACTCATAAGCATTGCAGCCAGTGAGAAGATGCATCTTATGCAATTTGATGTTTCGACTGCCTTCTTATATGGGGTAAAAAGTTACTTGTTGCACTTTATGTGGATGATGGATTGGTTGCCGCCACAGATGAAGAAGACTCGAGTCATTTCATAGATGAACTGAAGTCAAAATTTAAAATCACCAGCAAGCCAGCATCATATTTCTTAGGACTAGAAATACAGCGTCTTGAAGATGGAAGCATTAAGATAGGTCAAGAAGCATATGCAACAAAGATCCTTCAACGATTTGGTATGAGTGATTGCAGACCAGTTCATACTCCTATTTTGAAAGATAAAGAAGTTTGCACAGAGGAAGTCAGTGAAATAGATTTCCCCTATCGTGAAGCAGTTGGAGCATTAATGTATTTAATGATGGGGACAAGACCTGACCTGGCATACTCGATTAGTGTTTTATCACGCAAATTAGAAAATCCCTCTAAAGAAGACTGGATAAAGATAAAGCGAGTTTTTAGGTATATTGCAAGCACTAAGCAAAAATGCATCAACTATAAGTCAAACTTCAGTGATGCTGACTTTGGAGGTTGCATGCAGACAGGCAGATCAACAAGTGGAGTTATATCTCTATATGCAGGAGGTGCAATATCTTGGTTAAGTCAACGTCAAGCTATGGTAGCAACATCAACGACTGAAGCTGAGATAGTTGCAGCAAACGAAGCTGCAAAAGAGTTGATTTGGCTGAAGAGACTCATCAGTGGAGTTTCCTCCCTGAAAGAAGTGCCGACAATTTTTGTTGATAACAGTGCTGCAGTTAAACTGGCTCAGAACCCTGAATTTCATCGTAGAACGAAGCACATCAGCTTAAAGCATTTCTTCATTCGTGAAAAAGTATTAGAAGGAGAAATTAATGTACAGCAGCTTTCAACAGAAATACAAGTTGCTGATTTAATGACAAAGCCCCTTCACAAACCAAGACTGTTGATGCTGTGTGAAAAGATGGGACTTGTGTGAAATTCAGAAGTGTAACTTAAGTGTGTTAGGACTCTTAATTTAAAAGCGTAATTTTTTCTTTTAAATAAGGGGAAGTGTTGAAGTTGTATTTATAAGAAAAATAATAGTCTAATTGTTTTTTGTTATGTGGCAACACTTCTGAATATCTTTGGATTTAAAATTGATAAAAGCTCAGTTGAGCGGATTTGTTTTACTTGAAATAAAGTTCATGGGAAACGTACTTCACAATTTAGCAAGCTTTTATATTTAATATATACTTTAATCTTAAAAATTAACAGTCAGTAGCACGAGGGCTGGGCTATAATGCGCGGAAACATTCGTCATTAGACAAGCCAAAACAGACATTTACAAACACCCATGCCTTACACGGGACTCGGAACCCGCAACCTCGTGGTCTAGAAGCTAGCAAGCTAACCACTATACCATATTTTTGAAAAGGGAATAAAGAAAATCGAAAAAACACATAGAACTACAAAACGATCATAAAAAAACTTAAAATGTTTAAAAATATCGATATATCGGTGACTTGTATCGATATTTTTAATATCGATATTTAAAAAAAAATATCGATAAAAATATCGTTGTATCGATACACCGCCGACCTCTAATAATTCGGCGTAAAGGACAAATTACAACTTTTATAGTAATATTGATAACCTACACACATGTGTAGTTATTGTTTCACAAATTGTCTGTATATATTGTAAATAGTGACGTATTATTTCAAAATTCTATTGTAATTTATTTTTATCTTATTTTATTTATTAATTAATAGCGATTATACAAGTTAGAAAAAGGTGGCAACACCTAAAACAATCGAGAAGTTTCGAGATATTTCTTTTCTATGAATTGGCTGGAAATTTCGAGAATGTCTCACGCGCTTGTATATAAAAGACTGGAGAACGGGAAAGTTTTCAGATTGACTTTGGACTTCGTTGAAAGCTGATCGCTTTGTTTACCTATTGGAGTGAGCTTGTAAAATCGCTGAATTCGAAGTTATTTTTGTTGAAGCTTGTGTTGAAGCTTGAGAGTAATTAAACTGTTGCTTGTGAATAAATTTTGTGAGTTTTCTGAAGAGAGAATAAATACTTTTTATACTGTAAAAACTGTGCCATCATTGCCTCAGCGGAAAAATTCATAACAGTGGTGTCAGAAGTGGGGTCTCATAATTTTGAATGCCGACAACTAGAGGAATGATGGAAGACCAAATGAAGCAGTTGATGGAAATGATTGCTGGAATGAAGGCCCAACAAGAAACCGACGCAGCCGAAATAAAAGCCAATCAACAAGCTACCGCAGCCGAAATAAAAGCCAGACAAGAATCTGCGGCTACGGAACTGAAAGCCTGCCGAGAATCCACATCAGCAGCTATAATTGGGATTAAAGAAGAAATGAAATCCGAGCTAACTACAACGGTGGAATCTACGATAATAGAGACTACTACAAGTGTTTTACAATCGGTAAAAGAAGAGGTTCTGAATGAAGTAAGAAAAGAAATCAGTGATAATTTTGAGGCGGTTAATGGGAAAGTTGACTGCTTGGGAGAAAAGGTTTCTACAGTGAAGGAAGATCTTGTGACTGTAAGGAATGAAATCGAAGAAAAAGTTTCCACCATGAAAGAGAAACAGGAAAAGTTTCAAGACGCTGTTGAAGAAAGGTTTGAAAAGTTTCATAATGCTGTAGAAGAAAGACTACGGGAAATGGAAACTCGCGAAGCTGCGACCATTGCAACTCCTAAATGGGATAATGTTTCCACTCCCTCTATTGCGCCACGTTCCCACATCAAAGTGGCCACTTTTGATGGGAGGTCGTCTTGGCGCGTTTATCAAACGAAGTTTGAAATTATTGCTTCTGCGAATGGTTGGGACGATACTTCGAAGGCATTCCATCTCGCAGCATCTCTTCGAGGTTAAGCTGCTGACATTTTACAGACACTACCTGGAGAGAAGCGGGGAGAATTCGTGGCGCTGGCAAGTGCGTTGGAGTTAAGGTTTGGGGAGCAGCATCTAAAGGATTACAACAGACTGCAATTGAAAGTGAGACAACAGAAGGCCAATGAAACTCTTCAAGAGTTGGCGTCAGATATAGAAAGACTGTCGCTCCTCGCTTTCCCAGACTGTCCCCCGGACGTACGAGATGATCTTTCGCTGCAGTATTTCATCGACGCTATTCAAGATCCCGATGTGCAGCAGGCGGTAAGGTTATCCCAAAACAAAAACCTGAAGTCGGCCCTTGTTGGATTCAAAAAATTTAAAATCTAAATCCTTCTGACTCGAATCACTTTCCAAAACATTTGATAAACAAAAGATCTTCACAGGACACTTATTAAACAGAAGAACAAAGTCTGTTATCATATGACAGAAAATATTTACTTTTTAAAACTTTTTAGAACGTCATATTTTTTACAAACCGAAAAACAGAATTCTAAATATTAATCGTTTGCTTGTTGCCATACTTGACGAATAATTAAAACTTAAACAGAATTAAATTGTTCACATTAAATAATTCTTTAAGAATAGAGTTTATTCATATGACGTCATTGTGTTCGCAACAGCCCTCGTGTACGCCATGAGAGTAGAAGCCGCGCAGCTAGCTTCTGGAAAAGACCGACGATATGTGCGTGGTGCATTAGCCGAGGATTCTTCTGACTTTGTCACCAGTAAGCTTCGAGAACTGGAGAGCAAAATTGATAGAATGATGAGAAGCTATCCCGGAGCCAGGGATCGAAGAACCAGAGTCGTTTGCTGGCACTGCAAACGGGAAGGGCATCTACGACGAAACTGCCTTGATTTGAAAAAGAGAAGGGATAACACTACCACGGATTCTCCACAACTGAATCTAAGAAGATGTCATCTCGCAGGGCAGAAGCTGCAATGTAGAACAGGTGAAGCCCCGACCAGTCGTTTCCACGTTTCATCCCGACAAGGAAGAAACCAGGGTTTATTCGTGAAGGGGGAGATCAACGGAACTCCATGTCGTCTAATCGTCGATTCGGGAGCGAACGTAACGATCGTAAGGACGGACGTGGCTCGTCGCCTGAACAGCCGACTCCTCTACACAGCGCCCTCTGTTTCTCTACAAACTGTGTCTGGTGGTAATATCTCTGTTCATGGGAAATTGCAAGGGGACATTGCCCTTGGATTTAACACCTACAAGCACACCGTTTATGTTGCCGAAATTGTAGATCCGTGCATTCTCGGACTAGACTTTTTGAAGAAAAATGGAATTACGCTGAATTTTGAGAAAAGCCAGCTGCAAACATGGAGAGGCGAAGTTCCTTTGCACGATCTAGACATGAAAGAGCTGTGCATATATCGGATTGTAGCTCATGAAGACAATGTCATAGAGAATTTTGAAGAGTCCACATCTATGGAAAGTACCTCTCCAGCCGGAGAGAGAACCGAAGAAAGCGACGTTGATGAAACCCTCCCAGGAAGTGGTTCATGTGGAAATTGACAAAGTTAGTGACGAGGGAATCGACATCCGTACTCCTGTTACAAGCATCGAACGGAGGTCCCGGGATCTATCAGCTGCACCCGCGGATGATTCGGACGCAATCTCAAAATCATATAACCAGCAAGATGGGGATCAGAAACTTTCACCGCTTCTGTTGGCATACGGGAGTGCAACTCACGAGACCACCGGATTTTCTCCATCTCTAACGATGTGTGGAAGAGACCTTAGGCTCCCCAGCAACCTCCTCTTTGGACAACCACCGAACACTCCTTCCTCGCCTGTCCAGTATCTAGATGATCTGCAGGCATGTTTGGAAGCCGTACATCGGTTCGCCAGAGAGAGAAACAAGCGCATGAAGATCCGGTACTATGCCAAGGCCATGGACCGTTCATTCCAGGAAGGTGACAAACGTCGGAAAGGACTCTCCCCTAAGCTCCAGACGAACTGGGAAGGGCCGTATGGGATCCTTAAGAAGATCAGCGAAGTCGTGGTGAGAATTCAACGGACACCTTCCTGTAAACCTAGAGTTGTACACTACAATAGGCTAGCCCCATATTATGGTAGAAGTCATTGAATGGCTTAAGGACTTCACTGCCCGGGACGTGCAGTCTTTAAGAAGGGGGAAATGTTGCACAAATTGTCTGTATATATTGTAAATAGTGACGTATTATTTCAAAATTCTATTGTAATTTATTTTTATCTTATTTTATTTATTAATTAATAGCGATTATACAAGTTAGAAAAAGGTGGCAACACCTAAAGCAATCGAGAAGTTTCGAGATATTTCTTTTCTATGAATTGGCTGGAAATTTCGAGAATGTCTCACGTGCTTGTATATAAAAGACTGGAGAACGGGAAAGTTTTCAGATTGACTTTGGACTTCGTTGAAAGCTGATCGCTTTGTTTACCTATTGGAGTGAGCTTGTATAATCGCCGAATTCGAAGTTATTTTTGTTGAAGCTTGTGTTGAAGCTTGAGAGTAATTAACTGTTGCCTGTGAATAAATTTTGTGAGTTTTCTGAAGAGAGAATAAATATTTTTTATACTGTAAAAACTGTGCCATTATTGCCTCAGCGTAAAAATTCATAACATTATGTATTAAGCTTAAATATATCCTGATAACGACAAGAAAATAAGCACTTTTAAGTTTAAATTTTATTAATATTTTATTTTTCTATCCACGGATCATATAAGAGTTTTAAAGAATCGTCCATAGAGGTCGGAAATATCGATCAAAATAAATATCGGTACTATATCGTTATATGGAAAAAATATTGATATATCGATACATGATATTTTTATATTTGATTTTTAATTTTGCCTGAAACGAAGTTTATTGGGGGCAAATTTCCACTTTTCATGAATTCATGCCAAAATTGTTTTAATAAATAAATTATAAAAATTGTTTTAATAAATAAATTATAAAAATTGTTTTTACAAATAAATTATGAAAATTGTTTTTACAAATAAATTATATTATCAATCAAAATAAATAAAATACACTTGGGTCAATGCATAAATTCACATTTATTTTTAAAGAAGAAATTTTGAAAAGTAGTTTACCGCATATTTTGTTGACAGAGATGTTTTTAATATTTAAAATTAGACGCAAATTCCAGGCACACGTTGGCAACAGAAACGGCGCAATGTTAATGACTACTAATAAATGATCTTATCTTTCCATTATATTATGTTTTCTTTATGGTTAGGGTGCCATTTTAACTGTCTTTCAGACAAATCCAAACTTAAATTTTGAAGTTTTCGAAAAGGGAATAAAGAAAATCGAAAAAAAAAAACATGAAACTACAAAATGATTATCAAAAAAATAAAAATGAAGGTATACGTATAAGTTTAAAATTTTTTTTTTTAATTTTCAATTTAAAAATTAGACCTTTGCACCTTGAAAAGTACATCATTTGTTAAACTGTTTCCAATAAGATTTTTTTTAAATTTTCTTCAATTTTAATAATTAACATTTAATCATCTAATTAGGCTAATTTCGAACGGTAATGACAAAAATTCTAATTATTCCACAGATACAATTTTGGTGTTCAATAATGCGGAATATCCTGCTCTATGTTTTGACCCTATTAACAGAATTTTACAGTGTGTATATTTTGCGATATCTTGCTTTAACTGAATCTATTAGAAAAATCCAAGTTTTTTTTATACAGAATCTTATCTTTAAAATTCAATTAAAAAAATATTTATTTACAAATCACTTAGTATTTAGGGTCAAAACATTCAACAATGTATGCAGATTATATAGCAAAAAACAAGTTTCAAAAAATATTATTTCAACTGGAATTAATACTGTTTGAATGAAATGCAAAATAGATAAAACTACAACCTGAGAATAACTTTTAAAAAAAGTATTTTTTATATAAAAAACTGTTATTATTATACTAATTATTATATATTTCCCTTTTAGTATGCTCCTTCATCATAGGGTTTTGTTGTTTTTATTTTGCTTTTGTTTTTTTACGGCCTTACAAATCTTCCCCGATTTTTGCGAGTTTTGCGATTTGAAGCCTATACGTATACCTTAAAAATATCGATATATCGATGACTTGTATCGATATTTTTATTATCGATATTTCTGTTTTAAATATCGATAAAAATATCATCGTATCGATATATCCGCCGACCTCTAATCGGCCACCCAACGTTAAAATCAGCCAATCAGGGCGTATTTGAAACCGGTTCACACATCACTCTAGTGTATTCTATGGACTGAAGTAAGCCTGTCCCCAATGAACAACCCTTTTTGAAACAGGTTAGATAGAAAGGTTACGAAATCCCGTTCTTCCACATCGTCGGAAAAGCGCATTTGCAACAAATTCCATCCCACCCTCTTCCATTAGAAACTCCCCATTACAGGTGGTCGTGGGTCTAAATAGGACCTGACAGGCGACGTAAACACAGAATTGGAGAATTCAATTTCCGATGGAGTTTATTTTACAACAAATGCGGAATTTTCTCTTTTCAATTTTTCCTCTCTTTGTGTGTGTGCGTCGTCGGCGAAATGTTGTCATAAAATGGATTTAAGAAAATAAGAATTAAGCGAATGTTTTTTTTTTTTTTTAGAGAGATTTTTGGAATTTGTTTAGAGAGACGCGGAATCAAAGTATTCGTTGTGTATATCGAATTACCGATTTAAGTGCTTGAAGCGTAAGTAAGGATGATTCCTTTGTACTTGCCATAATCTTCTTCGAGCACAGTGCATTTGGAAACTTCTTTATATATGAAACCTTGAAATTTGGTGAGTAGGTACTAGTCCGAGAGGCGACTGCAATTTTTGGACACCCATCGAACATCATTCTGAATTTTTTTATAGAAATTGGAGAAAAGTGAGTAGATTAGGAATCCACTGGTCTGCCGTGTCGAAAATAGCCGAAACTGATCAAAAATCGACTTGGAATGAGTTGAACTAAAGTGCTTTTTAAGATATTTTAATAATGGCCGTCGTTCCCACTACAAATCTTTCAAACGGCACACCAGGGTTCGATTCCGTAAAAGGTTGGTTAGTTGGAATGTAACGGCGCAAGGGCAACACGAGCTAATCCTTTGATAAAGCGACACACTTATTGAATTATTGTATTGTCATCGGTCTTTGACAAGTGTGCAAAGTTTGAATCAAATATGATCGCTCAAAGTAGGGCAAAATCGAGCCCGAAAGAGTCGACTACAAACATACAGGTGAAACTAATAAAAGCGTTTTAAAAAAGTGAGGGGACGCGTCACTCTACCCACACTTCTAGCATTGATATGAATGTGTTATAAAAATAATGAATTGTATAATTTTATTAACTCATTATTAGAAGATATATGAATTATTGTTTTGTGACAAAATTCAACGATTAGGTTGGTTGGTTGTATTCAGATTATCTGGCGCCGTCAGCAACGCGAGGGCTATAATAACATTCGTCATTACAACATACATACATACATACATACACCCATGCTTAACACGGGACTCGCGGTCTAGAAGCTAACCACTCTACCGTTTGGTAGGCTCAACGATTAGGTGTTGTGATAAGTTATGCTTATTCAGGAACTAAACACGAATCTCTGTTATTAATTTATCATAAAGCATAGAGAAGGTGTGGTCCTTCTCACAATTCACTAATTTATTTGGTTCCTTTATACGTATATTTACTGTATATTTTATTTCATATTTGTGTCCCTATTATGGAAAAAAAAAATTCTCCAATTTCAACAATGTAAAAAATTGAAAAATATCATCAAACCTCGCTTTTTACTAACACAGAAATGCTCGATATATTGTTTAAAATAAAATATCTGTAAATTGAAACAAAGTAAAAATCTACATTTTACAACAATATAAACATTCAATAATTGAGTATTTCAACAGTAACAATAAAACATTTCTCTCTTTTTTGTGTCAGAAGTCTCAAAGTTTTCATCGCAAAAGGTCGTCTTGATATCGTGTCAATTCTTAGTTTCAGAATTTTGAACTTTGCATTGAAAGAAAAGCGATGGCTTCGTGCATAGGATGGATCAGGAGTTTATTGTGAGCATAACACTTTCAAAATAGTATAAATATCAGTAAATATTAGCAAATAGTTGAAATATCTCAAATGCCACGTTATTATATAGGGCTTAATCCTAGTATGCGTTACACGGTGGATTTCATGATAGGTTATGTTTTTGCATACGCTAATTCTTGGCAACAATCGGAAAAACGTTATTTCGACGTTGACAACTGTTTGGCGACAAGCGTCAACGCGACATTTTGCTAAATCGCGCCAAGCCTGTAACGTATTCTAGGATTTTACATTATATAGGGTCTTTCTTTCTTTCTTTTTTTAAATATAACATTAATATAACGTGAAGATGCTAATAAAAGTGTACATTTGGAAATTTTATTTAAATTTAATATAAATATATGGTATCTAGTAATTGTTGTCTACTTCTAATTGAATTTATAAACGGACAATGGATATCTATAATAATAAAACAAGCTGTGTGTCTGTCTGTCTGTTCATGGCTCTGTAGATCTATAGAAACCTACTTAAAATTGAAGTAGAGCTCTGAAATTTTCAGCATAAGTAGTTTTGGCCTTCTAATTTTATGCATCACAAACAGAATGTTAAAATTTTAATTAGTTCTTTTTTAATTAATTTTTTTAATTATTTAATAAATATGTTACAAAATGATATCTAATAGGGCTACAGCTCTGAAATTTTCAACATAAGTAGTTTTGGCCTTTTAATCGGACTTTTAAAAAACAGAATTTAAAAATTTTATTTTGTTCTTTTTTAATTAATTTTTTAATTAATTAATTTATATATTACAAAACGATTTCAAATAGGGCTACCGATTTGAAATTTTCAACATAAATAGTTGTGGCCTTCTAATTGGATTTTTGAAAAACAGAATTTTTTTTTTTTTAACTATTTAACAAATATTTTACAAAATGATTTGTAATTGGGCTACATTTCTGAAATTTTCAACACAAGTAGTTTTGGCCTTCTAATTGGACTGACAAAAAGAATGAAAAACAAATTAAAATTTTAACAGTTAATTTTTTCACAAAAAGTGACTTTGAATAGGCCTAGATCTCTGAAATTTTCAACATAAGTAGTTTTAGCCTCTAATTTTGCTTTCCACAAACACGTGTTAAAATAATCTTAAAGGGGTGTTGTATTATTGTATTAACGGGGAATTTTTTTTTTCATGACGAGGAAGAGGCTTCCAATATTAAATCATTACGTAGCAATTAGATTTTAGTGAGTGAAGCGAGCTTATGCTTACGCAGCAATGAACCTTTCAGCGAGCCTATGCTTGCATAGCAATGAATCTTTTAACGAGTGAAATAAGCCTTTGTTTATGTGTCCATGAACTTTTCAGCGAACGAAGCGAGCTCGATTTCGCCTAGCGATGAACCTTCCTGCGAGCGAAGTGCCAAAAACAGGGTTCTATACACGAATGACAGATTTCCGCAATGCGAGGCCTCACAGCTAGCTAAAATATTGCACGTGTGAAAATTTCGTAGCGAAGCACGGGCATTTAGCTAGTTTATTGATAAAAAGAAGTTATATATCGGTACAAGTCAACAACGCCTGTTGTAAATTAGGGGTGTAGAACATCGCACAACTTTCAATTACAATATATTACTGATGTGGATTTGTGGCATTTATCGTTTTTATTATTTTCATCATTCGCTTAGAAAAAATGTCCAGTTTGGCAATATTTCTTACGATAATTCTTGTATGGGTCTTTAAAAAAAAAAAAAAAAAAAGAAAGAAAGAAACTTCGTTATAGTGGGGTTTTTGGAGATATACTTTTAGATAATACTTGTATTATCTTTTCTTATAAGTAAAACTGAGGAGAGAAGAAAAATGATGCTTGATGAGCTATGTTCAAGCAAAGAGAACTCTATGTTGAAGGCATTCGTTTTTCAACTTTTTACGCCGTTAAAGTATTTTTACTGTAATATCGGAGTCACCTCCATCGGAGTTTATAACACCTTAAGAGGCATTACCACAGCGATTTTGATCAAAATCGTTAGAGCCGTTTTTAGCAATCATTGAAAAACATGATTTTTTCAATGGCAGCTACCTTATACGCATGAGCGATTTTGACGAAAACCTTAATGGTAGGTCCCATGACCCGCACATCGAATTTGAACATCGTAGGTCAATTTTTTTGGAGAGTTATGCTGATCACAGCCACACACACAGACATATATTTTTTCTAGATCACTTTTTTGAAATCAGGATAGAGAAATGCAAAAAAAAAAAAAAAAAAAAAAAAAATCGACCGAATGTTATACTTTCATTACCCTATGTATTACATATGGAAGTATAAATGGTATAGGATCTAAAAATACGACAGATAGATTTTTCAATCTAGGACAGATTCGCTCAATCCAAAAAGATATGTGTTTTACAATTGTCTGTTTAAGTTTTTATTGCATCTGGTTTAAAAAGAACTCGTTTTTTTATGCAAACATTATCCGTAAATATAATTTCTTAATATTGTGGCCCAAATACGAGACCGCATGAATATAAATTGAAAAGGGAAAGGTGCTCGAATATGCAGTATCTGTCTGTTAAGTGCATCTGGGATTTTTTTTTCACATATGTTATTTTTTTTTTATCAAATACAGTAGAACCTCGATTAACTCTCTGTTAACCGGCAATCATTTATCGACATCAAAAATCTCCCAAATGAGTAAGAAATCATTTGTCCCTTTTTAAACTGAAATCTTTTCCCTCGCTCTAAAGTTATATAAGTAATGGTGGGGCTTTTGACTTTTTCTAAAGAACTGACATGGTTAGAGCAACCTACGAATGCAGATCAAACTGAACTATTGCCTTCAAAAAGGCTCCGGGATGCATTTAGGCATTCCTCACTTTGATTCAAACCACAGAAGGGAATAAGAGTGCGCCATTGGTCAATCTTCCTGTCAGTCTGGGAAGAAGTTAACGCCCACACAAAATGGCGGCTGCATGCTCAATGGAAAGTTGATAGTTCTAACAGAGAATTCGTATTTTCGTCGTTTGTTTTTGAAAATATGATTAGAAAAAAAAGGAAGATATTGTTTTCATTACAAGCAACGTCAAATCATTGTATGTAAATTAATTATTAATCATTGTATGAATATGAGGACTATTTTTACAGTATTACGAAGTGCTGAATTCGATGAAGCCATATTCTTATTAAATGGGAAAGGTTATGTTTACTGGTATTTCTTATTGACATTGCTTTTTTAATGAAGTTTGATGATTTTATAGTCGCACTAAGTTAGTTTGTGACTTCAAAACTGTAATATACTTATAAATAATAGTAAAACTGATTTTTAATAATAATTCATTGAAAATTTGAATGGTGGTGCCATCTATATCAAAATTTAGCAAATCCCAATTAAGCTTTAAGGAAATATTTTTACCATCTAAAAGTCGTGATAATTAATATTCAGTATAGACGTTTTATGTGAAAAAATATTAGTATAACTAATATAGTCGAACTAAATTATATTTATATTTTATTTTTTACTTATAGTTAAATTATAGAATAGACATGTTTATAATTTCTATAACTTCATCTATCATAAAATAGATAAATATAAATTAATTGTCATAACTTATGTTCACCTTAAAATATTTCTTATTAAATACAAGACAATATTAAAAAAGCTCAATATTTATTAACATTTATTATTATTATAAATATGGAACAGATGTAGTATATAGGAGATTGGGCGATATTTTTTATTTGGTAATAGCAAAAAGGGTCAAAATCAAAATACAAATAATAATGGAATAAGGTTAAAATATTAATAATAATTAAATTAAAATACTAATAGTAATAAGGTTAAAATATTAATAATAATTAAATTAAAATACTAATAGTAATAAAATAACACTAAAATTAAGTTAAAATGTAAATAATATAAAGTATCAATTTTTAAAATAAAACTTAAATCTGTTTCCAGAAACCGCATTTATCGGGAAAAAAACAACTCCTATATGAAATCATGTCGAAGAAATGTCATATTCTGCATCTGTGCCATAAAAATTATTATGACAAAAAGGCTCTAAAAAATTTATGCGTCGCATTGATGCTGTTATTTATTCAGAAATATTTTAGTTTCTTCATAAATATGTCCTAATTTCACTTGTTTTTAAAACATGCCGGAACTGCCCATTAGCAAAAGAGAAGCGAGGGTCATATAATAATTTCAAACGTATAATTTTTTGAATAGTAACATTTATTTCTTAACGTAGTTATTTCTTTCTTATTTTGAATATTTTTGCAATTTACGGGTACAACTGCAATTACAGGGAGCTCCCTGTATTATAATTTTAGTAGAGCATTGCATCGAATGTTTTTTTCTTCTTTTAGATGTCATGTGAATTGCTGCTGCCCAAAGAAAAAGACAAAGAAACCAGAAAAGGTGAGTAAAAATTACACTATAATTACGAATTGAATAGTTAAGAAGAAAAATTCATCACGTTTCATTGAAATAACAAAACATTTGATTGATAGTATATATCTTTTAGTATAAATCTTTTAGTATATAGTATAAATCTTTTAAAAATATATTGATATAATGCTTTACAATTTTATTTAAATATCACAAGGGTGGGAAGAATTCTTAACAAGTTTCCAGGTGACAAAAATCAGAATTGGGCCGATCCAACGCAATTTGTGTCACAATTATCTAGCTAGCGAGCTATTTATTATCTTTAAATGGCACTTGAAAATAATGCAAATTTTATTGTTAATTTTTATTTTGAGCATCTTGCCAAAATAATTAAATTTAAAAATTTAATATTTGCGTCGATAAAGTTCCTACATTTTATTTGCGAAATACATTATTATATTTTACGCAAGTAATAAAATTACCTTACATAAAATAAGATAAAAATATGCTTTTATAAAAAATGAAATTAATTTTTTAAGATCATTTTACAAATTAAACACAACACATTAAATTAAGATGTAAATGACATATTTATGTAATTAATCGTTTTCGATTTATTGAGGAATAATAACATCGATCAAAGAGTTCAGTAAACATCATGTGTTAACCCTGAAGGGAGATTTTGGATGGACAAATAAGGCCATTAAGGTTTCCCTACATTCACAAAACTTCTTATCTTCACAGGTACCTCACGCTTGGCCCAAATTTTTCAACAACTTCAACAACATATGCCATGTCTGCAATGATCAGGTTTTCATCATTGAACGTGTCATCATCGACAGCAAAACTTACCATGGCACTTGCTTCAGATGTAAAAAATGCAACAATCCTATTAACCCATTTGCATATAAAGACAGCAAAATACCTGGATGCTACGAATGCACAGTCTGTATGACAGATGAAGACATGGAATCAATATTCAATAATGACAAGAGTACAGATAATAAATTTGGGCAAGATATTTTGGGCGAGGGACAGCATCCGATTTCAAGGAGTGGGTCTGAAAGTCATGGAAGTATTTTAGGGAAAGAAGATAAATTAAAAACAGACTATCCCGTTGAATTAAATCCATTTGGAGATGACGAAGAATATCCCTCCAATCTGAATCCTTTTGTTTCTGACGATGAAGATGCCTCAACAATTTATCCTTCTCAATTAAACCCGTTTGATGATGATGCTGACGAAGAGAAATATCCAGACGAACTCAATCCTTTTGCAGAAGATATTTAAATATACGATGAAAACAAAAACCCATTTTTCTTAGACAACGATGAGGCAATCACAATTTCGGCTTAAGCAAATCTTCCAGAATTCCCAATACTTCCAAAAACTTCCCTATTTGGACGAGAACTCTCTGGTAAAATAAAAGGGAAGGAGCTCCAAGGCCACTTTAGGTGACCGACATCTTCCCTTCCATTGAATCTCAAGAATTTATGACTAGTAAGCCCACTCCTGCACCGGCCAGTGAATAAGTGAAGGACTAAGACATGAAGTTTGATGTAAGAAAGCGAGAAAGAAAAGCCACCAGCACCCGCAATGTCGAAGAAGGACGTGAGTGTTGAATGTGAAGTGCTGTGTGAAGTGCTCTGATTGCAAACCATTAACTAGTTATAGCATGTATCAATTCTGTTCAATGGTGTGTATTCAAAATGGTACAGAATTGTGCTAGTCATAGTACAACTATGAATAACCGCATAACTGCAATAGTACAACATGGAATGGTTTGTAATGTGCATCTACAGTTTTGTTATTAATTTAAACGCTGGATTTGCTTTTCTTTCTATGTGTGAAGTTTCAAAAGAGAAGGTTTGGTGTGTATAAAAAAAGAGTTGGAATTGTGCAGTTGTTTTGGAGAGTATAAAATGTTCTGTATATCTGAAACGGAGATGTGGGAAGCAGTTATTGTTTTGGGAAATACTCAAATTTTAATTCTCAGACAGAAGTATGTTTTATTTTGTATCGTTCATAGGAACATTCTTTAAAAAACACTCAAAATTTTAAAAATATCTAAATTTAATTTATAAAAACTCGTTTCTCCAATAGTTGTTATTTATATAATACATTTGTTGTGCATATATTGGTTGTATTCTTTTGGCAAAATAAATAATAGTTTTCAAAATCTATTGCCTCCTCAATTTTTGTGTATGTTATTTTTTTTTACTTATTCTGAATTTTAATTTAATTTAAAAATGCTTCCATAATTTTTAGATAGCATTATTTAGGGCAAATAACTTTTTATCACACAGTATATTATTACATAATGTGACAATGTGTCTCGAAATTTGAGTTTCTCCGGAACTCAAGAAATCTTTAATGCGTAATGTAAATTTAATATTATAAAGAAATTACATTACATATATTGAAAAATATTTTTAGATATTTTTTGCATGTGGGATTGTGAATGAGACATACAGGTCCAATACATTCACGTTATAACTAGTTAAGTTATAATGTAGCATCGCGATTTAATACGTGTTTTAATAATAATGCATCACAATTTCTTAGTATACTTTTGGACTCCTGGACATGCTGCGTTGGAATCTGAGTAAATAATAGTTGAAAAAACACGCTTTAATAGAAAGTGAACTAAAAAGTAGAAAATAATTTTAAATAAGTTTGAAATAAGAATAGAGTTATTATCAAGAAATATTTATTTTATCGTAAAAAAAGCGTGGGTTGCTTTTTAAGATATTTTCATAATGGCTCTACTTTTACCAATATCTGTCATTAAATATTTACAACAATTGACATCAAGCACCCTATGCTTTTTAACAAGAAATATTTATTTTATCGTAAATCACTTTATTCTTAGGTCAAACTTATTTAAAATTATGTTCTACTTTTTAGTTCACTTTTCTATTAAAGCGTGTTTTTAAGTTTTTTAAAACTATTATTTATTTTCTACTTTTTAATTCAGTTCTCTATTAAAGCTTGTTTTTTAATTTTTTAAACTATTAATTTTTTGTTGTAAGTCATAATTCTTTTTTTCGTTAATTTTTTTAGTTAAGTGTACAAAACTCTCCAGTTGTTCCTGACAATAGTCACATGCTTGTCTCAAATTTAAGTCAAGTGTATGCCTTAGTACACGCCGTATTACTTGGCACAAAACACTACCGTGTCTCTGAATATGAAAAATCACTAATCCTGAAGATAATGGTAAGGATAATGCGACTAAAAAAACGCGCTTTGTATAACCGTCGTGCCCACGACAAATCTTTCAAATGTCTGCCTTATCAACTGTCGATGATAGGTTCTGTGATTACTGGGATTGTAACGGCACTGACGGACGACTCTGATTATGAAAATCGTTAATCCTGAAGATCCTGGTAAGGATAATGCAAAAAACTTATTGAATTATTGTTTTGTCATCGGTCCTTGATAACTGTGCATAATTTCAAATTAATCCAACGTTTTAAAGTGGTTGAAAATCGAGTTTAAAGATTCCGTTACTTACATAGATACATACAAAGCTAATTAAAGCGTGTTAAAAACATTGCCATTTTTTGATTCACGAAATGTATATGTTTTGCATGAAACTGCAAAGGTCTGTGTTGGTGTGTTTGTTTAAAATTAATTTGTATTCTTTCTTGTTTTTCAAGTGTTGACTTTAAAACCTTGCTGGATTGAGAATTTTGGAGTATATATGTCCATTTTTATGCTTTTGCCAAATGACGTATGTAAAAAAAATTCTGAAATTTGGGTTCAATATAACCCCCCCCCCCCCCTCTTCTCCACCGACGACGTCTTTATATTGATTATATATATATATATATATATATATATATATATATATATATATATATATATATATATATATATATATATATATATATATATATATATATATATATATATATATATATATATGCCTTTTTCCAGTTTGCATTTTCCATTTCTATATTTCAATATTGTTTTTCTATCCAGTGAGATGATACTCTCTAAAACAAGAAGAATAAATTTGAACAAAAAATAAAATCGTCCGGTAAATAGAAGCTGTGGGAAAGAAATTATTGTATCGATATTTTAAGTAATATCTTAAAAGCGGCGAAATAGTTATTTTTTAAACAATAGCATCCGTAAACTATGTTACTTTTCAGGTTTTAGCTTCAATAAAGGGTTTTCACCTATTCTTCCAAACTTTAAATCGGTCGCGGTAGAAAACTCAACGTTATGAGGCATAAAATCCAAGTGATGTGTACTTCAATGTTTCTAATTTTGAAAGAATTCGAATTTGATGATAAAAAAATTAATCCATAAACGCAAATATTTTAAAATAAACCTTCTATATGAGTTGACAACTTGTATTTGTAATTGCAACTTATTGAACCAGTTTTTAGTTCAGATCAACTTTTCATAATGTTTGACATCAATGAAGAAAACTATTGGTTCCATGCCATTGGCCAACTATTTTTTTTTTTTGCTTCCATAACTTGATAGCGAGTCTATTTGTCAATTTTCAGCTCGATTGGATAAGAGAAAAGTAGGTTAATTTAACTAAATTTTGAATCACGAACACAAATTTGTCCTTCGAGGCGATAATAGAAGCATGCGTAAAAGCGGCCTTTTAAGGACAGCCTCCAAAACTGGATATCATTATCATCGACAGAGAAACTATCTACCAAGTTACAGCTTGATTGGATGATGGCAAGCGCTTAATTAGCCCTTCGCATAAATGCAAACACTCACATAACCAAACACCAATGAAATTAGGATTTCAATGAAGGATTTGATGGAAAGCATAAGATATCCCCTTTTGTGTATGTTCTCGTTTATATTTGATAAATAATTTAACCCATATAAACAGAGTTTTTAAAAAAATCTTTATATGTTTGGTAATTAGTAAAGGCAGTATCCACACGTAGTACCAAAATCACTTAACCCTTTGCACTCCAGTGGAGCCTCTTAGGCGCCACACGATTGGATGCCAAACCACGAGAGGACCATTAGGTGTGATGTGGAAATTCGATGCAAGGCCAATGACTGTGTTTAGTTTCTATGAAGCAAATCCATAAACACCAGCCGAACCTAAAATGTCTCGAGTTGCTGAAAAAAAGGCCTGGAGTGCAAAGGGTTAAATATTAAGAAATTAAATAAGCAGTGGACTCAGAATCAGAAGGTTAAAAAACTTGAAGTACCCAACACATTCGAGAAACATAACATATTTATTGAAGATAAATTTTAAGTTTAAGGATTAAGCATTAAGGATTATATAAAAGTTACAATATTTCATAGAACAGCTTCTAGTCGATCTCTATCAAGTACAGTGTTGCCAGACTCTCAAAAGAAAGTTTTTCGGCAGTTCTTATAGACTGCAGCTTGTGACGTCATTTGAGGGGAATTGATGGTTCCCCACCTATGCATTGTCAACTTTTACATTCATTTACACAGCGCCGATATCGAAACCTTTTGTATCAGCAAAATGTGCTGTAAAATACATTTCAAAAGTTATTTATTAAAAATGAAGGTGAAATTATGCTCTAACATCCAAATATCATTGATTTATTCTGACTAAAGTAATTTTATTATTTATTTATTAAAAAAAAATTTTGGCAAGGAGTTTCAACAACGACAATGGTAGGTTCAATGCTTTTTTAATGCGATTGAATGACGGCAAGTTGGTTTATTAGTGTTCCGTAACAGCGACATTTTAGCGACAGTACCACCCCTAGTCTCGAGTTTAGTTGCTGATGCGACTTCTTAATTGGAGCAGTGCCGAGGAGTGGAAATTCTCACCTATCTTTGTGCTAACAATTCTCTTTAGAAACCTTCTTTAGTGCCCCACCACAGATCCATCTTCGGTCACTCCGTCCCTTAATGAGATCGTCCCGGTCACGTGACCCCCCCCCCCCCGTCCATTTGCCGGGTAAGTGGTGCGTGCGTGAGGACACATTAGCGACCAGACAGTAAGTGCGAGATCAATCTTTGGGACGTCCCTCACTCACGAAGACACTTTCCGAAGACGTAAACATTACTTATGGACATGACGCGTTTACTCTTCCAATTGCAACCTTGAGAGCTCGCCATCGGAACGAAAATTAAATATATTTGTAATAAT
Source organism: Linyphia triangularis (assembly GCA_963978545.1). Lineage (NCBI taxonomy): Eukaryota > Metazoa > Arthropoda > Arachnida > Araneae > Linyphiidae > Linyphia > Linyphia triangularis. The sequence goes on along the minus strand of OZ021723.1, from coordinate 109,647,962 downwards.
AATCTCTTTTTTACTATCGATATTAATTTACTGCATTGTTTCAAAGTGCGTGTTCCTATTTTGATTTCTTTCTTTCACCAATTCATTCAATAAGTGCCCACGCTAAGCTAATTGTGTGACATTTGATTGAATATATTTACTCGTGGTTTCATAATTAGTATTCTGTTTTGCTCGTTCTTGCTTCGACTGTTTATAACTTAACCCTTAGCACTCCGCTGTCCCCTCTCAGGGGACATCACAATTCAAGCATATTATTCGGATGTCCCCTCTCAGGGGACCTTTCAGTTTATTAGTGATTATAGAGAATTAACATATTCCAGTACAACTCTTTGAGAAATGCATGTTTTCCTAAAGTTTTCTGTCGACCAAACGGTGTAGTGGTTAGCGTGCTAGCTTCTAGACCGCGAGGTTGCGGGTTCCGAGTCCCGTGTTAAGCATGGGTGTTTGTAAATGTATGTTGGCTTGTCTAATGACGAATGTTTCGCGCATTATAGCCCTCGTGTTGCTGACGGTGCCAGATAATCTGAAAACAACCAACCTATTTTGATTTCTTTCTTTCACCAATTCATTCAATAACTGCATGCGCTAAGCTAATTGTGTGAGATTTGATTGAGATTTACTCGTGGTATCATAATTAGTGTTTAGCTCGTTCTTGCTTCGACTGTTTATAACTTAACCTTGGCACTCCGCTGTGGGACCTTTAAGTTTATTAGTGATTATGCGGAATGAGGAACTTGTACAAGTGAGGAAAATGAATATTTTTTGCATTTTCTAGTGTTATCCAACGAATATATTTGAGCGGTGCAATTATTTTTTTTATCTTTCTGTTTTCAATTAATCAAAAATCGAGTTTGAAATCAGCCGAAATCAAAGCAAAAAGTCACGTGACCAAAAACGCATAAAAAAACCGTAACGTGGTTACGCAGAGATAAAGTGGCAAAACGAAGGAGAAACCACTCTCATTCCTCGTCTAAAACAGGTTTTAGAGTGGTTCATTATCTGCGCGTTGACGTTCCACCCAAAAGTGGCTTTTCCCGCCAAATCGCAAAGTGAAAAACTAAATATTTTTTTTAACTATCTATCCGAGCTCAAATTTTTGAAAGAATGGTATTGTTTTTCATGATTTTTTCTCTACTCTTATTTAAAAATAAAACCAAAAAACGTGAAAGTTCCCCATTAACATATTCCAGTACAACTTTTTGAGAAATGCATCCTTAGAAATCACCTTAAAATATGTTAAAATTTGTAAAATATATGTATCTTTCTAATTTTAACCCTTTGCACTCGAGTGGATGCCGAAATACGAGAGGACCATTAGGTTTGATGCGGAAATTCGATGCAAGGCCAATGGCTGTGTTTAGTTTCTATGAAGCAAATCCATAAACAACCAACCGAACCTGAAATGTCTCGAGTTGCTGGTCACTCCGCGCGAAAAAGGCCTCGAGTGCAAAGGGTTAATGCAGATTTTGATTTAGAAGAGAGTTTGTGTTAGAAGAGAACGTGAGACTCACGACGATCCGAGCATTTCTCTGAGTCACTTCAAAGGAGCGATAAGGTGAGTTTGCAGATGGTTTGGTTTGATGAAATTTACTAACTCAAGGGCAACCAACGCTAGGTTTCAAAGTTTATCATACTGTTCAAAATTATAAAAAATGAAATATTGATATCTTTTTGCAAATATATACTTCTCGATATATTCATATTTTAAGTCCAATACCATTACAATGCTTTACTTGTTTCCAAAACTATACTAAATAATATGAGGGTTCGTAAATGCACGTTTCTGCCACAAAGTGGTGCCGACCAAACGCCATAGTGATTAGCTTCTAGACCACGAGGTTGCGGGTTCCGAGTCCCGTGTTAGGCATGGGTGTTTGTAAATGTATGTTGGCTTGTCTAATGACGAATGTTTCGGTGAATTATAGCCCTCGTGTTGCTGACAGTGCCAGATAATCTGAAAACAACCAACCAAGCCACAAAGTGGTGCTGAGTAGCTGGATGTCTAGAATGGTTCGGAGTGCAAAGGGTGAACACACCCTTGGCGCTAACTCAGCATGATTCCCGCGGTTTAATACAATGCTAGTTTACATCTCTTCTGCGACGCTCACTTGTTTCCTATCTGCCATGCAATTCACTTGTTCTTCGTGCATCCAGATTATTAACTCAATAAATGTGTTCGACTGCATAAAAATTTTTATTTCCTGACTCGCCAAACTGCATTGATTTACGATAATATATGAGAACATAAAATTTCGATGGATTTTAAGACAAATAATTGGTTTAAGGTTACCATGGGCTTGCCCATTACAAAGTTTTTTTTTAACCCTTTGCACTCCGCTGTCCCCTCTCAGGGGACATCGTAATTCTACCATATCACTCGGATGTCCCCTCTCAGGTGACATTAAAGTTTGTTAGTGATTACGGGGAATTGACTTATTCCAGCACAACTTTTTAAGGAATGCATGTTTCCCTGAAGTTTTCTCTTGAAATGGCATAATAAATCAAATCAAAATATGGTAAAATTACTAGGACATGCATAAAAAAATGTCAGCGAGTTTTGTTTCAGAAGAGAACGTGAGACTCAAGACGGTCCGAGCACTTCTTTGCGCCACTTGAAAGGAACGATAAGGTGAGTTTGTAGATGGTTTGTGGAAATTGAAATTTACTGGCGCAAGGAAAAATCGACTTGGAATGAGTTGAACTAAAATCCGATTGCCAAATATGTCATAACTTGCCATAAAGAGAACAAACTTTTTAGTCTGGCAACCCACTGCATTTTGATTTTCAATGAGAAAAAGCGCAAACGATTTCTGATGTCTGGCTCGGAAAACTTGTATCTTTTAAAAGTAAGCCAAATTGGAGACATCAGTTACGTCATCAGTGTCGTAATGTTTATTGCCAATTTGGTCCATTTGTGAAAGATGCAAGTGAGCCGTAGCCACACATCCGAATCGTCTGCAACCTTCTTAATTGAAAGTTAAAGAGTGAGGGTTACCGAATTAAAATAAAAATGCTCATTATTTGGCAAGTTATAGCGCATTTGTCAATTGGATTTGGTTTAACTTATTAAAAGTCGATTTTTGACTAGTTTCGGCCATTTTTGCCACAATTCGTAATCTACTTCACTTTCCTCTAATTTCTATAAAAAATTCAGAATGATGTTCGATGGGGTCCAAAAATTGCAGTCGCCTTTCAGTCTATATATACGCTGGCTGAAAAGTTATGATCGATCCTATTAGACTGAGAGGTGACTGCAATTTTTGGACCCCATCGAACATCATTCTGGATTTTTTTTATAGAAATTGGAGAAAAGTGAGTAGATTACGAATCCACTGGTCTGCCGTGGCAAAAATGGCGGAAACTAGTCAAAAATCGACTTTTAAAAAGTTGAACCAAATCCAATTGCCAAATGCGCCATAACTTGCCAAATAATGAGCATTTTTTTTTAATTCGGTAACCCTCACTCTTTAATTTTCAATTAAGAAGTTTGCAGCTGATTAAGATATCTGGTGACGATCCTACTTGCATCTGTTAAAAGGGAGCCAAATTGGCAATAAACATTACGTCAGTGATGACGTAACTAATGTCACCAATTTGGCTTACTTTTAAAAGATATAAGTTTTCCGAGCCAGAGATCAGAAATCGTTTGCGCTTTTTCTCATTGAAAATCAAAATGGGTTGCCAGACGAATAAGTTTGTTCTATTTTTGGCAAGTTATGACCTATTTGGCAATCGGATTTTAGTTCAACTCATTCCAAGTCGATTATTCAACAGTTTCGCCCATTTTTGCCACGGCAGACCAGTGGATTCCTAATCTACACACTTTTCTCCAATTTCTACAAAAATATCAGAATGATGTTTCGATGGGGTCCAAAAATTGCAGTCGCCTCTCGGACTATAATAGCAATGGACTTGTCTGCTAGTATTTGATTTCTTTTTTTTTCAGATTGACAAAGAAATAGCGAATTATTTTATTTATTTTTCAATCACGTATATCTTACGCTCTATTAACACATCGCTGTGCTTTCGAATCAATAAAATGCCCCCCCCCCCCCCACCCGAAATGTCGTCCCCTGCCTCATTAGAGCAGGGCAGTCACGTGATCGCGTGACCGCAAGCAATTACCCTGCTGCTTCCACGCTTCGTAAATTAGGCGCAGTAGGCTCCTATAATTGCGTTTTGTCAAAAAGCGTAATTCTGGGAGTAGAAAGGGAGCAGTCGAGAAATGACGTTTGCAAATGAAGGACGATATTTCTTTTTTTTTTTTTTATTATTATTGTTGACTTAGAAGTCTCATGCTGGAATTAAATCGCTGTTCCTTTGTTTTGTTTTTTCAGTAGTTCCAAAGAATTAAATGAGCGATTTAGAAGCTTTGTTGTACTACTTGTTCCGTCTAAACGTCCGAATAAATGATGTATGACGGCTTTTTACTTTAGGGCGTCATGCAATTCATCATATTTATTAAATCTTTTATATTAACTCCGATTTCGTTTGAGTGTGTGGGGCTGGGTATGTTACTGGTGGGCAAATCTGCGGAAGCTTAATTAACTCCCTTGCCGGCATCCGATCGAGCTGAAACTTGGCAGATAGATTCGATGTCGATGTCAATGCATTCTTATCAAATATTGGTGACTGTCACTGCCACTAAATGGTTGCTTTTACGAACTACTAATAAATCAAATTGCCGTCATCCAATCGGGCTAAAATAGTATTTAACCGATCATTGAAGGAACTCTTTCCTGTTGACAAAATTGATTTAATAATGTTACGAATTTCTGTATAGTTGTAAATATTTCGTAGCATTAATTATGTAAAAAGAAAATTGTCTGTACATTTCGCATAAGGCAGTGCAATAGTTCATCTTAAGTTGGCTTCCCTGCAATATGTGTCTTATTGCTTGATAACGAGTTTTCCAGAGATAACGCTGGGAAGCGAGTTTTACAAGGAGCAGGGCATTTAACATTATGGTAATGGCAATCTCGCCAAATTCGGGGAGAAATCGCCAAATGTCACCAAACTTGGCGACATTTGGCGAGGTTTTCGGTCCCCATGTACATGTATAGGACTTTTCGACTACGATCTGCAAAGTTCTCCAAATATCTACCTCTAGAAGTTTCAAGAAGGTTTGACTCCTATATAAGGCCGGCCGTGAGTTGAGTCAGTCAGTTGACTGGAATTACTGAGTTGAGATACTGAGTCTCAGTGAACATTCAGAGTAGTTCTAAAGCGAACTGTATTGCATTGTCTTTTGCAGTGATTTTAGCAGTTGTGTTGCCAAGTTTTTAACTGCTGTTTTGTGCTCTATTGTTGTGAAAAGAGCTGTATTGAGTCTACTAGAACGAGAAGTTCTGGAGTTGTAAGAGAATCTGCGAAGAGTTATATCGGAATAAATTTCTGCAAGTTTTGATCTGCTTTGACTTCAAATCTTTCGAACCCATCCACGCAACAATAATTAAATAAAATTGTTTCGATCGGAATAAATAAAAGATATTTGGTTGTGAGTGCATAAATTCCAATTCATTTTTAATGAATAAATTTTGAAAAATAGTGTACCGTATATTTTGCTGATACGAGTTGTTTTTAATATTTAAAATTTGATGCCATCACTAAACACACCCTGGCAACAAAAACAGTGTTATGTTAATAAATACAATGGATTTATATCCTCCTGAAACCAACGACTGTTTGAAACACGATTTAAAGCTAATTTTTATGTATATTATTCTTTTGTGTGTATGTAACGTACTTTTGAAGTTATTGGGTTTCAACTATAAAGATGGGACAAAAGATGACCATCTCCTTAAGCTTGCGAAAATTCTGAAATTTAATTGTTCAGATGTGAAATTTAATCACGAAAGGCTGCAAAACAATTTCGTGAGGACGTGATACATAAAAATACTTTACAGTTAGTGAAAAAAAATGTGTTCGCGCTGAGCGTCCACACATCCAACAACGTGAGAAAAAAAATCTTGTAGTGTCCATTGCTGGCATGGGCTTCGCACCAACTTTTCGTGACGCCTCTACTGGCAGATTAACTGTTTTTTGCCATTTCTTTACAGGCTCTGCCGACCAAACGGTATAGTGGTTAGCGTGATAGCTTCTAGACAGCGAGGTTGCGAGTCCCGTGTTAAGGCATGGGTGTTTGTAAATGTATGTTGGCTTGTCTAATGACGAATGTTTCGGCGCATTATAGCCCTCGTTGTTGCTGACGGCGTCAGATAATCTGAAAACAACCAACCAATCTTTACAGACTCTACTTCGTCACAATCGGTTTAACTATCATCAGCTGTAGGACTGAATTCGGCTATTTCATGCAAAGAAAAATTATGCGCACAAAATCCGATGTGCATTTAAATGTAACGTAGAAACTTTATTTGCATGAGTTATATTTATTATTGTTGACTTAGATCTCCCACGCCCCAGACGCATGCACGAATTAAATCACTGTTCTTTTGTTTTTTTCAGTAGTTCAGGGAATTAAATGCGCAATTGCGAAGCGTTGTTGATGTAGAACATGTTCGTCCGAATAAATGATGTAAGACGGCTTTTTACGTTTGTGCGTGATGCAATTCATCACATTTTTTGGTTTGTTTTGAGCTCTAAAAAGGGTAATCGGTATTCTTTTATCGTCTCTAAACATATAACACCACATTTAAGTGAAATTTATGCTTTTGCGTGGATTATAACTCTTAAATAAGATATTTTAAGAATCATTAGCAAAATAGGAGGCTTTATGGCTGGTTAATTAGAGGCGCAGTTTTTTTTTTATTATTTTTCAGAACTATTAGTCGTCGAATAACCAGTTTTTGAATGTTTCCAGTTCATAAATTAACTAACAAACATCTCTGATTTAGATTAAATTTCTCCCTTTTATAATATTGTGGCGTTGATGGGTTCGAAACATTTGAAGCCAAAGCAGATCAAAACTTGTAGAAATTTATTCCGATATAACTCTTCACAGATTATCTTACAACTCCAGAACTTCTCGTCCTAGTAGATTCAATACAGCTTTTTTGTACAACAATAGAGCACAAAACAGCAGTTAAAAACTTGACAACACAACTGCTAAAATCGCTGCAAAAGACAATGCAATACAATTCACTTTCGGAACTCTCTGAATGCTCGCTGAGAGACAGCTAACTCAGTACCTCAACTCAGTAATTTCAGTCAACTGACGGACTCAACTAACTCCCCCGCTCTCTTGGCCGGCTTATATAGGAAAGTTAAACCTTCGTGAAACTTCCAGAGATAAAAATTTGGAGGAATTTCCAGATCGTAGTCGAAAAGTCCTATATATGTAGCCGACCAAACAGTATAGTAGTTAGCCTGCTAGCCTCTAGACCGCGAGGTTGCGGGTTCCGAGTCCCGTGTTAGGCATTGATGTTTGTAAATGTATGTTGGCTTGTCTAATGACGAATTAGCTTGTCTAATGACTTGCCTACGAAGGCGCATTATAGCTCTCGTGTTGCTGACGGCGCCAGATAATCTGAAAACAACCTACCAACCTATACATGTACATGGAGACCGAAAATATCGCCAAATGGTCACCAAGTATGGAGACATTTGGCGAATTTTCGTCAAATTTGACGACAAAAATTAGTCGCCAAAACCTTCGCCAACTTGGCTCTATCTCGATTATCTGGCACCGTCAGCAACACGAGTGCTATGATGCGCCGAAACATTCGTCATTAGACAAGCCAACATACATTTTACAAACACCCATGCCTAACACGGGACTCGGAACCCGCAACCTCGCGGTCTAGAAGCTAGCACGCTAACCACTATACCGTTTGGTCGGCAAGTGTGGAATATGAAATTGGTAACTAACACTACATCAAATTTAAATGCAATGAACAATATTATACTGTAATTGAAAGTTGTACGAACTCCCCTCGTTCACGAAGTAAACGATAAAGAATTTAATTCAGAATTCACAATAATATGCCGCGACATTTTAATATTAATTTTGCGAATATGTTTACCCGCCTACCTCATATCCACTCATCTGTCCCTCCCTTTATTCGCAGTTACAGTGAAGGATTCCTTTTGTATCTGCCCTTATTTCCTCCCAACAGAGCATATTTTGTACAGAACTGTGTGATATTTTTAATCCCGTGTACGGAAGTGGGACGTACGGAACACCCACTTAAGTCTCTCCTAATTGCGTGCTGTCGGCCCATTCCCCCTCTAATCTGATTGTCCCCTTCACCTTCCTACTGTCCCCCATTTAAGTGGAAAACAGAATTAAGGTATCTCTCCTTTTCCACGCCAAGAGCTGCTCCCAAAATGTAACTCCAATCTGTGATGTGCGCACTCTGTGATATAGGCTTCAGCAAATTCTTTACTATGAGTCCGAGAGGCGACTGCAATTTTTGGACCTCATCGAACATCATTCTGAATTTTTTTTTTAATAGAAATTGAAGAAAAGTGAGTAGATTACGAATCCACTGGTCTGCCGTGGCAAAAATGGCCGAAACTGATCAAAAATCGACTTGGAATGAGTTGAACTAAAATCCGATTGCCAAATATGTCATAATTTGCCATAAATAGAACAAACTTATTCGTCTGGCAACCCACTGCATTTTGATTTTCGATGAGAAAAAGCGCAAACGATTTCTGATCTCTGGCTCGGAAAACTTGTATCTTTTAAAAGTAAGCCAAATTGCCGACATTAGTTACGATGCAAGTAAGTTTGATTAATATTTTATTTTTCTTGCTGCGGTTACTCTAAGAGTTTTAGCGAATCGCCCACACATCGTTCGAATACAGCCAATCAGGACGAAGTAAAACCGGTTCACACATCGTTATAGCGTATTCATATGAGCTCAAGTAAGCTTGTCCCAATGTATAGATCAATTTGCTTGGAGACTGGTGACTTGTTAACAACAATAAAATCGACTGGAAGTGATTCCTATAGAAGACACTGCCTCGACTCGGATAATTGCAAGGTCAAATTTCTACGAAAAAAAACCCCAAAAAACATTTGTAATTTTCTTAATTACAACTTGTTTGGCCTATTTTTGAGCACGACAACGTGTAATTAAGCAAAATATTAAATTATATTGTAATATTGTAATTTTTTTTTAAGTACTACTTGCTACGCTCAAAGACCTAACTATGTGCACGATACTGGATAATTAGGCCAGGAACTACAGCTTAATTTAGATTCCGAACCACAACGGGTAGACATGCGTAACCTGACATTCGAAAGCGACAAATTTGGCATAGGATACCAGAGACTTCAAAAATTACAAGGCCAAATTTATACTTCATGTACTTGTAATTAAATCCTTTATATTAACTTCGATTTTGTGTGTGTGTCTGTGTGAGTGTGTGTTTGTGTCTGCCGGGCATATCTGCGTAGGCCTAATTAACGCAACTCGAAACTTGACAGATAGATTCGATTTCGGTTGACAATGCATTCTATCAAATTTTGGAAACTGTCACTCTCACTAAAAGGTCGCTTTTACACACGCTTCTATAATCCCTTCGGAATACCAATCAATGACTCTTTCCTGAGGCCAATCAAAATAAATAAAATATGAACATGAATACATAATTTCATTATGTCAATTTAACTTTACTTTGCTTAGAAAATAATTTTAACCGATGATTGATGATTATGATTTTGGCAATATACTGTAGCGTGGACTGGTTCGAAAGATTTGAAGTCAAAGCAGATCAAAACTTGCAGAAATTTATTCCAATATAACTCTTCACAGATTCCTGTACAACTCCAGAACTTCTTGTTCTAGTAGTCTCAATACAGCTCTTTACATAACAATAGAGCACAAACTAGCAGTTAAAAACTTGACAACACAACTGCTCAAATCGCTGCAAAAGACAATGCAATACAGTTCGCTTTAGAACTACTCTGAATGCTCACTGAGACTCAGTATCTCAACTCAGTAATTCCAGTCAACTCACCAGTCAACTAATTCAGTGACTCAAAATCAAGGACTCAACTCACGGCCGGCCTTATATAGGAGTCAAACCTTCTTGAAATTTCTAGAGGTAGATATTTGGAGAACTTTCCAGATCATAGTCGAAAAGTCCTATACATGTACATGGGGACCGAAAATATCGCCAAATAATTGCCAATTTTAGCGAAATTTGTCGATTTCTCGCCAAATTTGGCAACAAAATTATTCGCCAAAACCGTCGCCAACTTGGGTATATCTCGCCAATTTGGCGAGATTGCCATTAATATAATGTTAAATGCCCTGCTCCTTGTAAAACTCGCTTCCCAGAGTTACCTCTGTAAAACTCGTTATCAAGCATTAAGACACACATTGCAGAGAAGCAAACTAACGACGAACTATTGCACTGCCTTATGCGAAATGTACACAAATTTTACTATTTACAATTAACATTACGAAATATTTGCAAATATACAAAAATTCGTAACAATACTTTTCGATAATTCTTATATAATCCTTTCTTATAAGTGAAACTGGGGAACAAAGAAAAAATGAACGTTGATGAGGTATGCTCAAGGAAAGAGAACTCTGTGGCATAACGAATAGTCATTCGTTTTTCAACTTTTTACGCCATTATGGCATTTTTAAGGAGATTTCGTAGGTGGGAATATTTAGAACGCCTTAAGAAGCATTACCCTAGCTATTTTGATTAAATCGTTAGAGCCGTTTTTTAGCAATCATTGAAAAATATTATTTTCTCAATGGCGCATGCGCGATTTTGACAAAAACCTTAATTTTAGGTCCCATGGTCGGTCATCACTCGCCCGCACAATAAGTTTGAACATCCCAGACCAATTTGTTCGAGAGTAATACCAACAGACATTTTTTCCAGACCACTTTTTAGAAATCAGGATGTTCCAAAACTTTGAAAAATGTTGAATTTTTTTTTGACCGAATGCTATAATTTCATTACCTTTTGTAAACATATAAAGTAAAAATTCAGACATCGACTTCTTGTGACTACCCTAATAAACATTTCTTCATTATAAATGTAAACTAACATGTTTAAAATTATTATTTAAAAATTAAATAAACATAAAGTGATATCTTATACGGTCAAGACTGCATGTTTTAACATTCAAAAGATTATGATTAATTATAAGAAAAATAACTTAATTCGTTGAACGTTAAAACAACGCAATAAAAAATTTGTTTATGAATAATTAATTTAATGAGGCATTCTAAGAATTGGAAGAAGAAAAAAAAAGCATGAGACAAGAAAGACATTTTTAAAAGGGTTAGATATTCTGAACGATACCTACACAAACCCACAAAAGCGCGCAAATTGTTAATTTTTAAATTAGAACTCAGTTAATGAATTTTCCAAATAACAAAAGATTAATTGCTATAGTTATTATTTGAAACAATCGGCAATTTCCCTTCCTCCCGAAAAATAATTAACGTTGAGACAAAAGAACCTCCGAAATAGGTAAATCGAATCTTTGAGAGCGGCCTTTTCACAAAAATTGCCGCCACAATACTCCCCCTCCCCCTACACAGAGTCGCCACATTACCCCCCTACCTAGAGCTTAAAAATCCCATTCCGACAATGGCGGATAATTTTTAATCAGCCCGTCTCGGTCTTTCCCTTTTATTCCGAGATTCTTTTGTTTTATTTAGAAACCGAAGAATAATTTCCTTTGTTCTGCGCTCACCAAACACGGAGCGGAGTGGAGTTGTACTTCTGCTGCTTTTACTCGTTTCCGTTTTTCTTGGGAGAGAGAGAGATCGTCTCTTTTAAAAGGGGACTTTTAAGGGGGTCTCGTTAAAATTAATTAGCTGAGCTTGGCTTTAATAAGCGGAGGGAGATATCCACCAATGGCAGAGGAGGATCTAAGAGGGGGAGGGGGGGAGCTTTCATGTGACATATCCATTTTTTTTTTTTTTTTTTTTGTTATTTTATTTTCAATATTCCGACAAAAGAGGTAGAGTAAGAAACCGTACGTACTTTGGGAAGAATAATAATAAGAAATAATAATAATGAAGGACAGAATATGCCCGTCACTTTTAGCGTTAGTGGCATAACTCCAAAATGGGAGATTTTTATAAGCACGTGAGCCAATTTAATTCCACTTTCTTTCTTTTTGGGTGGTGTCCATTTTTAAGACTTCCGTAAAACTCAAATTTATAGTCCGATAGGCGACTGCAATTTTAGATACTACATTGAACATCATTCTGAATTAATTTTTTTTAATAGAATTCGGAGAAAAGTGTGTAGATTACGAATCCACTGGTCTGCCGTGATAAAAATGGCCGAATTTATTCAAAAATCGACTTTGAACGAGTTGAATTAAATCCGATTGCCAAATACGCCATAACTTGCCAAATAATGGACATTATTTTTTTTTATTTAGTAACCCGTCGCTCTTTGATTTTAAAAGAGGAAAGACGCAGACGATTTCCGATATCCTGGCTCGGTAAAGTTGCATCTTTTAGAAGTACGCCAACCTGGCTCACTTTTAAAAGATGCCAAGCAGGCCGTCGCCAGACATCTAAATCGTCTGCAGCCTCCTTAATTGAAAATTAAAGAACGACGGGTTTCCAAATAAAAAGAATGTCCCTTATTTGGCAAGTTATGGCGTATTGGGCAATCGGATTTAATTCAACTCGTTGGAAATCGATTTTTGACCAGTTTCGGCTATTTTTGCCGTGACAGACCAATGGATTCGGTATCTACTCATTTTTCTCCACATTCTATAAAAAAATCAGATTGATATATGATAAGCGCTTTTAAATTTTAATTTTAACTAGTATTTTACTTATCTAACCACTGATAAAGGAATCATTACATATAATCATTTACATGTATTAGTGTCGAAGCAGGAAAAAATGTCTCAATTTTATTTGTCATCATTTATACATACATTGTCATCATATATATACATACAAGATCTATTTTTTTTTTTTTTAAAGTTACTTTAAAACCATTTTAATATTGCAAGAGCCCACATTTGTCGCCTAATGGTCCACAGTTAACAACTAGCTTGCAGCAATAGCGTAATTTCAGTTCTGTTATTTGCGACTACATTAGTATATAAGTCCTTTTGAAATTTTGAATTTTCTTTGTGAAAGGACCGTAACAAATATCTTTATGTATACGCCTCGTAAACGTAATGTTGAATACATTCGTTGTTTTAAATCACCAGCGAAATATATCCAATAACGAAATAAAGAACGTGAATGAGAAGAAGCACTAAAGATTCATGGTTTTAAGTGATCTAAAGAAATTGAAATCAGTTAAAAATCAGTTTCGAGCAAAAGATTCATGGTTTTAAGTCTTCTAAAGAAATTGAAATCAGTTAAAAATCAGTTTCGAGCAAAAGATTCATGGTTTTAAGTCTTCTAAAGAAATTGAAATCTGTTAAAAATTATCTGTGTGCAAAAGATTGAGTTTTAACCTTTCCAAGACTGAAACTATTTCGACGTAGATTAGTTTTTAAACAGCTATCAATTACTCTCCTATTGATTTCTGGGGATTCTGTATTTAATATTCATCCCTAAACTTGTTAGCGTCTATTAGTCACCAAGTGCAACATGGCGAAGAAGCAATTTTCAAGACTTCATCTGATGTCAGTGCAGAAACAGCTTCTGATGTATTCGTAAATACTAGCGAGGGTACAGTAATTTCTCAACGCTGTTTTAAAACAGAATTCGAAGGTTAAAAATAAAAAATAAAAAATTAACCTACAAAGTTACTGGTTATGGTTGAAAAATGGATGCCATTTCTATTGTTTGGTTGGTTGATTTGTACAGATCACGATCTATTTTTTGAGCACGATAACGGATAAGGAAGCTATCGTTTCGAGTGGCGTTTGATAATTGCTCATTCTAACAAACATCTTATCACGCAAAATTGAACAACGCATATAAATTGTTTGCTTTGCTCAATGATAAATTTTTGAGCGCAATAACGGATAATCAAGTCGGGTTCAACAGCTTAAACGTGGACTTCAAACCACAACGAGCATTCATGGATTCCAGGATTCGAACTCGGCACCTTTGGCTTGAGAGACCAGAGGCCAACCACACAACTAACAGATATATATATATAAGATATTAGTCAAGCAGTAGTTTCTCAATATGATTTTCAGACTATATTCAATGTTCTAGAAAAGTTGTGTCTCGCATAGTATATGGCAAAATTGAAGTTTGGAAAACGCCCGCCAGAAAGTTGGTTTGGTTTGTACGCTCAACCACAACAAACATCCATACCTAATAGAGGAAGACAATATATCGATACGACGATATTTGTATCGATATTTTAAAAAAAAAATGATAAAATACATATCTTAAAAATACTTGAATCGATATTTTTACTATCGATATATATATATATATATATAGATCGATAGTAAAAATATCGATTCAAGTCACTGATATTATCAATATTTTTAAATATTTTTAGTTTTTTGACGATCGTTTGGAAGTTTCATGTGTTTTTTCGATTTTCTTTATTCGCTTTTCAAAAACTTCAAAACTAAAGTTTGGACTTGGCTGAGAGACAGTTAAAATGGCACCCGAACCAAAAAGAAAATATAATGCAATGGAAAGATAAGATCATTTATTAGTAGTCATTAACATAGCGATGTTTCTGTTGCCAGAGTGTGCCTGGAATTTGCATCCAATTTTAAGTATTAAAAACATCTCTACATCAGCGATAATAAACTACTTTTCGAAATTTCTATGTTGGAATTTATGCATTGACATCCAAATGTATTTTATTTATTCTGATTGATAATATAATTTATTTACTAAAACAATTTTTATAATTTATCTACTAAAACAATTTTTGGCAGGAATTCATGAAAAGTAGATTTTTTCCCCAAAAAAAACTTCGTTTCTTGCAAATTTGAAAATCAAATAATAATAATAAATAAAAATATATATATATCGATTTTATATCGTAGCAGAGAAAAAAAATATCGATACATCGACATCCGATTTATATATATATATATATATATATATATATATATATATATATATATATATATATATATATATATATATATATAAATAAAAAAATAAAAATAAAAAAAATAAATATATATATATATATATATATATATATATATATAAAAAATCGGATGTTGATGTATCGATATTTTTTTTCTCTGCTACGATATAAAATCGATATTTATTTTGATATATATTTTGATCGATATTTCCGACCTCAAATACCTAACCCGGGATTCGAATCCTTCACCTTTGGAATGCGACGTCAGAGCGCCAACCCTATAGCTATCAGGCGGACCCATTCCGGAAACAATTTTCTCAAAACGGCATTATTTGACTTACTCCACTAATCCATCATCAGCGGGAAAAGATATCTCCCAAAACGACCTCCGGATTTTCTAATGAGGCAATTGCATAATGAACTTCTTTCGAACCCCCCCCCCCCCCCTTCTTCCTTCTTTTTCAACATGAAAGGGAAAAGTAGAAACTAATCGGAGAGAGATGATTTTTTTTCCTTTTTTTTTTCCGGGATAAAAAGGAGTTTTTAAAAGCTCGTTTCCAATGAAAACGGAGGGATTTTAAATGAAGTCGGGTTTTTTTTTAAAAAAAACTCGTAATTGCTCAAACATGAAACAATTAATTTTCCGGTATCACCAAAGTGAATTAAGGGCTTCTCCTTTTGTTTTGCGAGGGAAACATTTTCGTTTCTAATGATCTTTAAATAAAAGTAAAAGTCTTAATTAACTGCCCTATGGAAATCTTAATGGGGGGCTCGGAATGTTCTTTTGATTTCGTAAGAAGTCCTAGTTAGGATCGTTCCCTATACTCGCTATGTTACAATCTTCAAGCCCGGTGCATTTAGAAACTACTTTCTATAACCACCTTGCCATTTGGTGAGTAGATATAAAAATTATCACATAATCAAATGACATCAATTGTTTTCATTCAATGTCTGTGCCGACCAAACGATATAGTGGTTAGCGTGCTAGCTTCTAGACCATGAGGTTGCGGGTTCTGAGTCCCGTGTTAGGCATGGGTGTTTGTAAATGTATGTTGGCTTGACGAATGTTTCGGCGCATTATAGCCCCCGTGTTGCTGACGGCGCCAGATAATCTGAAAACAACCAACCATTCAATGTCTGTCTATTATAAATGAAAATTAAAATAGCAAAAGACAAAACCAGGTGGAGCCACTGCATATACATTAGCATAAGGACTTCAAATATAAAATAAAATATATTGGACGCTATTTTCGAGTTTTTAATTTATGTCATATCATTTAAGTGGTCATTTTCGTAACTACTCACCAAATGTCAAGGGAGTTTTGTTGAAAGTAGTGTCTAAATGCACCGGGCTAGAAATTTGTAGCATAGCAAGTATAGGGAATTATCTTTATTAGAACTCCCTTTTCGTGGGAACAAAGTCGCTGAGATGAGAATTGAATTTCACAAAAAGTTGGGGTGGGGGAGCAATTTAAAGAATATAAATAGATACAGAGGATGGTAAGTCGGAAGTTAATAAGTACCGGGTTTAATTTTACACCTATTCTATATAGAATCATATTGTTGCGTGGATGGGTTCGAAAGATTTGAAGCCAAAGCAGATTAACACTTGCAGAAATTTATTCCGATATACTCTTCACAGATTCCTTTACAAAACCGGAACTTCTTGTTCTAGAAGACCCAATCCAGCTCTTTACACAACAATAGAGCTCAAACAGCAGTTAAAAAAAAAACTTCACAACTGCTACGAATCGCCGCAAAAGACAATGCA
This sequence comes from Linyphia triangularis, assembly GCA_963978545.1. Lineage (NCBI taxonomy): Eukaryota > Metazoa > Arthropoda > Arachnida > Araneae > Linyphiidae > Linyphia > Linyphia triangularis. The sequence goes on along the minus strand of OZ021723.1, from coordinate 109,631,254 downwards.
ATACCAGTTCGCTTTAGAACTTGCTTGATAACGAGTTTTACAGAGATAGATTTGGGAAGCGAGTTTATTAGGAGCAGGACATTTGACTTTATGGTAATGGCAATCTTGCCAAATTGGCGAGATAGAGCCAAGTTGGCGATGGTTTTGGCGACTAATTTTTGTCACGTTTCAAAACTGAATTATCTCAAAGCACATATTCAAATACAGGGACATTTCTAAAATTTGGTGCACTTGTTAACAAAGCCAAGTATAGAAAAAGTAAGCTATTCCGATGTTGAAAAACCAACTTTCAGAGGTCAAAACGGGATCAAACGTTTCAAAACTAAATTATCTCAATGTCCATATTCCAATATCTGAAATGTGGTTCACATATTAACAAAGCCAAATATAGAAAAATTAAGCCATTTCCATCTTAAAAAACCAACTTTCAGGGATCAAAATGGGATCAAACGTTCCAGAACTAAATTATCTCAATGTCCATATTCCAATACAGGGACATTTCTGAAATGTGTTGCAGATGTTAACAAAGCCATATATTGAAAAAGTAAGCTATTTCGATCTTGAAAAACCAACTTTCAGGGATCAAACGTTTCAAAAGTAAACTATCTCAATGCCCATTTTCCAATACAGGGACATTTCTGAAATTTGGTGCACATGTTAACAAAGCCAAATATAGAAAAAGTAAGCCATTTCGATCGTGGAAAAACCATTTTTCAGGGGTGTTCAAAACGGGGATGAATCGTTTCAGACGAGGAACAATCAATTTCCTTACTGTTGGTACAAAACGATCCGAGAAATCTGAATCGCAATAACTCTCTTCCCTCTCATCAGTAATCCGGTCACTCTCAAATGAGAGCGTCGGCGCAATCAAGTCGAGCTTTGCGTAATTCTCGTGACGTCCCCAATAACCTCTCCACTGCATAATAATAATAATGGTGATGAATAGCCACTGTGTAGCGAAATGGTGATGAATAGGCAGCGCACCAAATTAATAATGTCGTGCCACTGAATCCGAGACTTCCTTTCGAGTGGCCCGATGTTTATTTTGAACATAGTGAGTCATTAAGGCTCACTTTCATCACACCGTTAGATAAGGGGCGGTCACGGAAGAACATGTCGGGACTACGCCCCTGCTTCTCTTCGAGAGTTCTTTTTCTTCCTTCTCGGAAGGTTCACTTGTAGACTTAGCGGCGACTTCTTGTTAAGGTACCCCATAGAATATCATTCTGAATTTTTTATAGAAATTAGAGAAAAGTTAGTAGATTACGAATCCACTGGTCTGCCGTGGCAAAAATGGCCGAAACTGGTCAAAAATCGACTTGGAATGAGTTGAACTAAATCCAATTGTCAAATGCGCCATGCCAAATAATGAGCTTTTTTTTTATTTGGTGACTCTCACTCTTTAATTTTCAATTAAGAAGGTTGCAGACGATTCAGATATCTGGCGACGGTCTACTTGCATCTATTAAAAGAGAGCCAAGTTGGCAAAAAGTATTCCGTCACTTATGACGTAACTGATGTCGCCAATTTGGCTTACTTTTAAAAGATATAAGTTTTCCGAGCCAAAGATCAGAAATCGTTTGCGCTTTTTCTCATTGAAAAACAAAATGAAGTGGGTTGCCAGACGAATAAGTTTGTTCTATTTTTGGCAAGTTATGACATATTTGGCAATCGGATATTAGTTCAACTCATTAAAAGTCGATTTTTGACCAGTTTCGGCCATTTTTGCCACGGCAGACCAGTGGATTCCTAATCTACTCACTTTTCTCTAATTTCTATAAAAAATTCAGAATGATGTTCGATGGGGTCCAAAAATTGCAGTCGCTTCTCGGACTATTATGAATCCACTGGTCTGCCGTGGCAAAAATGGCCGAAACTGGTCAAAAATGGTCTTTGAATGAGTTGAACTAAATCCGATTGCCATATACGCCATGATTTGCCAAATAATGAGCTATCTTTTTTTTTATTTGGTACCATCTCTAATTTTCAGTTAAGAATGTTGCAGACGATTCAGATATCTGGTGATGGCTTATTTGAATCTTTCAAAAGTGATTCAAGTTGCCAATAAATATTACGCAATTGATAACGTAACTGATAATCGCCAATTTGGCTCACTTTTTTTAAAGTTTTCAAGTTTTCCGATCACTAATTCTCCCATTTCCCACATAGTCACAACTCTGAAAATTGGTACAAATATCAACAATGGGAAAAATAGAAGAAGTAAGCTATTTCGATCTCGATTAACCAACTTTAAAGGGTTGAAAAGGGGTTTTAACGTTCCAACCGAGGGATATCCGAATGCCCCACTTCCAATATATTCTCAATTATAAATTTTGTTAAAAATGTCAGCAAAGGAAAGTTCCTATTTTGATAAATTAATTTGTCGGGATCGAAATGGGAGCAAACGTCCGAAGTACAGAATGTCTTTTGATCGCTAAAATGCACATGGTAAAATTTCGTAGCGCAGCCACGGGTATTCAACTATACTAAACTTCAACTTAACTTGACATCACTAGACGGTAGATCGTCACAGTGCTCATAGGTATTTAATCCATTTTGACTGCGTGAAAGCATAATGTTCGCCAAACCACAACCCTGTAGAGAACAAAAGGCTATAAGGTTTGGCGAGAATTATGTCTTCACTCCGCTAAAATGGATTAACTGCCTACGAGCACGGTGAAGATCTATCGTCTAGTGATGTCATGTTAAGTTGGAGTAGATCTATCGTCTAGTGATGTCAAGTTAAGTTGGAGCTAAGTATACTTGCTATAAAAGTTGTGATTTGCTCGGAACTATATCTCTTACGCGGATGGATACATCATACAGCGGATGCAATGAGGTCAGGATGAGTTGTGTTAGGGACAGAACATGCAATAAGACCAACCAAATTAAGCCATGCTCTGAATGTAATTGCGAGGGATCATCTTCCCATTAGAGACAACGGACTCTATTTCTAATAAATCACCTGCAAGCGGAGGATAAAGAGAGACGGGCGGATTCAGTATGAAAAGAGCAATTTTAAAACTCGAATCTCTCGTCAATAGTGCAGTCGGAACGGATATTTTAATAACCGATTGGGGGGGAGTTGTCGTTAATTACGAACGACTGAAACTTTCGCATCGTAATTTCAATTCGAGCGATTTGTCCGTTATTTCGAGTCCGGGAGTTATTCCCCCCCCCCCTCCCTCCGAGAAAGAAATAACGGCGGGGATTCAAAGTTTGCGAGGAACGCGCACTTTGGATTTTTAACAATGGTTAAACGATGTTATTGAAGGTTTAAAAGGGAAGCTAAGGAATGAGTGAAATTTATTTTAATTTAAAGCAAAACTCAGAATCGGCAATAAAATTTTAAATTGTTATTATATATATAGAACTAGCTGTATACCCGTGCTTCGCTACGAAATTTTAACATGTGCATTATTTTAGCTAGCTGTGAGACCTCGCGTTGCGGAAATCTGTCATTCGTGTATAGGTCCCAGTTTTTAGCGCTTCGCTCGCAGGAAGGTTCATCGCTACGCAAAATCGAGCTCTCTTCGTTCGCTGAAAAGTTTGTTGACACGAAAACACAGGCTTACTTCACTCGTTAAAAGGTTCATAGCTATGCAAGCATAGGCTTGCTTCGTTCTCTTAAAGGTTCGTTGCTGCGTAAGCATAAGCTCGCTTTACTCACCAAAATCTAATTGCAACGTAAAGCCTTAATATTGAAAGCCTCTCCCTTGTAGGGAAAAAGAAAATCCCCGTTAATACGATAATACAACACCCTCTTAAGATTATTTTAGAACGTGTTTGTGGAAAGCAAAATTAGAAGGCGAAAACTACTTACTTTGAAACTTTCAGAGCTCTAGGCCTATTAGAAGTAACTTTTTGAGAAAAAATTAATTAAAAAGCAAATTAAAATTTTAACATTCTTTTTGTCAATAGTTCAATTAGAATACCAATACTACTTGTGTTGAAAATTTCAAAACTGTAGCCCAAGTAGAAATCATTTTGTAAAGTAATTGTTAATTAAAAAAATTAATTAAAAAAGAACTAAATAAAAATTTAAAATTCTTTTTTTTTTTAAAGTCCAATTAGAAGGCAAAAACTACTTAAGTTGAAAATTTCAGAGCTGTAGCCCAATTAGAAATCGTTTTGTAATTTTTTTTTAATTAATTAAGAAAATTAATTAAAAAAACTAAAATTTTAAAATTCTGTTTTTCCAAACTACAATTAGAAGGCTAAAACTATTTATGTTGAAAATTTTGGAACTGTATTTCTGTTTGAAGTAGCTAAAAAAATTAAAAAATTAACTAGAAAAGAACTAATTAAAATTTTAACATTCTGTTTGTGATGTGTATAATTAGAAGGCCAAAACTACTTATGCTGAAAATTTCAGAGCTTTCCACGACTGAAATTGGCACTGAAGGGAAATCGATTTTCAAGCATCTCAGACATTCAAGATGCTGTTACCAAGGAACTTAAGACAGTCTCGAAGGAGGACTTTTTTAGAAGTTTCAAGAACTTGTATGAAGGTTGTCGGAAGTGTATTGTAGAGGGCGGGAACTACTTTGAAGGACAGTGATGTATTTATCTGCACATTTATAATACAGTGATTATTATGACATCAGTCACCTTTCTTTTCGGTCTCACCTTGTATATTGAGCCACAGATGTGGCCAGCCCGGGCGTCTTTACAGTGGCGAATGAGCGCCACATTAGTTTCTCTGTGTAATGAAGGATTTAGAGGTTAAACAATAGGAAAACTCAAAATCGTTTAAATAAGTTGCAAAGGACAATTCCCGCATTTTTTAAAAAACGAGTGAAATTAGTATAGATTTATGAAGAATTTCTTTCTGTTTCCAAATATTTAAACGAAAGTTCTTTTAAAAAAAATTAGTTATTTAAATATTAAGAAAAGAAAATGCCTCAAAACAGAGTCGAAAACAGTCAACAAATTTCGTGACGTAAAGAGACCTATCGTATCGTGAGGTTTCTGCCAAATAGTTGGTGTTGAAACATTTGGCGTTGGTGGGCCATTGCCGTACAGGTTGGCGTGATTTGCGAGAAACTTGCAAATTTAGTTTCCGCCGCTGCGTTTCAAGCCAAGATGTTTGCGAAGCCGTGACGTCACAGCCAGCCGAATGAGTCATTTTCTCGCCAACGTCGAACAAGGTAATTTTGATCGCAAATTACAAAAAAGAAAAATCGCATTGAGCAGAAATTTTTGTGTTTGTAGCCTTTTCGAAACATTTAGAATTGAATGAAAATATTAGAAAGAAGAAAGAAAAAAAAGGCGGGAATTGTCCATTGCACACTTTTTCCCATGTCTTCTTCTATACGCCAAGACAAATTATCCTGACGTCATTGAAAACGCTACAGTGATATGCGATCCGGTTGTACTACGTGCTGATTGGCTGCGCAATAATAATACATGTGACGTCTTGAACTGAGACGGGGATTTGCCAAGTGAGTGACGTCACGACATAGCTCTGTCAAAGCCTTATGATTTGTTGAAACTCTTAAGGTACTTGACCACCTAGGAAAGCTAAAAAGTACAACATTTTCAATAATTTTTTTTGTATAAGATATTACAACGATTTTTTTTAACTTTTATTTTAAGCTAATAGAATACAAAAATACTCAATTTTTTTCAAATTTTATTTTTTAACAACAGGCGGAGCCAAAGTCGAGGCCTCAAAAAAAATGGTGTCCCACGACGAACAGTTGATCTCAAAAATGGTGAATCTGAAGGGAAAAAAAAAAAAAAAATGGCGGGTCCTTGAAAAAAAGTTTGAAAAAACACCCCTGTTTTTCACTAAACTTTGCTAAAAACAATGTTATTATTATTTTTTTTGGCAAAATGTTGTAAATTGTCATACAAAACATCTCCAACAAACAAAACAAGACCAAAATCATTGAAATCGGCCGAGTAGTTTCGGAGATTAAGTGTCAGCCATTTGAAAAAAAGTTGTTTCGAGAAAAACGCGTTTAAAGTTTTTACTCTCTAGTATGGAGTGCTGGAAGCGCACACTTTCACTAATTTCATTATGTTTGAATTCGAATAAAAAAAAAAAAAAAGAGTCAATATTTTTTTTTAATTTATAAGGTGGTCAAGTACCTTATAGTTACCTTGGTTAGAAGGTTGGTTAAGTAAAATTAAAACTTAAAAGCTCTTATTTTCTTTATTTTTTTATCAACATATATTTAACCCTTTGCATTCCAGGCCTTTTTCGCGCGGAGGAATCAGCGACTCGAGACATTTTAGGTTCAGTTGGTGTTTATGCATTTGCTTCATAGAAACTAAACACAGTCATTGGCCTTATATCGAATTTCCGCATCACACCTAATGGTCCTCTCGTGGTTTGGCATCCAATCGTGTGGCGCCTGAGAGGCGCCACTGGAGTGCAAAGGGTTCAGCTCAATACAAAACTATGTGTTCAGGTTATCAATATTACCATATAAGTTACGATTTGCTGGGAACTCTATCTTTTACAAGAAAGGATCCATTCAACGAGGTCAAGATAAGTTGTCTTGAGCCACAGTCTCGAAACAGTCGGATCCACTTGAAATCGATGTCACAACTATTGAGAACAACTCGACAGTAAACTACGCACGAGTCAGTTCGCATCAACTTCAAGCACAACATCAACTGAATCCAGTGAGCGAGTGTTATCTTTAGCCCAAACAGGAGTGTCACACGATCCCTGCTCCACAAATCGGACAAAAGCGCACAAAAGTGCGTTTTTATGAAAGCGCGAGCGGCTTCCAAATCCAAAGGGGAAGGGAACAAGGCGCGGGGACATTTTGTGGACATTGCGAGCTCACTTGGAAAGGAAGTGCATCTACCCCTCCAAGAAAGCACTTTGAAGTTGGTTGGTTGTTTTCAGATTATCTGGCGCCGTCAGCAACACGAGGGCTATAATGCGCCCAAACATTCGTCATTAGACAAGCCAACATACATTTATAAACACCCATGCCTAAGACGGGACTCGGAACCCGCAACCTCGCGGTCTAGAAGCCAGCACACTAACCACTATACCGTTTGGTCGGCTGAAGTGGATGGGACAAGATATTCCAAGAATTAGTTGACACTGGACACTAAAGTCAGATAACATTCCGCATCCATCACCTATTACAAGGTCAGTGAGAAAAGAAGAAGGGGCTTAATCCAAATCTGTCTGCTCTCAAAAGTTTTAAGCTCGGACAGGATTGGCTTGTCCTGGTACTAGAGGTCAGAGATATATCGATACGACGATATTTTTTTTTTAAATATCGATACTAAAAGTATCGATACAAATCACCGATATATCGATATTTTCAAACATTTTTAGTTTTTTGATGATTGGTTGGTAGTTTCATGTGTTTTTTTTTCGATTTCCCTTATTCCCTTTTCAAAAACTTCAAAATTTAAGTTTGGAGTTGGCTGAGAGACAGTTAAAACAGCACCCTAACCAAAAAGAAAACATAATGTAATGGAAAGATAAGATCATTTATTGGTAGTCATTAACACGGCGCCGTTTCTGTTGCCAACGTGTGCCTGAAATTTGCATCTAATTTTAAATGCTAAAAACATCTCTATCAGCAAAAAATGAGGTAAACTACATTTCAAAATTTCTTCTTTAAAAATAAATGTGAATTTAATCATTGACATCCAAATGTATTTTATTTATTCTGATTGATAATATAATTTATTTACTAAAACAATTTTTATAATTTATTTATTAAAACAATTTTTGCATAAATTCATGAAAAGTAGAAATTTGCCCCGAAAAACTTCGTTTCTGACAAAATTGAAAATCAAATAACCAAATTGGCGCAGTATGGCCCATGTGTTGCCCTTGCGCCGTTAAACTCTAACCAAACAACCAAATAACAAAAAAAATAATGAATCGATGTATCGATATTTTATCGATATTTTTTCTATGCAACGATATAGTATCGATGTTTATTTTCATCGATATTTTCGACCTCTACCTGGCACATACATTCAACACTTCCAAGTTGACTCCCTTTCGATCCCTGAAAATTGGATTATAAAAATCGGATTGAATGACCTTTTATAAACTCGCCCTCGTGGAACAAAATTTGATTAAAATGGAAGTGGGACATTGGAATATCCTTCGTTTCGACCCCTTAAAATTAATTAATCGACATCTGAATTGGTTGATTTTTTTCTATGTCCTAGTCCTAGTTGACACTTGTACCAAATATTAGAGTTGTCACTACATAGGAAATGGGACATTTGAGTAGCCTTCCTCTAGATCGTTCGACCCCTTTTTGTTTGGTTGGTTTTACTTCTGGCTCCAGGGCTTCACGTTGGCCATACTGCGCCGTCGACCAATTTTTAACACCTTAAAGTTGGTCAATCGAAATAGTTTTTTTTTCAGTGGTTCCCCCCCCCCCCCCTTGTTGACAATGGACAATTCTCGCATTTTTTTATTCAATTCTAAATGTTCCGAAAAGGCCATAAACATAAAAATGTCTGCTCAATGCGCTTTTTCTTTTTTTTTAATTTGCGATTACCTTGTTAGAGGTTGGAGAGAAAACGACTTATTTCGTTGGCGTTGAACGTGACGTAAAGAGATCTCAAACATCTTGGCTTGAAATGCAGCAGCGGAAACCAGATTTGCAAGTTTCTCGCAAATCACTCCAACCTGTACGGAATGTGGCAATGGTCTACCAACGCCTACTTTTTTAACGATAGCTATTTGGCAGAAACCTCGCGATAACCATAGAAAAGCAGGGATCTCTTTACGTCACGAATATTGCTGACTGTTTTTGGCTCGGTTTTGATGCATTTTCTTTTCTTAGTATTTAAATAAGTAATTTTTTTTAAAGAACTTTTGTTTAAATATTTGGAATCAGAAAGAAATTCTTCATAAATATTTACTAATTTCACTCGTTTTTAAAAAATGCGCGAATTGTCCATTGTATTACATTTCAGAATTGTAGATATATGGGAAGTGGGACAATTAGTGATGAGTGAGTATGGGAAGGCTTTGTTTTTTATATATAGAGTATGCCAAATACCATCTTTTATACTCTGTGCACTTACCAGCTTTCCCAGACCTCAGACTTAAAATTCTTAAGTAGGCAATATTTCACAAGGACATGTGAAATATTGCCATAGTATATTTAAATTGAGCATAGTATATTTAATAATATTTTTACCTATTGAAATATCAGTAGTGTTTCAAAACTTCCTGCACTTTTAAAAATGCTGAGAAAAGCACTATGCCAAATTACAGGTTGATTGTTTTCAGATTGTCTGGCGCCGTCAGCAACACGATGGCTATAATGCGCCGAAACATTCGTCATTAGACAAGCCATCATACATTTACAAACACCCATGCCTAACACGGGACTCGGAACCCGCAACCTCGCGGTCCAGAAGCTAACCACTATACCGTTTGGTCGGCCCAAATTATAGGTGTGGAGAAAACAACAGCGTATTATTAAAAATATTACGTCCGGCAACTCCGCTAATCACTAACACCACAAATTATAAAACTGCATTTTTTTTTTCATAAATAGCCTACTCGTATGAAGTCAGTGAATCTCTTCTCGTCCAACCTGCGTCATAGGTGAGCACCGCCTTCCCTTAAATAAAATGCGCGCGCCTTGTCCAGCACCCATCGGTTCATCGGTGCATGTAATCGGGCATGAAAGAGAGGAAGATCTAATTGTATTACCCCCCCCCCCTCACAATGCAGTATTTTTCTTACCCATTTGGCGGAGGCACGGCCCGCCTAATTCGAGCTATTAGGCGGCCTAATAGAGAGAAGAGGATAAAGCCATTGAACATGTCCACCTGTCTGGGAGGTCGCAACGCTTTTTTTTTTGGGGGGGGGGGTAGTACGCCAGACGCCGGTAAAGGATTTTGAGGTGGGTTCATTTTTGGCGAGTAAGCGCATGCAGTAAATGCAGTTATTTCGAATGGTGATTTCAAACAGTTTCGACTCTATAATACCGAAGAACTAAACATATCTCCAACATAATAATCGGCCTAGAGCCGATTTACAGTTTACCTTGAGCCTTAAGTCCAAGCCAATTACAAAGTTTTTTTTTTTTTTTTTTTTTTAAATTTATTTGAATTTTATAAAACATCAATACGTTAATACAACTGAACAACAGCAGCATACTGTTGCACAAATTGTCTGTATATAGTGTAAATGGGGACGTATTATTTTAAAATTCTATTGTAATTTATTTTATCTGTTGTTGTTGTTGCTAATCCTCACTGTCTGACGGAGTCAGACAAGATCCACGAGTTCGTTGACTAAAAGGAAGACTAGGAGAGGATTGCTAAAGAGATCCTCCTCCTTAGAGAGGCAATCCAAGAGGTGCTCAGGAGATGATTTGGGTGCAGGTGGTTTTCCTGCCATCGTTGAAAGTGAGGCACTTGATGTGACTGCTAGCTAGCCTTGATAGAACAGTCCGTCTGTCACACGGGAGGTCAAGGGACAAACCCGGTTTTGAGCCCTTGTACCAATTATGGGTTGGGGGTGTTTTCCACTCCTCCGAGATCTTTGATTTTTGCAGAGAGTATAATTCCAAAAAAGTAAGTATGTTATTTTATCTTATTTTATTTATTAACAGCGATTATACAGGTTAGAAAAAGGTGGCAACACCTAAAGCAATCGAGAAATTTCGAGATGTTTCTTTTTCGACGAATTGGCTGGAAATTTCGGGAAAACTCACGCGCCTGGTATAAATAAGACCGGAGATCTTGAAAGTCTTCGGATTGACTTCGGACTTTGATGAAAGCTGATCGCTTTGTTTACCTATTGGAGTGAGCTTGCATAATCGCTGTATTCGGAGTTGTTTTTGTTGAAGCTTGTGTTTAAAGCTTGAGAGTGATTACACTGTTGCCTTTGAATAAATTTTGTGAGTTTTCTGAAGTGAATAAATTTTGTGAGTTTTCTGAAGTGAATAAATTTTGTGAGTTTTCTGAAGTGAATAAATAGTAGTTTTTTTTCTTCTTAAAAACTGTGCCATCATTGCCTCAGTGGGAAAATTCATAACTATATTCAATATAAACCTCTATATTCATTGGGAATGTTTGGCCTCTTTCACACGGTGCGTACGCGGATGCGGACGAGGGCCCGCAAAAGCATGCCTTTTCACACGAGCCCATACCTGCGGACGTTTCCGCCCGCATCTTTGAAGAGTTTGATTATTATTTTCACCCAGTGAATGCAGTATGTGAATAAGAGTTGATTAAAAGTATTTAGTTATTTTTTAAGATTTACTTTATAATATGAGTGGAAAACTTAAGTTTGAATAAAAGAAGGTTTCGGTTATTATATCTTTTTTATTCTAAAAGGTTGGTTGTATTCAGATTATCTGGCGCCGTCAGCAACACTAGGGCTATAATGCGCCGAAACATTTCGTCATTAGACAAGCCAACATACATTTACAAACACCCATGCCAACACGGGACTCGGAACCCGCAACCTCGCGGTCTAGAAGCCAGCACGCTAACCACTATACCGTTTTTATTCTAAAAGGAAACGAAAAGACAGGTTTTTGTTGGATCATCCTATTAATCAAGGCCGGCCTAGGGCGGGTGCGAGCCGAAATGAGAAAAATATTTTTTAAAAATAATATGATAATATGGCAAAAGTGTAAACTAATAAATACATTTTCCGCTACTAAAGCTAGCCACTGCTAAGTGAAGTAATACATGTTATTATAATCAATTTTCTGTAATATTTTTTTTTTTTTTAGATTCTTTTTTTCATGAATATTAAATCAAAACTTTCGTTGTAATAAAAAAAAAAAAATGTGTCTTATTTTCTGACAAAACTATAAACAGAATAAAAGAATTTAGGGGCTTGCTCTTTTCAGAAGTACAGTACACCATGCTTATTGAAGTTTTGAAAAAGTCTGTTAAAAGAATTAGTAATAGAAGAAATCCTTTTAAAAAAATTAAAATAATGAAAACGTACTAAATACTTTACCATTTATTACTACTTATCAGTTTTTAATTCCTTAAAATGTGAAACTTTTTTTCTAAAACATAACATCGGAGTGAGAAGGTCCAAACTCCAGTTTAAATTTCAAACCACTTTTCGGTATTTTGGAAACAGGAAGAGAATCGGTAAGTAAAAGCTGTCGATTATATATTAATACTACTAATCAGTACTGGTTTTATCTTAGCTGTTTGTTCAACTGCAAAATCCAGTGCTTGCAAGAATGAGTCCGTACTCGCATTTTCGCCCTCACCGTGTGAAAGAAGACTTGGTACAAATAAAATAGGAAATTTAAAAAAAAATTGCTCCTTTTATGAAACTTGGCAAAAACGTTGTATTGATCATGAAAATGAATAATCAATAGGCTAGTTTGATAGTCTTGCTATTTTTTTTCTCTCGTTCGATTCAGCACCAAAAAATACTTCACACACATGTGTCACTTGCCTGGGTTATACTAAAATTAATTTTCAGGTTATAACCCCCCCCCCCCCATCCAACCCCCCAAAAAATGCCCTTCTCTGCTAGATATTTTTATGGACTCATCAACGGACCAATTTTTTTTGTTTTTATCATTGTTTCTGGTGCTATTTTACCCGTACTATGCGTCCTCGTGACCCAAAGCGAATGACTTCGACGTCGCAATTTCAAATCTTTTTTTATTGATTATGATTTTGAACTTTTATTTTTACTTTTTTAGTGAAAATTTAAATTTCATATTTAAATTGAATTTTAAATTAAATATAATGTTTTTAGCTATCCTCTTTCAGTCTTTCTATCCATTCAGAGTTTGGCTACGCATTATTTCTTATGTAAGTTTGGCTTTTTAACATTGACTTTGACAAACAGACAATTAAGGTTTTAATTTTTTTCAAATAATTAAAAACATTCCTCGATGGCCTTAATTAATCTCAAGTTGAAATCTAGAGAGTTACGTGGTATATTGTACTTACACCATGAACTATTTACAAAAGGAGCGCCTACATAACTGGCTCCTTAGAGGGCGAAATCCAGTCCAATCTAAGCCCTATAAAAATGGCGTCATTTTTCGAACATCAACTATACTAGAAGATAGGTCTACTAGACCCCCCATTGAATACGTTGAAGGATAGTTGGTTGTTTGGTTGTATTCAGATTATCTGGCGCCGTCAGCAACACGAGGGCTATAATGAGCCGAAACATTCGTCATTAGACAAGCCAACATACATTTACAAACACCCATGCCTAACACGGGACTCGGAACCCGCAACCTCGCGGTCCAGAAGCTAGCACGCCGACCAAACGGTATAGTGGTTAGCGCGCTAGCATCTAGACCGCGAGGTTGCGAGTCCAGTGTTGGGCATGGGTGTTTGTAAATGTATGTTGGATTGTCAAATGACGAAAGTTTCGGCTCATTATAGCCCTCGTGTTGCTGACGGCGCCAGATAATCAGAATACAACCAAACAACCTGAAGCTAGCACGCTAACCACTATACCGTTTGGTCGGCACTCTGAAGGATAGAACCTTCAGCGTAAAATATTAGACTGCTATATTTTATCATCATATTGGCGCAAAAGTGCAGTCCTCGCCCCCCGAACAAGTCTTGGCAAACCCAAGCAGGGAGCGAGCACCTTCACAGCATGCCGTCCTAACAGCCGACCACTCCCCCCCCCCTGCCTCTCTCAATGAGCTCTATCGGGCCGAGCACTCCCGGAACTTGTTTATTTCCCATTCTGTCCGTCTGTACGCCTCCGTATTTTGACAACGAGTAAAGAATTTCGACGACAAAATGTTGTTGACTTTAGTGGGACACTAAAAATGGGAACGAAGTGGCTATTGTATAGTCCGCCGTGTTTACCAACCGCACAATGGGGAGCGCGTAGATTCGGTGAAAACCAACGAATGGGCCGCTGAGATGATTCGTGTTTTCATTTATTTGAAGAGACGGTATGAGAGTATGTTCGCGCCATTTAGCATTCATATACTGTTGCGTGGGTGGGTTCGAAAGATTTGAAGCAAAAAGCAGATCAAAACTTGCGGAAATTTATTCCGATATAACACTTAGCAGATTCTTTTACAACTTCAATACTTTCCGTTCTAATAGACTCAATACAGCTCTTTACACAATAATGGAGCTTAAACAGTAGTTAAAAACTAGATACACAACTGCTAAAATCGTCGCACAAGACAATGCAATACAGTTCACTACTCCGAATGCTCGCTGAGAGTCAACTAACTAGATAACTCAACTCACGGCCGGCCTTATATAGGAAAGTCAATCTTCGCGAAACTTCCAGAGATAGAAATTTTAAGAACTTTCCAGATCGTAGTTGAAAAGTCCTATACATGTACATGGGGACCGAAAATGTCGCCAAATGGTCGCCAAGTTTGGTGACAAAAGTTAGTCACCAAAAACGTTGCCAACTTGGCGAGATTGCCATTAACCATAATGTTAAAATAGCCTGCCTTTCGTAAAACTCGTTTCCCAGAATGATCTCTGTAGAACTCGTTTTTAACCATTAAGAGACGCTTTGAAAGAAAACGAAGACAAACTTTTGCACTACCTTATGCGAAATGTACATAAATTGTCCTTTTTACATAGTTAATACTACGAAATATTTACAAATATACAGAAATTCGTAAAAATACTATTAAGGCCACGAGAAAATGATAAAACAGAAAAAACAAAACAAAAAAAACTTTCGCCTTCAGATGGACACTTGAAGGGCTAATTTACACTGCAAATTGAAATGTCTTGAGAAGTATACTAAACTTCAACTTGACATCACTAGACGGTAGATCGTCACAGTGCTCATAGGCAATTTATCCATTTTGGCGGCGTAAAAGCATAATCCTCGCCAAACCACAACCCTGTAGAGAACAAAAGAGCTATAAGGTTTGGCGAGAATTATGTCTTCACTCCGCTAAAATGGATTAACTGCCTATGAGCACGGTGAAGATCTATCGTCTAGTGATGTCAAGTTAAGTTGGAGTTTAGTATAGTCCTAGTGAGGTTCATTCCCTATACTCGCTATGTTACAATCTCCTAGCCTAGTGCATTTAGAAACTACTTTCTTTAACTACCTTGAAATTTGATTAGTAGGTAAGAAAATGTTTACTTAATTGAAATGGCACAAATTAATAACTCAAAAATAGCTTTTAAGGATTTCAAGTATAAAATAAAATACATTACGTCAATGCATATCCAATGGATCCACCTGGATCATTGGATATGCTTTTGCAATTTTAATTTTCATTTATAATAGACTAGCTGAATACCCGCTACGAAATTTTACCATGTGCATATTAGCAATCAAAAGACATTCATTTATTTTCACTTCAGACGCTTGCTCCCATTTCGATCCCGACAATTTGAATGATCAATGTAGGAACTTTCCTTTGTTGACATTTTTTCAAAAGTAATAATTGAGAATATATTGGAAATAAGACATTTGAATTTCCCTCGTTTAGAACCCTTTGGATCTTTTTAATAATTTTAACTAATAACTAATTTTTACTATATTTTCCCTTCTTAACATTTGCACCAAATATCAGAATTGTGACAACATTGGAAAGTGGGCCATTCGGATATCCCTCGTTTGGAACGTTTAACCCCTTTTCAACACCTTAATGAGGGTTAACCTTGATCGGAATAGCTTACTTTTTTTGATGTTTGGCTTTTTTGTCATTTGACCATGTGGGAAATGGTTCATTCGAATATCCTTCGTTTGGAACGCTTAACCCCTTTGCCACCACTTAAAGTGGGTTAATCGAGATTGGAATAGCTTAATTTTTCTACGTTTGTTGACATTTGTACCAGTTTTCAGAGTTGTGACCAAATGGGAAGTGGGACATTCGAATATCCCTCGTTTAGAACGTTTAACCCCTTTTCGACCCCTTAATGAGGGTTAATCAAGATCGGAGTAGCTTAATTTTTCTATGTTTGCCTTTGTCGACATTTGTATCAGTTTTCAGAGTTGGGACCATATGGGAAGTGGGACATTCGATTATCCCTCATTTGGAACGTTTAACCCCCTTTCCATTCTTTAAAGTGGGTTAATCGCTATCGGGATAGCTTACTTTTCTATGTTTACCATTGTTAATATATGCACCAATTTTCAGAGTTGTTACCAAATGGGAAGTGGGACATTCGAATATCCCTCGTTTAGAACGTTTAACCCTTTTTCGACCCCTTAAAGTGGGTTAATCGAGATCGGAATAGCTTACTTTTTCTATGTTAATCTTTGTTAACATTTGCACCAATTTTCAGAGTTGTGGACGTGGGGGAAATGGGAGAATTAGTGATGAGTGATTCAGTGAGTGAGGGCTTTGCCTTATATAGAGAGAGATAATAACTCATTAGTTATTTAAATATTACTCATTAGTTATAAATACAATAATAGCAACTCTTTAGTTAATGAAATATTACTCATTAGTTATAACTATAATAATAAAATTATTAATTACTAAAATATTACTCATTTATTTATAAATATAAAAATAACTCATTAGTTATTAAAATATTAATATCTTATTATTAATTTAACAGGCTATAAAACTAAATACCACAAACAATCGTCAACGGATGAGACCCATTCTCTAAGTTGTACCGATAGTAATCGATTTTCTAAATTGGGCCTTGTTTCGATGTAATGCATATTAGAGGTCGGAAATATCGATCAAAATAAATATCGATACTATATCGTTGCTTGGAGGAAAAAAAAATATCGATAAAATATAGATACATCGATACATGATTTTTTTTTTATTTGAGTTTCAATTTTGCCAGAAACGAAGTTTTTCGGGGCAAATTTCTACTTTTCAAGAATTCACGCCAAAATTGTTTTAATAAATAAATTATAAAAATTATTTTTATACATAAATTACATTATCAATTAGAATTAATAAAATACATTTGAATTTCAATGTATAAATTCACATTTATTTTTAAAGAAGAAATTTTGAAAAGTAGTTTACCAAATATTTTGCCGATAGAGATGTTTTTAATATTTAAAATTAGACGCAAATTCCAGGCACACGGTGGCAACAGAAACGGCACTATGTTCAAGACTACTAATAAACGATCTTATCTTTTCATTACATTATGTTTTCTTTTTATTTAGGGTGCCATTTTAACTGTCTCTTATCCAAGTCCAAACTTTAGTTTTGAAGTTTTTGAAAAGGGAATAAAGATAATCGAAAAAACACACGGAACAACAAAACGATCGTCAAAAAACTAAAAATGTTTAAAAATATCGCTATATCGGTGACTTGTATCGATATATATATATTTTTAAATATCGATAAAAATATCGAGAAATATTTTTCCGAGCCAGAGATCAGAAATCGTTTGCGCTTTTTCTCATTGAAAATCAAAAGTGCAGGGTTGACAGACGAAAAAGTTTGCTATCTTTTTGGCAAGTTATGACATATATGGCAATCGGATTTTAGTTCAACTCATTCCAAGTCGATTTTTGACCATTTTCGGCCATTTTTGCCACGGCAGACCAGTGGATTCGTAATCTACTAACTTTTCTCCAATTTCTATAAAAAAAATCAGAATGTTGTTCAATAGGGTCCAAAAATTGCAGTCGCCGCTCGGACTATAAGAATTTTAACAAATCCGCAGCACGTCGCTCCAATCAGGGTGTAGTAAAACCGGTTCACACATCGTTACAGCGTATTCAATGAAATCAAATGTCCCAATGTATAACAACCAAATCAAACTCCTTTAAAAAACCTTCCAAATCGATTAAAGTGAGTCATTAATACAAATCACACTTTAAAAATCAGAAAAAGTAACCGAACCCTTCCCTGACCAAAAACGAATTTGCTTTCACAAATCCCCCTCCCCTGACTTACCACACTCATTCAAAGTTAAATATCGTAATGACTGCAGTGACTTCGTAACTACATCCAGCCTAGGGCACAATGGCTTTTCCTCGTGTAGTCCTAAAATCAAGACCCCCCCCCCCCTTTTCCAACACAAAACATTTCAAATGACTCCCGAAATTCAGTGTACCCTCCCCCCCCCCCCATCACCTCCCTCAAAAACCGTTTAAAATGATTCAAGTCAATAACAAAGTTTACACGCACAAAAAAAAAAAAATCAAATCAGAAAAATAATTGCTCCCCCCCCCCCCCACCTCTCGAAGCAATTTTGTTCTACTGTTGCCCCCCCCCTCCCCTTTTCTATTCAGTGGCGTTAAACGACTCTGGTAATGTCATTACTACGTAATCGCCGCAGAGAGAGAGTCACTACGTCAATATGCTCGCCAATGATCAAACCATCAGAAGCCCTGTCTAAGGATCCCAGAGCGAAAAGGTCAGCCACCTCATAAATTAGGAGACCCCAACGCAACATACAGTAGAACCTCGATTAACCGCCCCTCCTTTATCCGGAACTCTCTGTAAACCGGCAATCATTTAGTCGACATCAAAAATCTCCCTAATGAGTAATAAATCATTTGTTCCTTTTTAAACCGTAATCTCTTCCCTCGCTCTAAAGTTACATAAGTAATGGTGAGGCTTTTTGACTGTTTTTCTTAAGAACTGACGTGGTTAGAGCAACCTTCGGATGCAGATCAAACTGAACTATTGCCTTCAAAAAAAGACTCCGGGATAGAGCAGCGAAACAAAGATTATCGAGATTATTGCAACAAAAAACTCATTTCCAACAATTATTTCATAAAAAAAAAAACTTTAAAAGTCCTGTATTCAATAAACGAAAATCCTTTACTTTTTATTGTTTTTTACAACTCTCTTTTATCCGGAATTTTCGCTTAACCGACCTATCTTTGGTCCGAATTAGGTCGGTTAATCGAGATTCTACTGTATTTCCCGTTGATTTTGACCGACCAAACGGTATAGTGGTTAGCATGCTAGCTTCTAGACCTCGAGGTTGCGGGTTCAGGGTCCCGTGTTAGGCATGGGTGTTTGTAAATGTATATTGGCTTGTCAAATGATGAATGTTTCGGCGCCGCATTATAGCCCTCGTGTTGCTGACAGCGCCAGATAATCTGAAAACAACTAACAAACAACCCGTTGATTTTGGTATAAGTAGTGGTGTACTGGCCATAGGGTTGTCCGGCCAGTTTACGTAAAAAATGGGCCGGTCAGGTAAATAAGTATTTTATGTTCAGTTTTTTTTTTTTTTTAATTCCTTCCCCATTATAATTAGTTTCCTTCCTTAACGTTTTTACTTTCAATTACCCATATGTATACATAGGGGAATGAAAGTATAGGATTCAGTCAAAAGTGATGTAGTTTGGTTGTTTTCAGATTATCTGGTGCCGTCAGCAACCCGAGGGCTATAATGTGCCGAAACATTCGTCATTTGACAAGCCAACATACATTTACAAACACCCATGCCTTATACGGGACCTCGCAGTCTAGAAACTTAGCACGCTAACCACTATATCGTTTGGTCGGCCAAAAGTGATCTAAAAAAAAAAGTCTGTCCGAGTATCTGTGGTCAGAATAACTTCTGAGGAAATTGACCTACGATGTTCAAATTTGGTGTGCGGGTTAGTGGTGGCCATGGGACCTACCATTAAGGTTTTCGTCAAAATCGCGAATGAGCATAAGGTAGCTGCTATTGAAAAAATCATGTTTTTCAATGATTGCTAAAAAACGGCTCTAACGATTTTGATCCCAATCGCTGTGGTAATGCCTCTTAAGATGTTCTAAACATCGCCACTTCCGAAACTCCCTTAAAAATGCTTTGATTGCGTAAAAAAATTAAAAACGAATACCTTCAACACAGAGTTCTCTTTCCTTGAGCATCGACGATTGTTTTTCTCCTCTCCGCAGTTTCACTTATAAGAAAGGATAATATAAGAATTATCGAAAAGTATACCGTCAAACCGGCCGAATGTTGAAAATATAAAGACGATAAATGACCCAAATCCACATCAGTAATATCGTGCAATCGAAAGTTGTGCGATGTTCCACACCCTTAGTTAAAAGGCACAATGCCATTCCAATGTAAATTTATTCTTACCACTTCCACCAGAACTATTATTGAACAAGTATTACTTTAGTTTCAAAATTATTGTTTTTATATTAAAAAATTGCTTAAAATTTCACATTAGATAGATTATGTTGTATTTATAACTAAGCTTTATATACTAGGTTTAAGCTTTATATATTATTGAAAGCTTTATATATTATAGCTTTATATATACTCTTTACTGATTTTATAACATTTAAGTCAATGGTTTATGGGATCCAAGTTAGCTAAAATGGGGTATACAAAATAGAGACAGAAAATTTAATTTAATTAAACTAATTATTGAAACAATTAAATTATTAAAATTAATAAGTAAAACTATTTAATTATTGAAATCAATTATTAATCATAAATATTTAAATAACAAAAAATATTATTTATTAAAACTATTTAATTTATTAATGGAATTATTAAAATTTGATTAATGATTACATCGAAAATTTTGATCGGCATAAATCTAAAATCACCCTGCAGATTTGATGTCCAAGTATTCTCTGTAATGAGCTGGTCGACCTTTTTCCATTTTTTGCGAGCGGAATGTGCACTATAAAAGGTAGAAATTTTGTGTTGAATAACACAAGTTCCACTTACAAGAAAGGTCTTCGAAAAGTATATCGCCAAATTCGCCATTTTGGCGGAGATTTGTTTGTGTGTTGGGGGGGGGGGGGAAATCGTAAGAATTATCGTCAAAGATATCGACAAACTGGCCGTTTTTTTTTTTTTTTTAAAGAATATAATGAAAATATGAAATTTTTTATATTATGATGACACGTTGAAATGACCACGTTAAATTTAAATTGAATTTAAACATGAGATGCATTGGAACATTGGAACCCGGTTACAACATCTTCAAACAGCAGCTAAACTAATTAGACAACGGAAGAGCACATTTCATTTTTCCTAAAAAAGATTTTAGTTTTCGAATTAGATAAAATCGTTTCGTTTTTGTTACTTTTTTCGTATACGTGCATGAATAAAATTATGGACAAACCTATAACTACGAATTGCTTGCCTAAAATATTTTTTAATTGAAATAGCGAGTTTATATTTTATGTTTACGATATTGGAATTCGAAGAAAGGTGATGTCTATAGTTCTTAAAAAAAAAAAAAAAAAATTGTATTTGTCTTGCTTGGTTTTGAAACAATTCTCCGATGCCAATCTAGTACGTTTTCGACGTCATCAATGACGTAATTATTTTTTTTCTTAATATTTTATTCGTCCTCAGGTGCAATTAATGGATGAATGCAAATCAGGGCCGGATTTAAGAGTATTCCTCCTATAAGGCTTAAGACCATTTGCTGCCCCCTCTATACTTCATATTTGCTTGATACATTTGTTTTATGCAACAAAAGGATAAAATTCATTGGTATTTTCATCTTTTTTAATTAGATAGCACTGCAAGAAAGTTATAATACAAGATTACGTGTTGTGAATTTGTATTATGTTATAGTTTTAGAAAGTAGGCTGTGTAGAAGGATTAAAACATATTTTTAAGGTATACGTATAGGTTTAAATTTTTTTTTTTAATTTTCAATTTAAAAATTAGACCTTTGCACCTTGAAAAGTACATTATTTGTTAAACTGTTTCCAATAAAAAATTTTAAAAATGTCTTCAATTTTAATAATTAATTAACATTTAATCAACTAATTAGGCTAATTTCGAACGGTAATGACAAAAATTCTAATTAACCCACAGATATAATTTTGGTGTTCAATAATGCGGAATATCCTGCTCTATGTTTTGACCCTATTATCAGAATTTTACAGTGTGTATATTTTGTGATATCTTGCTTTAACTGAATCTATTGGAAAAATCCTAGTTTTTTTTATACAGAATCTTATCTTTAAAATTCAATTAAAAAAATATTTATTTACAAATCACTTAGTATTTAGGGTCAAAACATTCAACAATGTATGCAGATTATATAGCAAAAAACAAATTTCAAAAAATATTATTTAAACTGAAGTTATTACTGTTTGAATGAAATGCAAAATAGAAAAATCTATAAATCTGAGAATAACTTATAAAAAAGTTATATATATATATATATATATATATATATATATATATATATATATATATATATATATATATATATTATATATTATATATTATATATATATATATATATATATATATATATATATATATTATATATTATATATTATATATATTATATATTATATATTATATATATATATATATATATATATATATATATATATATATATTATTATATTATTATATATATATATATATATATATATATATATATATATATATATATATATATATATATATATATATATATATATATATATATATATATATATATATATATATATATATATATATATATATATATATTATATATTATATATTATATATATATATATATATATATATATATATTATATATTATATATTATATATTATATATATATATATATATATATATATATTATATATTATATATTATATATTATATATATATATATATATATATATATATTATATATTATATATATATATATATATATATATATATTATATATTATATATTATATATATATATATATATATATATATATATATATATATATATATATATATATATATATATATATATATATATATATATATATATATATATATATATATATATTTTTATTATTATACTAATTATTATATATTTCCTTTTTAGTATGCTCCTCCATCATAGGGTTTCCTTCTTTTGTGTTGCTTTTATTTTGCTTTTGTTTTTTATGGCCTTACAAATCTTCCCCGATTTTTGCGATTTGTAGCCTATACGTATACCTTAAGTAACATGTATTCTTAAATTCATACGGAAAATATTATTAACGTCTGAAATACTTCATTTTAACTTTTGAATAAATTGTCAAACTGCCGCCCCTTGAAAATTTGTCGCTCTAGGCTGCAGTCTACTTAGCCTATTTAGAAATACGGCCCTTATGCATGTATGTAAGAGATATTCGGATTGGTGGATTTAGAAAATGAACTTAAATCGGGAAGTTAGAAATTTATTAGAACGAAAAGATAACTTGGTGAAAGATAAGTTGAAAAATAACAACCAAAGTGATCCACGAAAGAGATTCAATTGACAATAAGTCATCAAATCAACGGTGTAATTTTAACTTAAAAATAATATAATCCGTAAAAACAAAGTTTTTGATATAAATTCTTTATATGTATCACAAATTGTTCTTTATATGTATCGTTGAATTAACAATGCGCAGTTTTTGTTGCCAGCGTGAGTTTGATGTTGGAAAATAATTTTAAATATTAAAAACATCTTTATCAGAAAAATATCCGGTAAACTACTTTTCAAAATTTATTCATTAAAAATGAATGTAAATTTATGCATTCACATCCACAAAGCCTTTTATTTTTTCTGATTAAAACAATTTTATTATTTATTTATTAAAACAATTTTGGCGACAGATAAGAGTTTCAGCAATGATCAGTTAAATGGGCTTTATTAGTATTCCAAAGCTATTATAGAAGCGTGTGTAAAAGATACCTTTTAGTAAGCGTGACATCCCCTAAAATTTGGTAGAATGCTTTGCCATCGATATCGAATCTATCTGCCAAGTTCCAGTCCGATTGGATTACTGTAAGTGGGTTAATTAGGCCTCCGCAGGAAAAAAGAAACACCCACAGACACAACACAAAAATCGAAGTTAATATAAAGGATTTAATAAATACCGTTGTTCCCGCTCAAAGGCGTCATTCTTGTGACGTCATCGTCGGTAAATCACAGATAAATCCTCATCCCCCATCCTCCTCTGGCAAATCCCATCCCCACGCCTCTCCTCCTTCTGATTGGAGGACGAGGCGTCACCACCGGCCAATGAGGAAGGAGGGAACGGGGGGCCTAAGCCTAGACGGAGGACTTTCCAGTGAAGAGGGGATTCGTACTCTTGCCCCAGGCGGCTGCTGCACTGTGTTTCCGCATCTGTGACTCAAAGGGGATTCATATCTCGACGGCCCTAGGGCAATTACAAGTATTACTTTACCAAACTACGAGGCTATTTAGATAGAGGATTCGTACTCAAATTAAAGAGTTCTGATCTTAGAGATGAACTTGACGTTTGTTTTGTTTTGAGAAAAGGAGAGATCCCAAGAGCGTTTGAGAATATTTTCGAATCGAAGAAGGATTTTTTAATTAAATTGCGAGCAGTGCGATTTGTGACGCTTGAAACTGGAGGCAGCTGCTTATTAATATTTAGTTATCGTTTGGTACAAGTGTAAAAAAAAAAAGATTTTGGTAGTAAGTGACCCGATTCCTAATGGTAAAGTGACCGAAGTCTTCTGTTCCAAGTGGTGTTATGTGTAAACACCCGAAATGATTTTTCCAATCAATTATCAGGGAAGAAAATCGATAAATTTGTTTAGAAGGTTCTGAACTGTGAATAAACTGGTTTGTGTAGAACTGCTTGTTCTGATCAGTTTTTTAACCGATACTGTTCTTCGCTTTCTTATTAATGAGTCAATTATATTCTGATTATCATCGAAGTTAAATTTGAATCTATTTCCATCAGAAAGGAAGAAGAAACTCAAGAACTAATGGACTAAATTCGACACTACAACGAGCAATTCCTTAAACTCCACCATCATTGCACTAAATTATGATCGTCTGCAGCAGCAACGTGATATCAATGATTCAGATATGAACATTTAGATGGACTGAATGCTCGTAGCGGGGTTCGTACCAAGCTTTAGTTTCGATCATCCGATCTCGACTTGCATCCAATACATCGTCTGAGGAGTTATTACCATCACCAAACTTTCATCCACAATTGATTCTGATCAACTATAACATCAATGACTCTCATTTGAAGTGTGAGAATCCGATTAACTATGGCACTGTCAACAATAACCTTTCGAATTTCTCGTTTGTAAATCCCATTCCAAATCAGATCGTTTGGCCGTTCTAAAAAAAAAAAAGAAAATGCAGGTTGAGATGAGCCTCGACAGATCTCCCCTGTCCACTCTCTCCTACCACCGGCCTTCTGGATCCAACAGTTGCAGGGACAGCGGCAGTTGCAGAACTGTTGCAGAGACTGGACACCGCAAAGAGGAGCGACCCCTCCACTCCATAGACGCCATTTTGGGACTCCGCACGTGGAAGAAGAAACTGAGGAGTCCGTCGCCCGTGCAGCACGAAGAGACCAGCATATTCAGACCAGCGGAAGACAGCAACGGAGACAGAGAAAATTCCAGTAAGTACCGATATTTCTATACTCCCGGGCGAAAGGGGCAATACCTTCCATTTTTATCGAGTTTCACAGAATTGATGATCGAAATTGGTTATTCTGTAAATGTTACTGGTACTCTTTAAATGTTATTGCTATTCTTCAATTGCTACATTTTAAATGTTATTGCTACTCTTTAATTGTTATTGCAACTCTTTAAATGTTATTGGTACTCTTTCAATGTTATTGCAACTCTTTAATTGCTACTATTTTAATGTTACTGCTACTCTTTAATTGCTACATTTTAAATGTTATTGCTACTCTTTAATTGTTATTGCTACTCTTTAAATATTATTGCTACTCTTTAAATGTTATTGCTACTCTTTAAATGTTATTGCTACTCTTTAAATGTTATTGTTACTCTTTAATTGCTACTATTTTAATGTTACTGCTACTCTTTAATTGCTACATTTTAAATGTTAATGCTACTCTTTAAATGTTAGTGCAACTCTTTAATTGTTACTATTTAAATGTGTCTGCTACTCATTAAATGTTATTCCTACTCTTTAAATATTATTGCTACTATTTTAATGTTACTACTACTCTCTAATTGCTACATTTTAAGTGTTATTTCTACTCTTTAAATGTTATTGCTACTCTTTAAATGTTATTGTTACTCTTTAATTGTTACTATTTAAACGTTTTTGCTACTCTTTAATTGCTACAATTTAAATATTATTGCTACTCTTTAAGTGTTACTGCTACTTTTTAATTGGCAATGTTACTGCTACCCTTTAAATGTTATTGCTACTCTTCAAATGTTCGGCTACTATTTAAATTTTATTGCTACTCTTTAAAAGTTATTACTACTCTTTAATTGTTATTACTACTCTTTAAATTGGAATGCTTCAGTCTTAAAGCCTTGTATGAATTAGTGCTGCATAGCTACTGAAGGAGTACATATCGTATGTACAGAATCACATCTTACTTGTTAAGCTGTTCAATAAGTTTCAACTGGAAAACAATCTTGCGCCACTCAACAAGCTATTAAATGCAGTCTGATTTTGTACACAGTCTAAACTCAAAATGAAAATGTTTGAATTTTGTCATTGCTGTATCAGGGGGTGCGATATGATATCGCAATTATAACTTTGAAAAAATTGTTTACTTAACCTTTATCACCCCTCCCAAATGTTATTTTGAAAAGTTGTTTACGTTTTATTTACATCATTTCGTTTTACTCTTCTATGAGGGACATAAATTGTTTTAGAAACTGTGTTAAAAATATATATATTTAATAAGTATTATTTAATAAGTATTATTTAATAATTTATATTATATTTAATAAGTTTAATTTAATAAGTTATATTTAATATATTTAATAATTTTGAGAGTTTAATTTGTAGGAATCTTAATTAGAGCATTTTTGATGAGAAATTAATTTGGTATTATCGTGGAAAGTTATCAATTTGAATCGAGTCTGAACTAAAAAATAATTAGAGTTAATAGTTTCTTTTAAATGAATTTTATCAACTTCAAACATGTTTTCTTTGACTCGATAAACTGTTTAGCAATATATGTAGAAGTACAGGATATTGTAATCATAACTTGACAATGTTAAGAGTGCTTCTTTCTGGAAGAGTTTTTTTATGCAACAGGTTTTAGATAAACTTTACTTCTAAGAATAGCGAGAGAGAGTTCAAAATTGAACATTCCTAAAAGGAAACAAACTTTTCCGAGTAAAAATTGTTTTGTAACACTAACTCACACAACCAATACAGTTAATGTGTTTATAAGCAACTATTCCCAGTGTATGTAACAAACAATTACACAGCTTTGACTAGTATTTCTAAAATGCCTTGATTTCAGCCTCTGATTTATATGGATGGTTCCTTTATGTAAACCAATATGAATTTATTAGGATTAATTTTCGTGATTGATTGATGTGCATTTTCAGAATTCGTTAATCAAAACTCAATATGATTAATATTTCCCTAATAATTAGATAGAGAATTCGATTACGAGTTATTACTGACTATCTTTTAAAAACTTAAGTGTTGAAGTACGCTTAATTATCCTTTGTTTACATTAGTTAGAAATGAAAAGCCTTTAGATTTAAAGCTTTAAACTTGTAGTCTAATAGAAAAGACTTAGCAGAATTAAACTTGTAGTCTAAGTAAAATTAGTATGAACTACAAAATGTTAATTCATCAAAAAAATTAATTGTGTTTTATTTGCCGGTACTTGAACGCTAGATTAAATTGTAAAGTATCAAAAGAAATGTTATATACGTATCCTTAATTTTTTTTTTATATAAAGCCTTTTTTTTTTCTTTCTTAAATTTTAAATAGCCTTTGGAATTTTAAGCGAATGCTGTTTAGCACTTTGAATAAGTTATTACATCTCGATTGAATCTATCTTTTTCTCTTTTAAGATACGAATATTTCAGCACAAAATATTATAAAAAAAATCGATTAATTTCGAATTATAATTATCTTAACATTTTAAAAATGTCCACAAACTTTAAGTAGTGTTTAATCATCATCTCACATTACGAAGCATACACTTCCAATAAACTATTTTCAACATCAAATAGGGGCTTAAGTTGAATAAAAACCGAAATACATAAACGAAATAATTCCCACAAATGTGAAATAATCTTCTTTATAAGTTTATCATTTGAACATTTTATTTTCAAAAGTTGTTTACATTTTATTTAACTTTGAAGACTAATACCGTTAACATTATTCTTTTCCACCACATTTTCTCAAGAAATATTAAAAGATTTACATAGCAAGTAATAAAATATAAACAACTTGTTATTCATTAAAATTAAACATGTACTATTGGATGAAAGCTATAATGACTTTGTTAGAAAAATCTAGGATTTAAATCATGTTTGCTACAAATTTTAAATACTGTAAAAACTTCTTTAACTCGTTGTTCATCTAACTATTATCTTTATAACTATTATCTTTCAGTTTATAAGTGTTGCATTTGCTATCAAAACATATGAACATAAGTTTTAAGGGCAATTTACAGTTTTTTACAATTATTGTGAGTAAATGCATGATAACTGTAAAATAAATGATAATTATATTTAAAGAAAATGAATTCAAAATGTACAAATTTTCAATCATGTCGCAATAATATCAAATATAAAACGAATCGAAATGTTTTGAATTCCATTCAATTACACTGATATTTAGAAAGTAAACTACCATTAAGTTTGTAATTACTGTTTCAAGAAATCTGAAGATTTAAAAAAAAGCGATTACAGTTGAAACAAAATTTAAATTAACTTAACTTGTATATTTCCTTTTACATTTATAACACACACGCACTAACATAGTTATGATTAAAAAATAAAAAATAAATAGTAAGGCTGTAATTAAGAATAAACATTGGGTTTTAGAAAAAAAAAAAAAAAAAAAAAAAAAAAACCATTAACACATATACATTAATACATAAATAGTTGTCAATGACTTTAAAATTTGCTACATTGAAAAGCAAATGGAATTGCGTTTTTAAAATATTTACCTACCAAAGCGTTTAAGTATGCAACATCCATAAAAGTATATTAGTATTCTTTAAAATTAAAAACTTGTGAAATATCCTTAACTTTTTATCTTTATGTTACAAGAAAATTACATATAAAATTCATTTTTTGACTGAAAAAGTGCTGTTTCAGAAATGACTCTCCTTGGAAAATATTTAAGACATTTGGGCGTGTTTATTCGAAAAGCAGCAATATATATAGAAATAGTATTGTTATTTACGTAAGCACGTCTAATTAATGCTGTTTGATAAAATAAGCTTTATATTCGAAAACTATCTATACAGCAAGATGAACCAGTTTTTTAAAACTCACAAAAGAAATTTAAATAGAAATAAAGGTTACCAATTATGACTACATTGTACCCAATAAGTCCCATCATCTCACCAAAATGTCACGAGGGCGCTTTGTTGAAATAAAAACCCTACAAAATACATTTCATTACTTATTATCGAAATAAATGTTTTAAATTGCGATTAAAATCAATTTATGTTCTTTGCCATTGCTATAGTTACCCTAAACGTCAAACGCTCGCATTAATATTTTTACAAATCATATCGCTAACCAGGAGCGTACTGGGAAGCAATATCGGCCCGGTGATTTTAGATTTATGCCGGCCAAAATTTTCAATATAATCAGTAATCAAATATTTGTATAGTTAATAATAAAATAATTCAAAAAAGTAATTAATTGTAATTATCAGTATATTTTATTATTTAAATATTTATATTTAATAATTATTTTCAATAACTAGTTTTATTATAGTTTTCAATAACTTTAAAGTTTTATTAGTTTTAATAATTTAACTGTTTTAATGATTAGTTTAATTACATCAAATTTCTGTATCATTTATAACTTCTTTGAGTGAACTTGGTTTTTATAAACCATTTATTGTTTGTTGCAAAAATTAAATAAAAGAAATCTAAATAGCAAAATAAAGAATGTCCAGGTTATTAGAAAATTACATACGAAATGATAATATACAATTTACCTTAAAAGTTATAAAATAATTAAAAACTCATAATACTATAATATATAAATCTTAGTGCATCTATTTTCTAAATATGAAATTGAACGCATTGGGCTTTTTTTTTCTTTTTTTAAAGTTAAGTTAAAAAAGGACTTATATTGGAATAATAATAATAATAACTTTCATACCGTACCGGCCCATTTTTTTTACAGACACTGACCGGCCCGGTGATTGCACCGTACAACCCTATGGCCAGTACGCCCCTGTCGCTGGCACAAAAATTGAAAATAAGACTGACTGTCGCTTGACAGCAGACAAATAAATGTCTGATTTCCAATTCCGATCGTGCTTCAAAAACCATCTTAGTGCCTCCATCAATTAGAGCACCCATAACATAAAAAAAATATTCCCAACCTGTTAATATCCCCGAGCCACTTAAGTCCTAATCCTAATCCCCGTTTAATTGGGTGCCGCGTGTGACGAGATGCTTAATTGCACCGACCCCCAAGGCTCACTGCACGGAAGAGAACGGGATCTCGTAACTTACAGAGTCCGCTTCGTGACGTCACTGGTTTGGCACACAGATCCAATATAATAGTATTGCCCCTGGAGGAAATGAGGCTCGCCTGCGTAACGATTCTTTCCAAATAAAAATAAAAAATTAGTGTAAAATCCTCATTCTAAATAATTTCCTGAAGTTTATTCTAATAAATAATATTCTTAGAATATTTACAACTCTATTTTAATGTGTTATTATTGATTGTAAAAACAAAACAAAAAAAATAATAATAAAAAAAAAAAAAAAAAAAAATTAGTGTAAAATCCTCATTCTAAATAATTTCCTGAACTTTATTCTAATAAAAACTATTCTTAGAATATTTAAAACTCTATTTTAATTTAATGTTATTATTAATTGTAAAAAAAAAATTAGTGTAAAATCCTCATTCTAAATAATTTCCTAAGTTTATTCTAATAAAAACTATTCTTAGAATATTTAAAACTCTATTTTAATTTAATGTTATTATTAATTGTAAAAAAAAAATTAGTGTAAAATCCTCATTCTAAATAATTTCCTAAGTTTATTCTAATAAAAACTATTCTTAGAATATTTAAAACTCTATTTTAATTTAATGTTATTATTAATTGTAAAAAAAAAAATTAGTGTAAAATCCTCATTCTAAATAATTTCCTAAGTTTATTCTAATAAAAACTATTCTTAGAATATTTAAAACTCTATTTTAATTTAATGTTATTATTAATTGTAAAAAAAAAAAATTAGTGTAAAATCCTCATTCTAAATAATTTCCTGAAGTTTATTCTAATAAAAACTATTCTTAGAATATTTAAAACTCTATTTTAATTTAATGTTATTATTAATTGTAAAAAAAAATTAGTGTAAAATCCTCATTCTAAATAATTTCCTAAGTTTATTCTAATAAAAACTATTCTTAGAATATTTAAAACTCTATTTTAATTTAATGTTATTATTAATTGTAAAAAAAAAAATTAGTGTAAAATCCTCATTCTAAATAATTTCCTGAAGTTTATTCTAATAAAAACTATTCTTAGAATATTTAAAACTCTATTTTAATTTAATGTTATTATTAATTGTAAAAAAAAAATTAGTGTAAAATCCTCATTCTAAATAATTTCCTAAGTTTATTCTAATAAAAACTATTCTTAGAATATTTAAAACTCTATTTTAATTTAATGTTATTATTAATTGTAAAAAAAAATTAGTGTAAAATCCTCATTCTAAATAATTTCCTGAACTTTATTCTAATAAAAACTATTCTTAGAATATTTAAAACTCTATTTTAATTTAATGTTATTATTAATTGTAAAAAAAAAATTAGTGTAAAATCCTCATTCTAAATAATTTCCTAAGTTTATTCTAATAAAAACTATTCTTAGAATATTTAAAACTCTATTTTAATTTAATGTTATTATTAATTGTAAAAAAAAAAATTAGTGTAAAATCCTCATTCTAAATAATTTCCTAAGTTTATTCTAATAAAAACTATTCTTAGAATATTTAAAACTCTATTTTAATTTAATGTTATTATTAATTGTAAAAAAAAAAAGTGTAAAATCCTCATTCTAAATAATTTCCTGAAGTTTATTCTAATAAAAACTATTCTTAGAATATTTAAAACTCTATTTTAATTTAATGTTATTATTAATTGTAAAAAAAAATTAGTGTAAAATCCTCATTCTAAATAATTTCCTAAGTTTATTCTAATAAAAACTATTCTTAGAATATTTAAAACTCTATTTTAATTTAATGTTATTATTAATTGTAAAAAAAAAAATTAGTGTAAAATCCTCATTCTAAATAATTTCCTAAGTTTATTCTAATAAAAACTATTCTTAGAATATTTAAAACTCTATTTTAATTTAATGTTATTATTAATTGTAAAAAAAAAAGTGTAAAATCCTCATTCTAAATAATTTCCTGAAGTTTATTCTAATAAAAACTATTCTTAGAATATTTAAAACTCTATTTTAATTTAATGTTATTATTAATTGTAAAAAAAAAATTAGTGTAAAATCCTCATTCTAAATAATTTCCTAAGTTTATTCTAATAAAAACTATTCTTAGAATATTTAAAACTCTATTTTAATTTAATGTTATTATTAATTGTAAAAAAAAATTAGTGTAAAATCCTCATTCTAAATAATTTCCTGAAGTTTATTCTAATAAAAACTATTCTTAGAATATTTAAAACTCTATTTTAATTTAATGTTATTATTAATTGTAAAAAAAAAATTAGTGTAAAATCCTCATTCTAAATAATTTCCTAAGTTTATTCTAATAAAAACTATTCTTAGAATATTTAAAACTCTATTTTAATTTAATGTTATTATTAATTGTAAAAAAAAAAATTAGTGTAAAATCCTCATTCTAAATAATTTTCTGAAGTTTATTCTAATAAAAACTATTCTTAGAATATTTAAAACTCTATTTTAATTTAATGTTATTATTAATTGTAAAAAAAAAATTAGTGTAAAATCCTCATTCTAAATAATTTCCTAAGTTTATTCTAATAAAAACTATTCTTAGAATATTTAAAACTCTATTTTAATTTAATGTTATTATTAATTGTAAAAAAAAAAGTGTAAAATCCTCATTCTAAATAATTTCCTGAAGTTTATTCTAATAAAAACTATTCTTAGAATATTTAAAACTCTATTTTAATTTAATGTTATTATTAATTGTAAAAAAAAAATTAGTGTAAAATCCTCATTCTAAATAATTTCCTAAGTTTATTCTAATAAAAACTATTCTTAGAATATTTAAAACTCTATTTTAATTTAATGTTAATATTAATTGTAAAAAAAAAATTAGTGTAAAATCCTCATTCTAAATAATTTCCTAAGTTTATTCTAATAAAAACTATTCTTAGAATATTTAAAACTCTATTTTAATTTAATGTTATTATTAATTGTAAAAAAAAAAGTGTAAAATCCTCATTCTAAATAATTTCCTGAAGTTTATTCTAATAAAAACTATTCTTAGAATATTTAAAACTCTATTTTAATTTAATGTTATTATTAATTGTAAAAAAAAAAAAAAAAAAAAAAAAAAAAAATTAGTGTAAAATCCTCATTCTAAATAATTTCCTGAAGTTTATTCTAATAAACAATATTCTTTGAATATTTATATACAAGGGGGGTTAATGAGGCCTCAGCAGATCTGCCTTCCATTGACAAACATAATCAAAGTTAAAAAAGGATTTCAAAATGGTATTCTTCTTTACGGTTACGTGTTGTCATGATCCTATCATCACTTGAGAATCTACAGGAAAATTATCGAGCTCTTGATTTTTTATTGATATGATAATCTATTAATATGATTTTTTGAATTCTCCAACAAACTATATTAACTTCAGGGTAACTTATAAATATTTCTGCATTGCAAGCAGATAAAGCCAATTCAATGCCCACCTTTGCCATGTAATAAGCATGGTTTCTGTTCTATCGGATAGCTCAATATTTGTAAGAAATGGTCTCGACAAGTTGTTTCCAAACAATATTTATTTCTGATGTGGGGCTTTCCAAATCTGCATGTAAAATTTGTACGAGAGAAAAACGGTCTCTTTACAAAACCGCTCATGTGGTGGGAATATAAAATGGAAAGGTTTAGGGGGGACGGAGAGGAGCAGAAGGGTTGCGCAGTACAATTAAATAGACGTTAATAGTTACCAACAGACTCTAAGTAGTTGAGAGTTGAAGTTACTAATTTAGATTTCTTATGTGATTGTCAGCCGACCAAACGGTATAGTGGTTAGAGAGCTTGCTTCTAGACCGCGTGGTTGCGGGTTCAGAGTCCCGTGTTACAGGCATGGGTGTTTGTAAATGTATGTTGGCTTGTCTAATGACGAATGTTTCGGCGCATTATAGCCCTCGTGTTGCTGACGGCGCCAGATAATCTGAAAACAACCAACCAACTCATGTGATTGTCAAGCCTTCTTTGGATAACCAAGCATCTAATAATCAAAAAGTTTTTTTTTTTTTTTATTTAAATGATCACCTAATGAAATGACTTCAATTAAAAACTCGAAAATGGTGTCTAATTTATTTTGATTTATGTTTGAAAACCTTACGCCTATACATATGCAGTGGCTCCATCTGGTTTTGTCTTTTGATATTTTAATTTTCATTTGTAATAGATAGACTGTAAATGAAAATAAATTATGTCATTTCATTAAGTGATGTTTTTCGTACCTACTCACCAAATGTCAAGGTGGTTACAGAAATTAGTTTCTAAATGCCCTGGGGCAGAAGATAGAGGTCGGAAATATCGATCATTATAAATATCGATATATCGATAAATGATTTTTTTTTATTTGATTTTCATGCAGCATGATCTTCTATGCAGCAGTGTACTCTTTTGCATAGAGGTAAGACATCTGGCTCGATAAACAAAGGTCCTACGATCGAGGCCCGGTGATGCCGGTTTGCCAGAAACAGAGTTTTTGAGGGCAAATTTCTACTTTTCATGATTGCTTTTTTGTAAGGGGACTGCTTTTTCAACTGAAATGGATCTATTACAAAATATATATATATATATATATCATTTTCGCTTAATTAGTGCAGTGATTTTAAGAAAAAATTTAGATAATTTTCAATAACTTTTAAGTGTATGGAAAAATATTGACTATTGGCACCATTTTAACTGTCTCTCAGCAAAGTTCAAACTTTAGTTTGGAAGTTTTTGAAAAGGGATTAAAGAAAAAAAACAAAAAAAAAAAAAAACGCATGGAACTACAAAACGATCATCAAAAAACTAAAAATGTTTGAAAATATCGATATATCGGTGACCTTTATCGATATTTTTAATATCGATATTTTTTAGATAAAAATATTGTTGTATCGATATATCGCCGACCTCTAATAGAAGATCGTAACACCTCATTGTATGATCCTTACTAGGACTTCTTCAAAACGAAATTACTCAGATAATATTAACACCCTTTCAGTTGTCATCTACTTTGATACGAATGTTATGCGCTTTAAATCTGTCTTTTACAGAGTAAGCAATTTACTGCTACGAGCCCCCCTTTCACTAGTAAGCCTTATGAAGGGGGGGGGGGGGTTGAGGACACACGTGCCTTTTCGGTGAATACATGCGCATAAACGACCGTTTGCTAATCGGGTTCCGGGCGTATAAAATGCCCGGGAAAAATCCTAATTGCCCCGGGGGGATACTGGGAGATCACGTGGCGTGATTTAGATGAGGGAGTGTGGGAAAAAGAGGGAACGGGACTGCCGGATAGAGAAGTGGACGGCATTTTGTTTGTGGGGCACTGAATCCGGGAAACCAGTAATCAATAGTGTTAAGGTTGGGTCATTTCTGGTCATCATTCGAGTATTTTTTAATGGCCACGTTGTTTTTAAATCCTTTATATTAACCAGTTATATTTGTCGATGGGGCCGGAATCTGAGGAGGCCTAATTTACTGAAATTTGGCACATAGGTTCTATGTCAATGACAATGCATTCTATCAAATTTTGGGGGGCTGTTACTGTAGTGAAAGATCGCTTTTACGGAATACTAATAACATCGCGTTAAAATATCATTGCTTCAAATTCTTCCCTATTGTAAAAAAAAAAAAAAAAAAAAAAAAAAAAAAAAAAAAAAAAAAAGCTTTATCGTAAAACTTTTTTCATAGGTTGCCTAAAGAGCATTTGTCATTTTATGGAGTGCCTAGGCATTATATAAAATGTATAGGTATTAAATAAAACGCCGGCAATTCGTAAATTTCTGTTAACAAGTAGATCAATAAAAAGCCAATCAGCGAGAGAGAAAATAAAGTAGCAATTTTGAATATTTCACCAATTATGTATTTTTTGTTTAGAACTATGGCGCCATCTGGTGGAGAAAACTGCGAAATCATTCATTACTTTGCGAAATCTTAACTTTAAATTGTCAGGAAATAAGTAATAAAATCAATTGTTTCGCGGAAGGTCACGAAAAAGTAGTTAAAAAAAAAAAAAAAAGAAGAAAAAAATGTTAAAAAAGGAAATGTTAAAAGGATCTGCAGGAAGTATCGGAAGTTCGAAGGGTGAGACATCGGAACTAAGAATAAGGGGATCAGATAAATGGTTGTTTTCAGATTATCTGGCGCCGTCAGCAACACGAGGGCTATAATACGCCGAAACATTCGTCATTAGACAAGCCAACATACATTTACAAACAACCATGCCTAACACGTGACTCGGAACCCGCAACCTCGCGGTATAGAAGCTAGCACGCTAACCACTATACCGTTTGATCGGCAGGTGTGGAATATGAAAGGCCATGCAAAAGATGGGTCACAGAAAGTTGAATAATTTTTTTTATCAACGATTACCGGAGGATTAGGAATATGGAATATGGAGGGGTGAGAATATGTAGGTTTAATTCATAAAAGTACTAAGAAATATGAATACTGAGACAAGACTGTTAAAAAAAAAATTTTTTTTTTAGATTGGTGGAGGAGTATGAATACGGTAGCGTGAGAATATGTAGATGTACATGAAAGTATTAGGAAATAGGAATATTTAGACATGAGTGTTTTAAATTAGGGGTTTGGGGGCTATAATTTTAGGGGCTATAATATTGGTCATTGCATTAAAATGTGATATTTGATGTGGTGTTATTTCCCGTTTTTATATTTACCCTCATTTAAATAAAAATGAGCCAGTTCGGCGATATTTTTGGCAATAATTTTTACATTGGTAAAAAAAGAAAAAATAACGCCACGAAAGATACACGATTTTTTAAAAACTTAATTTATCAAAAACATCCCAAACGCATAGACTTTAGCCCTCCGTCCTTTCTTATAGAAAGATATTTCAACACTATTCCACTTCAAATGAGGAACTTTCACGTTTTTTGGTTTTATTTTTAAATAAAAGTAGAGAAAAAATCATGAAAAACAATACCATTCTTTCAAAAATTTGAGCTCGGACAGATAGTTAAAAAAATATTTAGTTTTTCACTTTGCGATTTGGCGAGAAAACGCCACTTTTACGTGAAACGTCAACGCGCAGATAATGAACCAATCTAAAACCTGTTTTAGACGAAGAATAAGTGTTGTTTCCCCTGCGTTTTGCGACTTTATCTCTGCGTAACCACGTCACGGTTTTTTCATGCGTTTTTGGCTCACGGTTTTTTCATGACTTTTGTTTTGATTTCGGCTAATTTCAAACTCGATTTTTGATTAATTGAAAGCGTAAAGATAAAAAAATAATTGCACTGCTCAAATATATTCGGAGGATAACACTAGAAAATACAAAATTATATATATATATATATATATATATATATATATATATATATATATATATAATATATATATATATATACAAAGTTTTTTGGGGCGAATTTCAACTTTTCCATGATTGCTTTTTTGTAAAGTGACTACTTTTTCAACTAAAACAGATCTATAACAGTATATATATATATATATATATATATATATATATATATATATATATATATATATATATATATATATGTATATAGTTGTTGAAATTCGCCCCAAAAAACTTTGTTTCTGGCAATATTGAAAATCAAATAAAAAAAATCATGTATTGATATATCGATATTTTTTTCTATGCAACGATATAGTATCGATATTTATTTTGATCGATATTTCTGACCTCTAATATTAACCGCTTGACATACAATGACGTCTCGGAGACGTCATTCATTTCACGCGCCATTGTAGACTTTGACGACACCGAGACGTCAGGAACAATCTTCGGTGAACACCGGGCAGTACATTATCTATTTCGGTCGTGCATCGATGCTGTTTTGTTTAGACTGTTGAAGATGCTTTCCCCGTAACATCTAATTCGAAGTTATGTTTCGGCACCAGGTAATTTCAT
This sequence comes from Linyphia triangularis, assembly GCA_963978545.1. Classification (NCBI taxonomy): domain Eukaryota; kingdom Metazoa; phylum Arthropoda; class Arachnida; order Araneae; family Linyphiidae; genus Linyphia; species Linyphia triangularis. Next base: position 109,593,190 of record OZ021723.1, on the reverse strand, counting down.
TTGTATGTCAAGGGTTTAAAGAGTAACTTATTGACTACGAAGAGGAAATAGAGAAAGAAAAACACTGATTCAAATTTAAGAAAGGAAGTTGTAAAAATATGCGGAATCGGAAAATAGTTTATAAGAAAGTAGTAATTTCTTTTATCCTTTAAGTTTACATTGACATCATCAATGAATTACATTGTCGTCATCAATTGATTAAGTTGTCATCATCAATGAGTTACTTTGTTGATTTGAATTCATTTTGAAAAGTCATAAATAAGCATTATAGGTGTGCAAGTTAAAATTTGGTAGAATTGCAAAGAAAAAGATAATGGAATTATTTTGGGACTTATTTATATTTTTTGGATGCAAGTTTGTCAGTTTACGGTCATATATGGAATAATATTTCTTTTTGCTTTCTTTACAGACATAAAACAAGCTTTTTATGGAAAAACTTCAAATAACTTTTCAATTTTAAATAATAATAATAATAATAATAAAAAAAATTACAAAAGTCACACATGGCGAGACTTTTGACTTAAAAAATACCAATCTTTATTGATCGTTTTAGCAAGGAGTCGTAAGAAAATACAAAAGACTGCTTTTATCACATCTGTTTACATTTTTTTTTTTAATTCCAAAATACCGACGAACCTTTCGCAATCTCAACACTAATCAATCACAAAATCTTTAAACGCAATGATATAACAATAACGAAGAAAAATAGAATATTCCTTTCCCATAAGTTTATCTCGCATTTTGTGTAGACAAAGATGTAGCGACAATAAAAGACAACATTAGCAAAACCTTCCATAAGATATAACCTTTTCATAGGATAGTTATGACCCAATTGTTGCAAAACGAAGTGTGAAAGAAGGCGCGTTAAACCCATTCATCCATTCCAATAAAACTGTTTCCCCCTTTACAATTTCCCGCCTTTCAACAAAGCGCTACAAGCATATGATTGGAGATCCCTATTTACCATAATGTGTACTGTCGCCACCTTCTGAAAGGAGTAAGCCCCCCCCCTCTCCCTCTTAAGCATTATTGTATCGGTTCCCCGAATGCATCACACGGATTACTGTTAAATGTGTCCAAAAAAGGTTAATCTCTTTTCGCCAAAGCGCAATCTGCTTTCGGGATCTCTTTATCACATAATCATCGGCCGGCACTACAAACCGCACATTGACACATTGGCGTAAAAGATTTACAGATGGCGCTGTTTTTATTACTGCCATCCCTTTCTGGTAAGTTCACCAAATTGGGCTCTTTAAACAAGTTCCTTACATCTTGATTTTTAGGAGGCGGTGGACAAGAGGTGGAGGTGGTGGTGTTTGGTTTCTTTTGGAGATGTTGGACACTCTTTCCTGTTGTTTTTGATCTGTCAGAGAGATAAACAACTTCCGGTTGATTGTGATTTGTGTTTTGCAAGGTTTGGCGTTTGTTACGTGATAGGAAAACTTGGATGGGAACGAAATATTTTTCTTGGCGCATTCAAGTTTGGCATGAATAAAGTTCGAACATTAAAATTGTGTTGTGCCGACCAAACGGTATAGTGGTTAGCGTGCTAGCTTCTAGACCGCGACGTTGCGGGTTCCGAGTCCCGTGTTAGGCATGGGTGTTTGTAAATGTATGTTGGCTTGACGAATGTTTTCGGCGCATTATAGCCCTCGTGTTGCTGACGGCGCCAGATAATCTGAAAACAACCAAACTAAAATTGTGTTGTTGTTGGATTCGACAAAAATCAGCTTTGCAACTTCATAGTTGGTTGGTTGTTTTCAGATTATCTGGCGCCGTCAGCAACACGAGGGCTATAATGCGCCGAAACATTCGTCATTAGACAAGCCAACATACATTTACAAACACCCATGCCTAACACGGGACTCGGAACCCGCAACCTCGCTGTCTAGAAGCTAGCACGCTAACCACTATACCGTTTGGTCTGCAACTTCATGATTATTGAAATTAATGTTGAAAAAGATTTAAATACTTTATTTGATAACTTGATATAAACAGAATAAAAACAACATTTCTATTAAATTATTTCAAATTCATTTCACTAAAAATCCGGAAGAATGTATTAACTGTTCAAAGTGATTTTACATTCGCATCTAAATGTGCAATTCTTATTTTTTTCTTCTTATTTTTTTTTAATATTTTTTTTTCTGTTTATGCCAAATGGAATTGCAGAATTCTTTGAATAAATCTTTTTTCTATTAAACGTTCAATGATGTATCAAAAGTAAAATACAAAGAATTGTTTTTAATTGCGATTAGTATTTAAAAATCCTTATAAAGAAACTCACCTGATGCTGAAGGTGAATCCTTCCTTCGAAGCCACATCAGTAATTTTTCGTTTAATCCTGTTGGAAAAGAATGCGATGTATTTTATTATTATTTACATATCTGCGAGCATAATTTAAATCTGTGTAACTTCGATTATTTTAAATGTTACCTATATCATCGCAGTACAACCGTCGTGTCCACTGCGTTTGCAGAACTATCTTATACTAATCACTAATGCATACAAATAATATTTATTGAATTTAAATCAAGTTTAAACACTTAATTTTAGCATAGATCTGAAACGGACATTTTGCATTTAATTATAAATCAAAAGAGAATTGTTTCAAATAAAACTGCATACTAAAACTGCAACTACTTGCATATGTATGTGGCATATTAAGAAACTATAAAAATGCTGTAAACTATGAGAAAGTTCTGTGTTAATTTTTTTGTTTTGTTTTTGTACAGAAAACCTGGAGCAAGCTTATTGCTTGATTAAAAGCCCCTCCTACAGAAATTTTCTGGTAGTTCCCCAGCTTATATCTTTCAACAATAATATAAAGCAATATCTATCGCTGCTGATTTTCCAAAAAAGTTACTTTTTTGAGCAATCTCAAATGCGCACTACCCCCCAAATTTTACTTCGTATTTAATATTTAATTAGTTGTATTATGTTTGTACTGTCGCTTCTTTTCACTAGTAACATTTCTCGTTGGATTCCTTAAGGTATACATATATGTTGAAATTTTTTTTTTTTCAATTCTTTTGCCAGCGTATCAAATTTTTGTGAGAATTACAAGAGCAAAAAATGTAATGTATTTGCAGAAAAAAAAATATTAATTTTTTTTTATTTAATTAATTGAATTTTAATTCACTAAGGCTTCATTGCAACGATGATAAAATATTACCCAATTAATTTTGAAACAAATTTCTTACTGGAAATTAAAGACAAGGTATTGATACACGGGCTCAAGCAAAATATAATGTACAACTTAAATATTTTTTTAATTTTAACATTTTACATGAAAAGTACTAGAAAAAATAAAAAAATTCCAAAAATAAAAAAATTCCAAAAATAAAAATATTTTAAAATACATACAAAATTCTATTTTTTACCAAAATTTTTGTAAGCAGGTAGGGACCGTGCTCCGAAATGTAATCTAAATTATACAGTTTAAGTAGTAAAAATCAGTTAATTAACTCTTAAGATATCACCGTTGGAGTACATTCACTCAACAATGAAAAGCAGTTCTTCAGAAACTGAGCTCAAAGTTTTCGACAATTTCTTTTTTCCAATTTGATTCAAACGTCGACCTTTACTAAATTGCGTGTAATTAAAAAAGTACTTTAACTATAAGAAAGTTTTTGGTATCATTTTAAGGAAAATGAATTGGAGAACATTTTAGAATGAAAAAAATAAAAATGCCTGTTTGGGTCAATTTTTGCGGATTCCCAACGTATATGTATACCTTAAATAAAATATTCGTTGTAGCGCTACTCAACATCCACAAAAACCTCGAGGCTGAAATAGAAGAAAACGATCACCAACGACCTTAAACAGATTGATTGTATAAAGTAAAAGGGGGCGAACCCCCTCGATATTCTTTTCCGGTTCAGTGGTTTCACATCGTATGGGATTATAGGTTCGAAAAGCGAAATCTGAGCCCTCCCACCCCCCTTTAAAATTAGCCGGCCCACTCAGTTGAATGTGTCACACGCACAATAGAGGGCGCTCCATGCAGGGGCACTGTAATTAGGGAGCCCCGATCTTCATGTGACATGCTATTATGTTTGTTTAGCATCAATGGTCGGCGGTAGATGGGGGGAGGGGGGGGCAGTACCCCCCTCCCCTACCCCTAGCGAGTAGTATTAACAGGATCCTCAACACATTTTCAAGGGGGAGGGGGATCTATTGAACCTTTGAATGAAAAGTTAGAGGACATGGATTTTTGTGCTCGACGAATAATATCGGGAAAAAATGCAAATAAACAAAAATACAAAGGATTAATATAACGCATAAAAACAAAGTTTTTAATATAAATCCTATATATGCATTGTCAATTTTTAGATTCATTAACACAGCGCCGATTCCGTAAACAGCGTGTGCTTGGTATTTGCATCTAATTTTAAATATACAAAAATTTCTATCTGAAAAATGTGCGGCAAACTATACTAAACTCCAACTTAACTTGACATCACTAGACGGTAGATCGTCACAGTTCTCATAGGCAATTTATCCATTTTGGCGGCGTGAAAGAATAATGTTCGCCAAACCACAACCCTGTAAGAGAACAAAAGGGTTATAAGGTTTGGCAAGAATTATGTCTTCACTCCGCTAAAATGGATTAATTGCCTATGAGCACGGTGAAGATCTATCGTCTAGTGAGGTCAAGTTAAGTTGGAGTTTAGTATAGGTTTCAAAATTTATTTATTAAAAATGAACGTGAATTTATGCACTCACATCCAAATATCATTTATTTGTTCTGGTTAAAGTAATTTTATTATTTATTTATTAAAAAAAGTTGTAACAGGAAGGAGTTTTTTCAATTGTCGGTTAAATGCTATTTTAGGGCGATTGGATGACGGCAAGTTGGTTTATTAGTATTCGTAAAAGCGATCTTATAGTGACATGACACCCCCAAAATTTGATAAAATGCATTGTCATCAACATCTAATCTATCTGCCAAATTTCAGCCCGATTGGATGACGGGAAGGGGCATCCACAATCGGCACACACACACACACACACACACACACACACACACACACACACACACACACACACACACACACACACACACACACACACACACACACACACAAAATCGAAATTAATATAAAGGATTTAACAAAAAGCGTCAAGCAAAAATATAATGTAAAAGATTCCATGTGTGACGTTGCTTAGCCAATGAGAAAGATAGAATTTTGTTCAATTAAGGGATAGTTATTGTAATTTAATTACTTAGTTTTTTAACGCAATAAAATTTCCACGTGTAAGGTGAAATTTGTCACTATTAGGCATCAAAATTTAGTATCATTATTTGAAAAGCAAAGAAATCAAATCTTGTCTAAGTTTGTTACTATCTAATCGCGAGATCGCAGTCAATTGTATAAAATCAAAAACAATATTGGCATTGATTAATGAGAACAAATATTTAGAAAGTACTTTCGTAATATCTTGATATACAGAATTTTTTTAAAAAAAGGAGGTATTATGCCATCTCCAAATTTAGAAAAAAATACTCTAATTTCATTATAACAGAAACGCATAGCTAAAATAACTGTTAACTAAAAAATGGAATTTTAAGTAGAATAACCTTATTAAAACAAATTTTAACACAAACGCAGAATTTAGAAACACTGAAAGCATCAGGTTTGTTAGAATACAATTTTTAAGTGAATACGGGGTTTAGAAATACACTATAGTATCAAGTTTGTTTAGAACATAAATTTAAATTTAAATAAACACACTAGAAAATTACTCTTATTATAACTTTTATCTAAAAAAAGTCATTTAGAAATTAGAAAATAGAAATTAGAACACTAATTTTAGCGTAAAACGTGTTTTACACTTTTAGGTTACACCTTGTAATCATTATTACACGTTACTTACACGTATTAACTACAAAAACGTTAACATTACTATTGCACATTATTAACACACTACAATAGTTATAACTGAAAACGATATAAATACAGTAGAATAATAAGCTAACCAGAATACAATTTTTAACTGAAAATATGATTTAGAAATGCAATACACGCGAACTAGAATACAATTTTTAACTGAAAAAAACGTGATTAAGGAATACACTAGAATAACACGTTAACTAGAATTTTTTTTTTCCTAACTGAAAACATAATTTAGAAATACACTAGACTATCATAAATTCAGTGAAATATAGAATGTGACAAAATGTCCCAACTTCGCACAAAAATTTCTATCGTTCGGTGTGTATCTTTTATTCCCCTCCTCGTCTTTTGTGAATATTGAATCGTGGCTAATCTGCAAATAACCGTCCCCAGGATGATTCTAATTTCCTTCTGGGGTGATGTGATTTAGAAATACCCTAGAATAACACGCTAACAAGAACGCAACTATTAACTGAAAATTCGATTGATAAATACATTAGATTATCATGTTAACTAGAATAATATGCTAACTAGAATACAACTTTTAAATAAAAACGCGATTTGGAAACATACTAGAATATTAGGATAACTGGAATATAATTTTTTATTGAAAACATGATTAAGAAATACACTAGAATAACACGCTAACTAGAATGCAATTTTTAACAGAAAACGCGATTTAGAAATACACTAGAATATTATTTTAACTATAATTACATGCTAACTAGAATACAACTTTTAAATAAAAACGCGATTTGAAAATATACCAGAATATTATTTTAACTAGAATTACATGTTAACTAGAATACAACTTGTAAATAAAAACGTGATTTAGAAATATAATAGAATATCATGTTAACTAGAATACAATTTTTAACTGAAAACATGGTTCCGAATAGCATGCTAACTAAAAGACAATTTTTAACGTAAAACGCGATTTAGAAATACACTAGAATAACGGTAAATAGAATACAATTTTTAAAGGAAAACGTGATTTAGAAATACATTAGAATTTCATGTTTAGTTAACTGCAAACGCGAATTAGCAACGTGATTTAGAAATACATTAGAATATCATAAATCAAGCGAAATACAGAATGCGACAAAAACATCCCAACTTCGCTTAAAAACTTCTGTCGTTCGGTGTGTATCTTTATTCATTCCCCCTCCTCGTCTTTTGTGAGCATCGAATCGCGGCTAATCTGCAAATAACCGTCCCCCCCCCCCCCCAAGAGGAACCTAATTTCCTCTTTACAATCCCAGTGTCGGCCCAGAAGGGGAACCAAAGTCGGCAGAGTTCCGGAGGCCAACAATGCCAGTACTACAATGCCAGTATCGACCGCCTTGTGATTATCCGCGACACAAGGTGCCTTTTCTTAGATGGAAATCTCTTCTTGAGAAGTGTCGCCAACACACAAAGGGAAAAGGGTTGTTTAACGAGGCGGCATAAAGCGATAACTGGTCCACAACCGAGCTACTTACGGCCTCTTTTCTTAGGTAGAGGCGCCTCTATTTTTTATATACTCCAGACATAAACTCTCCGTTTTGTAAAACCCAGAAGTACATTTGAATCACAATGCGAAGGGTAACACCTATTGGATTGATTGTACAGAGTGTTTATAATGTAACTATACATTCTTGTGATAATCACATTTTAAAGTGTATGTATACCCTAGATTTTTTTTTTTTTTTTTAATTCTGAGTTTAAAAATCTAATTATTTTTTACATTAGTTAGAAAGTATATGATTAAAATAATTTCGTAAAAAAAAAATCAAATTTCGGCAATTGTTAATTTGTTAATTAAGCTTTAATTAGATAATTAGTACCTTTTTCAAACAATGATTTATAAAATTCTAATTTACTTAGAAACGCAATTCTACTTGGAAACCAGTCGAAATATTATTATTAATGTTTTGAAACTCAATTAAGTTTTTTATATAGAAGAGTTTTTATTTTACAATTTATTTTGTGCGAAAACATGAAAAAAATCCATATTTTCAAAGAATTCTAAGTTTTAAAAATCCCTAAAAAAATTAATTTCTTAACCAATATTATATAATTGAGTTTCCAAACATCTAGCATATTATGTAGATTACTATGATATAAAAAAATTTATAATTGAGCATTTTGTTGTTGAATTATCGTTGTTTGAATAAAGCGTGACATAATCAAAATACAATTCGTCAGAAAACAGGTTTGAAGTTTTAAAAACGTAGTATCTAACAGGGGAAGTACCTACCTATAATTGATTGTAGCTTAAAAACTATTAAGGATATTTTCAAACGTTTAGCATTGTTTGAAAGCTAAAGTATCAGAAAATATTATGATGTAATAACAAAAAAATGAATATTCTTATCGATTTTCGTGAATTGTAGGGTATACGTACACCTTAATGAATAAATTACTATAACAATATATCATATTAGGACACATCTTCAAGGCCTTACTTGCATGGTTGATTGGTTGTTTTCAGATTATCTGGCACCGTCAGCAACACGAGGGTTATAATGCGCCTAAACAATCGTCATTGGACAAGCCGACATACATTTACAAACACCCATGCCTTACACGGGACTCGAACCCGCAACCTTGCGGTCTAGAATGCTAATGATCAGCTAATTGCAATTAAAGTGACTAATTAGGACATTATTAGAACATACATAAATAAACTTGTAATTAACTTGGAGATAATATTTTTATTGCAAATAAAAGATTTTATATTGACGCATGTTCCTATGGAGAATTTTGAATTTGGCTTCAATATTTATTTAATTATAAGTTTTTAAATAAAAAGTTTTAAAAAAATACATAGTTTTTAACAAAAAAGTAAGATTAAAATATGTATAAAAATTTTTTTATTCATATTATTATATATTAGATGCTCCATAGAAAACACATTCACAACTATTGTCGACAAAACAAAATTAGAATTTTGTAAATCGGAAAATTTATTGTGAAGTTATGACCGTTGGCGTAAAGTCATAACACCAAATAGCGTGCTGGCTTTTAGACCGCGAGGTTGCGGGTTCGAGTCCCGTGTTGGCATGGGTGTTTGTAAATGTATGTTGGCTTGTCTAATGACGAAATGTTTCGGCGCATTATAGCCCTCGTGTTGCTGAAGGGCGCCAGATAATCTGAATACAACCAACCAACCATAACACCAAAATGTCATTCTTCAGAAAACGCGTTTAAAGTTTACTACACTAATGAACGTGATACAAAACATATTCACAAAACCTACTGTAATACAAAAAGTAATTTGAGTCTCAGTAAGAAAATGGTATAATTTTAATGGTAATGAATTCGGGAATATTTTAAAACCAAACAACAAAAACGCAGACTCGAGTCAAATTTCGAGATTCCTAATGTATATGTATACCTTAACATTAGACACTGTCTACCGAAAATAATTTTTTTAGTCTCATGAGTAATATTGAACATCAGAGGATCTGTAGAAAGGTGGGAATATGATATTTCATGGTAAATACCAATTCAAGATAATGATTTGGTGGGAAAAGAGTTTTGGTCTTTAGGTTCAATACTTTGAATTTGTTTAATAAGCTCATCAAGAGCGCAAAAGATAACTAAATTCCACTTTTTCACTGTAATTAAAGTCGAGTTGATCTAGTCAAATCTTTAATTGTGAAATATCAGTTTCAAAATCGTGTTTATTGATACTTGTGGCAAATTTTATCCCACTTTTGCTATGAATAAACGATTAAAAAATATGAATTTCACCCCTATAAGTAAGCTACTCCTTTAATCCAAATTTCATCAAGCATGTATGAGACACTTCTACAATATGCATTGTGTAAAGATTTAATCTATTGGGAACTTTCCATCACTTGCAAACAGTTCAAAAGGTGGGATGAACAATTTAGCCACTAGAATTCATCAAGAAACTTGTGTTAAGTATGAGAATACAGTGCCCAGCAAACACTGATGACAGGGAAGATAATTTTTCACACTAAAAGCCAACTCCATGAGTTGCGTGATTTTTAATGTAAATGCATCTGGTACAACTGCACACTAATGGTACTCCATTCTTTTGCATATGCCCCCACTGTACACTTTGCATTTCAATTTGCGACTGAGTTATTTTAATTATCATTATGTTGCATAAAGATGTCTCTTTGAAGTGAATATCAAGTGTCTATGCTGCTCCACTGAGAAGTTATTAGGGAAAAACTGAATTATCCTTAATTTATGGACACGAGTGTAATATTTGCAATTATCTTGTATTTACAATTATAACTTTTTATCAAAAACAGTAGTTTTTTCAACGTTAAACGGTCCGACTAACCCCTCGAATAGGAGAAAACCCTAATGAAATTGCATAGTTCCAGAAGAGGAAAAACAGAATATTTTTAAAAAATATAAATCCAAATTTTTCCATTACGCACCATACTACTAAGACACGCAATTTTTCTCTCTTGAAACGTCAAGCGCGCTGTATATCAAGTGAAAGATCTCGTTTTTCTCTCGACCCTAAAGACGCTTATTCTTCGTTGCAGGGAGCCCAGACGTGGCCCACCTCCCCCCGGAGTCCGGCAAGACGGATCCCAATCCTGACAGCGGTTCCGAGGAGGGGGGAAGCAGCAAGAAGAAGCACCGGCGAAACAGAACCACCTTCACCACTTACCAGCTGCACGAACTGGAGAGGGCGTTCGAGAAGTCCCACTACCCGGATGTGTACTCCAGGGAGGAGCTGGCCATGAAGGTCAACCTTCCGGAAGTCAGGGTGCAGGTAATACTAAACTCCACTTTAACTTAACATCCCTTATAGACTGAGAGGCTGGACCCCATCGAACATCATTCGGAATTATTTTTTATGGAAATTGGAGAAAAGTGAGTAGATTAAGAATCCACTGGTCTGCAGTGGCAAAAATGCCCGAAACTGGTCAAAATAAGACTTTTAATAAGTTGAACTAAATCTAGTTGCCAAATGAGACATAACTTGCCAAATAATGAGCATTTATTTTTTATTTGGTAACCCTCACTCTTTAATTATCAATTAAGAAGGTTGCAGACGATTCAGATATCTGGCGACGGTCCTACTTGCATCTATTAAAAGGGAGCCAAGTTGGCAAAAAATATTACGTTACTTATGACGTAACTGATGTCGCCAATTTGGCTCACTTTTAAAAGATATAAGTTTTCCGAGCCAAAGATCAGAAACCGTTTGCGCTTTTTCTCATTGAAAATTAAAATGCAGTGGGTTGCCAGACGAAAAAGTGTGTTCTCTTTTTGGCAAGTTATGATATATTTGGCAATCGGATTTTAGTTCAACTCATTCCAAGTCGATTTTTGATCAGTTTCGTCTATTTTTGCCACGGCAGACCGGTGGATTTGTAATCTACTCACTTTTCTCCAGTTTCTATACAAAATTCAGAATGATGTTCGATGGGGTCCAAAAATTGCCTCTCGGACTACACGTGTCCTTTCAACGATAAAAGATTCATTTGACAGCTCGTTTACCCAAATGATTGCTCAATCACTGTCCACTTAAGAGAGTCAAACCTCAAAGTGACAACATCTTCCCTCGATGAACACGTGGACCATCAATCATTATTTTGATGTCACAACACTATATCGATACGATGTTTTTACCGATATTTCTAAAAAAACATCGATTGTAAAAATATCGATAAAAGTCAACTATATATCGATATTTTCAAACATTTTTAGCTTTTTGATGATCGTTCTGTAATTCCATGTGTTTTTTACGATTTTCTTTATTTACTTTTCAAAAACTTCAAAACTAAAGTTTGATCTTGGCTGAGAGGCAGTTAAAATGGCACCAATATTCAATATTTTAAACACACTTGAAAGCTATTGAAAAATTATCTAAATTTTTCTTGAAATCACTGCACCAATTAAGCGAAAATATAATATTTTTATTATTTTTTTTTGTAATAGATCCATTTCAGTTGAAAAAGTAGTCACCTTACAAAAAAGCAATCGTGAAAAGTAGAAATTTGACACGAAAAACTTTGTTTCTGGCAAAATTGGAAATAAAATAAAATAAAAATCATCTATCGATATTTTATCGATATTTTTTTTTATGCAACGGTATAGTATCGATATTTATTTTGATCGATATTTCCAACTTCTACACAACACTCCTTCAGCAAAACTAAAATAATCGGACAGTTTGTCCGACTTTTTCGCCTGTGATTCAAAAAGTAACCAATGGGTATTAATTTCTGTGAAATTTTCCATGAATATTTTTCTTTTTAAATCCTTTATATTAACTTCGTTATTGTGTGTCGATGGCGGCCAAATCCACGGTGGCCTAATTAACCTCCTTGCGGTTAACCAATCGGGCTGAAACTTGGCAGATAGAATCCATTGTCCTCGACATCTAATCTATCAAATTACGGGGCTGTAACTGTCTCTTTTTTTTTCGCCTTTTACGTCGGTCTTTTTGGTCGTCTTTTACGGATTACTAATAAACCAACTTGCCGTCATCCAATTGCGCTAAATTAGCATTTAACTGACCATTGAAAAAACTCTCTCCTGTTTCCAAATTTGCTTTAATAAATAATAAAATTACTTTAATAAGAATAAATAAATAGTATTTGGATGTGAGTGCATAAATTCCTTTTCTTTTTTAATAAATAAATTTTGAAACGTAGTTTGCCTCACATTTTGCCGATAGAAATAATTTTGATATTTAAAATTAGATGCAAACATCCCAAGAACACGTTGTTGACAGAATCGGCGCTGTGTTGACGAATATAAAAATTGGCAATGCATATAAAGGATTTGTATTAAAAATTTAGTTTTTTTTAGGTTATATTACTATATTTTATTATATTACATTACATTTTACGATCAACTGTCGTTTGTTGCACGTAAATATTTAACTACATACGGATATATATAAGAAATAGGAAAGGCATGGAAAGATTTCTTTCTAAATAAATGAAGCTAAAAACTTTTCATTTCATTCTATGCAACTATATGCAACCTTCGCATGCAACCAAAATCTGAAATTTAATTTGAAAAATGGTTATAACAAAATTAAGAGAACAAAAAAAGTTTTAAAATTATTTTTTTCAATAGTAGCGTAATATTTTTTAATAATACCTGACAAAGTCAGAAAAAAAAAATCGTTACATTCTATTTTTACGGAAGACGAATGCACGGAGAAAACCTCAAAAGAAAAAACAGGCCTTAAAAAGAAAGTATGGAAAAGAAGTTACAGCTATGAAATTTTAAGTGAGAAACTTGATTGTTGTGTATAAATTTGAGGACGGCTGTATATGGTTTAACGATGAGACCGATTTTTAATTGGATGGATTTGTCAAGACCCAAAAATAGTGAAGATGGGAAAATATTCCATCAGAATAATTGAAGGTTTTTTTTTTTTGTTGTTGTTGTTGAAGCAATATGATGTTGAATATATTTTATGGTTGGTTGTTTTCAGATTATCTGGCGCCGTCAGCAACACGAGGGCTATAATGCGCCGAAACATTCGTCATTAGACAAGGCAACATACATTTACAAACACCCATGCCTTAACACGGGACTCGGAACCCGCAACCTCGTGGTCTAGAGGCTAGCACACTAACTACTACACCGTTTGGTCGGCGAATATATTTTATGTAACTGAGTCTTTAAATCGTGGTTAGTAAAACGTTCAACTCTTTTTATAATTTAATTTTTTTAAAAAGAAATGTCTTCATTTTATCAATAGTATTCATAATAACTTCAGCTAACGAATGTTTCAATACAGAATGCATCTTCGACCAAACGGTATAGTTGTTAGCCTGCTAGCTTCTAGACCGCGTGGTTGCGGGTTCCGAGTCCAGTGTTAGGCATGGGTGTTTGTAAATGTATGTTGGCTTGTCTAATGACGAATGTTTCGGCGCATTATAGCCCTCGTGTTGCTGACGGCGCCAGATAATCTGAAAACAACCAACCGAAAGCATCTTCATGGAAGGCCCCTCAGTTTAGTAGCTAAGCATCATTCTATGCGATGCCTTATCGTGACGTCAACCTCTAGCTGACCACTTGGACCATCGATTTATTTTTGTGACGTCACGCACCGAACGGCCACTCCGGGTGTTTGCAGTTTGCCCCGTTATCCGACAAAAAGGTGGATATCAAAAGAAAGACAGAAATCGTTTTTGTCAAGGGAGGGAGGATGTTCGGAAGTTCCCATGTTGACTTCGATTTCAGATGCGACATGCAAAAAGAAACCAACTCCGATTCCATGCTGAGTTGTTTAACCCTTTGCAGAGCCATTTTTTTTTTGTAGTAACGTTATGTTAAAATATCTTGTGAGATTGAGATTGATTTATAAAAAGAAAATAATTTAGCTTATTAACTAAAATTAATTTCATTTTTAAAACCATTTTTTTTTATTGGTGGCAAGTATGTTATCCACCGTCCACTTGGAGCTATTAGGGCATCTTATGTTTTGCATTTCTTTTTATATCGCATTGCATCATGGGCGCCCCCAGGAATATTTGCAAGGGGGTGCAAGACTAGATTTTTATCAAAATCATTAGTTTTTTTAGAAATGTTAATTAATAATTATGTATTATAAATTATACTCTTTGAGGATATTTAAAATTCATGGTATATATTTTTGAATGCGCAACCCTGTTAAAAAAAAAATAGTAAAAATATTAAAAACTATATTTTTAACAATTTTTTTTAGTATCCAACTAGATCTCACAGCATTCAAGAGATAGTGTTTAGAATAGAGAAACATGAAGATGCAAAAATACAGAAGAGTAACATTTTATTTCTTCCAAGTTTCGGAAATAATGAAAAATAATATTAAAAAAAAAAAAAAAAAAAAAAAAAAAAATGAAATACGATGGCAGTATTGGATATGTTCAATTGAATTAATCAATATCTGGTGACTTAATATAACATTTTCCTGGAAGTTTGAAAACTACACAGGAAATGATTATACAAAATAAAAGGAACAAATACTTCTACTCATCAGCCTCTAATAAACCTAGATAACAGGTGCCAGAAAATCGTCACGCAAGTAGCTATAAAAAACGACATTGGAAAGAAATAAAAGACTAAAATAATAATAAAAAATGCTCATTATAACATAAAAGTATAAGCGGCATATGTGCTTTCTTTATCTTGGAATTTACATCTTTTCCCTCAGTTTTTTAAAGTTTTTAAGAGTCAGGGGGGTGCAAGTGCACCTCCTTGCACCCTCCTGGGGGCGCCCATGCATTGCATGATATTTATGAAACATAATTCACAAGAACTAAAATCTACAAAAGGAATTCTAAATAAAATATATTTGGTGTTAAACAAATTTAAGAATTGATTCCTATCATTTTCCATGAAATTTAAGAAAACAAGGATTAACACAGGGACAGTTATTCACCTTCTTCTAAGTTCAAGATCATTGATGGGAAATTTAAAAACCGAAACTCTTGGCCCATTTTTACAATTTCCTTTGCAGTTTACCGCAGAGCATCGAAATAGCATTTTAATATAATTTTTAGCATTCTTAATGCAGCAGACGAATTTGGTACAGAAAACGGCGATTTTGTTAGTTGTTATCGTCTGTCGAAAGCCAGATTTATGCGCCAAAATAGATATTGATGAATCACAAATACTTAAAACGTCGCCAAACCATATATCGTAAACATATTGTTGCGTGGATGGGTTCGAAAGACTTGAAGCCAAAGCAGATCAAAACTTGACGAAATTTATACCGATGTAACTCTTCACAGATTCTTTTACAACTCCGGAACTTTCCTTTTTAATAGACTCAATACAGCTCTTTACACAACAATGGAGCACAAACAGCAGTTAAAAACTAGATGCACAACTGCTAAAATCGTCGCAAAAGATAATACAATACAGTTCATTTTCGGATCTACTCTGAATGGTCGTTGAGAGACAACTAATTATCTCAACTCTCTATTGGCCTTATATAGGAAAGCTTCCTTTGCGAATATTCTAGATATAGAAATTGGGAGAATTTTCCAGGTCGCAGTCGAAAAGCCCTATTCAGGTACATGGGGACTGAAAATGTCGTCAAATTGGCGACCAAAATTAGTCGCCGAAACAATCGCCAACTTGGCGAGATTGCCATTAACCATAATGTTAAATGGCCTTCTCCTTGTAGAACTGGTTTTCCAGCATTATCTCTGTAAAACTCGTTTTCAAGCATTAAGAGACGCATTGTAGGAAAGCGAAGTAAAGAAACTCTTGCACTGCCTTATGCGAAATGTACATAAATTTTCCTTTTTATGTAATTAATACTACGAAATACTTACAAATATACAGAAATTCGTAACAATATTGTTACGAATTTTTGTATATTTGTAAATATTTCGTAGTGCTAATTTTGTAAATAGATAAATTTCTGTACATTTCGCATAAGGCAATGCAATGGTTTGTTTCCTTGCAGTGAGCATATCAATGCTTGATAACGGGTTTTACAGAGGTAACTCTGGGAAGCGAGATTCAAGGGGCAGGGCATTTAACATTATGGTAATGGGAATCTCGCCAAATTGGCGAGATAGAGCCAAGTTGGCGACGGTTTTGACGACTAATTTTTGTCGCCAAATTTGGCAAGAAATCGCCAAATGTAGTTAAACTTGGCGACCATTTGGCGACATTTTCGGTACATGTATCCCATGTACATGTATAAGGACTTTTCGACTACAATCTGGAAAGTTCTCCAAATGTCTATCTCTGGAATATTCACGAAAGTGCCCCATTACTATATAAGCGCGGCCTGAGTTGGTTAGTAGTTAGTTGATTTTGAATCATTGAGTTAGTTGTCTCTCAACTTTCATTGTGAGAGCTGTATTCCTGACTTGAGTTAGTTCTTGAATTTTGAGTCACTGAATTAGTTGACTGGAGATACTGAGCATTCTAAAGCGAACTGTTTTGCATTGTCTTTTGCGGCGATTTAGCAGTTGTGTTGTCAAGTTTTTAACTGCTGTTTTGTGCTCTGTTGAGGTGAAAAGAGCTGTATTGTGTCTACTGGAACGAGAAGTTCTGAAGCTGTAAAAGACCTGTGAAGAGTTATTTTGGAATAAATTCTGCAAGTTTTGATCTGCTTTGGCGTCATATCTTTCGAACCCGTCCAACGCAACAATATCTTTTTCCAAATGGCACCCAGTATGGAAGAAGATCTTAGTCCAAGTCGGACTACTTTAATGACGTCATATTTAAAAGTGGTAATCCGTGCAGAGGCTTTCTATGTAGGAAGTGTTAATTATAATCTCTTTATCATAATCTATTTCTCTATGTAAGTGTTTAATTAAGGCTTTATTTCTAGTAGATATGTACATAGTACTGTAGATATGCACATACTATATGTATATTGTACATAGTACAAGAAATCCTGATCATACAGAAATTTTGACGTAAATTAAATACTTGAATCCATGTCCTGAACATTCTATAGTTCAAGATAACATATCCTCATAGAATACGATACTGTGATGTGCGATCCGGTTTTACTACGCGTTGATTGGCTACGCAGTAACCTTACATGTGACGTATTGAACTGAGAGAGGGTGGTGTTAGCCAATAGTGATTCGCCAAGTGAGTGACGTCATGAAATAGACATATGCTTCGTTAAAACTCTTACAGTAACAGTGGTTCGGAAAGTAAAGAATTAAGTAAAATTTGAACTTAAAAGCGCTTATTTATTTATTTATTTATTTATTTATTTATTTATTTATTTATTTTTCAACATATACTTAAGTTTAATACAAAACTATATGCGTAGGTTATCAATATTACTACATACGTTGTGATTTGCTTGGAACTCTATCTTTTCGCAGAAGAATCTATCCTACAGCATATGCAATGAGGAGCTATACAGCGTTTATTTGAATAAGTTAAATATGATGCATCTGAAAGCAACTCTTGTCAAAGAAACAGCTGATCAAATGTACTACATTGTTGCGTTGATGGGTTCGAAAGATTTGAAGCCAAAGCAGATCAAAACGTGCAGAAATTTATTCCAATATAACTTTTCACAGATTCTCTTACAGCTCCAGAACTTCTCGTTCTAGTAGACTCAATACAGCTATTTTCACAACAATAGAGCACAAAACAGCAGTTAAAAACTTGAAAACACAACTGCTCAAATCGCTGCAGAAGACAAATGCAATGCAGTTCGCTTTAGAACTACTCTGAATGCTCACTGAGACTAAGTAATTCTAGTCAACTCACTGACTCAATTCAGTCAACTTACATAGGAGTCAAACCTTCTTGAGACTTCTAGAAGTAGATATTTGGAGAACTTTCCAGATCGTAGTCGAAAAGTCCTATATATATACATGGGGACTGAAAATGTCGCCAAATGGTCGCCAAGTTTGGTGACATTTGGCGATTTCTCCACAAATTTGGCTACAAAAATAAGTCGCAAAAATCGTCCCCAATTTGGTGAGATTGCCATTACCATAATGCTAAATGCCCCGCTCCTTGTAAAACTCGCTTCCCAGCGTTATCTCTGTAAAACTCGTTATCAAGCATTAAGTGTCACATTGCAGGGAAGCCAAACTAACGACGAACTATTGCACTGCCTTAAGCGAAATGTACATAAATTTATCTTTTTACAAAATTAACACTACGAAATATTTACAACTATACAAAAGTTCGTAACAATATGTTCCCATGCTAAAAAAAAATATAAGCAATCCAGTTGGCGATTCTCCCTTTTTTTGTCTCTTTTCCAGCTGAATCCCTTTCTGTGTAACTACATTCCATTTCATATTACGCCCACAATTCGAATCGGGGAGTGGGGAGGGGGGGGGGGAAGAAAGCAATCGTAATGAAAGTATAAAAGTGGAGATGAACACAAATCGAAAAGAAAGAAAGAAAAAATGACGATGGAAAAAATAAAATAAAAGATCCCTCATTTTTTTTTTTGGTTGATAGAACGGATATCAGAGGAAGCCATGTTGAAGTGAGGTGGGGGGGGGGGGGGGGGAAGGGGGACAGGAAAATGTGTTTAACTTTTTCCAGCGATGTTCCTCGAAATTAACCTGCTGCTTGTGTCAACACCGAGAGAAGAAAGACGCGCGTTCCATAAACAAAAGGGGGGCGATTTTAGTTGAAATGAATTTGAAGTAACGTATACGCTTCATTCGATCACTTTGGCGTGGAATCTCTAAAGCAAGTTCCCGTCTCGGTATTTTCGAATAAAAGCGAAGGAAGGGCACCCCCGGTTCTCAAATAACCGGATTATTGTTCGGATCGTTGTGATCTCGAAGGAGACGAATATTAGATCCCTGGATGAATGTTCCGAGAGTTATATTGAAAAATTTCTCATTTTGGTAGCCACTTGGCAGATCGGAAAGGAGGTTGTTTGGAAATCTTAGGAACTTCCTTCCAGACGATGTATACATTAAACTTATCTATGTTACTGAAAATACTAATCACGACTTTAAATGTCCTTTATGGGGATCGGCACCTCCATAGGAGCCCATGTTAAATTCAACAACTTTGGGGGCATCTCATTTAATAACCGATTCTTCAATCATTGTGAAACTTTCACGGTATAATATTTGGATACTTTTGAACACTTTAACTCGAGATTTTTGTTATTTTTTAAAAATTAAAATAATTATGATTTTCTAAAAATATGTTTAACAAAAATTATAAAATTTTAGACTAGTTATTTAAAAAAAAAAAAAAAAGTATGCTACTTATCAATAATTCATCATGTTAAAGTACTTAAATACATTAGAGAAACATATATAAAAAATTTCAAGCATTTATGTCAAATAGATTTTAAGCTATGTGCCCCCCAAACATGAAAAAATGGCATTTTGAGAAATTCGGCTTTGAAGTTAAAAAACATGCATTAAATACCTACATTTTGTTTACTTCAAAAAATTATTAAAAACACTTTGAAATAAGATACAATTACAAATGTGGCATCATTTTAAAGACAAAAATTTATATTTTCATAAAAAGTAATAAACTTGAAATCAATAATCTGAAAAATTTTTATGTGCCGGACCCCCTTAAAGCATTAAAAAGTTGAAAAACTTGACTTATTTTTAAATTCCTCGTATTAACTTTTTTTCCCTCGATGACGATGGAATCTGCGGAGGCCTAATTTACCCCCCTTGTCGTCATCCAATCTGGCTGAAACTTGGCAGATAGATTCGATGCCGATGACAATGCATTCTATCAAATTTTGGGGTTGCAATTGATGACACTAAAAGTTAGCTTATACGAACTACTAATAAACCAACTTGCCGTCATTCAATCGCGCTAAAATAGTATATAACCGACCATTGAAGAAATTCTTTCCTGTCACCAAAATTTTTTTAACAAATAATTACTAATAAAATGGTTTTAATCAGAATAAACAAATGATATTTGGTTGGTTGGTTGTTTTCAGATTATCTGGCGCCGTCAGCAACACGAGGGCTATAATGCGCCGAAACATTCGTCATTAGACAAGCCAACATACATTTACAAACACCCATGCCTAACACGGGACTCGAAACCCGCAACCTCGAGGTATAGGAGCTAGCACGCTAACCACTATACCTTTTCGTCAGCACTTGGCAGATAGATTCGATGTCGATGACAATGCATTCTATCAAATTTTGGGGATGTAACTGTCACTAAAATTTAGCTTATACCAACTACTAATAAACCAACTTGCCCTCATTTGATCGCTCTAAAATAGTATTTAACCGACCATTGAAGAAATTCTTTCCTGTTGCCGAAATACCGCCCAAACGGTATAGTGGTTAGCGTGCTAGCTTCTAGACCGCGAGGTTGCGGGTTCCGAGTCCCGTGTTAGGAAGGGGTGTTTGTAAATGTATGTTGGCTTGTCTAATGACGGCGCATTATAGCCCTCGTGTTGCTGACGGCGCCAGATAATCTGAAAACAACCAACCAACCAGTTGCCGAAATTTTTTTTAATAAATAAATACTAATAAAAGGGTTTTAATCAGAATAAATAAATGATATTTGGATGTGAGTGCATGAATTCAAATTCATTTTTAATAAGTACATTTTGAAACGTAGTTTGTCAAATATTTTACTGATAGAAATCTTTTTGATTTTTAAAACTAGATGCAAACATCAAGACGCGCTGTTTACGGAATTGGCGCTGTATCAACCCTCTTGACATACAATGACGTCTTGAGAACGTCATTCATTTCATGTGCCGAGACATCAAGAATTGTCTTCGGTGAACGCCGGGCAGTATATTATTAGATTACAGTAGGAATCTCGATTAACAGACCTAATTCGGACCAAAGGTAGGTCGGTTAAGCGAACATTCCGGATAAAAGAGAGTTGTAAAAAACAATTAAAAAGTAAACGATTTTCGTTTATTGAATACGGGACTTTTAATGTTTTTTTATGACATAATTGTTGGAAATGAGTTTTTGTCGCAATAATCTCGATAATCTTTGTTTCGCTGCTCTATCCCGGAGTCTTTTTGAAGGCAATAGTTCAGTTTGATCTGCATCCGAAGGTTGCTCTAACCATGTCAGTTCTTTAGAAAAACAGTCAAAAGCCTCACCATTACTTATGTAACTTTAGAGCGAGGGAAAAGATTACGGTTTAAAAAGGAACAAATGATTTATTACTCATTTGGGAGATTTTTGATGTCGACTAAATGATTGCCGGTTAACAGAGAGTTCCGGATAAAGGAGGGACGGTTAATCGAGGTTCTACTGTATTTGTTTATAATAAATCCTTGCTGACCCTATGTTCTGTTTAGGGTCGCATTATGATCTAATCTGAAGTTATGTTTCGGCACCAGGCAATTTTATTTTTATGTCAATGGATAAATGATTTAAATTATGGATAATAAAATGGATAAATGATAAATATTAAATTTCTAAAGTTACATAAGTAATGGTGAGGCTTTTGACTGTTTCTCTAAAGAACTGACTTGGTTAGAGCAACCTTCGGATGCAGATCAAACTGAACTATTGCCTTCAAAAAGACTCCGGGATAGAGCAGCGAAACAAAGATTATCGAGATTATTGCAACAAAAAACTCATTTCCAACAATTATGTCATAAAAAAACATTAAAAGTCCTGTATTCAATAAACGAAAATCGTTGACTTTTTATTGTTTTTTACAACTCTCTTTTATCCGGAATGTTCGCTTAACCGACCTACCTTTGGTCCGAATTAGGTTGGTTAATCGAGATTCTACTGTATTATAATTAACAATTCATAAAAAAGGATTTGTAATAAAAACTCTTGTTTTTATGGGTTAAATTGTTTAATCCTTCGATTTTGCTAGTGTGTATGTTTTTTTTCTTCTGGCAAGTCAGCGAAGGGTTAATTAGTATGACTTCCAATCGAGCTGTAAGCTTGGTATATAAACTCGTTGACAATGATTTAAAAACGGGGAAAGAAAAAAGGAAAAAGATAGTTCACCAATGGCACAGAATCGATGGCGTTCTTCGTAGTAGTTACACACTTCGTATTAGATTTTGAGTTCAAAATTCAACTTCAACTCAAAATCACTTAAGGAGTCTAGCAACCCTTAAAATAGTCGAAATCATGGATTTTGAGTTAATTTTTGATGATTCAAAATGGTACAATTTTATTCTCACATTGAAATGTTTTTTGCAGACATATGAAATGAAATATGGAGATTTATAAACAACTTAAGAAAATGAAAAAGGAAAAAAAAAAAAAAGAGAGCCTAACGAAGGGGGTAAAATTAATTTCAAATTTCGAACGGCTAAAAAATATTACAAGTGTTGTGTGCGGCAGAACTTGATTTAAAACCCAATCATAATATCCGTTTTGCATTTTTTATCTTTTTAACAATTGTACATTCATTCAAATTCAATATGATGCAAAACTTTTTTTTATTTATATATATCCTGCACACAACGGTTAATTCTAAAAACTAAAATAAATTCTAAAAAATTACAAAAGTTTGAGATTTTCAAAAAACAAATAATTAAATTTTCGACTAAAAATTTTGTAAAATAGTTTACAAGATTTTTTTTTTTTTTTTTTCAAATTCCATTTAGATAGTTTATTTTGAACAAAATATTGTAACAATTACGAGAAAAAAAATTGAAGGAATTCGGTGCAAAACTTTTTTTTTTTATATCCTGCACACAACGGTGATAAACACAGTTTTGAGAAAAACGACGTCGAACTAAATATTTTCAATACAGTTCTATGTAATCAAATAGAATCAAATTAAAATAATTTCGGTAAAAATAGAGATTTTTACTAACGATTGGTTTTAAAACACAGGTATCTTTATGGCCTACACAACATGGTCATAAAAAAAAAAGACACTTTTTGAAGAATTTAAGGGTTTCTAGATCCCCAATAACTTGCACTGCACATAGAAATTAGCAATACATATAAAAGATCTTAACTGAAAACTTTGTTTTACACAACTTTGACACAAACTTTGAATTACACATATGTATACATAGGGTAATGAAAGTATAGCATTCGGTCGAAGAAATAATTCGATTTTTTAAAAAAAAAATTTGTTTTGTTTTTCTCTCCGTTTTGGAACAAGTTATCTAGAAAAAATATCTGTCTGTGTATCTGTGATCAGCATAACTCTCGAACAAATTGACCTACGATGTTCAAATTGGTTGTGCGGATTGGTGGAGGCCATGGGACCTACCATTAAGGCTTTCGTCAAAATCGCACATGCGCATAAGGTAGCTGACATTGAAAAAATAATGTTTTTCACGGATTGCTAAAAAAACGGCTCGAACGATTTTGAAAAAAATCACTATGGTGATGCCTTTTAAGGTGTTACAAACGTCCCACCTCCGAAATTCCCTTAAAAAAGCTTTAATGGCGTAAAAAGTTGAAAAACGAATACTTTCAACACTGAGTTCTCTTTCCTTGAGTATACTTCATCAACGATCGTTTTTTCTTCTTCCCTCAGTTTCACTCATAATAAAGGATAATATAAGGACTATCGAAAAGTATATCTCCAAAAACCCCATTGTAGAATATTTTTTTTTTGCTCCCATACAAGAATTATCGCAAAAAATTTCGTGTAATTGAAAAGTGTAATTGAAAGTTGTATGATGTTCTACACCAGTAGTTTTTTTTCATGTAATGTCCGAGTACTTTTAAATTTCTCAAAGCTAACTGAATAAGATATTTTAAAATAAAGCAAGAAAAAATGAAAGAAATTAAGTAATCAGTTTCATAAACTTTGAAACTTTACAACTGCTAGGTATTTACCGATTGTCAAAGAAGGAAACGATGCAATTCTACTAATAAAAGGGATTGGAATTGTTATATAATTAGAATAATTATAACGGGTGCAACATTTGAGGGCAAACATCTTTTTTTGTAACCTTATTTAATTGACAAAGATGAAGGTTTTTTAATAAAATGAGATTAAAAAAAAAATCCTGACAATTTTCGCATAATAACATTACATGAAATAACAATGAATAAAGCCTTATCAAATTTTTAAGCAAACTTTCCTCCGAAAATAGGTTTTCTCTTTCAATATGTATGATTTTTTTTTTATGAGTCAAGGGAAAAAGACAAATGATAAAAATTGCATTGGTTTGAATAAAAGATCACAAATAATGTAAAGATTTTACGTTATTTTTCGTAATTTCATACTTTATTTTTTTAATCATACTTAATCTGAGAAAAATGTTTAAAAATTAGTATGTATAAAAGGTAAATTAAAAACAATCATAATTTAGAAATCATCGTTTATAAATCCTTTAGATTAACCTGGATATTATTTGTTAGTGTTGTGTGTGGCTGGCGGGATAATCTGCTGAAGCATAATTAACCTTTTTGCCGTCATCTGATAGAGTTGAAACTTGGCAGATAAATTCGCTGTTGATGACAATGTATTCAATCAAAGTTTGAAGGGGGGAAATGTTAGTAAATTGTATAGAATGAATGTTTTCTTCGAAGTGATCTAAGCTGAATTGGTTGCAATTGCACATAAAAATTGGTAATGCATACAAAAGATTTATGTCTTAAACTTTGTTTTAATTGGATATATTATTTACCGTTTCTTTTCATTCTTTTTTCAGGTGTGGTTCCAGAACCGTCGCGCAAAGTGGCGTCGCCAAGAGAAACTCGAGAGCCAGAACGCGCTTCGAACTCTGGGCCACGTATCTGGCGACTTCCACAACCAAAGACCTCAGTCTCCCATCAACAGCCTCGTCTCCTGCTCCTCCCCGACACCGAGCGGTCACCTCGATCCCTGGTCACTCGCAGGTACACTACTCGGGCCGTCGCTTGCGGCCGGACTTCCCGGATTCATCAACAGGCACCCTTCCGTCTACCCTAGTTACCTGACACCAGCCGCCCCGACCACTGTGCCCTGCTCCATGGCAGATCTGGCGTCCGTGACAACGGCTGGACCTGTCAACCTGTCGCTGGAACCGAAGCCGGACGAGGCCGGACTCGATCCGAGGAGCTCCAGCATCGTGTCCTTGAGGATGAAAGCCAAAGAACACGTGGAGTACCTTCATAAAGGTCTCGCTATTATGTGAACTAAAGTTTCAGCGTAGTTTCGCTGAACGGCAGATGAGGTACTTTCAAGTAAGGCGATGGACTTTTCCCTGACGATGTGATTTGATTGAGGGATTTGTTTCGCTGGAATCGAAATAGAGCCTAATCCGATGAGGTTTTTTTTTTTAAATTGAACTAGAATCAATGTTCCATTATAGTTTCGCTGAATGGCCGATGAGTACTTTCAAGTAAGGCGATGGACAAATTCCCTGACGATGTGATTTGATTGCGGGATTTGTTTCGCTGGAATCGAAATAGAACTTAATCCGGTGAGTTTTTTATTTTTTAATTGCCAGGCTGAGAGTGGAGGGGTCAAGGAACAAGTTTAACATTTTACAGAGACTAGCGCCATTTCGTGTGAGGGATTTGATTTTGCGCGTGTGTCAAACTGGACTTTAGGACAAAGGTTCAGCTTGGTTTCTCAGAGTCTGGCAGCTGAGGAAAATAACTTTACACGGGTCTCGTGGTTAGGCCTCGTGTTGAATTGTATTGTAAGATGTGTTTTGATGGAACCGAAATGAACTATGCCCAAGGTGTACCTCTTTAATATGTCCAAGGATAAAGGCCAAAGAGAGGACTGGTTAATGGGATGAATAGGAAGACATCTTCGAGAAATTACAAACCAATATTTCGAAATTATTGGAGCTTTTCTTTGTCCATTTTCTGACATGATGAAAAGTATTTAAAAAAAAATTGAGTTATTCGACATTACGTCTTTAATAATTCCAAGATGTGTTGCCACCTTTCCTATTTATCCCGTTTTCAAGCTATCACAATCGTGTCATTTTTTTTTTGTTCGAGAAATCAGAATTAAAAGCCAAACATAAATTGGTGAATAATAGATATAATATTGCAAAGAAGAGCATCTCCTTCGAGATTTGCCTTTTCGGAACTGAAGATGGATACAGAAACTTCATTGCAAATTAATTCTTTTATAAGGAAGTCCTATGCTAAACTCCAACATAACTTGACATCACCAGACGATAGATCTTCACCGTGCTCATAGGCAATTAATCCATTTCAGCGGAGAGAAGACATAATTCGCTCCAAACCTTATAGCCTTTTGTTCTGTACAGGGCATCGATAGAGATAAACAACTGGATAAACTGCTCTATTGTCAATGAAAAGATAAAAACGCGTCGGGGATTGCGAAGCTGGTGGGAAGATTAACCAATCACAGTTCACTTTAATAGTTGGATGGGAATGCGAAAAACTTTGTAGAGTGTTAGAGTAGATATTTTTTTTGCACATTATTACTAATTAGGGTCTACTATTGACATTTGTGCTGTGTACAACCCAAAATTTTATTTTCAATCCTCGGCAATCCGTATTTTTTATCCCACCAATTGCATCTGGCAACAGCTTCATTTTCCCAGCGTTAAGCAGTCTATCCAGTTGTTTATCTATATCGATGGTACAGGGTTGTGGTTTGGTGAACATTATGTTTTCACGCCGCCAAAATGGATTCAATACCTATGAGCACTGTGACGATCTACCGTCTAGTGATGTCAAGTGAAGTTGAAGTTTAGTATAGGACTTCCGCTTATTAAATTCTAAGGATCAAAGCTAAAAATGAAATAGATCAGTGAAATTTGAAGGAACGTTCTTGCGCAGTTTGCCTTGATGGAACCAAAGCCACGTGATATCTGATTAGAGCCGAAAAGTTCCAGAAAGAATTGACTTAGAATGATGTTAATTTATATAGATGAAAAAATGCTACTATGGAAGATTCATGCAATATGTGCAACTGTGCCAATTGAAGTAATGCAAGTGGGCTGCATTTTTTTTTAAACCACAGAACTGACTATACATTATAGTCCCAAAAGCAACTGCAAGTTTGGATGTCTCATCGAACATCATTCAAAAAAATTTTTTTTTATAGAACATAGAGAAATTTTAGAACATCCTGAATCCACAAGTCCGCCGGAACAAAAATGGCCGAAACTATTAAAAAATCGACCTTGAATGAGCTGAGCTAAATCCGATTGGCAACTATGTCATAACTTGCCAAATAATGAGCATTCTTTTTTTCGTGATAACCCCGGAAATATAGATCAAAATAAATATCGATACTATATCGTTGCACAGAAAAAATATCGATAAAATATCGATTATAACCCTCAGCTTTTTAATTCTTCAATGAGAAAGAGTGTAGTCGGAAATATTGATCAAAATAAATATCAATATTATATCGTTGCATAGAAAAAAAAATATCGATATATCAATACATGATTTTTTTTATTTGATTTTCAATTTCGCAAGAAACAAAGTTTTTCGGGGCAAATTTCTACTTTTCATGATAGCTTTTTTTGTAAGGGGACTACTTTTTCAACTGAAATGAATCTATTACAAAAATATATATATATATATATATATATATATATATATATATATATATATATATATATATATATATATATATATATATATATATATATATTTTCGCTTAATTGGTGCAGTGATTTTAAGAAAAATTTAAATAATTTTCAATAGCTTTTAAGTGTATGGCAAAATATTGAATATTGGTGCCATTTTAACTGTCTCTCAGTCGCCAAGTCCAAACTTTAGTTTTGAAGTTTTTGAAAAGGGAATAAATAAAATCGAAAAAAACACAAGGAACTACAAAACGATCATAAAAAAAACTAAAAATGTTTGAAAATATCGATATATCGGTGATTTTAATCGATATTTTTAATATCGATATTTTTTTTAGACGTATCGATAAAAAAATCGTCGTATTGATATATGGCCGGCCTCTAGTGCAGACGTTATATTTAATCTCTGGCGAGAAATACTTCCATCTTTTAAAAGTAAGCCAAGTAAGAAGCGATGAATATTGCGTCACTGATGACGTAACATTTATTGCCAATTTGGCTGACTTTTGATGGCGTAATATTTATTTCCAATTTGGCTAACTTTTAAAAGATGAAAGATTTTGACGCCCAAAACACACAAATCGTCTGCGGTCTTCTTAATGGAAAATCAAAAAAATGATGGGTTACCAGACAAAAACCAGGTGTTCATTTTTTGGCAAGTTATGACATATTTGGCAATCGGATTTAGCTGAACTCATTCAAGGTCGATTTTTGAATAGTTTCGGCCACTTTTGTTCCGGGGAACCAGTGGATTCACGATGTTCTATCTACATTCTATATATAAAAAAAAATTCAGAATGATGTTAACGTGCAATCGCCTCTTATTGTTTTATTAAGTGTAAGTTACTCGGAGAGCTCAGCGGCTGTCAAAAGAATATTGTGTGTATGCCAAGTACTGTTTCTCTAGTGTGATACCAGAAGTACTTTTTAACTTTTATAGGACGCGAGAGAAATCGATTGAAAGACGACATATCTGAAGGGGACTCATAAAAGTAATAAAATGCATTAGCGGACCAAACGTTATTCTTTATTGTGAAGTTATTGAAAATGTATGAAAATAAAAATTGTATATGTCATTAAAGAAAAAAAAAAAAAATGTTGTAAATTAGCGTAATGGAAATTTGGTAAATAAATATCAAGTTTCTGGCATCTAGTTCATTCTATTTAAAATTATAGGAAATCTTTAGTAAATGATTGTCTTATTACTCAACCACATGATCTTATTAATCTTGTATATTATTTCTTGATGGGGTGTTTTTGTGTGACACGATCTTTTTTCCGCCTTTTTATACGAAACAAAAATAGATAAATAGTTTTCCAATTTGAAGAACTTTTTGTTATTTGTTTTTGAAAATTGAAGTTTAAAAATTCAGAAGTATTCAAAACATTTTTGTGAAGCTGTGATAGCACATTTGGGAAGTTTGTTGCGATATAGAAAACCTCAACTTCAGCTCGTTGTAAAAACCTAAAGAGGCTTATACAAGGCAAAGCCATCACCACACATTCATCACTAATTCCCCCACTTTCCATACAGTTACAATTCTGAAAATTGGTACAAATAACACGAAAGAGAAACATAGAAAAAGTAAGCTATTCCGATCTCGATTAACCAACTTTAAGAGGTCGAAAAGGGGTCAAACGTTCCAAATTAGGGATATTCGAATGTCCCACCTCCAATGTAGTCACAACTCTGAAAATTGGTACAAATATCAAAAAAGACAAACATAGAAAAAGTAAGCTATTCCGATCTCGATTAACCAACTTTAAGGGGTCGAAAAGGGGTCAAACGTTCCATACAAGAGATATTCGAATGTCCCACCTCCAATGTAGTCACAACTCTGAAAATTGGTACAAATATCAAAAAAGACAAACATAGAAAAAGTAAGCTATTCCGATCTCGATTAACCAACTTTAAGGGGTCGAAAAGGGGTCAAACGTTCCTAATTAGGGATATTCGAATGTCCCACCTCCAATGTAGTCACAACTCTGAAAATTGGTACAAATATCAAAAAAGACAAACATAGAAAAAGTAAGCTATTCCGATCTCGATTAACCAACTTTAAGGGGTCGAAAAGGGGTCCAATGTTCCAAATTAGGGATATTCGAATGTCCCACCTCCAATGTAGTCACAACTCTGAAAATTGGTACAAATATCAAAAAAGACAAACATAGAAAAAGTAAGCTATTCCGATCTCGATTAACCAACTTTAAGGGGTCGAAAAGGGGTCAAACGTTCCAAATTAGGGATATTCGAATGTCCCACCTCCAATGTAGTCACAACTCTGAAAATTGGTACAAATATCAAAAAAGACAAACATAGAAAAAGTAAGCTATTCCGATCTCGATTAACCAACTTTAAGGGGTCGAAAAGGGGTCAAACGTTCCATACAAGAGATATTCGAATGTCCCACTTATAAATGCAGTCATAACTCTAAAAATAGATACAACTGTCAACAAGGGTAAGCATTGAAAAAAATAGACTATTCCGATGTCAATTAACCAACTTTATGAGGTCGAAAAAGGGTCGAAACGCTCCATTTCAAGAATCTGCTAATGTAATGACAACTCTGAAATTTTACAACAAAAGCAAGCATAGAAAAAAAATAATCAGCTATTCGATGTCTCTCAATCAATTTTAAAGGGTCGAAAGGTTCTAAACGAAGAATATTCCAATGTCTTACTTCCCATATAGTCACAATTTTGAATTTTGATTCTAAGTTTAAGTATAGATAAATTAAGCTATTTTAATCTCGATTTACTCATTAAAGGGTCGAAAAGGTGTCGAAATGTTCAATACGAAGAATAGCGCAAAGTCCCGCTTCCAATGCATCGATGTAGATAAACAACTGGATAGACTGCTCTATTGTCAATGAAAAGATAAAAACGCGCCGGGGATTTGCGAAGCTGGTGGGAAGATTAACCAATCACAGTTCACTTTTAGAGTTGGATGGAAATGCCAAAAACCTTGTAAAGTGTTAGAGTATATATATATTTTTTTTGCACATTATTACTAATTAGGGTCTACTATTGACATTTCTGCTGTGTACAACCCAAAATTTTATTTTCAATCCTCGGCAATCCGTATTTTTTATACCACCAACGGCATCTGGCAACGGCTTCATTTTCCCAGTGTTAAGCAGTCTATCCAGTTGTTTATCTATATCGATGTTCCAATGACGACACATCTCTTAAATAGAATACAAGTGTCAATAAAGTAAGCTATTCTAATATGAATTAACCATTTAAAGTGTCGAAAAGGGTCTAAACGCTCCAAACGAGGGATATTCCATATGGTCACATGTCTGAAAATTGAAAAACCAAGATAAAGCACAGATAAATAAGCTATTCTGATCTCGATTATCTATTTTAAAGCGTTTAAAAGGAGTCGAGCCGTCCCCATACGTGGAATATCCCAATGGTCTGGTTCCAATATAGTCACAATTATAAAATTTGAATCAAATGTCAACAAAAGCAAGCACAGATAAAGTAAGGTATTCTGATTTTGGTAAACTAATTTTTAGAAATCGAAACGGGATCTGAATTTTAAAATGCCTTTTGATTACTAAAATATACAAGATAAAATTGCGTAGTGAAGCAACTCTTACGATATATATTTCTGATGAACTTCCAAGACAGAAATTTCTTGGCATGACATCACCAGTTCAAATTAAAGTAAAACATTTCCTTATGATATCTCTGAAGAACAAGCATATATATAGCACTAAAAGCTACGGGTGTGGATCATCACGCAACTTTTAATTACACTATAATATTTGTTCCTGTATTAAAATTTGACATGGTGTTATTTACCGTTTTCATATTTTCACTATCATTTAAATAAAAATGGGCAGTTTGGCAAAAATTTTGGCGTTAATTTTCACTTAAAAAAAAAAAAAAAAAAGCAAACGCCAAAATGGCGAAATTGGCGATGTTATTTGATCGATATTACATTTTTTTAGCTTGAAACAGAAGAAATCAATCGTTGATGGGCGATGCTCAAGGGCAAAGTGACCTGTGTAAAAAGGCACTCGTTTTTCATTATTTTACGCTTTTATCGCATTTCTACGGGAATTTCGAAAGTGGGAAGATTAGAACAGCTTAAGAGGCATTAGCACACAGATTTGAATCAAAATCATTCGAGTCATTTTATTTTTTTCATGATTTCTACCTTATGCGCATGCGCAATTTTGACGAAAACCTTCCAAAAAAGTAATTTCTCTCAGGCAGCGGCCGCAACCCATGGGCCTCAAGTAGTGTGGTACTGAGCCTTGGATGAGAGTCTAAGTTAAGCAGTTAGTAGAAGTGGTGAAAAAAAAGTGGAGGGGGACGTCCTAAATTTGGTGACAATTGCACCCCCTCCCTTCATCTCCTTCTCCCATCTTCAACGATAAATTTTATAAATTCGTAACTTATAGTAAAAATATTAACTAGTAAAGAAATAATTTATACTTCCTAATATTAAACGAGGGTCCGAAACTTATTTTAATGAATATTCCGCGACTTATTTTGTTTACTTGGAAGTAAGCGATAAAGTTATGACATTGAATTATTACTTAACTATTTATTTAGATTTAAATGATACTTAAAAATGTGCATACTTTCATGAAATTAAATTAATAGAGAATTTTAAAAAAAATAGTTTGTCTTTGTATGAAACAAGAATATAAATTTAACTTAAATGAAAGTTCCTCCAAAGTTAAAAGTTGAGCGAGTGCAACTGTAGTATTTGTTAGTAAAAATACTAATATCTTTATACAAAGTAGTACAATACATTTTTATAATAACATGATAAATATACCATAAATAGTTTTAAAGTTTTCAAATGTAAAAATAAATTACTTTTTCACAGTGTCACTACATTTAAAGGTTGATGTTATTTTTCATTAGTTGTTTTTAGGCGGATTGAAGGCTTTTGAAAGTGGGGGGGGGGGATGGATTTCAGTGGTTTTAGAAGTGGGGGGACGCATGGGGTATTTTCTTGAAAAGTGAGCGTCATTCCGCTTCTACCCACACTTCTAGCACTGAAGTTAAGATAAATAATATAGGAGTTTCAACGGAAGAGATGGGAACGAGCATTAGCAGCAATCGATTTTCCACGTTTTGGAACATCCTGATTTCAAAAAAGTGATCTAGAAAATATGTCTGTCTGTGTGTACGTAGTTAGCATAACTCCCGAACAAATTGACCTACAATGTTCAAATTTTGTGTACAGGTTGGTGATAGTCCAAGAACCTACCATTAAGGTTTTCATCAAAATCGCGCATGCGCATAAGGTGGCTGCCATTGAAAAAATCATACTTTTTAGCAATTGCTAAAATACGGCTCTAGCTATTTTGTTCAAAATCGCTGTGGTTATGCTTCTTAAGGTGCTCTAAACATCCCCACCACCGAAATTCCCGTAAAAAGGATTTAAGGGCTTAAAAAGTTGAAAAACGAACGCCTTTAATACGGAATTCTATTTCCTTGAGCATACCTCACCAATGATCGTTTTTTCTTCTCTCTTCAGTTTCACTTATAATAAAGGATAATATAAGGATTACCGAAAAATATATCGCTAAAATCATCAATTTGGCAAAGTTTATTTCAAGATCCATACAAAAATTATCGAAAAAAATATCGCCAATCTGACCACTTTTTTCTGAATGAATGATGGAAATATAAAAATGGTAAATGACACAAATATTGACAACAATATTATAGTCTAATTGAAAGTTGCGGGATTGGTTGTATTCAGATTATCTGGCGCCGTCAGCAACACGAGGGCGCGCCGAAACATTCGTCATTAGACAAGCCAACATACAAACACCCATGCCCAACACGGGACCTCGCGGTCTAGAAGCTAGCACGCTAACCACTCTACCGTTTGATCAACAAAAAAGTTGCGGGCCTAGTTTTAAATTTTGAATTCATTCTGCAAAAACTAGTAATGTACCTGGTAATATAAATTTTTTAGTTTTATTTCATATTTTACACTGTCAGTCTCCGGTCAATAAAATGTTTTTTTTTTTTTTTTTGTATTTTCCCATGTTTTGGAACAACGCGTGTTAATAATATTTTTAAATCCTTTATATCAGTTGTTTGTGTATTGGGCTGTCGGGCAAATCTGAGGAAGTCTAATTAACCCACTTGCCGTCACCTGATCGGGTTGAAACTTGGCAAATAGATTCGATGTCGTTGACAATACATTCTATCAAATTTTGGGGACTGTCGCTAAAAATTGGCTTTTACTCACGTTTCGATAACCGTTTTGGAATACTTATCAATTCCCTTTAACCGATCATTTTTGAAACTCTTTTTCTGTTGCCAAAATTATTTTAATCAGGATAAATAAAAGATAATTGGGAGTGAATGCATAAATTGATTATGAATTCAAGTCTAATCTGAATTTTTTATAGAAATTGGAGAAGAGTGAGTAGATTACGAATCCACAGGTCTGCCGTGGCTAAAATGGCCGAAACTGATCTGTTTAGGATATTCCATTTAAATTGTCAAATCAGTTCTCAAGCAATTTAACTTTTAATGTTTATGGATGACAGACATTGGAGTTTTTCTCTTTAAATGTTCCGTTTTCAACATTAAGGGTAAAAAAAAAAAAAAAAAAAAAAAAAAAAAAAAAACTAGACGTGTGGAACATCGCACAACTTTCAATTACAGGCCGGTATGGCGATATTATTTTTTGCGATAGTTCTTGTATGGGTCTTTTTTTTTTTAAAAATAAAAAAAAAACATTTCCAAAATTGGATTTTGGCGATGTACTTTTCTATAATCCTTATATTATCCTTTATTATAAGTGCAACTGATGGGAGAAGAAAAAACGATCTTTGATGAGGTACGCTCAAGGAAAGAGAACTCCGAGTTGAAAGCATTCGTTTTTCAACTTTTTGCGCCATTAAAGCATTTTTACAGGAATTTCGGAGGTGGGGATGTTTAGAACACCTTAAGAGGCATTAGCAAAGCGATTTTTATCAAAATCATTGGAGAAGTTTTTTAGCAATCACTAAAAAACATGATTTTTTCAATGGCAGCTACCTTACGTGCATGCGCGATTTTGACGAAAACCTTAATGGTAGGTCCCATGTCCACCAGCAACCCTCACACCAAAATTGATAATCGTAGGTCAATTTGTTCGGGAGTTAAGCTGACAACAGACAGACGTTTTTTCTACATAACTTTTTTGAAATCAGGCTGAGACAGACATTTTTTCTAGACCACTTTTTTGAAATCAGGGTGAGACAAACATTTTTTCTACATCACTTTTTTGAAATCAGGGTGAGACAGACATTTTTTCTAGACCACTTTTTTGAAATCAGGGTGAGACAGACATTTTTTCTACATCACTTTTTTGAAATCAGGGTGAGACAGACATTTTTTCTAGACCACTTTTTTGAAATCAGGGTGAGACAGACATTTTTTCGAAATCAGGGTGAGACAGACATTTTATCTAGACCACTTTTTTGAAATCAGGCTGAGACAGACGTTTTTTCTACATCACTTTTTTGAAATCAGGGTGAGACAGACATTTTTTCTAGACCACTTTTTTGAAATCAGGCTGAGACAGACATTTTTTCTAGACCACTTTTTTGAAATCAGGGTGAGACAGACATTTTATCTAGACCACTTTTTTGAAATCAGGCTGAGACAGACGTTTTTTCTACATCACTTTTTTGAAATCAGGGTGAGACAGACATTTTATCTAGACCACTTTTTTGAAATCAGGGTCTTCCAAAACGTGGAGAAATGTAAAAAAATACACGACCGAATGCTATACTTTCATTTCCCTATGTAGAATACATATGGGTAATTGAAAGTAAAAAAACCAACAACGAAGGACAAAGTGTCAGTGAGTGGTTATTTTCAAAATTTATTATCACTATATTTAATATTGTTCCCTAGAAAAAACAATGTAATTCTAGAGTTGAGGTTCGTGACGAGAAAAGATGTCAACGCTATTGAAGATCGAGAAAGGCAATTGAGTGCGAGAGTATGATGTTCGAAAAACGACGCCATTTTGATACGGCTAGGATTGGATTGGATTTGCACCATGTAAGGTGTCAGTTACATAGGTCTTGATGACCAAACTCGGGTAAAATAATATAAGCAATAAAAAAAAAAAAAAAAATTAAAATAAATCTTTTGTATGCATCGCTAATTTTTATATTCATCAACACAATACCGTTTCCGTTGTCAGAGCTTGCTTGGTGTTTGCATCTAATTTTAAATATCAAAAACATTTCTATCAGTAAAATAGGTGACAAACTACGTTTCAAAATTTATTTAATTAAAAATGAACGAGAATTCATGCACTCACTGCCAAATATCTTTTATTTATTCCAATTAAAACAATTTTATTATTTATTTATTAAAAAAATTTTGGCTATTGGTAAGAGTTTCTTCAATGGTCGGTTATATACTGTTTTAGCGCGATTGTATGACGGTGTAACAGTTGAGTGAAAGTATGGTTTCTGATCGCAATTCGACGCATCAACGGAAGTTGATTTAGTAAGTAGCAACTATCGTTTAGTCACAGTTCCAAAATTTGATAAAATGCATCGTCATCGAATCTACCTGCCAAGTTTCAGGCCGATCTGATGAAGGTATACGTATAGGTTTCAAATTTTTTTTTTTTTTTTTTCATTTTCAATTTAAAAATTAGACCTTTGCACCTTGAAAAGTACATTATTTGTTAAACTGTTTCCAATATTTTTTTTTTTTAATTTCTTCAATTTTAATAATTAATTAACATTTAATCAACTAATTAGGCTAATTTCGAACGGTAATAATAAAATTTCTAATTAACCCACTGATACAATTTTGGTGTTCAATAATGCGGAATACCCTGCTCTATGTTTTGACCTTATTAACAGAATTTTACAGTGTGTATATTTTGCGATATCTTGCTTTAACTGAATCTATTAGAAAAATCCAAGTTTTTTTTATACAGAATCTTATCTTTAAAATTCAATTAAAAAAATATTTATTTACAAATCACTTAGTATTTAGGATCAAAACATTTAACAATGTATGCAGATTAAATAACAAAAAACAAATTTCAAAAAATATTATTTCAACTGGAGTTATTACTGTTTGAATGAAATGCAAAATAGAAAAAACTACAATCTGAGAATAACTTTTTAAAAAGTATTTTTTTACATAAAAAACTGTTATTATTATACTAATTATTATACATTTCCTTTTTAGTATGCTCCTCCATCATAGGATTTTGTTGTTTTTATTTTGCTTTTGTTTTTTGCCTTACAAATCTTCCCCGATTTTTGCGATTTGAAGCCTATACGTATACCTTAGCTAAGCCTAAGCAGATTGACCCGCCATCGACAAACCCACGAAGTTAATATAGAGGATTTTAAAAAAAGACCTACTTACTCTAAAGTTGAACGAACTTTAAGCTAAAAAGAGAACGTTGGTATCTTTTTGCAATCGGATCCGTGTCTGACCTTTAAGAGCAGGTAAGACACCGAGAAGATTAAGACACCCTCAGAAAAGGAGATCTTCGAACTGTCAGAGAAATTAAACACCCTCCACTTCACGATGATTGCAATCCACTTACGCGATGGGATCTTAAGCTTATGGTTGCAAGTCAGCCATGGTATTCACTTTGCAGTTTAGAAGTCAAGAGAAAAAAGACTTTCTTTAACACAGGGTGACGACAGTAATGCATTAGGTTGAAAAAAAAAATAGTTATTTATGCAACTAGTGGGGAAAACAATACTTTTTTAAACGAGATAAAAGGTCTTACCAAGTTTAATTCACCGAGTTTGAAGGAGTATTTTCCCACGTGTTGCACAACAATATTTTTTATAATCAGGTGAAAAAAATCTATTTTAATACATATTGTTACGAATTTTTGTATATTTGTAAATATTTCGTAGCATTAATTATGTAAAAAGATAAATTTCTGTACATTTCGCATAAGGCAGTGCAAGGGTTTGCTTTCCTGCAATGTGTGTATTAATGCTTGATAACGAGTTTTACAGAGATAACGCTGGGAAGCTAGTTCTACAAGGAGCAGGGCATTTAATGTTATGGTAATGGCAATCTCGCCAAATTTGGCGAGAAATCGTCAAATATCGCCAAACTTGACGACCATTTGGCGACATTTTCGATCCAAATGTACATGTATAGGACTTTTCGACTACGATCTGGAAAGTTCTCCAAATATCTACCTCTAGAAGTTTCAAGAAGGTTTGGCACCTATATAAGGCCGGCCGTGAGTTGATTTGAGGCACTGAGTTAATTGAGTCCGTTAGTTGACTGGAGTCACTGAGTTAGCTGTCTCTCGGGGAGCATTCAGATAGTTCCGAAAGTGAACTGTATTACATTGTCTTTTGTGGCGATTCTTAGCAGTTGTGTTGTCAAGTTTTTAACTGCTGTTTTGTGCTCTATTAATGTGTATAGAACTGTATTGAGTCTACTAGAACGAGAAGTTCTGGAGTTGTAAAGGAATCTGTGAAGTGTTATATAGGAATAAATTTCTGCAAGTTTTGATCTGCTTTGGCTTCAAGTCTTTCGAACCCACCAAAGCAACAATATATTTATTAATGTTGGCGTCAATGAATTTCTTCTGAAAATATGCCATTTCAATGTCAAGACTAAATGATATTCGAGCACAAGACGTGGGAAGAAAATACTTTTTCGCACTAATGCGAAAAAATTACTATCCCGCACTCCTCGAGAAAAAGTGTTACTTTCGCCACTTAATAATAATTCAAAATGATTAAAAAAAAGTTTAATTTTTTTCACGTTGTTATAAAAACTTAATTTCTCCGCGATTTCCTATTAAAAATGATTCAATAAGGTTTAATTTTTTTGCACGATGTTAATTTTTTTTTTTTTTTCTTTGGAAAGTATCGGGTCTAGAAAAAAAAAATCTATGATCCCGAAAGGACCATATATAAGGTGTTCAACTTTTACGAACGAATCATTGGGGGTTATAGGTCTTGCGCATTAGGTAATTGTCACAGAATTTTCTAAAAAAACCCGACAAAAACCGCTTTAATAAAAATCACCGTACTAATAGCTTTTAAAGTTTTCTTAACATCCCTCCCCACAATTTGCTGTAAAAATTCGATAAAGGCGCAAAAAGTTGTAACGAAAACATATTAATAAACCAACAAAGAGCTCTCTTCCTCCCTCATGAACGACTGTTCCTCTTCCTTTTCACTTTCCCGAAAGAAATAATGTAATATGTATAGCCAACATTATCGCCAATTGAATTTATACAGTGTAACTGAAAGTTGTACGATGTTCGACACCCCTAGCTAGTAATGGGAAATTTAAGAGAAGAACTAGGTGGAAAGATAAAAGATAGGTATTTTTCAAAAAAAGATTTTTATAATGTATGAAAGTACTATTCAATGTTAAACGCGTGTTTACAGTCACTTATGTTTACATTAAAATGTTTACAGTTCGAGTAGCTAGCTCTAATAAATTTTTACTCTTATTAAGGTTGGTTGATTATCTGGCGCCGTCAGCAACACGAGGGCGCGCCGAAACATTCGTCATTTGACAAGCCAACATACATTTACAAACACCCATGCCTTAACACGGGACTCGGAACCCGCAACCTCGCTGTCTAGAAGCCAGCACGCTAACCATTATATACCGTTTGGTCAGCGATTCCTATCAGGACTTAAGGTACTTACCTAAGTTGAAAAGATCGACTTGGATGAAATTTTACAAAAAAAAAATATATTATTCGTGAATATTTTAGTCCAAATCTTTAAGTTTCTAAAACTGTCTTTTTTTTAACTCTGTGTTGATTTGAACAAAACTTATGACAATTTGAAACCGATCAAAAACTGTAAATTATAACCGGAAATGACCAGAAATAGCACACCAAAACCAAAAGATGCCGATTAAAAAGAGATTTACTTCTAAATATTAATATTTTCTTTTTTTTTTAATAAATAAAAAAAAACTGAAAAAGAAAAAGGTGCCTTTTAAGTGTGTAAATAATATGTTTTATATAGAAATTGAGTGTTTCAAAGTTTAAATGCACTTTTCTCGGAATTGATTTTCACACAAATATTCCTAATTTGAAATGTCATAACTCAAAAAATTATTTATAAATGATTATAATTTTTTTTTTACTTCTGTTGTTGATTGTTTGAATATAAACAATGTGAAATTGTGAAAAAATCATTAACTTATTTTTCGGATATCCATAAAAAAAGTTTTAATGAATATATTTTTCTTAATGTAGTATATGTCCTAGATATAAGCGTGTAGTTTATTTATATACAATTTAATTCCTAAAAACCTTAATAGTTTTTCTCTTATTTTAAGCTTTTGAAATATTTCATCAAAATTTCAAGCAAATTTGCAGTTTTTGAAAAATAATAATAATAAATTAGAAATTTTTTCACTGTATTACTAAATCTATAGTAGTACTAAATATAAAAAGGCACTTAAAATATTCCTACATAAAGTTTTTTAAAAAAAGTACTCCGAACGTAGGCAAGTACCTTATAATGATTCATAAGATCTGGACCTTAAAATCCCTCTTCTCATATAGACTGAGAGGCGACTACAATTTTTGGACCCCATCGAACATCATTCTGAATCTTTTATAGAAATTGGAGAAAAATGAGGGTATTAGGAATCCACTGGTCTGCCGTGGCAAAAATGGACGAAACTGATCAATAGTCGACTTGGAATGAGTTGAACTAAAATCCGACTGCCAAATATGTCATAACTTGCCAAAAATAGAACAAACTTATTCGTCTGGCAACCCACTTCATTTTATTTTCAACGAGAAAAAGCTCACACGATTTCTGATCTTTGGCAGGGAAAACTTGTATCTTTTAAAAGTAAGCCAATTGGCGACATCAGTTACGTCGTAGGTGACGTAATATTTTTTGCCAACTTGGCTCAATTTTAATAGATGCAAGTAGACCGTCGCCAGATATCTGAATCATCTGTAACCTTCTTAATTGAAAATTAAAGAGTGAAGGTTACCAAATAAAAAAAAAAAATGCTCATTATTTGGCAAGTTATGGAGCATTTGGATTTAGTTCAACTTATTAAAAGTCGATTTTTGTCCAGTTTCGGCCATTTTTGCCACTTCAGACCAGTGGATTCGTAATCTACTCACTTTTCTCTAATTTCTATAAAAAATTCAGAATGATGTTCGATGGGGTCCAAAAATTGTACTCGCCTCTCAGTCTAATAGAAGTTACTTAATTTTTTTAAATCTAGCATGTCCCGTTTTCGTTTTTTTTTTTTTTCCCCCCTTCTTTACGGTAGCATAAATTGAAATAAACTCCATTCATAGATTGTTTTCTTTCGGACATTTCTTTCAAAGTGATCATTCGAAAATATTTCTCAATTTCCGGGAATTCGCGGCAACCCTGGAAAATTGAAAAACCAAATCTTGTCCCAAAGCAAAAGTAATCGTTTGCCCTTTTGATCAGACAATAGAATAAAACATTATGCGGAAACTGGCATCAAGAAAAGGAATGTTTTTTTTATTTATCTAAATTTTAAATCGAATAAATGTCTCCTTTATATTCAGAGCCTCTGGGGCGTTTCGAAATGGTCGGAAAACGAAGTGCTCCAGCTTTTTGTAAACACGGAATGATTTCAGTTTGTTCACAAAATTCTTCCTGAAAGCTCTTCGGGAAATTGTGTTTGAACTTTTGCGTTCCTTAACGGAGTAGTTGTTCAATGAATATAAATCGAATCTCGCAAAAGCTCAAACGCGAGGGATAACGTGGAGACCATTTTAGAAGAGGCATTTGAAGCCCTCGCGAATTTCTATGTTATCTGAATAAAACTAAGACCGGGAACTTACCCAGACCGATCTCAAAAACCGGACAGAAAGCAAACCACACTGTAAATGCTGGTGTCTTAAATTTAGACACAAAATGTCTGAAAAATTCATTTCAGACGCATTAAGTGACTTAATTGGCGTAGCATTGATCCATTTCAGACATAACACGTGTCTGAATCTTTCTGAAATCACATTTAGACACACTTGGTGTCTTAAATGTAGACAGAAAACACCATATTAAGACATTTTGGAATTCAGACATCTAACATAATAAGACAACTAACGTCCAAGACACCAAACACGATTTAAGACATCATGTTTGGTGTCGTCGACTTTTTCATCAGGAATTCATGATGGGGGTATTTTTTCCGATTCAATTATACGATTTCAGGCGAAGGAAACACTGTAAATAAACAATGGAATAGATAAACGTAATTGCAATATGCAAAATAATTTATTTTTATTTTAAGAATTTTATTTGTATTTTAAGATTTTTTTATTTGTATTTTAAGAATTTATCACCAAAAGCGACTTAAACACTCAAAGGAATGGTCAAAATAAGACATTTGGATTTTAAGACAGGAAGTAATAAAACGTCTGAAATGTACGACTATATAGCGAAACTTCAAAATGTTCTTTAACCAATGAAATAAGAGAAGGGCTTTTCGAAGAGAATTTGGCGCATGCGCTATGTAAAGAATCTTGCTTCATTTAAACGTAATACTGTTTGTATTTTTCGCTTCGTATACTCGGCGTTCAATTACACACAAAATGGTTGTAAACTATTCTAAAATGGTTGCTTTCCTTCTTTTTAAGTGGCAGAAATAGACAGTCGGTAGTTCCAAAAAACAAATACTTTCCTATTTTAACTTTAATGTTAATATCCTTTAATCTTGTGCTTTTGTTTAACTGTGCTTAAGAATTCTTTTGGAAGCGTTCCTTTATTAAATCAACATGGAGCATTTCTTGAGATGAAGCAGTTGCCTTACAAGAAACTAATGCGAACCCCTTTTTGAACTATTTAGATTGGCTTTATATTTAATAGGTCAATGAATTAGTGAAAAATGGGGTACCGTGTTACAGTAAGTGTTATTCAATAATACACTTATTTTCAGTGTTTTTATAATACATTTTAATTGATCTAGTATTTCTAAATGACACCCACAGAATTCTGTGTTTTCTGTTTTTACATTCAGTTATATTTTTATTGGTTTTGTTGCATATTACAAGTACTAATGGGAATATATTTGGCATGGGATTTGGTATAATCTGAATAACATTTATTCTTGGTTCTCGATGGCAGCAATAAAATTATGAAAATCAACGCTACAAAATAATTTGTGAAACATTTAATATTTGTCAAAATGAAGAATTTTTTTCTACATATGTTGTTCAAACATTTTTAAATAATATTTTAGCAAAAAAGCTCATAATAATAGGCTAATAATTTACTTATAATCACTTATATAAAACTCGGTTAAATAAAATTTTCCGCAGTGAGTTGAATTGTTGTAGCTCATAAAAAAATCTTATAATGCAAAAAAACTTTATTTTAGTTTTATTTGTAATAAATGTCTATATACTGCATTAAATATTAGATTTCACAAAATAATAAAAATAAGTTTTTCATGCGTTAGTTTGTTGAACGTATGAAAATTTGCATTTTTTTAAGTAATAATCTAATTAAAAATTGAACTGCATAGATTTTAATAATATTTTTGTTTTGTATGTACTTTATGTTATGTAATTGACGTGAAAAATTTCAATTCTACATCTTTAATTGTTTTTTAAACGAAGAATAAAAATTTTTGAAAAATCAACGTTTTGAGAAAACTCGAGAAAACTATAGAAATTTTAATAACTTGCATGTTTTTCAAATTTAATGTGCTCTACTTCTGTATTGTGAAGCAGCCATCTTTATTCTAATGCCTTTTTTTTTAAATTAAATTTTTTGAAGTTTTTTATATGCCCTCTCTAGTCTTCTCAGCGATTAACGGGTTGAAATGCGTTGTACGCCCCCCACTTTGGTGACTTTGTAAAATGCCGCCAAGTTGTATTGACACTTCCACTGAATTGAACTTCAGGTTTGCCAAAATGGGTGCCAAGTTGTAATGGAACCATATAGGCACCAGATTACCATATTTGACGCAAAATCACTAAAAAAAAGGAGAGGGGGCTTATAACACATTTTAACCGATTAACAAAGTGTCGCAGTGACAGGGAAAACTGTTGTAAAAAGGTTCTATCCTCAAAATTACAGGAATTAAGAGCATACCAAAATTTGGGAAACCAACT
The DNA here is from genome assembly GCA_963978545.1 of Linyphia triangularis. Lineage (NCBI taxonomy): Eukaryota > Metazoa > Arthropoda > Arachnida > Araneae > Linyphiidae > Linyphia > Linyphia triangularis. The sequence continues at coordinate 109,549,344 of OZ021723.1, read as the reverse complement.
TTTTCAGAAACACAAAAAAAAATTGTGTGGAACTTACATACTTTTCAAATTTAATATGCTCCACCTCTATATTTTGAAGTATCTCCTTACATACTTCTAATGCCTTCTGTTTTACTTGTTTATTTTTATGCATCTTTTGAGGTATTTTTTAAATGCCCTGTATCTGCTTCAGCTATTCGACAATAATTGAAGCGTCATAGTGTTATAATCACTGCTGTTGGGTAGTGTTATTATAGGGGAATGTTATAACCAGGTAAAATTCCCAAATGGGGAATAATTAGATTACAACTGCTTGATCCATCATTACCATAAATTTATGTTGCCATATAATGTATCCGAAGCATTTTTAGACTTGCCAGTGCAACGCATAGTACTATAAACCAGGTGCATGCTTACATTACGCTTGTTATTTGTCCTTGAAGTTGACATGAAAAAAGCAACTGAAAACTATGATACAATCTTAGAAGCCAAAACTTTTCTATTTGAGATTCAGCCCCAATACAATGTCTACTATACCAATGCATATATTTTACAATAAGTCCCTGTTACTATCTCTTACTTGGATATATTAATAGTTGTTGTTTTACAATCTCATGCTTACATTTACCAGGAAAGTGTAACATAGTCAACAAAAAGTTATGAGCAACATGGTAGTAATACAGTAATTTTTACTTTTTTTTAAATAAAACTTTTTAATATTAAATTTGAATTGGTTTGTGTAAAAATTTGTCCAACATCTAAAAGGTACCATAAACAACCTATTCAGACACATCAACTGTCTGAAAATATCCCCAATTCAGACACTCCAAATGTCTGAAAACACCCCATTTTAAGACACTTCATGTGTCTTAAAGATTAAGACACCATTTTTCGTCTTAAAACAGTGCCACTTGTTTAAGATACTTTTGTGTCTTATTTTAAGACATTTCAATCTGCTGTGCATAAGCCACATCTTTCGTGACTCGTCACATCCCAGAGAGATGTTTTAACTAGAGCATGATCATATTTCGCCAATAAATTTTACAATTCGATAGACCGTGACATTACGTTCAGCAAAAATTGATAAGTAACTTAAAATTTATAATGTGTTTAACACTAACTATTTGTCAACTATTGAACACATTTTGAAGTGCTCTAATTACTTGAGATGTTAATTTGTCAAATATCATGATTTATTTTTAAATAAATCATGACCATAAATAAATATCTTTTTAAATATAATTATAAATTTGTTTAAATTTTTTTTTTTTTCTTTCTACATTCAATTGCTCATATGTTAAGAAAGGGTAATAAAAATATTGGTAAAAGCATTCGGTAAAAAAAAAAAAATGATTTTTGTTTGTATTTTTTAAAAGTTGATCTAGTTCAAAAAGTGGTCTAGAAAAATGCTTGTCCGTAACTCACAAACAAAATGACCTGCGATATTGCATGCTATATGCGTGAGATTTTCATCAAAATTGCACATACGCACAAGGTAGCTGTTATTGAACAATTTATATTTTTCAGCAACTGCCAAAAAAAAAAGCTCTAACGATTTTGATTGGGGTAATGCCTTTTTAAGGTGCTCTAAACATTCCTAACTCGGAAATTCCCGCAGAGATTTTATAGAGGCTAATGTTTTTAACATAGTTTTCTTCCGACGAGCATTACTGAACAACTACTGTTTTTCCTCTGTTTCACTTACCTGAAAGGATAGTTTAATGATTATCGATAAACATATCGCCATTTTGGCGATGACCAAAGTAATAATTATCACTAAAACGGCTTTTTTTTCTTTTCAATTAATGAAAATTTGAAAACTACTTCATCAATTCATGTCAAATTTAAATGCAGTGATCAGTATTATAGGGAAATTGAATGTTGTACCAGTAGTTAATTTGTCATTGGATTGGAAAAAAATCCAATTATTTAAAATATATATATATATTAATATGCACAATGCAAAATAATCAATACAATTGGATGAGGTGTAAAAAAAATGTTTAGTCGCAAATTTTTAATAAATCAATCGAATATTATTAGGTTAATAGTACAATATTATGAGGTTCTTTCATACGTAATATAGGGTTCCAATATTGCTTAAGAAATATACTATTAATTAATTTTTAAATTTGAATCAATTGATTACATTTTCTTAACTAACAACCTTTGCATAAAGCGTATTAATAGTAAAAACAATAAGAAAAACCTTTTGAAAATTTATAAAAAGTATTTTTCTTACTTTAAAAATGTGAAGAGCGTGAAGAATTGTGTGAAAATATAAGACTTGCAGAGCTAATTTAAGACAAAGGAATGTTGCCTCGTTTTTTAAATAAAAAAACATATATAATTATTTCCCAAGTGTTAAAAGTTATTGTATAGCCAGAGCTAATTCTAAAGAAGCAAATGCTAAAGTGTTTTTCGAACAAAGAATGCAATTGTTTAAGAAAATTAATTGCTGACTGTCTTTCATTAAAGCTTGATTTTTTTTTTTTAATTCTTACAATCTGACATTGTAATGAAGTTAGAATGTGATATTAACGCGAAGAGGAAATGTCATAAAAAAAAAGACTCGTGTTAATGAGCTCTTATTTGAAGAAATTTTCCCTCTTTTTCATTTATTTTAACAATACCAAAAAAAAAAAAAAAAAAAAAAAAAAAGTAGTTATTCTTGCACGAAGACGCAATTCCTCGTAAAAATATCTTTTCAAGAACTTTCTTAAGACAATAGATTCGTAGATAATAGCCTTAGAAAGAACAACGGAGAATAGATTATGTTTGTTTTTTTAAAGAAAATTGTGAAGTTCAAAATACATGACGAATGCGTCCATTAAAAACAGTGACTTAAAAGTGTCTTAACAACCGTAAAAAAAAAAAAAAAACCATTTCAGGAAATAGTTTATCTGATCTGAAACTTCATCTCAAGACTCGGAAAAGAAACTTGCTTCATAAAATAGAAGAACTCGGAAACTTTTCTTTAAAATTCTGAATGAAAATGTGAATAATTTTACATTTCTCCCTTTGAAGAATATGAAAAATGTCAGCTATATTTATCACTAGCTAAATATCCGTGCTTCGCTACGAAATATTAACATGTGAAATTTTTTAGCTAGCTGTAAGGCCTCGCGTTGCGGAAACCTGTCATTCGTGTATAGGACCCAGTTTTTGGCGCTTCGCTCGCAGGAAGGTTCATCACTACGCAAAATCAAGCTCGCTTCGTTCGCTAAATTAATTAAAAAGAAACTAAATAAAAATTTAAAATTCTGTGTTTTAAAAGTCCAATTAGAACGCTAAAACTACTTATGTTGGAAATTTCAGAGCTGTAGCCCAATTATAGTAGTCGTTTTGTAAAATGTTTATTAATTAATTAAAAAAAATAATTAAAGAAGAACAAAATAAAAATTTAAAATTCTGTTTTTTAAAAGTCTAATTAAAAAGCTAAAACTACTTATCTTGAAAATTTCAGAGCTGTAGTCCTATTAGGTATCGTTTTGTAACATATTTATTAATTAATTAAAAAAGAACTATTTAAGATTTTAACATTCTGTTTGTGATTCATAAAATTAGAAGAACAAAACTTCTTGTGTTGAAAATTTCAGAGCTCTACTCCAATTTTAAGTAGGTTTCTATAGATCCACAGACAGACAGACACACAGCTTGTTTTATTACTATAGATTTATACATTATTTCGTTATAACTTTGAAAGCACTGTACAAAAACACTGGTCATTAGAATGACCTGAAATTTGACCTAAATATATGTATAGAAATTTTAAGATCTTGAAATGTTTCCTATTGCATACATTCTGCATCCTTAATATAGAACTGACCTTCGGATATGCAGATCAAACTATTGCCTTCAAATAAAGACTCCGGGATAGAGACAAAGATTATCCAGATTATTGCAACAAAAACTCATTTACAACAATTATGTCATAAAAAAACATTAAAAGTCCCGTATTCAAAAAACGAAAATCATTTACTTTTTATTGTTTTTTTACAACTCTCTTTTATCCGAAATTTGCGCTTAACCGACCTACCTTTGGTCCGAATTAGGTCGGTTAATCAAGATTTTACTGTAATCAATTCATTCAATATATATTTTTCAAAAAAAAAAAAAAAAAAATATATATATTCAAAAACGCTACACTCAAAATATGTCAAAATTTCTATTGAGCATGTGTGATTTTTTTCTGGTTTGAAAGTACGCAAATGGCTGAAAACTTTTTCGTTAAATAAGGTGTTTTTTTTAACATGATAAGAAAGGCAAATGCTTTAAACTCCAATCCCCCCACACCCTTAAAGACTATTTCCGTACAGCTAAAATATTCTACAATTTTATTCGACTTTGGTATGGAGAATACCGTGTTTACTGACATATCACAATCACGCAACTAAAGTGACAACTCAAAATTATTCGTTTTTTTTTTTTTTTTTTTTTTTTTTTTTTTTAAATAAAAGTGTGCACAGAGTCAGACTACATTGGACTTGATGAACATCATAAGTCAGTTCCAATCCATGTAGCCTGGGATTTTATTTAGACTTTTATTCAAACTAGGGGTGTGGAACATTGCACAACATTTGAAGACACTTTGCTATTGGTCATTCAATTCAAATTTGATATGGTGTTATTTAGCGTTTTCATATTTTGACTCATTTCAATAAAAATGGCTAGTTTGGCGACATATTATTGTCAATAAGTTTTACGCGGACTAAAAATAAAACAACCAAACACAATAAGATGGCGAAATTTGAGAGGTTATTCGATAGACAATACATTGTCCTTTCTTCTGAGAGAAACATAAGACAATCAATCGTTGATGGGTGATGCTTAAGGACAGAGAGCTCTGTGTTAAATACACTCGTTTTTCAACTTTTTACGCTTTCATTGCATTTCTACGGGAAAGCAATGAGGAACTTGCACAAGTGAGGAAAATGAATATTTTTTTGTATTTTCTAGATATCTTGGAGCAGTGCAATTATTTTTAATCTTTATGCTTTCAATTAATCAAAAATCGAGTTTGAAATTAGCCGAAATCAAAGCAAAAGTCACGTAACCAAAAACGCATAAAAAACACATGACGTGGTTACGCAGAGATAAAGTCGCAGAACGAAGGAGAAACCTCACTCATTCTTCGTCTAAAACAGGTTTTAGACTGGTTCATTATCTGGGCGTTGACGTTTCACGCAAAAGTGTCTTTTTCCCGCTGAATCGCAAAGTGAAAAACTAAATATTTTTTTAACTTTCTATCCGAGCTCAAATTTTTGAAAGAATGGTATTGTTTTTCATGATTTTTTCTCTACTTTTACTTAAAAATAAAACCAAAAAACGTGAAAGTTTCTCATTGCTGAAAAACACGATTCTTTTATGATTTTCCTGATTTTAACCTTACGCGCATGCGCTATTTTGAAGAAAACCTTTAATGGTAGATTCTATGGCTACCACTAAACCGTACACCAAGTTTGAACATCGCAGGTCAATTTCATTTTGGGAGTTATGCTGACCACAGACACACACAGGCTTGGTTGTTTTCAGATTATCTGGCATCGTCAGCAACACGAGGGCTATAATGCGCCGAAACATTCGTCATTAGACAAGCCAACATACATTTACAAACACCCATGCCTAACACGGGACACGGAACCCGCAACCTCGCTGTCTAGAAGCTAGCAGGCTAACCACTATACCATTTGATAGGCCACACACACAGGCATTTTTTCAACAGCACTTTTTTAAAATGATGATGTTCCAAAACATGAAAAAAATGGGGGAAATTTTTTTTTTTATTACCGAATGCTATACTTTCATTACATTACGTGGTGGGTAATTGAAAGTAAAAAGAAGAATTTTGAGTTATGTCGCTTTTGTTACATGGTTTCTGTGAGAGAGGACTTTAAAAGTTTAAAAACCGAATGAAGCAATTTTAAGGGTGCTACCAGAAGCAAAGTTTCCTCCGAGCAAAAGATGGCAAAGAGAGAAGTGAGCTTTTCGAATGTTGGCGGCCGGTAACGCAATTACGGAGTCCCCCCGCGGGGGGTCGAATCCACTTTGCCGCCAAAGACCAACCATGGCACTTACTCGATTCTATTCAATCTATTTTCCGGACCTACAACCATAAATAATAACAAAAGAAAGGGGGCGAAAAACACGCCCCCCCTCCCCTAAAAAAAAGAATGTTTCCGAAAGAATAATAATAATAATAAAAAAAAAGAGAGCCAGAGAAGCGCGACAGTTGTCTGACTAAAACGGTCCCCAATTTCGTGTCCAACGACAGGGTTGCCAGATCTGGCTTTGAATCGCTGATTTGGCAATTTTTTTTTTTTAAATCCTTTATATTCAGCGTTCGTCACTAACTTTTAGAGGCGGCCCGTATCACTTATGATGAAGCTTTTCGCGGTCCGGATACACCAATATATGTATCGTTTATTATTATAAAACTGAAAACACATATATATATATATATATATATATATATATATATATTTTTTTTTTTTTTTTTTTTTTCAAAACTACAATTAATAATTGCTTTTTTTTCTTCAAATAATTAAAAAAAAAAATGATAATTTTCATTATTAGTAAATCAAAGTATAAAAATTAAGTGAATCTTTAGTTTCAACATGGCAAAGCGACTTGGCCTAACATTTTTATTAAAAGTATTTGTACTTCCAGATTACTAAGTTTCAGTAGATATCAAAATTGTGCGACGATATTGGTCGAAATCGTTCAGTTTATTTTACGATAGATCTTCTTTCGGAGTATTTATTACGAGTAAATTTTAATAAATTTTCCAAACGAGATTCAGTTAAGTTATTCTTGTGTTTATTCTTGATGAAAACCACCTTAATAGCTTCTTCATATAGTTTCTTTGGGCACGTATTGGAAATCTCTGTTCTGCGTACTATTTCGGATAAATTACAATTATGTGAAAAAAACTACGTACTGTAAATTTTTTTTTTTTTTTTTTTTTTTTTTTTTTTTTTTTTTAAATTTTCTGTGGTGCCAGCGGGCCGCAGAAAAATCTGTTGCGGGCCAAATGTGGTCCCCGGGTGACGTAGTGACGAACGCTACTTCATATTAACTTCGATTCTGTGTATCGATGACGGGAAAATCTTCGGAGCTCTAATTAACCCCCTTGGAGTTATCCAATAAGGGCACGCTGATAACAAGGCTTAGATAAGGTGCTTATAACAAGGGCAGGGGTTGTTATCATCTGTTGCAATAGCATCAGTGTAAGTTAGATCAGAAAGAGATGGAGAGAGAAAATAAAAAAATAAAAAATAAAGATTTTTTTATACAGCTTTGGTTGGTTGTTTTCAGATTATCTGGTGCCGTCAGCAACACGAGGGCTATAATGTGCCGAAACATTCGTCATTAGACAAGCCAACGTACATATACGAACATACATGCCTAACACGGGACTCGGAACCCGCAACCTCGCGGTCTAGAAGCTAACCACTCTACCGTTTGGTCGGCCTTTATACAGCTTTGTTAACCAAAAATGTCATTTATAAAAAAGGGCTTCTAAGGTCAAAATTCATCAACACAGACACAAAATCTTTAAATTTAACCGAAATACAACGCTTTAAAAAAGAGTGACTAATGCCATTTCAGAATATCTGTGATTCGGGAATAGAAGGATGTTAACCAAATGTATTATTATAGTTTTCAGAAATAAGGTGTTCTAAAGAGCGCATTATCAGCATCTAAGAAAGCATATTTGGAAGTCTTAAAACTCGGGCCGACTAAACGGTATAGTGGTTGGCGTGCTAGCTTCTAGACCGCGAGGTTGCGAGTTCCGAGTCCCTTGTAAGGCATGGGTGTTTGTAAATGTATGTTAGCTTGTCTAATGACGAATGTTTCGGCGCATTATAGCCCTCGTGTTGCTGACGGCGACAGATAATCTGAAAACAACCAACCAACTTAATACTCGGACAGTTTCAGTTGAACGTTTGGAACTGATTGCATAAGAACATTACATCGCTATTAGTAACAGGTGACTTTACTTTCCTAATTAAATACTAGCATTGTTATAATTAGGAGAGGTTTAGAGATGGTGTTTATTTTTTAATGTGATTCAATTCCACGAACACTCCTGCATTTTAAATTTTCTTGGATAGTATAATAATTTTTTTTTTTTTTTATTTAACTTTTACAAAAAAAAAAAAAAAAAAAAAAAATCTCACTATGCTATTGTAATTTCTTAACTTGTTTTGAGCTTAATTTTTAATCATGTTTTATCTCAAATATATAAAAAAAAATATTTCTTTTTAAATATTTAATCTATTTTTTTGGTTAATTTGTACATCTAAATTATTTTTAGAATTAGATCACGTATAATAAAATGGAAGATAATTGTATAAATGTAAATATTAAAAAAAAAAAAAACTTATCCTTATCTCATTAAATACGCTACATCGATGTGCGATCCGGTATTACAACGCGCTGATTGGCTGCGCAATAATCTTACGTGACGTCTTGAACTGAGAAGGAGACAGGGTTAGCCAATAGTGATCCGCCGAGTGACGTCATGAAATAGCTCGGTCAAAACCTTACAGTAACCGTCGTTAGAAAAGTAAAGTATTAAGTAAAATTAAAATTGAATAGCGCTTATTTTCATTTTTGATCAACATTTAATTAAGTTTAAGCGAATTCAATGAGGTCAGGATAAGTTGTCTTGGACTATAACATGCGAAAGATCCATAAATCGAACTCCTCCCAGCTCTGTCAATTTTGATTTGTAAGTTAATAAACGCGACTTTGACGTATAAGTTTATGTTTGTCATCAGGCTGCTTGGTAAGAGTTGTGTCTGAAAGCTTCCCTTTTACGTCTCTCTTGGTTGGTTGTTTTCAGATTATCTGGCGGCGTCAGCAACGCGAGGGCTATAATGCGCCGAAACGTTCGTCATTAGACAAGCCAACATACATTTACAAACACCCATGCCTTAACACGGGACTCGGAACCCGCAACCTCGCGGTCTAGAAGCTAGCACGCTAACCACTATACCGTTTGGTCGGCACGTCTCTTTTAACACTTCGAGTACCTATAGGAGTTCAGATCTAATGACGTTACGAACTAATGTAGCTTTTGCATGCAGAAATTGAGGATCTAACCTCACATGTCAGGGTTATATAAAATAATTTTCTCGGAGCGTAAGCCGAATGTTAGGAAATACATTTTCTCGAAAATTCCCATTAAATTTCACAAAAAATTAATGAAATTAGTTTGCTTATTAGACATTTTATTACATGCGATGAACGTTAGTAGAAACCAACGTGAAATGAGCCTTTCAAATTGGGTGCACTTTTTTTTAGAGAAATTAAATCCTCCTCAACTCCTTATCCCTTGCACAAGAAAACACTGTGCCAGGATTTCTAAATTGGCCTCAATATCATCGTCCAATCACACATTTCAATGTAAAAGACAAATTCAATAATACTTGTACCCTAGAATGATTCAATTACATTATTCAGCTACTTCTATTGGGAAGAAAATACTTTTTTTCTTTTAGGAATAAGATCTGTTAGCTTACATTCATTGCAGATTTTATTGAAATTGTAGTTTTATCTTCAAGAAAAAGACAAAAGATATTTAAAGGTTGTACCGAAACGTGCACCTAATTGAACCTTACAGGAATAAACCCTATCGACAGGTGAATCCAAAGTCCCGCGCATCAAAATTTACATGCCCATAAAAGTACCTAGTTTAAGAATCAGAATTAAAGTAATTTATCACAGCGACTTGTTGAAATGTTAGCTATTATTTTTACCATACTTACTTTAAGCGTTACAATAAATGTTCGAAATGACGTCCTTTTTCGCGAATACAAAAGCGTTTGTTTTTACCACATATCGTGAGCATCGATATAGATAAACAACTGGATAGACTGCTTAACGCTGGGAAAATGAAACCGTTGCCAGATGCCGTTGGTGGGATAAAAAGTACGGATTGCCGAGGATTGAAAATAAAATTTTGGGTTATACATAGCAGAAATGTTAATAGTAGACCTTAATTAGTAAAAATGTGCAAAAAAATATATACTTTAGCACTTAACAAGGTTTTTCGCATTCCCATCCAACTCTAAAAGTGAACTGTGATTGGTTAATCTTCCAACCAGCTTCGCAATCCCCGGCGCGTTTTTCTCTTTGCATTGACAATAGAGCAGTCTATCCAGTTGTTTATCTATATCGATGATCGTGAGTACACGCGGAGTATATAGCAGTATTGATATTAGTCATGAATGTTGTGATGTTTGTTTCCAGGTCAATAGTATGTGAGCTATTCTAAAAAAAATCTTTCAACTTCTCTGAGATGTCTATCGTCGAAAATGGAGGCATTTCCTACTCTTTTCTTGATAGCTTCAGTTGTCATCAAAAGGTGAACTAATCGTGAATTCTTGGGGACTGCAGCATCGGGATACTTTTAGAAAAATTCTTCAGTGACTTGAGAATATGAGTTTCGAGCAAAATAACACTCCAACCAGTGCTAGAAGTGTGGGTAGACGCGTCCTCTAAAAAAAATACCCATGCGTCCCCTCACTTTTAAAACCACTGAAATCCATCCCCCCAACCTTTAAAAGCATTCAATCCGCCTAAAAACAACTAATGAAAAATAAAATTAACCTTTAAAAGTAGTGACAATGTGAAAAAATTATTTATTTTTACACTTGAAAACTTTGAAACTATTTATGGTATATATCATATTATTATAAAAAATGTATTGTACTACTTCGTATAAAGATATTAGTATTTTTTATGAACAAATAAAGTTACATTTGGTCAACTGTTAGCTTTGGAGGAGCTATCTTATAAGTTAAATTTCTAATCTTGTTTCATATAAAAACAAACTAATTAAAAAAAAAAAAAAAAATAGAATTATCTATTAATTTAATTTCATGAAAGTATATTATTTAAATCTAAATAAACAGTTATGTATATAACATTGAATAATTACTTCACTTTATCTCTTACTTCCAAGTAAAAAAACTAAGTCGCAGAATATTCATTACAATAAGAATACATTTTGGACCCTCTTTTAATGTTAGGAAGTATAAATTATTTCTTTACTAATTAATATTTTATTATAAGTTACGAATATATAAAATGTATCGTTGAAGATGGGAGAAGGGGTGCACTTGTCACCAAATATTGATTGTTCCCCTACTTCTTTTTCGCCACTTCTACCCCTGACTCCAACATGAATATTTGCTGTTCCTGGCAGCTTTGAAAACCAAACACGTGCCACATGGAAAACACTAGATCACTCACACCGAAATTGAAATACATTCGAAACAATCTAACGTTGTTATCAACCGGGAGGAAATCGCAACTCAATGGGTTTTCACGCAATGAGGAGCTTGCACAAGTGAGGAAAAGGAATATTTTTTGCATTTTCTAGTGTTATCCAACGAATATATTTGAGCAGTGCAATTATTTTTTTTATCTATATGCTTTCAATTAATAAAAAATCGAGTTTGAAATCGAAGCAAAAGTCCCGTGACCAAAAACGCATTAGAAAACCGTGCCGTAGCTAAGCATAGATTCCGACGAAAATCCTAGGTGGAAACTGGTCTAAAACAGGTTTTACACGGGGACCTTACGGCCTCGGAAATTCAGATCGGGATGAGACTCGGCAGATTAGTAGCATACCTTAAGAGTATCCACACAGTAAAGCAATAAAGCGCACTAGCCACAAGATTAAGAGAAATCTGGCTCTAAAGTGTTACGAGTAGCTTATATATTAGTAGAGATTTCTGCTCTGCAACTCCCGGTGGCTAAGTGGTCAAGCGTGCTGAGTTCCCATACGGGCGATCTAGGTTCGATACATCGTGAGGTAATTTTTTTTGTCAATTTATAAAGTAACTGTTACAGCTAACTGAAATTTGAATTAAAGATAATACTTTATTTTTAAATACGCAATGTGTTTTAATGAAGGCTCATTAAAACTCTATTTATTATTCTCACAAACAAGTGATTATAAATTTTGAGATATTATAAGCTGTAGAGAAATAAATGATTTTCGCAATAAACACGAAGAACCAGTTTCTATATGGAAGAGTAGGAATGTTGTCCTATTGTACAGAAGCAGGCTAGTCAGAAATTTTCCAAAACTCTAACCGTACTTATCGAACAATGGTTCTACCCCTACCCAACCCACTTTATAAATTGACATTATAAATAAAAAAAAATTAAAAAAAAAAAAAAATACAACACGAGGTATCGAACCCGGATCGCCCGTACGGGAACCCATCACGCTGACCACTTAGCCACTGGGGAGTTGCAGAGCAGAAATCTCTACTAATATATAAGCTGTGCCTAACACTTTAGAGCCTGTTTTCTCGTAATCTTGTGCGCTTTATTGCTTTACTGTGTGGATACCCTTAAGGTCTAATCTGCCGAGTCTCATCCCGATCTGAATTTCCGAGACAGTAAGGTCCCTTTGTTAGAGTGGTTCATCATCTGCGAGTTGACGTCACACGCAAAATTAGTTTTTTTCCCGCCAAATCTCAAAATTAAGAACTAATTTTTTTTTTTAACTATCTATCCAAGCTCAAATTTTTTGAAAGAATGATATAGTTTTACATGTATTTTTCTCTACTATTATTTAAAAATAAAACCAAAAAACGCGAAAGTTCCTCATTACGACCCAATAAACGGTAAAAGAAAGTCCCAGAAAGGATCGATACTCGATATTATACAATCTTCTAAACCAGTGCATTCAGAAACTACTTTCTATAGCCACCTTGACATTTAGTGAGTAGATACGAAAAAAAAATCGTTTAATGAAATGACATCAATTGTTTTCATTTAATGTCTATCTATTATAAATGAAAATTAAAATAGCAAAAGTCAAAACCAGATGGAGCCACTGCATATGCATTGACGTAAGGATTTCAAATATAAAATAAAATGTATTAGACGCTATTTTAGAGTTTTTAATTTATGCCATTTCATTAAGGTGATCTTTTTTGTACCTACTCACCAAATTTCAAGGTTTTATAGAAAGTAGTTTCTAAACGCACTGGGCTAGAAGCTTATAAAATAGCGAGTATAGGTAATCTTCCTTACGATGACTTCCTTTTTAATGTGCACAACTTAAACTCACCTTGTAGATCAAATAATTAAAAAAAAAAAAAATTGCTGTAAAAACGTGTTTTTCGGCTGACAAAATTAAAAAGAAAGAAATAGTTGCTCTGTGGAAATTGAACAACACATATGCGTCTTTGCATGAAGATAATTCAGCACCGGGTTAATTTGCATAAATTTTCTGAAATGTGAAAGAATTTCAATATTTTACGCAAACTCTATCTCGGAACAATAAATAAATTTCTAGGACAACCACATTTGATTTGATATGCATTCATCTCTATATATATAAGGCAAAGCCCTCACTCACTGATTCACTCACTCACTCACTCACTCACTCATCACTAATTCTCCCACTTCCCACATAGTCACAACTCTGAAAATCGGCACAAATATCAACAATGGTAAAAAACAGAAAAAGCTATTCCGATCTCGATTAACACACTTTAAGGGGTCGAAAAGGGGTTAAACGTTCCAAACGGGGGACATTCGAAAATCCTACTTCCCACATAGTCACAACTCTGAAAATCGGCACAAATATCAACAATGGTAAAAATAGATTAAGTAAACTATTCCGATCTCGATTAACCCACTTTAAGGGGTCGAAAAGGGGTTAAACATTCCAAACGGGGGACATTCGAAAATCCTACTTCCCACATAGTCACAACTCTGAAAATCGGCACAAATATCAACAATGGTAAAAATAGAAAAAGTAAACTATTCCGATCTCGATTAACACACTTTAAGGGGTCGAAAAGGGGTTAAACGTTCCAAACGGGGGACATTCGAATATCCCACTTCCCACATAGTCACAACTCTGAAAATCGGCACAAATATCAACAATGGTAAAAATAGAAAAAGTAAACTATTCCGATCTCGATTAACACACTATAAGGGGTCGAAAAGGGGTTAAACGTTCCAAAAGGGGGACATTCGAAAATCCTACTTCCCACATAGTCACAACTCTGAAAATCGGCACAAATATCAACAATGGTAAAAATAGAAAAAGTAAACTATTCCGATCTCGATTAACCCACTTTAAGGGGTCGAAAAGGGGTTAAACGTTCCAAACGGGGGACATTCGAAAATCCTACTTCCCACATAGTCACAACTCTGAAAATCGGCACAAATATCAACAATGGTAAAAATAGAAAAAGTAAACTATTCCGATCTCGATTAACCCACTTTAAGGGGTCGAAAAGGGGTTAAACATTCCAAACGGGGGACATTCGAAAATCCTACTTCCCACATAGTCACAACTCTGAAAATCGGCACAAATATCAACAATGGTAAAAATAGAAAAAGTAAACTATTCCGATCTCGATTAACACACTTTAAGGGGTCGAAAAGGGGTTAAACGTTCCAAACGGGGGACATTCGAATATCCCACTTCCCACATAGTCACAACTCTGAAAATCGGCACAAATATCAACAATGGTAAAAATAGAAAAAGTAAACTATTCCGATCTCGATTAACACACTATAAGGGGTCGAAAAGGGGTTAAACGTTCCAAAAGGGGGACATTCGAAAATCCTACTTCCCACATAGTCACAACTCTGAAAATCGGCACAAATATCAACAATGGTAAAAATAGAAAAAGTAAACTATTCCGATCTCGATTAACCCACTTTAAGGGGTCGAAAAGGGGTTAAACGTTCCAAACGGGGGACATTCGAAAATCCTACTTCCCACATAGTCACAACTCTGAAAATCGGCACAAATATCAACAATGGTAAAAATAGAAAAAGTAAACTATTCCGATCTCGATTAACACACTATAAGGGGTCGAAAAGGGGTTAAACGTTCCAAACGGGGGACATTCGAAAATCCTACTTCCCACATAGTCACAACTCTGAAAATCGGCACAAATATCAACAATTGTAAAAATAGATTAAGTAAACTATTCCGATCTCGATTAACACACTTTAAGGGGTCGAAAAGGGGTTAAACGTTCCAAACGGGGGACATTCGAAAATCCTACTTCCCACATAGTCACAACTCTGAAAATCGGCACAAATATCAACAATGGTAAAAATAGAAAAAGTAAACTATTCCGATCTCGATTAACCCACTTTAAGGGGTCGAAAAGGGGTTAAACGTTCCAAACGGGGGACATTCGAAAATCCTACTTCCCACATAGTCACAACTCTGAAAATCGGCACAAATATCAACAATGGTAAAAATAGAAAAAGTAAACTATTCCGATCTCGATTAACACACTTTAAGGGGTCGAAAAGGGGTTAAACGTTCCAAACGGGGGACATTCGAATATCCCACTTCCCACATAGTCACAACTCTGAAAATCGGCACAAATATCAACAATGGTAAAAATAGAAAAAGTAAACTATTCCGATCTCGATTAACCCACTTTAAGGGGTCGAAAAGGGGTTAAACGTTCCAAACGGGGGACATTCGAATATCCCACTTCCCACATAGTCACAACTCTGAAAATCGGCACAAATATCAACAATGGTAAAAATAGAAAAAGTAAACTATTCCGATCTCGATTAACCCACTTTAAGGGGTCGAAAAGGGGTTAAACGTTCCAAACGGGGGACATTCGAAAATCCCACTTCCCACATAGTCACAACTCTGAAAATCGGCACAAATATCAACAATGGTAAAAATAGAAAAAGTAAACTATTCCGATCTCGATTAACCCACTTTAAGGGGTCGAAAAGGGGTTAAACGTTCCAAACGGGGGACATTCGAATATCCCACTTCCCACATAGTCACAACTCTGAAAATCGGCACAAATATCAACAATGGTAAAAATAGAAAAAGTAAACTATTCCGATCTCGATTAACCCACTTTAAGGGGTCGAAAAGGGGTTAAACGTTCCAAACGGGGGACATTCGAAAATCCTACTTCCCACATAGTCACAACTCTGAAAATCGGCACAAATATCAACAATGGTAAACATAGAAAAAGTAAGCTATTCCGATCTCGATTAACCCACTTTAAGAGGTCAAAAAGGGGTTAAACGTTCCAAAAGAGCGATATATTCGAATGTCCTACTTCTCATATTTTCACAATTCTGAAAACTGGTGTGAATATCAATAAAGACAAACGCAGAAAAAGTAAACTATTCCGATCTCCGGTGGATCAAGGGGTGGAAAAGGGGTTAAACGTTCCAAACGAGGAATATTCGAATGTACCACTTCCCATATGGTCACAACTCGGAAATTTGGTACAATTGTCAAAAAAGGTTAAACATAGAAAAAGTAAGCTATTCTGTTCTCGATTAACCAACTTTAAGGGGTCGAAAAGGGGTTAAATGTTCCAAACGAGGGATATCCGAATGTTCCTCTTCCAATGTAGTCATTTTTCTGATATTTTTTTGCAAATGTTAAAAAAATAAGTCATTCCAATAACGATTAACGAATTTTTAAGGGATGAAAAGACGACGCAACATTGAAACTATACGAGGATTAACTTAATGTCTAATTAACTTAATTCCAATACAGCTACTACTTTGAAATTTAGAACTAAGAGCAAACATAAACACAATAAACTATTCCAGTTTACAATTCACAATTATAAATTTCGTTTAAAATGTCAACAAAGGAAAGTTCCTATTTTGATAAATCAATTTGTCGGGATCGAAAAGGGAGCAAACGTCTGAAGTGTAGAATACATGAATGTCTTTTGATCGCTAAAATGCTAATGGTAAAATTTCGTAGCGCAGCACGGGTATTCAGCTAGTATCTAATATCTGACATTCACAATTGAAAACTCTTTGGTGAACGTGAATGTATGGAAAAGCGCCATTTTCTTGTCTAGCATTTCAATGTAATGCATTTTAAACGTGCTTGAATAGCTTATCTTTTTAGTGACCTGAAAAAGAGACAAAAGTATTGTTGCTTGGATGGGTTCGAAAGACTTGAAGCCAAAGCAGATCAAAACTTGCAGAAATTTATTCCAATACAACTCTTCGCAGATTCCTTTACAACTCCAGAACTTCTCGTTTTAGTAGACTCAATACAGCTCTATACACAACAATAGAGCACAAAACAGCAGTTAAAAACTTGACAACACAACTGCTCAAATCGCTGCAAAAGACAATGCAATACAGTTCGCTTTCGGAACTCTCTGAATGCTCACTGAGACTCAGTATCTCAATACAGTAATTCCAGTCAACTCACTGACTCAACTCAGTCAACTGAATGACTAACCCCGTAATCTCAGTCAACTAACTGACTCAACTCACTAACTCGGGCTTATATAGGGGAAGCAGCGAACAATCTTGAAACTTCTAGATGTAGATATTTGGAGAACTTTCCAGATCGTAGTCGAAAAGTCCTATACATGCACATGGAGACCGAAAATGTCGCCAAATGGTTTGCCAAAAGCCAAACGTCGCCTAGTTTGGCGACTATTGGCGATTTCTCGCCAAACTTGGCGACAAAAATTAGTCGCCAAAACCGTCGCCAACGTGGTTCTATCTCGTCAATTTGGCGAGATTGTCATAACCATAATGTTAAATGCCCCGCTCCTTGTAAAACTCGCTTCTCAGCGTTATCTCTGTAAAACCCGTTATTAAGCATTAATAGACACACTGCAGGGAAGCAAAGTAAAGACGATCTATTGCACTGCCTAATGCGAAATGTACATTTTTTTTTCTTTTCTTTTTTTACATAACCAATACTACGGAATATTTACAAATATACAGAAATTCGTAACAGTATCTTTGATCCGTCTGTAAGGTTTTTCCTGCGTCCCTAATCAAAAATTTAGCGGTAATCGCTACTTTCTATTCTAGAAGACCAGTCCCCATTAAATTTTCGTAAGGATTTATCCTTCCGCGTTAGATATAGTTCCCGGTAAAACCCAACTTTTATTGCAATATTAATAACCTGCGCATATAGTTTTGAATAAAACTTAAATAGATGTTAATAACAAAAAGAAAATTAGCACTTTTAAGTTTAAATTTTAATAAATATTTTACTTTACTAACCGCGGATACAATAAAAGTTTTAACTTATCGGCCAATCAGGGCGGAGTAAACCGGGAAACTCATCGTTGTAGGGTATTCAATGAGTTCAAGTTAGAGGTCGGAAATATCGATTAAAATAAATATCGATACTATATCGTTGCGTAGAAAAAAATATCGATAAAATATATCGATACATGGTTATTTTTTTATTAGATTTTCAATTTTGCCAGAAACGAAGTTTTTCGGGGCAAATTTCTACTCTTCATGAATTCATGTCAAAATTGTTTTAATAAATAAATTATAAAAATTGTTTTAATAAATAAATTATAAAAATTGTTTTAATAAATAAATTATAAAAATTGTTTTAATAAATAAATTATAAAACTTGTTTTTATAAAAAAAATATATTATCAATCAAAATAAATAAAATACATTTGGATACCAATGCATGAATTCCCATTTATTTTTAAAGAAGAAATTTCGAAAAGTAGTTTACCGCATATTTTGCTGATAGAGATGTTTTTAATATTTAAAATTAGACGCAAATTCCAGGCACACTTGTCAACAGAAATGGCGCTTTGTTCACGACTACTAATAAATTATCTTATCTTTCAATTACATTACGTTTTCTTTTTGGTTAGGATGCACTTTTAACTGCCTCTCAGCCAAGTCCAAACTTTAGTTTTGAAGTTTTTGAAAAGGGAATAAAGAAAATCGAATAAACTCATGGAACTACAAAGCGATCATCAAAAACCTAAAAGTGTTTGAAAATATCGATACATCAGTGACTTTTATCAATATTTTTTTTAAAAATATCGATAAAAACATCGTCGTATCAATATATCGCCAACCTCTAGTTCAAGTAGACCTGCATCAAATCTCTAAGGTATCAAAAACCTTTTGGCGAGCTTGGCGAATCTTCGCACTCAGTTTGGCGACATTCGAAGCCGGCAGCCCTCCCACCCTAACGCAACAACTCAATTTCGGGTGGCGACAAAGGTGGGAGCATGTTATTAAATTTTCTCGATTTTCTTGAATGGCGAAATTAAATGAAGGCGGCATTCCGGCTAATGGGTTTTCACGGCTGTGCTAACATTATCGCGCCTTGTCTGTACTTGCTAGTAAATCAATGTTTTATATATATCCAGGTTTTTTTTTATGGCAGTTTAAGAGAAGCTCTTTCGTAATTATTATTTTTTTTTTTTTCCTATCACCGCGTTCTTGATTATATTCTTTACCATCCACTAAACCTCACTTTTTTTTTTTTTTTCATATATATAGATTTTATTATTTTTATTAATTTTTGATTTTTGCTTGATGTTATTAAGTGGCAATTTCCGCTCAAATTTGCGACCACGCAGGATTAGGAAAAAAACTCGTGTGTGTGTGTGAAAAAATGGAATTATATTTTGCGGGATTTCGTTTGTGGAAATGCTTCGGGTAATTTAATATTGGGAAAAGTTTTTTTTTTTTTGTGTGTGTCGTTTGGCAGTTCGCGATGAAATTTTTTATTTATTGTTCTTTCCCTTTCGTTTATTAAAGTAATTGTTTAATTAACGAGAGCGCGAAGTAGAGTTACATTTAAGTCATTTGATTTCACCTTCGAGTGTTTCAAATAAGAATCTAATCTTTAAAACAGAAGATGAAATATTTATGCTACATGCGCTGAAAGATTTTGTATTAAACTTTTCGGGTTATATATACCGATGCAAGTTTCAAATTTCAGTTACTTTCCAATATAATTTCCTTAAATTATAAATGTTTTCCACAAAAAGTTGAATGTCGTATATATTTTATATGTTTTAAAAGTGTACAGGACACTAAATTCTAAAAAAAAAAAAAAAATAATAATCTAGTTTTCTTGGAGATTTCATTTTTCTCGTATTTTGAAGTTTGATCGATATTATTCTAGAACTTAATTTTAAATACAAATACAAGTTTTCCAGGTATTTTCCAAACATATTTCTTTAATTTTATATTTTTGAATTATTGGTACATAGATTTTATATAATTCTAAAATTCAAAACATATTGGTGAAATGTTTAAAATTTCAAAGTTAAACATTAAAAAAAAAAAAAAAAAAAACTTTTAAAGACGATTACGAAATTTAAAAGACAATTTATTCTATACATCATTGTGTCATTTATTATAAAAAATGTAAACTAAATGAAGTTTCTGGATTCCTCTAAAAAAAATAAAAATCCCCAACATTTTACAAAAAAATTAAATTTAAGTTTATAGCCCCAAATTGTAGTAATGTACATCAATTCAATTTTTTTTTTCAGCAGAGTCATTTTAAGAGGGCAGGAATTTAAATTTATGTGAAAACAAGCCCGTTATCCTGAACCCAATTACCATCGGTTGGTTGTTTTCAGATTTATCTGGCGCCGTCAGCAACACGAGGGCTATAATGCGCCGAAACATTCATCATTAGACAAACCATCATACATTTACAAACACCCATGCCTAACACTGGACTCGGAACCTCGCGGTCTAGAATTTAGCACGCTAAACACTGTACCGTTTGGTCGGCTTACTTTGTAGAAAGCTTTGAAATGTGGTGAGTTGGTAAAAAAAAATGATCACTGAATGAAGTGACATAAATTATAAACTCGAAAATAGGGTCTAATATATTTTATTTTATGTTTGAAATCCTTACTTCGATGCATATGGCGTGGCTCCATCTGGTTTTATCTTTTGCTATTTTAATTTTCATTTAAAATATAATATATATAACATTAAATGAAAACAATTTATGTCGTTTTCATCAGGTCGAATTATTCCGGGTTATTAGTCTTAAATATGTTCGCCCCTTTTGCTGTTAATTGAAGCGACAAAAGGGGAAAGCTATTAGTGGGATGAATGTGTCAATAGTGGTTACATTTACTCGCTATACTCGCTATTTCCCTATACTCGCAGTGGTACGATCTTCTAGTCCCAGTGCATTTAGAAACTACTTTCTACAACCACCTTTGACATTTGGTGAGTAGGTACGAAAATGATCACTTAATGAAATGGAAATCAATTAGAAACTCGAAAAGAGCGTCTAATATGTTTTGTTTTATATTTGAAATCCTTACGTCAATGCATTTGCAGTGCCCCCATCTGGTTTTGTCTTTTGCTAATTTAATTTTCATTTATGATATTGTTGCGTGGACGGGTTCGAAAGATTTGAAGCCAAAGCAGATCAAACCCCCCCCCCCCCCTTGCAGAAATTTATTCCAATACAACTCTTCACAGATACACTTACAACTCCAGAGCTACTCGTTCTAGTAGACAGAATACAGCTCTTTTCACAACAATAGAGCACAAAACAGCACTACACTTAAGTAGTGATACTCTTGTACAGAGGATATGTCCATCTCCTGCCTTTTACAATGTCAGTCTTCGTAACTAAAAATTAAAAATTGACGACTGTTTATGTTGCCAAAATTCTCACCGAATTCATCGATTTGACCAATTTTATTTATAATTCAGTAAGAGTGAATATATACTATTTAGTAGCACAATTTTTTTTAAGCCGAATGTAGAAGAATCATTAAGGAATAATATGCAATAAGTGAAATGGAATCGAATCGCTTATTGTAAAATCACCATAATTGTAAAATGTGTAGTTTTGAGATAATTTTTACTTTCAATTACCCATATTAGGGTAATTAAAGTATAGTATTCGGTCAAAAAAAAAAAAAAAAAAAAAATGCATTTCTCCACGTTTTGGAACATTCTGATTTCAAAAAAGTGATCTAGAAAATTGTGTGTATGTGTGTCTATGATCAGCATAACTCCCGAACAACTTGACCTACGATGTTCAAATTTAGTGTGGGAATTGGTGATGGCACAGGGACCTGCTATTAAGGTTTTCGTCAAAATAACGCATGCGCATAAGGTAGCTGCCATTGAAAAAATCATGTTTTTCAGTAATTGCTAAAAAACGGCTCTAACGATTTTTTTCAAAATCGCTCTGTTAATGCCTCTTAAGGTGTTCTAAGCATCCCCACATCCGTAATTGCCGTCGAAATGCTTAATGGCGTAAAAAGTTGAAAAACAAATGCCTTAAACAGATTTCTATTTCCTTGAGCATACCTCCTCAACGATATTTTTTTTCTCCTCTCCTCAGTTTCACTTACAAGAAAGGATAACATAAGAATTAATGAAAAGTATATCGCCAAAATCATCTATTTGGTAATAAGTGTATATTTTACATATAAACGCATCTAAGTGTATATTTTAATTATAAACGCAGCATTGTTGATCTGAATAAAGTAAAAATTAAAAATTATTTTAAAATAATTTGAAAAAACTTGTAAGAAGACTTTGATCATGAGTTGCAATCTATTGAAAAAAATGTTGTGGGAGATATTTGTCAACCGCAACAATATTTGGCTAATCAGCCAAGCGTTAAGTTAGGTTTTTTATATCAAAAATATATACTCCTTGATCATTCAATTATATTTTCAAAAAGCTAGATGATGTCTTATGTACCGTCATGTACTCTAAATACTTTGAAAAGAAATGTAAATTGAAAAATCAAAGGAGAAACATTTGTTTAACATTTCGGAAATTCATAATAAATCTCGTTTGGAATTTCAGTATGAGGTTCTCCTTTGTCCCAATAGATGGCGCTACAACACGGGAAAATTTTCTTGAGATCTCCTCACTATTGAAAGAGATAAATTGAAGAATTCATGCAAAAAATAAATTATAAAATGATGTGGAAATTTGACCGAATATTTCCAAAAGGCATTTTTTAATTAGATATCCTTTTGGATTATGTGGAAAATATTAATTTTTCAAAGTAGTTTTTACAATTTTTTTTATATTTCAGTACAAGCGTTTAATATTTTACACTGTATTATTAAATTCATTATTTCTTTTTAACTTTAAAAATTTATAAGGAAATAAAATATCAATGAAATAAGAATGAAATATTTCAATTTAAAATAAAAAAAAAATTATACGAAGCACTCACTTTGACAAATACAGAAATAAATGCATCGCATTTGTCCCCTCCTCCAAGATAAGGGGTTAAAGTATATAAAATTCTGCTTAGAAATAAGTCGGTTTAAATTGGTAGAAACATAATCACTATGTAAATTTCTTCTGTTAACTGTTTTGACGATTTTGTTAACAAACTTTGCCGTGAGAATAATGCATAAGAAAATAAGTGCAAACATAATATCATAATCTTTACTGTATAATAAACATTTCAGTATCAGGTGTTTAACAAGGAAAACTCACAGATCCAAATTTTGTAAATGTTTTGTACCTTCCAATTTAAGGTTTATTCTAAAATTAGGTTTAATTGTGTTATTTTCCTATGAGTAACGTCCCACAATGATATAAGGTTGGTTTTTTTTTTTAAATTTTACAAAAAATCTTTTAAGATCAGTTTTACCACCCAATAAAAAGTAAATAATAGTAAACTATTATTTCTGTTCCATATAGCACATCCGAAACAGACAAAGCTACTTTTGATTTATTAATATTAAAAAAAATATATATATTGACTTTAATATTTTCCCAGGTAACAAAGTGGTATTACCAAATGTCGGAAACAGGGATTCTGGGAATATTGGCCAATCCATGCCGAAACTCGAGCATCGTTCCAAAATACACGATTTTCTTAAGAAATAAACGTGTAAAACCATCTTTACTCCTCCTTCCTTATCGATATTTTTACTATCGATATATTTTTTTAAATATTGATAAAAATATCGTCGTATCGATATATCGCCGACGTCTAATCAAATGTCAAGGTTTATTATATAGAAAGTAGTTTCTAAATGCACTGGACTAGAAGATTGTAACATAGCGAGTATTAGGAAATGATCCTTACTAGAGCTTCTCCTTAAAACTAGAGGTCGGAAATATCGATCAAAATAAATATCGATACTATATCGTTGCATAGAAAAAAATATCGATTTATTGATACATGATTTTTTTTATTTGATTTTCAATTTTGCTAGAAACAAAGTTTTTCGGGGCAAATTTCTACTTTTCACGATTGGTTTTTGTAAGGTGACTACTTTTTCAACTAAAATGGATTTATTACAACAACAAAAAAAAAGAGTTATATTTTCGCTTAATTGGTGCAGTGATTTTTAGAAAAATTTAGATAATTTTCAATAGCTTTTAAGTGTATGGCAAAATATTGAATATTGGTGACATTTTAACTGTCTCTTAGCCAAATTCAAACTTTTGTTTTGAAGTTTTTGAAAAGGGAATAAAGAACATCGAAAAAACGCATGGAACTACAAAACGATCATCAAAAAATTAGAAGTGCTTGAAAATATCTATATATCGGTGACTTTTATCGATATTTTTAAAATCGATATTTTTTTTAGAAATATCGATAAAAGTAACGTATCGATATTTTAAAAAGAAATATCGATAAAAGTAACAAATCGATATATCGGTGACTTTTATCGATATTTTTAAAATCGATATTTTTTTTAAATATAGATAAAAGTAAAGTCCTATCGATATATCATGCCGACCGCTACTTAAAACATAATGTTTGCTCACACAGAAACCCGTGTTAAGTTTGAGGTACCTAATAAAACTGCGCCTGTGACGAATCAATGTTTGCCCACCCAGAGGGACGGGTAATCCCTCGCGTTATTAAAGAATCTAAGTTGTCCCAGCGGTACAAAACTGGATTAAGAGCGGGCAATAAAAAGAGATACTGGAGGCGACACGTGACATCCTGAGGGGACAGTCACGTGTCGGCGGGAACGGATTTCCGGGGATACTTCTACCCTCTAGGGTGAGGGGGGGGGACTAACGTCATATATGGGGGGATGATGACCACTTGTTCATTGAGGTGTACAGGAAGAACCGAGTTAAACGGGAGTTAAATATTAAGGAGCGTTTAAACTGCCAGTGAAAAGCCCTGAAAAAGACATTTTATCTTCGTTTTAAATTTTTTTATTAGATTCTTCTACAAATTTTCATTTATCAACGACACAAAATTAACTTCTTTTTTTTTCGAATAAAATTATAGATAAATTAGAATTTATTGAACGATGAGGTTTTAATAAGGATATTCATCTGTTTTGTAGAGCATAATATTAAAATTAACGTATTTGTTGGAAAAAAATATATTCTGAAATATTATATATGAAACTATTAATTATTAAAACAAGCAATTCAAAAAATGTTTATTTTCGAAAAGTGATGCATGGAAATTATTAGTCAAGGTTAATTAAAAAAAAAACCTATTAAGATGAGGAATTCATCAGCATTATTACTAAAAATAAATGTGAGAGTTAAACGGAAGAAAATAAAATATCGTGGAAGTATAATGACACATAAAACTTAGTCTTATGATGAATTGTGTTAAAATTTAATTAGTTAAAAAAAGAATAATTCTAAATTATTTTTACGATTTGAACATTGTAAATGATATTCAACTAAATAAACTAACTTTTAAAAAAAAAAAAAAAAAAAAAAAAAGAAGACGAAAATAACTTAAGCTATCGTAGAATTGTATTAATTACAAAATATCATGGCATACCTTTATCCTTACAAGAAATGCATCCAAAACTTCTCAAAAGCGTCGTTACAACTTATTTAAAAATATAGAATTACTTATTTATAGATTACTTATTTAAAATATTGAATAACTTAACTAAAATAATTTAAAATGTATAATTAATTATCTATATAAATAAAACTGACTTTCTGTCGCACGGATTTGGGGACCGTTTCACGTAAAAACTACCTAACGGATTAGGATGAAATTTGGT
This sequence comes from Linyphia triangularis, assembly GCA_963978545.1. Lineage (NCBI taxonomy): Eukaryota > Metazoa > Arthropoda > Arachnida > Araneae > Linyphiidae > Linyphia > Linyphia triangularis. The sequence continues at coordinate 109,523,596 of OZ021723.1, read as the reverse complement.
ATATCGCTTAATTAAACGACCAGGAGTAAAATAGGCGATATATTTTAAATTTGAATTGAGTTTTAAAATTTCCGAAATAATTTTTTTTGGTGTTTTTAGCAGACACAATTTAGTATTTCGTGAATGGCAACTGAATAACAATCTTCGTTTGGTTTGTTTTGAAAATCGCAAATGATATTCTACTTTCACAATGCCTAGAAAAAAACGCCCATCATTAAGCAAAATCGACAAAAAAGTTTTTCAAAAACGTTTAAAGAGGAACGAATTACAAAATGACAACCAAGAAGCTTCGACTTCGCGGCAGCCGGACATTTCCCCAGAGGACAGATTAGCGTCGCAACGGCGACGCCAGGAGTCTGTAAGGAGTAGAGAAACATCAGAGAGGCGTGCCGTTCGTTTAGAAGCCGATCGGCTAAGACATGCCGAACTAAACGAACAAAGAATGAATTTACAATGGGGTGATAAACTTTTATAATACTTTTATTTAGTACCAAAAACTGAGTTTATCCGTCAACGACGGGCCACGCAGCTAGTATTAATTAAAAAACATCAGGGTATACCGTTATCCTTACATGAAATGCAAACAAAACTTCTCAAAAGCGTCGTTCCAACTTAATTAAAAATTTAGAATTACTTATTGAAAATTTAGAATAACTCACAATAATTTAAAATGTAGAATTATAGTAATTAAGAAAATACCATTGTATGCCGTTATCCTTACAAGAAATGCACCCAAAATTTCTCAAAAGCGTCGTTCCAACTTAATTAAAAATTGTAAATGACTTAATTATAGAATTACTTATTAAAAATATAGAATAACTCAATTGAAATAATTAAAAGTGTAGAATTATATTAATTAAAAAACATCATGCTATACCGTTATCCTTACAAGAAATGCATATAAAACTTATTTTTTCATCTACTCATCAAACCAAACATGAAGAAATATTACAAGACAGCTTTTTCCCTCCACTAACCTTAGATTTCCGGTCTCGCAGTGATTTGAATCCCCAAACCGAAAAATCCCTCCTCCTCCTCCAAAATCCCTCTCACTTGAGGGGGAAATCGCAAAATGAGAGTGTGTTAAGTAGTGTGGGAAGAGGGTCCTTCAACGAGCGGCTAAACGGCGGCTTAATCACATTAAACGGAACAAAGCGACACACAAAAAAAGGGGACACGCGCTTGAATGGGAGGGATATTAATAAGGGACTTAGATTTGCATCTTTCTAGATGACCAATGAGTTGAAAAGGGGGGATTTGACTCATACAATGGGCCTCTCAAACTCACTTCAATTACCAACCGACTGCAGAAGTTGATTTGTCATTCAGGGTCTTTATTAAAATGACTTAAGAGTAATTCCTAGTAAGGATAATTCCATATACTCGCTGTGTTGCAATCTTCTGGTCCAGTGCATTTAGAAACTACTTTCTATATAAACATTGAAATTTGGAGAGTTAGGTACGAAAGTGATTACCGAATAAAAAGACAATAACATTAGAAAGACTGAAACTTAGTATATACCCAGGGCCCGATTTAGAATTTTTTTTACTGTAGGCCCCAACATTCAGAGAGGGGCCCCCAATAGTAAATATTTATTTCCTTACGTCACAATATTATCAGATCAAGCTACAAGATAGTTTACTTTCACTTGATTTTTTTGTTATAATTAGTATGATCTTAATTTCCTCAAAACTTTTGAATTAATCAAGACCCCCCATGAACAATGATTTTAAAGCACACTTTCCTGTATTTTAAACTTACATTTTACCACAGGGTCCACAAATTATATAATAATGAAGATTACTTAATTTTATAACAATAATTGTAAATAATACAAAGTAACCTTTCCACTGTTTCCACGATCTCACCAAAAAGGAGGGCCAAAATGTCCACGAAAGAGCCTGCAAACCAACCAATCACAAAGACTCATTTCATAATATAAGAAGTTGTATATGGTTGGTGAACATCTCTTTACAAGAGGCGAGAGAAGGAGAACAGCGGCATAAAGCCCCTGTCTCCGCGTACATATGAAGAAATTGTATGATTGGCTGAACCAGAAAGATTTGCTTAGTTAGATTTTATTAGGTTAATCTATTTAACTTAACTCTCTGTGACTATAAAAAATACGGAATTTGCGGATGTGTATCTAAATTTTTTTTATTATTTTTGTTCAGTACTTCCCATTAAAAGACCATTATATTTACAATTTTCAGAAAACTTTTAAAATTTGGGTGGGCCCAAATTTGGGGTCACATAGGCTCGGGCCTAGTGGGCCTAATGGTAAATCAGGCCCTGTATATACCTATATTGCTCAAAGGCAGTCAAAATGACTGCATTTTGAAAGAATACCTAATATTGTAAATAAATTTATATAACACACACATTATATATATATATATATATATATATATATATATATATATATATATATATATATATATATATATATATACCGGAAATGGAGGGGGAGGTAACTACAATTATTAATAAACGCATTTATATATTGTACAAAAAGTCACAAAATTCTAAGAAATTGCCGTCATTATATACATAATTGTTTTTCTAACTGAAATTAAAACGCAGTCAAAATGACTTACTTGGGCAATCTAGTGTTAAATGAAAACAGTTCATGTCACTCCTCTAAACTACGAAAGAATGAGATGCCGAAAGTGGAGACCGGTAATGTGTTGGAGAGACAGGTATGGAAGCACACAGGTATGTACAATGGATTGTTACAAGTAAATATGATTGCATCTGCTTGGTTGGTTTGTACGCTCAACGACCTATCTTTATGCACAATGACGGCTAATCAGGCCGGGACTTACAGTTTAACTTGGATTCCGGACCACAGCGAACATCCATGCCTATTCCAGGATTTGAACCCGGCCCCTTTGGCATGCGAGGCCAGAGCGCTAAACACCACAGATGGGCATGATTCCGGCTACGTACGGGGCCGATTTTCGATTGGGCGGATTTTTTCAGTAAACATATCTGGCTTTAGTGTAAGACAACTTACCTTGACCTCATTGTTACAGTGATGTGCGATCCTGTTTTACTTCTCCTGATTTGCTGCTCAATAATGTTAGGTGTGACGTATCTTACATAATCTTATAGCTTTTAAATTGGGCCGACCAAACTGTATAGTGGTTAGCGTGCTAGCTTTTAGACCGCGAGGTTGCGGGTTCCGAGTCCCGTGTTAGGCGTGGGTGTTTGTAAATGTATGTTGGCTTGTCTAATGACGAATGTTTCGGCGCATTATAGCCCTCGTGTTGCTGACGGCGCTAGATAATCTGAAAACAACCAACCAACTTTTAAATTGGTACATCTTTTATGAATTTTGTTTTCTTATGAAGGAAGAGTAATATAATCGATAAAAACAAAGTTTTGAATACAAATCCTTTACGTGCATTGGCAATTTTTATGTGCAATTGCAACTTATTGAGCTCAAATCGTAATGTTTCATAATGTTTGGCTACAAGGAGGAAACCATCCATTCCAAATCGATTACTAACTTTTTTGTCTCTAAAACTTGATTGAATTATCCACATCAAGTAGAGGTCGGAAATATCTATCCAAATAAATATCGATACTATATCGTTGCATAGAAAAAAATATCGATATATCGATGTATGATTTTTTTTTTTTTTTTTTTTTAAATTTTCAATTTTAACAGAAACGAAGTTTTTTGGAGCAAATTTCTTCTTTTCATGAATTCACGCCAAAATTGTTTTAATAAATAAATTATAAAAATTGTTTTAATAAATAAATTATAAAAATTGTTTTAATAAATAAATTATAAAAATTGTTTTAATAAATAAATTATAAAAATTGTTTTACAAATAAATTATAAAAATTGTTTTACATATAAATTATAAAAATTGTTTTAATAAATATATCTATATATTTAATAGGCAATACGTTTTTTGGGGTTAGTCCGCCCGCCTAAACTGCTCAACCAATTTCAATGATCAAGGTGTCATTTTAAAGGAAATAAGCTGTAGATTTGCCAAAACGTGCCAAAATAATTTATTAACACTTTATTAATTAGTTAAATTTCAATATTTTTCATCATTAAGCTACTACAAAGCCTCAATGATTTTGAATATATGATTGGCAACATCCTTACGTATGTAAACAACAAACCGGCTGCTCGGGGGTTCAACCAACCAACCAACCGTTGCTAATTTTAAAGCTAACCTTATATGTAAACAACAAACCCATTGCTAATTTTAAAGCTCTTTTTAAACTCTTCGTTTCAAAGTTGATTTTTTCTGTTTTTCTGAAGCATTTTTGTATTAGAGTAATTATTATTTTGAAGTATTTCTATCCAGAAAATGCTTCGCGTTGGACGTCGTTCTCTAACGGGGCGACTTATCAGAATAAATAAAAGATATTGGGACTTCAATGTAAGGGCATAGCTAATGAAGTTTTAAGTCAGAATGTTTTCGGATAGTATATTTAACTTTCTATTATGAAACTTGCAATTTGGGTGTTTTCTCTATTAGGCCTTACATTAAATTTATAAGAATTTGGTTACATTTTTTATGGCTGGCAAACCTATTCGAGCGCAGCAAGATGTTTTAACCACAAATTCGAGCGGCAAAGCCGCTCAATCCGAGCGCAGCGAGGCGTTTGGGGGTTGGCGAGCGTTAGCGAGCAAGGGGCGAAGCCCCCTAGTTATATTATAAATCAGAATAAATAAATTATATTATCTATCAGAATAAATAAATTATATTATCTATCAGAATAAATAAATTATATTATCAATCAGAATAAATAAATTATATTATCAATCAGAATAAATAAAATACATTTGGATGTCAATGCATAAATTCACTTTTATTTTTAAAGAAAACATTTTGAATAGTAGTTTTTAATATTTAAATTTAGATGCAAATTCCAGGCACACGTTGGCAACAGAAACGGCGCTCTATCTCTCAGCCAAGTCCAAACTTTAGTTTTGAAGTTTTGGAAAAGTGAATAAAGAAAATCGATAAAAACACGTGGAACTACAAAATGATCATCAAAAAACTAAAAATATCGATATATCGGTGACTTGTACCGATATTTTTACTGTCGATATATATTTTTTAAATATCGATAAAAATATCGTCGTATTGATATATCGCCGACCTCTAACATCAAGTCTTATGGTTGGTTGTTTTTGTTGTATTCAGATTATCTGGCGCCGTCAGCAACACGAGGGCTATAATGCACCGAAACATTCGTCATTAGACAAGCCAACATACATTTACAAACACCCATGCCTAACACGGGACTCGGAGCCCGCAACCTCACTGTCTAGAAGCTAGCACGCTAACCACGATACTGTTTGGTCGGCACATCAAGTCTATATGCCAAATTTTAGATCGATAAGACGATGGCAAGTGGATTAATTAGCACACCGATTTTGTCCTGTCAGCCTTGATAGTTTCAGTCACTAAATATCGTCTAATTGAACAAGTTTGAATTAAAATTGGTATACGGTTAATAGAACGTGAGTAAAAAGTAACAAGTTTGAAGTAAGAAAAGGGAAAGGTGAGTCAAAGAGACCATTTAGCGACAGACAACACAGTTTGAGAGAATGCGTTGTCATGGTGACTACGAGTCTATCTGCCAAGTTCCAGAAGCGAGCGAGTAAACTAGTCTTTCGCAGATTTGTCCGCCACGAACAAAGTCGAAATTAATAAAAAGGATTTTATAAAAATATGGATCATCACAAAGAAACACCGCCCAAAAATATAAAGAAATACAGTAGAACCTCAATTAACCGTCCCTCCTTTATCCTGAACTCTCTGTTAACCGGCAATCATTTAGTCGACATCAAAAATCTCCCAAATGAGTAATAAATCCTTTGTTCCTTTTTAAACCGCAATCTTTTCCCTCGCTCTAAAGTTACATAAGTAATGGTGAGGCTTTTGACTGTTTTTCTAAAGAACTGACATGATAGAGCAACCTTCGGATGCAGATCAAACTGAACTATTGCCTTCAAAAAGACACCGGGATAGAGCAGCGAAATAAAGATTATCGAGGTTATTGCGACGAAAACTCATTTCCAACAATTATATCATAAAGAAACATTAAAAGTCCTGTATTCAATAAACGAAAATCTTGACTTTTTATTGTTTTTTACAACTCTCTTTTATCCGGAATTTTCGCTTAACCTACCTATCTTTGGTCCGAATTAGGTCGGTTATTCGAGATTTTACTGTATAATTAAAATAGGGTAGTGAAATGTTCAAAGAGGAAATAATGACGCAGTTTTTTTACTAAATAAAAGTACAATTTAATCTTCTTTCGAGGGCTCACAAAACTTCTCCGAAATAACAGTAAAATTGCTGTCAAGCTTCGATCGGTACGTACAATTTCGAATACAGCGATAATGCAGGCACAACGAAAGTGAACAAAGAAACCTTTCGAAGCAGCGTCTCAAACTCAATTCTTCACACGATTCAATCGATCGGATCCTTTTATAGTCTCGCGGCAGATTGGTTGTTTTCATATCATCTGGCGCCGTCAGCAACACGAGGGCTATAATGCGCCGAAACGTTCGTCATTAGACAAGCCAACATACATTTACAAACACCCATGCCTAACACGGGACTCGGAACCCGCAACCTCGCGGTCCAGAAGCTAGCACGCTAACCACTATACCGTTTGGTCGGCGTCTAGCGGCAGAAATTTCTAGCAAAATCTAATCAACCAATCACGTGATGGAAACGTATCGAAATTTCCCAACTGATTTTGACGTTGCCACCTTTTTCTAACCTATATTATCGCCGTTAATAAATAAAATAAAATAGAACTTTAAAGAAATACGTCACTGTTTACAATTATATAAAGAAAATTTGTTTAACAGTATAAAGTGATATACTAATTATTCACCGATGGTTATGCAAACTAAATTTTTCCATTAGTAACTACAGGTACGAAAGTAAAAGCACTATTTGCAAATAGTTGAGTTCGAAGCAAAATGACGATTTGTCATTCAGGGTCTTTATTAAAATGACTTAAGAGTAATTCCTAGTAAGGATCATTTCCTATATTTGCTATGTTACAATCTTCTAGATCAGTGCATTTAGAAACTACTTTGTAGAAATCATTGACATTTGGGGAGTAGGTACGAAAATTATCACTTTATGAAATAACATGAATCGTTTTCATTTAATGTTTATCTATTATAATTGAAAATTAAAATAACAAATAATGGAACCAGGTGGAGCCACTGTATATGCATTGATGTAAGGATTTCAAATACAGTAGAACCTCGATTAACCGACTTAATTCGAACCGAAGATAGGTCGGATAAGCGAAAATGCTGGAGTTGTAGAAAATAATAAAAAGTAAATTATTTTCATTTATTGAATGCAGGGCTTTTAATGTTTTTCTTATGACATAATTGTTGGAAATGAGTTTTTGTCGCAATAATCTCGATAATCTTTGTTTCGCTGCTCTATCCCGGAGTCTTTTGGAAGGCAATAGCTCAGTTTGATCTGCATCCGAATTTTGCTCTAACTACGTCAGTTCTCTAGAATAACAGTCAAGAGCCTCACCATTACTTATGTAACTTTAGAGCGAGGGAAAAGATTACGGTTTAAAAAGGAGCAAATGATTTATTACCCATTTGGGAGATTTTTGATGTCGACTAAAGGATGGTCGGTTAACAGAGAGTTCCGGATGAAAGAGGGACGGTTAATCGAGGTTCTACTGTATGAAACAAAACAGTTTTCTTTTCGAGTTTCTAATTGATTTCCATTTCATCAAGTGATCATTTTCGTACCTACTCACCAAATGTCAAGGATATTTTATAGAAAGTAGTTTCTAAATGCATTGGGGCTAAGAGATTGTAACACAGCGAGTATAGGGAAATGATCCTGACTTAAAAGCCACGCGTGTCACCACCCCCGTAAATGTAACCACTATTGACACATTCATCCCACTAATAGCTTTCCCATTTTGTCCCAAACGCTTCAATTAACAGCGAAAGGGGCGAACATATTTAAGACTAATAACCCGGAATAATTCGACCTCGAAATTGCCCGGGAAAACGGGCTTTCCCCTTCCCCCCCTCCGTGTCATTTCTCGTCCACATTCCCGGAGAATGAGTGAAATTGGACGCGTCGGGCCGCATTTGGCGTCAAGAGGGGACGCGCTTTGCGTCGGGGCTTTTCGACGTAAACGAAGGTTGGCGGCGCCCCTGCACCATTACGCCCCACCCCCCCTTTTACTCGTTTTAGAAGGGCGTTCCTTCTCAAGAGCTCCAGTCTATCTCGCTAAAAGAGCTCCGTCTTTTTCGACAAAGCCTGATGCTGTTACAACTAGAGGTCGGAAATATCGAACGAAATAAATATCGATAGTATATCGTTGCATAGAAAAAATATCGATCAAAATAAATATCGATAGTATATCATTGCATAGAAAAAATATCGATCAATATAAATATCGATAGTATATCGTTGCATAGAAAAAATATCGATCAAAATAAATATCGATAGTATATCGTTGCATAGAAAAAATATCGATCAATATAAATATCGATAGTATATCGTTGCATAGAAAAAATATCGATCAATATAAATATCGATAGTATATCGTTGCATAGAAAAAATATCGATCAAAATAAATATCGATACTATATCGTTGCATAGAAAAAATATCGATAGAGGATTTTTTTTATTATTTGATTTTCAATTTTGTCAGAAACAAAGTTTTTCGGGGCAAATTTCTACTTTTCATGATTGCTTTTTTTGTAAGGTGACTACTTTTTCAACTGAAATGGATTTATTACAACAACAAAAAAAGAGTTACATTTTCGCTTAATTGGTGCATTGATTTTAAGAAAAATTTAGATAATTTTCAATAGCTTTCAAGTGTATGGAAAATATTGAATATTGGTGCCATTTTAACTATCTCGCATTTTAACTAATTTTCTTTAAAAATTATCTCTGAAATATGTGTATCGATGTATACGAATAATGACATTTTTTTCAGTCGTTCCACCTTTCTTAGATAAATGAAAGGTCACTTCGAAGAGCTGCCCAGGAAAACAATCTATATATGAAGCCCTACAACCACGAAACCTCGATTCCCCCCCAGCTATACCTCGAGACAAGCTTACTTGACCCTAATGAATACGCTACACCGATCTGTGAACCGGTTTTACTAAGCCATGATTGACTAATTGAAACAATGTGTGGCCGATTCTTTAAAACTCTTATATTTTACATTTCTGACCACAGATACTATAAGTTAAAATTAAAATTTAAAAGCACTTATTTTCTTTTAGTCATCAACATATATTTAAGTTTAATACAAAGCTATATGCGTATGTTATCAATATCATTATAATATCTCGGATATAGTTCAAGACAAATTACAACTTTTATCGCAATATTGGTAATCTGCGCAATTATTTCTGTATTAAACTTAAATATAAGTTGATGACAAAAAAGAAAATCAGCGTTTTTAAGTCTAAATTTTAATTAATATTTCACTTCTCTGACCACAGATGCTATAAGAATTGGCCACACATCTTTTCAATCAGCCAATCAGAGCTTAGTAAGACCGGTTCGCAAATCGTTGCAGTGTATTCATAAGCCAGTCTCAATGTACAACGAGCATCGTCCCAAAACCCATTCACGCGCCTCGCACAAAAAAAAGAAAAACAACAACACAAATCTCATTTTTCACACCTCCGCCGCCTCCAAATAACCCAACACCTCCACACAGAGAAACTCCTCCCTGCTTCGGGTCACTGTTGTTTCCCCCCTATTACCCGGCATGCTCCGCACCAGCTCTTCCAATAGACATCTCTCTCCCTTGGGAGGGGGAGTACTGTTGCGTCAACATGAGAGGAGAAGGAGATTCGATTTTAATTTCGTTCGCTGTGTGGTGGCAGCCGAGCAGAAAATGACTTTAAAGAGCGGCCATTATCGCCGTGGAATGGCAGCCAATTGGAAAAGTGATCGGTAAATACCCATTTCATTAGGTGCTCGTCGGAGCGCGCTTCGACCCTCTCTCTCTCTCGCAGACGATCTTTTGCTCCCCCTCCTCCCCCTAAGCACCTCCTGAGTGTCTGTCTAGGGAACAGTGGCGTATGACTCGCGCCCTCACACTATAGTAGAGGTCAGCGATGTATCGATACGATATTTTTTTTTAAATATCGATATTAAAAATATCGATATAAGTCACCGAGATATATCGATATTTTTGAACATTTTTAGTTTTTTTAATCATCGTTTTTGTAGTTCCATGTGTGTGGTTTTTTTTTTCGATTTTCTTTATTCCTTTTTCAAACACTTCGAAACTAAATATATTTTTTTTAATATCGATAGTAAAAATATCGATAAAAGTCACCGAGATATATCGATATTTTCAAACATTTTTAGTTTGTTAATGATCGTTTTTGTAGTTCCATGTGTTTTTTCAATTTTCTTTATTCCTTTTTCAAACACTTCAAAACTAAATATTTTTTTTAAAATATCGATAGTAAAAATATTGATAAAAGTCACAGAGATATATCGATATTTTCAAAAAATTTTAGTTTCTTAATAATCGTTTTGTAGTTCCATGTGTTTTTTCGATTTTTTTTATTCCTTTTTCAAACACTTCAAAACAAAATAATTTTTTTTAAATATAGATGGTAAAAATATCGATAAAAGTCACCGATATATCGATATTTTAAAACATTTTTAGTTTTTTAATGATCGTTTCGTAGTTCCATGTGTTTTTTCGATTTTCTTTATTACTTTTTCAAACACTTCAAAACTATGTATTTTTTTTAAAAATATCGATAGTAAAAATATTGATAAAAGTCACCGAGATATATCGATATTTTCAAACATTTTTAGTTTGTTAATGATCGTTTTTGTAGTTCCATGTGTTTTTTCGATTTTCTTTAATCCTTTTTCAAACACTTCAAAACTAAATGTTTTTTTTAAAATACCGATGGTAAAAATATCTATAAAAGTCACCGAGATATACCGATAATTTAAAACATTTTTAGTTTTTTTAATTATCGTTTTTGTAGTTCCAGGTGTTTTTTCGGTTTTCTTTATTCCTTTTTTTAAACACTTCAAAACAATTTTTTTTTTAATATCGATAGTAAAAATATCGATAAAAGTCACCGATATATCGATATTTTCAAACATTTTTAGTTTTTTTAATTATTGATTTGGTAGTTCCATGTGTTTTTTCGATTTTCTTTATTCCTTTTTCAAACACTTCAAAACAAAATATTTTTTTTTTAATATCGATAAAAGTCACCGAGATATACTGATATTTTCAAACATTTTTAGTTTTTTTAATTATCGTTTTGTAGTTCCAGGTGTTTTTTCAATTTTTTTTATTCCTTTTTCAAACACTTCAAAACTAAATATTTTTTTTAAAATATCGATAGTAAAAATATCGATAAAAGTCACCGAGATATATCGATATTTGCAAACGTTTTTAGTTTTTTAATGATCGTTTTTGTAGTTCCAAGTGTTTTTTCGATTTTCTTTATTCCTTTTTCAAACACTTGAAAACTAAATAATTTTTTTTTAAATATCGATAGTAAAAATATCGATAAAAGTCAGAGATATATCGATATTTTCAAAAAATTTTAGTTTTTTAATGATCGTTTTTGTAGTTCCATGTGTTTTTTCGATTTTCTTTATTCCTTTTTCAAACACTTCAAAACTAAAGTTTGGACTTGGCAGAGAGGCAGTTAAAATAACACCATTATTCAATATTTTGCCATACACTTCATAATCATAGGCGCCAACAGGAGGGTACAAGGGGGTGCACCTCCCTGGCTTTGGAAAATTAAAATAAAATTGGATAAAACGGGAATTATATATATATATATTCCTCACTCTGATAATTTTTCAATTATTTACATTGTATAAATATTATGTTAAATATTCAGCGTTGCCATTAAAAGCTATTAAAAATTATCTAATTTTTTCTTAAAATTACTTCGCCAATTAAGCGAAAATATAACTTATTCTTTAGTAATAGATCCATTTCAGTTGGAAAAGTAGTCACCTTACAAAAAGCAATCATGAAAAGTAGAAATTGGCCCCGAAAAACTTCGTTTCTGGCAAAATTGAAAATCAAATAAAAAAAAAAATCATTTATCGATATATCAATATTTTATCGATATTTTTTTCTGTGCAACGATATAGTATCGATACTTATTTTGATCGATATTTTCGACCTCTACAATACAGTCCAAGACGACTTCATTGAATATGCTGTAGTAAAACCGGATCGCACATCACTGCAACATATTCAATGAGTTTTGTATTAAATTTATGTCGATAACAAAAAGAAAATAAGCGCTTTTGAGTTTAAATTTTAATAAATATTTTACTTTTCAAACCACAGTTACTGTAAGAGTTTTAACGCATCTCGTGACTTTGACCGAGCTATTTCATGACGTCACTCACTTCCCGAATCACTATTGGCCAGCCCTGTCTCCTTCTCAGTTCAAGACGTCACGTGTAAGATTGCGCAGCCAATCAGCGTGTGGCAAAACCGGATCGCACATCACTGCAGCATATTCAGTGAGTAGATGATGAGTTGTCTGGGACTAGATATAGGATTGTAACACCTCTGTAAAGTATAAATCAAGATAAACTATTTAGACTGCTTCGATGATAATGCAAGGGGGAAAAGACGAGCCGGTGGGTTGATGATGATGATGGGTGGACGATTGACCAATCACAGTTAACTTCTATAGTTGGGTGGGAATGAGGGAAACCTTGTACATTTTTTTCCAAGATTTTTTACCCATATGTATACATAGGGGAATCAAAGTATAGAAATCAATTTTTTCCCATTTTTCCACGTTTTCTAACATCCTGATTTCAAAAAAGTGATTTAGAAAAAATGTCTGTCTGTGTGTATGTGGTCAGCATAACTCCCGAACAAATTGACCTACGATGCTCAACTATTTAGGTTTTCGTCAAAATCGCGCAATCTGCCTTTGAAAAAAATCATGTTTTTCAGTAATTGTTAAAAAACGGCTCTTACGAATATTATCAAAATCGCCGTGGCCTCTTAAGGTGTTTTAAACATCCTCACCTCCAAAACTTCCGTAAAAATGCTTCAATGGCGTAAAAAGTTGAAAAACGAATGCCTTTATCACAGAGTTGTATTTCCTTGAGTGTAACTCATCAACGATCGTTTTCCTTCTCTCCTCAGTTTAACTTATAAGAAAGGATAATAGAAAAATTATCTGAAAGTAGATCATTTTGACGGAGTTTTTTTTTCTTTTTAAAAGACCTACGCAAGAACAAATATCACCAAACTGACCATTTTTACTAAATGAATGATGAAAATATAAATACTGTAGATGACACAAATCCACGTCGGTATTAAAGTACAACTGAAAGTTGTGCGATGTTCCACACCCCTAGTTTTTTTTTTCAATCCTCGGTAATTCGTGTTTTTCGTCCCCTCAACGATCTTGCAAAAGTTTCATTTTCCAAGCATTAACCAGTTGTTTATATTGTTGCGTTCGACGGGTTTGAAAGATTTGAAGCCAAAGCAGATCAACACTTGCAGAAATTTATTTCAATATAACTCTTCACAGATTCCTTTACAACTCCAGAACTTCTCGTTCTAGTAGACACAATACAGCTCTTTTCACAACAATAGAGCACAAAACAGCAGTTAAAAACTTGACAACACAACTACTCAAATCGCTGCAAAAGACAATGCAATACAGTTCGCTTTAGAACTACTCGGAATGTTCACTGAGACTCAGTAATTCCAGTTAACTCACTGACTAACTTCAGTCAACTAACGGACTCAGCTAACAACTAACTCCTTGACTCAAAATCAGTCAACTAACTCGGTGACTCACAATCAACTAACTGACTTCCCAGCTCTCTTGGTCAGCCTTATATAAGATAGATGAATCTTCGTGAATCTTCTAGAGGTAGATATTTGGGAAACTTTCCAGATTGTAGTCGAAAAGTCCTATACATGTACCTGGGGACCGAAAATGTCGCCGAATGGTCACCAAGTTTGGCTAAATTTGGCGATTTCTCGCCAAATTTGGCGACAAAAATTAGTCCCCAAAACCATCGCCAATTTGGCGAGATTGCCATTACCATAATGTTAAATGCCCTGCTCCTTAAAACTCGCTTTCCAGAGTTACCTCTGTAAAACTCATTATCAAACAACAAGAGATTCATTGCAGGGAAACAAACTAAAGGCGAACTATTGCACTGCCTTATGCAAAATGTACATAAATTTTCCTATTTACAAAATTAACACCACGAAATATTTACAAATATACAAAAATTCGTAATAATATATATCGATGCAGTAAAGTCGCACAAATCATCCTTTGTTTCCATTATCAATTCTTAAACTAAAATCACAATATGCACTCTCAGTTCAGTAAAATTTTGATCGTACTAAAATCTGCTATATTTCCTCCTCGTCTTTCTATCAAAAATAAGAAGAGTCATTTCTATATCCTTAAATCTGTAAGAAAACCTTTTTTGAAGGTCTCCCTTGGTTAGGGGCATTGTCTAGCCGTTTGTCGCGTGGGTGTCTCCCGAAATAATGTTCGTGCATACCATTAAATTGGTGACCAAATATTACAGTAAGTGGGTATTTTAATCAAAAACACAACAAACAGGATTAAGTAAAAATTAAAACATATTTTTTTAAATAACTTGAAAAGAACACTTTGATCATGGGTTGCCATCTATTTGAGGAATTGATTGTAGGGGACATTTGTTAACGACTTACTAAGGGTTAACATCCTCCTGAGTATTTCCAAGGCGGATGGTTGGTTTGTACGATCAACGACTTATTTTTATGCACAATGGCAACTAATCAGGCCGGGAACTACAGCTTAACGTGGATTCCGAACCACATCGAACATCCATACTTAACCCGGAATTCGAACCCGGTACCTTTGGCATGCGAGGCCAGAGCCCTAACCCCACAGGGACCTCTTTAGGGTGAACTGGAAAAATAAGAACCAAGTGGAAAAAAGTGATAAAATGCACAAGAGAAAAACTAAGCCATGAAAACTAATTCTGTATGGGCATTGAAAACTTTTATGCAAAATTGAAGCTTATGGAAGCTATTTGAACCTCAGATCGTGTTTTCATCGTGTTTGCCCACTGCGAAGAAAATCGCCCTCGATTCTGTGAAATTAACCGATTAAAATAAAAAGTTTGCCCTAAAACTTGAAATTTGTCTTTGACTTCGAATTTAACTGCCAAATTACAGTTCAATTGGATAACGGCAAGTGAATTGATTTGTCCTCTACAGATTTGCAAACAAGCGTACAGGTAAAATCGAAGTTAATAAACAAAATAAAGGTTAATAAACCCATAAAAATAAAGTTTTTTAATATAAATGCTTTATATGCATAGCTAATTTTTATATTCATTGACACAGCGCCGTTTCTGTAAACAACACGTACTTGGTGTTTGCATCAAATTTTAAATATTAAAAACATTTCTATAAGTAAAATGGGCGGCAAACTACGTTTCAAAATTTATTTATTAAAAATGAACGTGAATATATGCACTCACATCCAAATATCATTTATTTGTTCTGATTAAAGTCATTTTATTATTTATTTATTAAAAGATGTTGCAACAGGAAGGATTTTTTTTTTTCAATGGTCGGTAAAATACTATTTTAGGGCGATTGGATGACGGCAAGTTGGTTTATTAGTATTCGTAAAAGCGACCTTATAGTGACATGACAGCCCCAAAATTTGATAAAATACATTGTCATCGACATCGAATCTATCTGCCAAGTTTCAGTGAGATTGGATGACGGAAAGGGGGTTAATTAGACATCCTCCGATTTGCCTACCATCGACACACAGAATCGAAATTAATATAAAGGATTTAATAAAGAATTTTAGAACGAAGTATATTATATGCGCTTTAAAATATTTGAATAAAATGGTAAATAACTACTAATTAACATTTCAGTATGAAATATAATTTTCTTTAAAAAATCAAGGTTTGAACAAAACCTTTAACTGCTGTGGTTTGAAGTTTTTGGTGCAAGAGCAACACATGGTCTATATTGCGTCAAATATATTGGTAAACATCAATTGAAAGTTTAAGAAACATAGTATCAGAAACATTTATATAAATGTCAAAGATGAGATATTTTAAGGGGTGGTAACATTCCACGAAAAATGACTTGCGGTCTGTCAGACCGCTTACAGCAGTGAAAGGTTAACGTGATATACACCCCTTTGTAAGCAATCCTACCAAGAAATGGGTCTACTACAATGAGTGCTTAATTATTTATATTCAGTTATAATTTTCCATTTAAGCACTTAATAATTCTTTTTATTTGAAACTGTACAAATTTTCTGTGGGATCGTATTTGTCAGTAATAAGGATTTCTAATTTTGGCACTACAAATTGCTTTATGACCTTTTCAACCCTGTCTCTGAATCTTTATAAACAATAAGATCATAAGCAAGTTTTCCCAGCTTTATCAAAACCGACTGACACACCCTTTCCACAACACCATTAATTAATCAATTTTACCACCATTAATTAATTAAATTTATGGCACTTTTAATCAACATGTAGTTTTTGACTAGAAAAAAAAATCTAAATTTTATTAACTTTCACATACAAAACTTGCAGAAAGTTTTAAGCACATATTTCGCCTCAAAATTTTTAACGCAATACCTAGCTTTCGAGATTTTTTTGGAAAGTTTATTAAGGACATCTTTTTTGACAATTGACATTCTTTCAAATGAAAAGTAATTTACAAACTATTTAACTAATTTTGGAGAGTAGTACTTACAAATAATATTTAAACGATGATGACCAAAAACTAATCGGTGGTGCATATTTTAAATGAATTACATTTTTATGAAGTTCTTTTTAAATAATAAAAAAAAAAATTGGTGCTTTTATATTAAGAAAAAAAATTAGTTTTTCAAACAAATGTTCAAGTTTCAAATACCATGCAACCACAACTCGACTCACAGTACTGCCACTGTCTGCAGCAAGTCCTTATCCAGGATTTTTTCCGGTGGGGGGGGGGGGATGACAGAAGATTTGATTAAATATATAAAACAAGTTATACGAAAAAAGAAAGGGAAGTAGTGAAACAAGATTTCACACAATTTCGGGAAAGGGGGAGGGTTGGCCCGTCGGCCCCTCCCCCCTTGTTTACGGCCTTGGTCTGCAGGAAAATCTGCAACTATCTTTTGATAAGATTTGGTTGGTTGTTTTCAGATTATCTGGCGTCGTCAGCAACACGAGGGCTATAGTGGGCCGAAACATTCGTCATTAGACAAGCCAACATACATTTACAAACACCCATGACTAACACGGGACTCGGAACCCGCAACCTCGCGGTCTAGAAGCTAGCACGCTAACCACTCTACCGTTTGGTCGGCCTTTTGATAAGAACTTTCAGGAGCAGTTGGCAATATGGTGCCAAGTACCAAGCCCAGACAGACACGGTATTGTAACATTAATAGTAACAACCTTCAATCAAGAAGGGGAAAAGATAGCAAAGGAAAGAATGGAATGAAGTCCGCACGTAAGGAGGTTTTTCCGTTCCATTCCTAGAAAAGTATAGAATCATCGCCATACATCAGTGGTTCTCATTGTAGGATAAGGATATCATAGAAACGGACTATTTCCTTACATTTTTGCAGCGGAATTTGGGAGGGATTGTTAGTGAAGCGTTAGAAAAATTATTTCAAATTTGTTACTACTTTTTCTCTGCAGTAAAACTTTTACTTGCAACAAGACATCCCTATTATTTAAAAGTTAAAATATATTTGCCTGGAGAGGTTGATGTATCACTATATCCCCCTGCGTGGCTACGCGCCTGCGCTCTATATACCTCCCCGAAAAGAAAATATATTTCCGAAACTAATATATATAATTTTAATTTACTATCGTGTTTTTCCGAGATAAAACTTTTACTTGGAACAAGACAACATCCCTAGTTATCAAAAGTTAAAATATACTTTCAGGGAGAGACAATATCGCTCCCCCCCCCCCCCCTAAAACATATTTACGAAAATATTTATATTTAATTTGCTACTGCTTTTTCTGAGGTTAAACTTCAACTTGCAACAAGAGACATCGCTATTATTTAAAAGTTAAACTCTGATCATCGATATAAATAAACAACTGGATAGACTGCTTAACGCTGGGAAAATGAAGCCGTTGCCAGATGCCGATGGTGGGATAAAAAATGCGGATTGCCGAGGATTGAAAATAAAATTTTGGGTTGTACACAGCAGAAATGTCAATAGTAGCAATAATGTGCCAAAAAATACATACTCTAGCATTTTACAAGGTTTTTCGCATTTCCATCCAACTATAAAAGTGAACTGTGATTGGTTAACCTTCCCACCAGCTTCGCAAATCCCCGGCGCGTTTTTCTCTTTGCATTGACAATGGAGCAGTCTATCCAGTTGTTTATCTATATAAATGACTCTGATAGAGATCTAATCAACAAGACTAATAATCTAGTTGGTTGTATTCAGATTATCTGGCGCCGTCAACAACACGAGGGCTATAATGCGCCGAAACATTCGTCAACAAGACAACAAACATTTACAAACACCCATGCCTAAACACGGGACGTCTAGAAGCCAGCACGCGTATGTTTGAAAATATCGATATATCGGTGACTTTTATCGATATTTTTTTTTTTTTTTTTTTGAAATATCGATAAGAATATCGTTGTATCGATATATCGCCGACCTCTACATCCCTGGGACCTCCCTAGGAAAATGTATGGGTTTATTGGTGCGTAACTCTTGATGGAACGAGTGACAAGTACATCAAAAACAAGTACATCTCAATCATAAATTAAATGGATGGTGATATGTCCTAGTTATGGAATATGTGAGCTTATTGAATACATTGCAGCGATGTGTGAACCGGTTTTACTACAGTCTAACTAGTTTTGCAACTAAATCCAATTGCCAAATGCGCCATTAACTTGCCAAATAATGAGCTTTTTTTTTATTTGGTAACCCTCACTCTTTAATTTTCAATTAAGAAGGTTGCAGACGATTCAGATATCTGGCGACGGTCCCTACTTGCATCTATTAAAAGGGAGCCAAGTTGGCAAAAAATATTACGTCACTTACGACGTAACTGATGTCGCCAATTTGGCTTATTTTTAAAAGATACAAGTTTTCCCGAGCCAAAGATCAGAAATCGTTTGAGCTTTTTCTCATTGAAAATCAAAATGAAGTGGGTTGCCAGACGAATAAGTTTGTTCTATTTTTAGCAAGTTATGACATATTTGGCAATCGAATTTTAGTTCAACTCATTCCAAGTCGATTATTGATCAGTTTCGGCCATTTTTGCCAAGGCAGACCAGGGGATTCGTAGTCTACTCACTTTTCTCCAATTTCTATAAAAAAATTCAGAACGATGTTCGATGGTGTCTGAAAATTGCAGTCGCCTCTCGGACTATATGTGCTCAGGTAGTATTACTATTAAGAGTTGTGATTTGTGGCTCGGAATAAGGTTGTCCCGAGGTATAGAAACTCTGTTCGTTCGAGCAGGTTCGTACGAAAAAGACTTACGTCACTTTGCGTCTGGGAGAAAGATGCGGGGAGGGGGGGGGGGGATGAAAAGCAGAAGGGTAGAGAAAGAAGGGGGGGGGGGAGTGTAGCGCGCAGGGGCGAGTGTCAATATTTGACTCCTTTTACGGATGATGCAATCCCGCCCTCTCCCTCGCCAAAAGAGAGCGACTCGAGTAAAGAGGGGGGGGGGGGAGGGGGGGTTGGCGACAACAGAAGATCAGAAACTTTTGCGAATTAATTAAAACGAAGAGTAAATATTGACGACGGAATATTAATTGTTTGCAGCAAGCGCTTCTCTCTCCTCTCGATTCAGCACTCCCCCCCCCCCTCACCCTACTCTTAAATCTCCCGAATGCTGGAATAAGAAGTCACGTGGAGGTGGGGGGGTCTAACGACTGCAACTAAAGTCCCCTCTTCGCATTGCCAGATTAATTGCCTGCAGCGTTTTCTCCTTTTCCCCCCTCGTGTGCTCTTTAATCTCCCAAATGAAAAGTTTTCGACTATTATTTAAGCGGAGCTTTTGGCAACGGGTCTCAGGGCTTTTCCGCTATTCTCTTCCCCTACCCCCCCTCCCGAATAAAGGCGAAGAAGATGGTTCGAGAGAGAGAGAGAGAGAAGCTTGGGATTCTATCGGGAACAATCTATTGGTGGAGAAGGACCGGGATAAAGGGGTTTGTGTTTAAGATTTTGATCGGTTGTTCGAAAAGAAGGATTTAAACGTTCGACTACCTGAACATTCCCTCCGATGCTTTTACTCGGATGAGGATGTTTGGGAAAAGTGAATCTCTTACTTTCAATTACTCATACGTTTACATAGGCTAATGAAAGTATAGCATTCGGTCAATTTTTTTTTAAAGCATTTTTCTGGAACGCCCTGATTTTAAAAAACCAAACTAAAAAGTAGAAAATAATTAATAGTTTAAAAAAACACGCTTTAATAGAAAAGTGAACTTAAAAAGTAGAAAATAATTTTAAATAAGTGTTTCAAATAAGAATAGAGTGATTAACGAGAAATATTTATTTTATCGTAAGAAAGCGTGGGGTGCTTTTGTAAGATATTTTCATAATGGCTTTATTTTTACCAATATCTGTCATTAAATATTTACAACAATTGACATCACCACGCTTTTTTAAGATAAAATAAATATTTCTTATTAATCACTCTATTCTTATTTGAAACTTATTTAAAATTATTTTCTACTTTTTAGTTCACTTTTCTATTAAAGTGTGTTTTTTAGTTTTTTAAACTTTTAATTATTTTCTACTTTTTAGTTTGGTTTTCTATAAAAGCGTGTTTTTTAGTTTTTTAAACTATTAATTATTTTCTACTTTTTAGTTTGGTTTTCTATTAAAGCGTGTTTTTTAGTTTTTTAAACTATTAATTATTTTTTCCGTAAACTATAAAAAAAAATTGTTAATTTTTTTAGTTAATTGTACAAAACTCTCCAGTTGTTCCTGCCAATAGTCACATGCTTGTCTCAAATTTAAGTCATGTGTATGCCTTAGTACACGCCGTATTACTTGGCACAAAACACTACCGTGTCTCTGAATATGAAAAATCATTAATCCTGAAGATCCTGGTAAGGATAATGCGACTAAAAAAACACGCTTTGTATAACCGTCGTGCCCACGACAAATCTTTCAAATGTCTGCCTTATCAATTGTCAATTATAGGTTCTGTGATTACTGGGATGGTAACGGGTAACAGAACACCAGGGATAAATCCGGAGAAGGTTGGTTGGTTGAAATTTAACGGCGCAAGGGCAACACAAGCTAATCCTTGTGATAAAGCGACAAACTTATTGAATTATTGTATTGTCATCGGTCTTTGACAAGTGTGCAAAGTTTGAATCAAATCTGATCGCTCAAAGTAGGACAAAAGAGTCGGCTACAAGCAAGCATACAGGCGAAACTAATAAAAGCGTGTTAAAAAGTGAAGTACACAGCAAATGGAAATGTCTTAAAATAAGACACAAAATTGTCTTAAACAAGTGGCACTGTTTTAAGATCTAAAATGGTGTCTTAATCTTTAAGACACTTGAAGTGTCTTAAAATGGGGTATTTTCAGACGTTTAGACTGTCTGAATTGGGGATATTTTCAGACAGTTGATGTGTCTGAAAGGGTTGTTTATGTTACCTTTCAGATGTTGGGAAGCTAAAAATACATTTATTTAAATTAAAATGCAATAAATGAGCTTGTGTTAAATTACAAATTTTTATTAAAATAAATATCAAAATAACTTTTTGTTGACTATGTTTTACTTTCCTGGTAAATTTAAGCATGGGATTGCAAAACTGCAACACAACTGTTAATAATAGGCACACAACTATTAATATATCCAAGCAAGGGATTTGGGACTTAATGTAAATATATGTATTGGGATAAAATGGACATTGTATTGTGGCTGAATCTTAAATAGAAAAGGTTTGACTTCCAAGATTGTATCACAGTTTTAAGTTGCTTTTTACAAGTCAATTTTAACATCAAATAACAAGCGTGATGTAAACACTTATATAGTAGTTGCATTGGCAAGTCTAAGATACATTATGTGGCAACATAAACTTATTTGAATGATGAATCAAGCAGTAATAATCTAATTATTCTCCATCTGGGAATTTAACTTGTTTATAACATTTCCCTATAATAACACTACATAATAAACACTACAATGCTTCAATTATTGTCGAATAGTTGAAGCAGATATAGGACTTTAAAAAAAAAAAACTTTAAAAGATGCATAAAAGATAAACAATTAA
The DNA here is from genome assembly GCA_963978545.1 of Linyphia triangularis. Classification (NCBI taxonomy): domain Eukaryota; kingdom Metazoa; phylum Arthropoda; class Arachnida; order Araneae; family Linyphiidae; genus Linyphia; species Linyphia triangularis. The sequence continues at coordinate 109,501,277 of OZ021723.1, read as the reverse complement.
AACAAGAAGGCATAGAAGTATCTGTAAGGAGACATTTCAGAATATGGAGGTAGAGTATATTAAATTTGAAAAGTATGCAAGTTGTGCAAAAATTTTTGCGTTTCTGAAAACGTCAGTTTCCCAAATTTTTGTATGCTTGTAAAAAAAATATGCCAGATATACAGTTGAAATTTGTTATTATGATTAAATAACATATTAAGTGCATACTAAAACTAAAATAATATTAAAATTCCAGTAATTTGGGGATGGGACCTTTTTACAACAATTTTCCCTATCGCTGCGACTTTTCGTTAATCGTTGAGAAGCTAAAGAAGAGAGGGCATTTAAAAAACCTAAAAAAATGTAAGAAAAGGGGGAGGGGGGAATTAAAAAAGGAATTTGAAATATCTGTAAAGATGGCTGCTTCAAAATACAGAGTTGAAGCACATTAAACTTGGAAAACATGCAAGTTATTAAAACTTTTATAGTTCTTTCACGTTTTCTCAAAACGTTGATTTTCCAACTTTTGGTATGCTCATATAAAAGACTATGCAAGATATAGAATTGAAATTTTTTATGGCAATTATATAACATCTGAAGTACATATTAAACAAAAATATTATTCAAATCTATACAATTTAGTTTTTAATTATTATTACTTAAAAAATTGCAAATTTTCATACGCTCAACAAATTACCACATAAAAAAACTTTCTATTATTATTTTGAGAAAGCTGATATTTAATGTAGTATATAGACATTTCTAAGAAATAAAAAGCAAAAAAACTTTTTATTAGTTTTAAGAAGATTCCTTTACGAATGTAACCAAATTCAACTCATTGCAAATTTTTTTTTTAATCGAGTTTTGAATAAGTGATTATTAATAAATTATTAGCCTATTATTATAAACTTTTTTCTAAAATATAATTTAAAAAAGGTTTGAACAACATATGTAAAAAAAATTTCTTCATTTTGACCAATATTCAATTTATTTCAAATGCGTTGATTTTTCTGATTTTAATGCTGTCACCGAGTACCCAGTCCTCATAATATGCAGGTCATATCATAAATATCCTCAGATGTAATAATATGGAACATATAAGATCATTCATAAAATAAAATTCAAGGACACAATAAATTTTATCCAAATTACATCAAATCATGCTAAATATATTTTCAAAATCATTAGTACCTGTAATATGCAACAAAACCAACAAAAATGTAATTGAATGTTAAAAACAGAAAATTTAGAATTCTGTGAGGGTGATTTAGAAATCGATCAATTAAAATTTACTGTAATAAAAGCACTGAAAATAAGATAAATAATATTACATAAACCAACTTTTTCACTAGGAATGAAGCCGTTGTGGGGACCGTTGTGCATATCAAAATAATCATTTCTGAGTTTGAGCAATTGATTGTCAAGTCACTTAAATACTATTCTACTTGTTCATGTATATATTATTGTGAACAAATGCTTTTTAATGCTGATCAAAACATTTGACTACTTCAAGCACATAATTATTTCAAGTTTGAATACTGTTATCATTAATATCCCTCGGCGTTCAAGTTATGTTTTTTGTGACATAGTACTTACTCTCATATCATGCAATCAAAGAGTACTGCTCCAACAGCTTGGCAACGATGCTCAGTTTGGATATGTTGCTAAGTGCTATTGAGTATGAAGTAACAGTATTAAAGGGCAATTAGAACATAGTGTATACCGTTCGTCCATGATTCAGCAGTGGCAGCAGTTCTAGAAGAGGCAAGCGATACCAACACTTCTGATCACACTTTATTGCATCAGATTAATGAGGAATATTTTTCCTATAACCCCCAATTGAATATTAAAAAAAACAAAAAAACACTCAAGACACATTTGGGTACGTGAGAAAACTCTGGCAACAATATTTGATACTTTTCCGTTAGACGGGTACCAAAAACCGTTAAGTTGGAAAGTTGGCGTAGTTATCGCCAAGCTGAAATGTTTACGCGAAAATAATATTTTGATCTAGTGAACTTTTATTTTTATTCATTAGTTTGGGAGATTGCCAAACCAAACCTTATCATAGATTGGAAGTTATTAGTTTGAATAAGTTATCGCTGCAAATTGGCTATTTTTATCTGGTACCCGTCAAATGGAAGAATTCAAATGATGTTGTAATCATTGATCAGGAATAGGTTAATATTGGCCTATAACTCATGATCTACAGAACCAATTTGGACAAAGTTTGCTTTAATAGATAGAATTTTTGCTGAGAATACACTTTAAATACAAAAAAAAACCGCAATTACATATGAAAATGAATGTCGTATTGCTGTCTATGCTGGAGCGAATGTGCGCCAACGGGATTCGAACCCAGGACTCCTAGGTCAGTAGATAGGCATGCTTACCGCTAGGCAAAAAGAACCACTAGTGCCTAGTTGTTGTATCTGTCATTTGTACACGAGACCACCACATAGACACGTCGCAGTGAGTCGCGAAGGGGTCGAACGATTGAGTTGCTTGAGTGCGAGTTGAGTTTGTTACATGAGAGTTGAGTGGTTGTGTGAGAGAAAAAGTTGCTTGCTGAGTTGGTAGTGTGGAGGTCGTGCAGTAAATTTTTCTGAAGGTGCCGATAGATGACAGCATGATTCAGTTGTTCGGTACCCACTACTTTGGAGCGAATGTGAGCTAACTCGATAGGTTGCGATCTGGGAGATGAGTTCCTCTATTTTGGGAAGCGGATAGACATCCAACATAGTAAATCTATTAATTGTCTGGGAGTAGTCTATGACCATTCGAGATTTTTTATTATCTCCTTTGATGACAAATGCTTGGGCTCTCCATGGGGAATTGCTTTGTTCGATGACTCCTTCATTGATGAGTCTGTCCACTTCTTTAGCAATAAATTCACGATCCTCTGAGGGAAGACGTCTTGATTTTGTTTGAATGGGTCTACAGTCAGGCGTAAGATTTGAGAACAAGGAGACTGGTGGGACATCAGCCTTGGTCAAAGCACAGATTTCTAAGGGAGGCCTAACACAAAATGTGCAAAAGCTACATTTCCAGAACCACGAGAATTTTTAGCTTTACATACCCGCTGAAAATGTCCTTTCTTGCCGCACTTGTTACAAACTACATTTTTGGCTGGGCAAGCGCTTCGAGGGTGACGATCATAGCCACAGAAGAAACATGAACCAGAGCGGGAGACAGCAGCAACTTGCTCTTCCTCGAGTATTTGATCAGACTCGGCAGTTTCCACTGCAGCAGAAGTCATCGGCTGAGGTACAGTGAGGTATGATGCAGAATGAGATTCCGCCAGTTCGAGGGCATGAGCTTGGTCGACAGCCATTTCTAAGGTAACAGAAGAGTTTTCAAGTAAACGTTCGCGGATACGGGAGCTCTTTAATCCCCTTATAAATGCATCACGAATGTATTCGTTTTTATAGAGTTCAGCAGTAACAGCTTTGAATTCACAGTTCTTGCTTAGATGTTTGAGGGCCTAAACGTATTCACTCACCATCTCGTTTGTTTGTTGACATCGGGATGCTAAGCAATGCCGCGAGAGGTTCAAATGTGCTACATGTTTTGTTTACGTTTCTCAACTGGCGAGAGTGTTGCCAGGTTCGATACATGGAAAATCACAACAACAACTTTGGATTTCTGTGAAAAACAACACTTTTTTTGGGATCCTTCAAAATTTAAAGGTATTCCTTTTAGTTGGTAAATGAACTTGAATGATATAATTGCTACGGCCCATGGTCGTACTGTCTGAAAGAGAGAAGCGTCTGAATTTTGGAAATGTCTGAATTTGGTTCGAAGTGTCTTATTTTCAGTTACTTGTTGTGACTGAAAGCAATTTAAGACCCGTGTAATGTCTGAAATTCGAAGAAGTAAACCACCTTTGTGCAAAATAAGTCACCTAATGTGTCTGAAATGAATTTTTCAGACATTTTGTGTCTAAATTTAAGACACCAGCATTTACAGTGTAATAACAATGTGTGTCAGTGTGTACGCGATCTGCATTACTCACGAGCAAATTGACCTACGATGTACAAATTCCTTTTTTTGGGGGGGGGGGGGGGTTACATGAGACCATTAATTTTTTCGTCAAAATCGCGCCTAAAGTTGAAATTATGAAAAATCGTGTCTTTGCTAAAAAACGGCTCCAACGATTTTGGTCTATGAGCCAATGCCACTTAAGGTGTTCGTCCCCATCTTTGAAATTCCACTAGAAATGCAATAAAAGCGCAATATGTTAAAAAACGAGTACCTTTAACATAGAGCACTCTACCCTTGAGCATCGCCCATCAACGATTGATTTTTTTTCTGTTTCATGCACAATAAAGGGCAATGTAATGTCCATTAGTATTTATTTTTGCCCATGTAAAAATTATTGCCAAAAATGTCGCCAAACTGGCCATTTTTATTTTACATGAGTTAAAATATGAAAACGGTAAATAACACCATACATTTTAATGCAATGACCAGTATCGTAGTGTAATTGAAAGTTGTGCGATGTTCCACTCCTTTAAATTACCTGCCTATGAGAGAGAGGGTTTATTATGTCGAGAACTAATATAAATTTCTGCGTACAGAATCAGCTTCGTATTTAGCTAAATGAAAACCAATTGGATTGCAAGACCCTATTGAAGACTGTTAATGCTGTCAATAACTATGGTATTTTCCCCCATTATTTGAACACATAGCCTATCAACAAACAGACTTCGGTTAATTTCTTGGTACTCGGCACAACACATTTAAATTTTCGAAGATATATTTCCTCGAAGATTACAGAACTCCTTTCGAAGATAAATTTCTTAAAACTATATTGGTTGGGTAAATTAAAAAAAAAATTGTTTTCAAAGATTCCAAAACAATTGGGAATATATAATAGAGGGGAAAATCAAGATGAATAATTAGCATTTTATTTTATCTTTAAACTTATTTAAAGATAATTGTCATAAATTTTAAAACATAAAGGGCGCTCTGCAATCCAGCAAGGGGGTGCGGCACCTTAAAATTTTTCAAAATGTCAATTTTGAGTTTATTATTGTTTATTAAAATTTAAATTCTTCTCTTCAAAATGATACCTTATTTGTTACAATATCTTACTTAGAAGTACTTTTAATAATTTTTTTTTTTTTTTAAGTCCACTTGAGTGCAAAGGGTTAACAAAGTGTAGTAGTGTTTTTCATTTGGGGCATGAAACAAATTACACTGAGTTTGCTTTAAAATTCTACAATTGCATTTCAAACGCACATCTTATATTTTGTTCCGATTCAATTTGGGTTCAATTATTTCCTAATCGCAGTCTAAAAATCCTACTTTACATCAACATTTATAATTAATTTCATTTCCTTGTGACACAATTTAACAGTCAATTAATTACATAGATTAATGCATATAACTATACAAAATTATACATAGTCTTGCTTCTTATTTCTCTCTATGTTGTTTTTTTAATAACTAACTCGGATCCAATTCCTTTCCTAATCATTCGTATACCCTAAAAATACCACTTTAAATCAATATTTACAATTGAGAGACACAATTTAATTATCAAATGTTACATGTTTTTTTAAGATTTTTTTTTTTTACATTACAGTAATGATGATTTCGAAAGTTACCTCGATCACTGATTCACTCACTTTCTCTGTAGCGCTGTTCTTTAAATTTTAACTTATCATTGTTGAGTCTCTCTTCTGTTTCCAAATTTGTTCAATCGGTAAAAATAAAAGAAATTTAAAAGGGAATTCATAAATTCACTTTCATTTTTACGAGATAAATTTCGAAACGTACTTTGCAGCACATATTGCTCTGTTAGGGACGTTTTTATTATTCAAAAGGAGACGCAAACAACAAACACACGCTAACAACAGAGTTGACACTATGTTTATGAAGAGGAATATAATCGATTTAATCAATGGTAACTCTGAAACCTATTATAGCGCCGATCCTATTGTCAAGGAAGGTATAAATGATGCAAACAATTTCCCCGTTAAATTGAATGCAGTTTTTCAGTAGGTATTTCATTAAAAAAAAAATGTCATTTTTTTTTTTTTTTTTTTTTTTAAATATTTCACAAATATTATAAGAAAAATTTATCTAAAAAAAAAATACTTTGTGTATAGTAATTGAAAGTGTTTGCTAGATTCATCCTTTTTGAACGGGCGCCATAGGCTTCTTGCTACTTTCTAGTTTCAAAATATGTGAATACTGTTACGAATTTTTGTATATTTGTAAACATTTCGTAGTGTTAATTTTGTAAATAGGAAAATTTATGTACATTTCGCATAAGGCATTGCAATAGTTCGTCTTAGCTTTGCTTCCCTGCAGTGTGTCTATCAATGCTTGATAACGAGTTTTACAGAGATAACGCTGGGAAGCGAGTTTTACAAGGAGCAAGACATTTAACATTATGGTAATGCCAATCTCGCCAAATTGGCGAGATAGAGCCAAGGTGGCGACGGTTGTGGCGACTAATTTTTGTTACCAATTTTGGCGAGAAATCGCCAAATGTCGCCAAACTTGGCTGCCATTTGGCGACATTTTCGGTCCCCATGTACATGTACAGGACTTTTCGACTACGATCCAGAAAGTTCTCCAAATGTCTATCTCTGGAAGATTCACGAAAGTTCCCCTCCCCTATATAAGACCGGCCGTGAGTGGAGTTGGTTGGTTAGTCAGTGAGTTAACGGAGTTAGTTAGTCAGTTAGTTGACTGGAATTACTGAGTTAGTTAGTCAGTGGAGTTACTGACTGAGTGCAGCTGTCTCTCAGCGAGCATTCAGAGAGTTCCGGAAGTGAACTGTATTGCATTGTCTTTTGAGGCGCAGTTGGGTTGTCAAGTTTTTAGCTGCTGTTTTGTGCTCTATTGTTGTGAAAAGGGCTGTATTGAGTCTACTAGAACGAGAAGTTCTGGAGTTGTAAGGGAATCTGCGAAGAGTTATAACGGAACAAATTTCTGCAAGTTTTGATCTGCTTTGGCTTCAAATCTTTCGAACCCGTCCACGCAACAATACATTTTCCTTTCTCATTTTGATTCGCGTCTAAATGGGTTTAATCACTCCCCGACCTGCTCACTCGTCAATGTCATCCCAACCCGCTCATTAACCTCCTTTAGACCATTTATCGACTCATTAATAAGCAGTTCCATGAAACATCGTTTCAAAACAGTTTATTCAATTTAGGCGAATGTTCTAGCAATCTTCCAGCCCAGTGCATTTAGAAACTGCTTTCTATAACCACCTTGACATTTGGAGATTAGATACGAAAAGGATAACTTAATGAAATGACAGAAATTGTTTTCATTTAATAATGTTACAAATTTCTTTATATTTGTAGATATTTCGTAGTATTAATTATGTAAAAAGGAAAATTTATGCACACTTCGCATAAGGCAGTGCAAGAGTTTGTCTTTACTTCGCTTTCCTGCAGTGCGTCTCTTAATGCTGGAAAACGAGTTTTACAAGAAGGCCATTTAACATTATGGTTAATGGCAATCTCGCCAAGTTAGCGATTAATTTTGGTCACCAAGTTTGGCAAGAAATCGCCAAATGTCACCAAACTTGGCGACCATTTGGCGACATTTTCGGTCCCCATGTACCTGTATAGGGCATTTTGACTGTGATCTGGAAAATTCTCCAAATTTCTATCTCTAGAAGATTCGCCTCCCTATATAAGGCCAAGAGAGAAGGTGATCGAGTTAGTTGAGAGAGTTAGTTAGTTGTCTCTCAGCGAGCCTTCAGAGAGCTGTAAATAAATAACCCAATAATAAAACCCATCCAGACAAAATTTTTAATATAAATGTCAATTTTTATATTCATTAACACAGCGCTTATTCTGTTAACAGCGCGGTGATGGCATTTCATTTTTACTTTCAATTATGTATTCATAGGGCATTAGAGCATTCGGTCAGAAAAAAAAAAGAGATTTTTTTTTCTATTTCTCCATGTTTTGGAACATTCTGATTTAAAAAAAGTGTGTCTGTGTGAATGTATGTGTGTCTGTATAACTCCCGAACAAATTGACTTACGATGTTCAAATTTGGGATGACGGTTAGTGATAGCCATGGGACCTACCATTAAGGTTTTCGTTAAAATCGCCTATGCGGAAAAGGTAGCTGCCATTGAAAAAATCATGTTTTTTAGTTACTGCAAAATAACGGCTCCTACGATTTTGATAAAAATCACTGTGGTAATGCGTCTTAAGGTGTTCTAAACATCCCGACTTCCGAAATTCCCGTAAAAATGTTTTAGTGGCGTAAAAAGTTGAAAAACGAATGCTTTCAACACAGAGTTCTCTTGGTTTGAGCATACCTCAACAAGGATCTTTTATTCTTCTCACCGCAGTTTTGCTGGATTAACTGAAAGTATATTGCCAAAATCCCCATTTTAGGGAAGATTTTTTTTTTCTTTTTTTTTTTTTAGACCCACACAAAAATTATCGCCAAACTGACCATTTCCTCTAAATGAATGATGAAAATATACAAACTGTAAATGACACAAATCCACGTCAGTATTATAGTGTGATTGAAAGTTGTGCGATGTTCCACACCCCTAGACATCTCTATCAGCAAAATATGTACAGCAGTATGGCCAAAGTGATGCCCTTGCGCCAGAAATCGAGCCAACCAATTCATTTGGCCAACTTCATCATCGTTTCGGTCCCGAAAAGTGGTTAATTTCCCCCCCCCCCCCCCACCTTCAAAAACAGCCTCAAAAATTCCCCACCTTTCATCAACAACGTCATCTCCACACGCTCATTATCCCTTTTATCCCCTCACTATCACCGCAGATTCACTCTTTTTTTTCCCTCCTCCCCCCCCTCTTCTGCAAAACCACAGGATGCAGCGTGTGACAGTCGAATTTCAATTTTGTCCCACTCTTCCCCCCCCCCGTCCCCTCAATCCCCGTCACACTCTGACAAGCAGCGCCGAAAGCAAACAGCCCTTTGATGTGGACGCGCGTGTGTCGATCGGGCCACTAGAAACCACCACCACCTCCCATTCTGTGAATGTGGACATGAATAAGGGGGGAAAAAAGGGGGGACGATTTTTTCCCCCTCCCCTCGCCATCCGCAGTTGTGCAAAACGGGGGCATTTCTGCGTGATAAAGATGTTTACCCCTAATTGCCCCCCTCTTAAATGCTGGGGATCAACCGGCGTGGGGGGGGGGGGGGGAAGGCATAGAGAAAGAAGCCGCTGAAAGCTGGATAGATGCCTACGATAAAAGCGATGCTCTTGGGGTTTTTTTAGGAAAGAAAATTCTGTAATTTTAGAATCGCCTATGGCAGAAATGAGTAGCACAGCAGTGATTGTAGCAGTTTCTGTTCGTTTCTCGTTTCATGGTTGGGTGCCGACAAAGGGTATAGTGGTTAGCGTGCTAGCTTCTAGACCGAGAGGTTGCGGGTTCCGTGTTAGGCATGGGTGTTTGTAAATGTAGGTTGGCTTGTCTAATGACGAATGTTATTATAGCCCTCGTGTTGCTGACGGATAATCTGAAAACAACCAAAGCCCTTTTTTCAAACGAGTGATTTATTGGAAGTGGACTCGACGCAAAGCCAAAAGAATTAAGATGAAATATAGAAAAAGCTGATGAATTAATATTAATATTGTTTTCTAAAAGTTTTTCTTTTTTTTTATCACAAATAAAGAAACAAATTTCCAACCCAATCAAATTTATAAATTAAAAAAGAAAAAACTTTGTTATAGTGAAATGGCAATGTTATACATAACAATGTGTATATCGCGACGACAATATCTGAAGCATTATTCACAACTTCAGAGTCGACATTTGCTGATCTCTGTAAATTCGTCAAGACTTCCATTAAATTTTTTTTTTCTTTCTCTATCTTTCAAAAAAGTTGTGTTTCACGCTTTTAAAAGGTTTAGTTCAATAAATTCACTCTGGCGGATACTAAAGACGGTTCAAGATCAATACGAAATGATTGTTATGTAAAAATTATTTTATACAGGTTATAAAAGATATTCACATTGCTTTTGTGAAACAAAAATGGTTTAAAGCCAATTTCGGGGGGCCCTAAAATCATGGGCCCAAAGCCCGGGCCTTGTGGGCCTAGGCGATGGTCGGGCCCTGCATGCGAGATGTTGACTCTCTCAAATTCTATCTCATCCAAATTCAAAGTTGTTGTTCTGAAGCGCCTGCTTTACCATTTCTAACCGCGGATACTATACGAATTTTGACGAATCATATGACTTTGACCGAGCTATATCATGACGTCGTAGTTCACACCTCTCAGTTCAAGGCGTCACGCGCAAGATTATTGCGCAGCCAATCAGCACGTAGTAAAACCGTATCTCACATCAGCGTAGTTCATTCAATGTGGCCAGGATAAGTTATCTTGGACTATACTAAACTCCAATTTAACTTGACATCACTAGACGATAGATCTTCACCGTGTTCATAGTCAATTAATCCATTTTAGCGGAGTGAAGACATAATTCTCGCCAAACCTTATAGCCTTTTGTTCTCTACAGGGTTGTGGTTTGGCGAGCATTATGCTTTCACGCCGCCAGAATGGATTAAATGCCTATGAGCACTGTGACGATCTACCGTCTAGTGATGTCAAGTTAAGTTGAAGTTTAGTATAGAACTCTAACAAGGAGACCTTACGGTCTCGGAAATTCAGATCGGGATGAAATTTGGCAAATTGATAGTATACCTTAAGGGTATCCACACTGTAAAGTAATAAAGCGCACTAGCCAGAAGATTACGAGAAAATAGGCTTTAAAGTGTTACGCATAGCTTAGGTACTAGTAGAGATTTTTGATTTGCAACTTCCCGGTGGCTAAGTGGTCAGCGTGATGGATTCCCGTACGGGCGATCCGGGTTCGATACCTCGTGAGGTAGTTTCTTTTTTTCTTTTTTTTTCAATTTATAAAATGACTGTTACAGCTAATTGAAATTTGAATTAAAGATGATATTTTATTTTTAAATACGGTAATGTATTTTTAATAGAGAAAATAGAGATAAATTAAATAGATATAAATTAAAATTCTAATTACCACGGCAAAAAAATTAGGGTAGACTTAATTTATCTATGGATTTTGACATAGTTTTTATTTGTCAATTATTTATTTATATACATACACCAGAATGACACTTATCATAAAAACATGGAAAACAAAAACTGTTTTGACATCTTGTACAATTTATAAAGGAAGATTGTTTACAGGAACAACCTTTTTGTAAAAGATTCGTTGGAAAATATACTTCATTAACATTCATGAAAATATATCTTTCGTCAGAAAACTTGGAAGCATAACAGGCATACCGGATCATTTTATTAAAAATTGATGATGGACTATTGATTGTATTTTTATGCAGTCTTCACGGGTATTTATTTCTCTATTATTTTCAACCAGATACGCGCAATTTTGCATACGCTTTAGTAGATTCTTTACCTGTCTATAAAAATAGACGTCGCAAAGTGCCGTTAGGGTTTTAAAAATTTCTGACTACCTGCTTGAGTACAATAGGACAACATTCTTACTCTTCCATATAGAAACTGGTTCTTCATGTTTTTTGGGAAAATCCTTTACTTCTCTACATCTTATAATATCTCAATATTTATAATCACTTGTTTGCGAAAATAGTAAATAGAGTTTTAATGTACCTTCATTAAAAATACATTACGTATTTAAAAATAAAGTATTATCTTTAATTCAAATTTCAATTAGCTGGAACAGTCACTTTATAAATTGAAAAAATAAAAATTAAAAATTACCTCATTAAAAATATATTACGTATTTAAAAATAAAATATTATCTTTAATTCAAATTTCAATTAGCTGTAACAGTCATTTTATAAATTGAAAAAAAGAAAGAAACTACCTCACGAGGTATCGAACCCGGATCGCCCGTACGGGAATCCATCACTCTGACCACTTAGCCACCGGGAGTTGCAAATCTAAAATCTCTACTAGTGTCTAAGCTATGCGTAACACTTTAAAGCCTATTTTCTCGGAATCTTCTGGCTAGTGCGCTTTATTACTTTACAGTTTGGATACCCTTAAGGTATACTATCAATCTACCAAATTTCATCCCGATCTGAATTTCCGAGACCGTAAGGTCTCCTTGTAAGAGATATTTTGGTGCAGAAAAACAGATCTGTTGTTCTTGCAGCATGAAAAGAATATCAATCCCTCAAGTAATTGATGAATAATTGATGTAATATTCAAAGCTTATATTTTTTTTTACCATCGTATGTGTACAATATTTTCACAACTACAACTGACAAAAAATTAATGTAATTTCACAACATGATGCAACTGGCTAGTTATAACTGTCTTCTCTATGTTGTGGTTGTCTCTATAGAGGTGATCTTGCACTGTAGAGGCTGCTTCTACTCTATAGGACCTTGTTTCTAGGTACGTAGTACAGATTCTATTAGGACAATCTAGTTTTTTCTTGTACATGCTAGTTTTTTCTAAAGGAGTCAGGATTTACTCATTTCGCACAGGTGAATATTAAAAATAAAATGCTCGAAAAACAAAATTTTCTGATATTTTTAAATCCTTTATATTAACTTATTATATTAAGGATTTTGTTTGTCGATGGCAGACAAATCTGAGGCCTTATTAAGTCATTCCCGTCATCCAATCGGACTGAAACTTGGAAGATATAATAAATGTGGATGCCAATGCATTCTATCAAATTTTGATGGCTGTCACTGTAACTAAAAGATCGCTTTTAAGGAATACTAACTTGGCATCTTCCAATAGGACTTAAACAGAAATTAACCGATCATTGAAGAAACTCTTTCCTGTTGCCAAAACTGTTTTAATAAAAAAAAAAAAGAGTAATAAAATTGTTTTAGTCTGAATAAATAATCAGGATGTGAGTGAATAAATTCACGTTCGGTAAAATCCTAGTATACGTTACACGCTTGGCGCGATTTTGCAAAATGTCGCGTTGACGCTTGTCGCCAAACAGTTGTCAACGTCGAAATAACGTTTTTCCGATTGTTGCCAAGAATTAGCGTGTGCAAAAACATAACATATCATGAAATCCACCATGCCAATGTCTCCAAATCCACCGTTTAACGTTATACTAGGATTAAGCCTCACTTTCATTCTGAATAAATAAATTTTGAAACGTAGTCTGTTGCACATATTGCCGATAGAAATGTTTTCAATGTTTAAAAATAGATTCAAACAACCAAGCACACGCTGCTTACAGAATCGGCGCTGTGTTAATGAATGTAAAAGATTGATATTAAAAACTTTGTTTCAATGGGTTATATTATTACTGATATACAACTTCATTATATATACAACTCTATTTATATTACACAACTTCCCCTGTGTATCAGTATACAGCCCCTCTTTCCCAAACCGCGCAGACTGTTGTGGGCGTGTCGCAAACACTCACAAAGGACGCCAAAGTCAATGGGATATGCTTATGAGTTCATCACGGGGCGCCAAATCACGCCAACTTACCATATGAATGGCCAACTCACTCTTCAACTGCCCAACCGCGAGTATAACGGTTGTAAAAACGCATTATTAGGCACGCCACCAAACAAGAGGGTTCACGACACAAAAACGTTTAAAACATGGTGGGGATGAGTTATAATGTATTCTTTTGGATGAGATAGCTTCGCTTTTTCATAGGAGAGCGTTTAAGAGAGAGGACTGTTTGTGAAGAGAGATGAGTCTTCTTTTCGGATGATGGGAAAAGGGATTAGGGATAATAAAAGCGTTTCCCCTCCGCATCCGAGAATTAGGTGTTTTTTTTTTTGTCGGACATCTTATTCAATTTCGTGTTCATTGGAAGTATTGTGATGTTAAGTGCGTGGTTATTACCGCTTAACATTTTTTTTTTTTTTTTTTTACTTTCTCGTTCTTTGGATGTGTAAAAAGCGGAGCAGGTTTTGTATGTGTACTCAGGCTTATGATACTGTGAATATATAATTCTCAAAATATATATACAGTAGAACCTCGATTAACCGTCCCTCCTTTATCCGGTTGTATTCAGTTCTATTCAGATTATCTGGCGCCGTCAGCAACACGAGGGCTATAATGCGCCGAAACATTCTTCATTAGACAAGCCAACATACATTTACAAACACCCATGCCTAACACGGGACTCGGAACCCGCAACCTCGCGGTCTAGAAGCCAGCACGCTAACCACTATACCGTTTGGTCGGCCCTCCTTTATCCGGAACTCTCTGTTAACAGGCAATCATTTAGTCGACATCAAAAATCTCCCAAATGAGTAATAAATCATTTGTTCCTTTTTAAACCGCAATCTTTTCAATCGCTTTAAAGTTACATAAGTAATGGTGAGGCTTTTGAGTGTTTTTCTAAAGAACTGACGTGGTTAGAGCAACCTTCGGATGCAGATCAAACTGAACTATTGTCTTCAAAAAGACTCCGGGATAGAGCAGCGAAACAAAGATTATCCAGATTATTGTAAGAAAAACTCATTTCCAACAATTATGTCACTAAATAAACATTAAAAGTCCTGTATTCAATAAACGAAAATCGTTTACTTTTTATTGTTTTTTACAACTCTCTTTTATCCGGAATTTTCGCTTAACCGACCTACCTTTGGTCCGAAATAGGTCGGTTAATCGAGATTCTAGTGTATATATTTATAAAAAAATCAATGTTGCGTTCGTTTTTTTTTTTTTTTTGTTTTTTTTTTTTTTTTTGGAAGCTCAAAAATATTTTTTCACATTTCACTATGAATGATGCAAATAATTTACACTGGTAAAAAAAAAAAGAATCCAGTTTTAAGTTAAGGTTAAGTTTAAGTTAAAGTATCCAGTTTTTCCTTTAATAACTTCTCAGTGGAACAGAGCATAAGCACATGAAATTCACATCAAAGCATCGATATAGATAAATAATAGACTGCTCCGATATCAGTACAAAAAGAAAAACGCGCCGGTGTTTGATGACACTGGTGGGATGATTAACCAATCACAGTTCACATTTATAGTTGGGTGGAAATGCGAAAAACCTTGTTAAGGTCCAGTACCGAATTTTTTTCAAAAATCCCAATTTTTTTTCTGATTTTAAAAAATAGTTCATACATTCCTGAAGAGAATGATGTTTTTATCTTATTCCTCCGGTGATTAGAACGCCACAAAATTACCTGTTATTTAAACATCACTAATGCGCGTAACACTTTGAAGCGTATGCTTAAAGTGCGTTTTTCGAACACTTATGTTTTTCACAAATATTGCATATTCAAATCGATATATCTCCAGAACCATTAATAATTGGCTATTCAAATTTTTGGAGCATTTAATTTATATAGTTTTAAATATTTTATCTTCGCAGAATTTTATTTTTTAAATTCTGTTTTAAAATATAACATTTAGCGTAAAAGATAACATAAAAAAAAGCAAAAATTTCAATATTTTAACTTTGAGAATTTTTTTAATTTTTTTTTAATTCACCTATCAAAATTCTGCGAAGACAAATTTTTTTTGTATAATTATGTATTACAGAAAGCTTTCACTTTGAAAAAAAAATTATGTTTTCTTGACTAATATCAAAATACACAAACATCAATTATTATGGATTTTTCTTGATTTTTAAATTTTTTTTAAATAACTAAACGCAATATTTAAAAAAACATTTTCTCAAAGATATATATATAGTATCTCATACATAAAATAAATTTTTGACATAAAAATATACATAAATAAAGTTTTTTTTATTTTCGGTACCGGACCCCATTAAGTGCTAAAGTAGATATTTTTTTGCACATTATTACTAATTAGGGTCTACTATTGACATTTCTGCTGTGTACAACCCAAAATTTTATTTTCAATCCTCGGCAATCCGTATTTTTTATCCCACCAACGGTATCTGGCAATGGCTTCATTTCCCCAGCTTTAAGAAGTCTATCCAGTTGTTTATCTATATCTATGCATCAAAGAGACATCTTAATGTAACACGACGATAAGTAGAACAATTCAGTCGCAAAATGAAATGCAAAGTGTACAGTGGAGGAGTATTCAAAAGAATGGAGTACTATAATAGTGTGTAGTTGTACAGATGCATCCACATTAAAAATCACGCAACTTAAGGTGTTGATCTTAAGCATGAGGTATGTATGATCTCACCTGTCATCAGTGTTTGCTAGGCACTGTATTCTCTTACTTAAATTGAGTTTCTTGATGAATTCTTGAGGCTAAATATTGCGCCGTAATAAAGTACAAACAAATCTTAAATTCCAGGAGGGTTATTTTTCATGATGTATACATTAGTAATTGCAAAATTTGATTCAAGTCTGCGTTTCTGTTTTTACTTTCAATTACCCATATGTATACATAGGGTAATGAAAATATAGCATTCGGTCAAAAAAAAAATCGATTTTTTTTTTTTTTTTTTTTTTTTTGCATTTCTCCACGTTTTGGAACACCCTGATTTCAAAAAAGTGATCTAGAAGAAATGTCTGTCAGTGTATATGTGTGTCTGTGGTCAGCATAACTCCCGAACAAAGTGACCTACGATGTCCAAATTTAAGATCAGGGTTAGTGGTGGCCATGGGACTTACTATTAAGG
Source organism: Linyphia triangularis (assembly GCA_963978545.1). Classification (NCBI taxonomy): domain Eukaryota; kingdom Metazoa; phylum Arthropoda; class Arachnida; order Araneae; family Linyphiidae; genus Linyphia; species Linyphia triangularis. Next base: position 109,484,771 of record OZ021723.1, on the reverse strand, counting down.
TTTTCGTCAAAATCGCGCATGCGCATAAGGTAGTTGCCATTGAAAAAATAATGTTTCTCAATGATTGTAAAAAAGGGGCTCCAACCATTTTGATAAAAATCGCTGTGGTAATGCCTCTTAAGGTGTTCTAAACATCCCCACCTCCGAAATTCCAGTAAAAATGTTTTAGTGGAGTAAAAAGTTGAAAAACGAATGCTTTCAACTCAGAGTTCTCTTGCCTTGATCATCAAGGATCGTTTTCTCTTCTCACCTCAGTTTCGCTGATAATATAAGGGTTATCTAAAAGTATAGCGCCAAAATTATCATTTTGGTGATTTTTTTTTTTTAAAACCCGCTCAAGAATTATTGCCAAAAATACCGCCAAACCGACCATTTCCTCTAAATGAAGGATGAAAATATATAGAAACGGTAAATGACACAAATCCACGTCAGTATTATAGAGCAGTTGAAAGTTGTGCGATGTTCCACACTCCTAGTAGTTTTGTTGTAAAATATTCCCGAATTCATTACTTTCAAAATAATACCATTTTCTTTCTGAGACTCAAATTACTTTTTAAATTACAGTAGGTTTTATGAACCGGTTTTGTACCACATTAATAACTTTTGTTAACTTTAAACGCATTTTCTGAAGAATGACCTTTTGGTGTTATATGACTTTACGCCAACGATCATAACTTCATTATAAATTGTCCGATTTACAAAATTCTAATTTTGTTTAGTAGACAATAGTTGTGAACGTGTTTCCAACTAGAATCTAATATATATTGTTATAAACACATTTTTGTTCAAAAAATGTTTGGTTTTGTAAAGTGCAAGGTGTTACCTGTAGGGAATATTTTGTATTTGGGCACGTTTTAAGGACTTCTTTACAATTAAGTGATTGCAATATGTTCCCTGTAACATTCTTTCCAGCTAGTGTATCTAGGTTAAACGCGCCTTTTTGTAGTGTAATGGAAAGAAGGTCTCCCATTTGCACTTCGATTAGGAGAAAATCCAGATACAGACTAAAAAATGACACTAACCTGCTATACTTATTGCATTTTTACTTTCAATTACGTTTACATAGGATAATAAAAGAGTAGCATTCAGTCAAAAAAAAAATCTTTTTTAATTTCTTTATGTTTTAGAACACCCTGATTTCAATAAAGTGGTCTAGAATATTTGTTTTTTGTGTGAATGTGGTCATCCCGAACAAAATGCCCTACGATGTTCAAATTTGGTGTGCGGATTGTGGAGGCTCTGGGACCTGCCATTTAAGGTTTTCGTCAAAATCACGCAAGGCGCATAAGGTTGATATCATGAAAAATCATGAAAAGCTTTTCAGCAACTTCTAAAAAACGCCTCTAACGAATTTGATTAAAATCTTTGTTCTGTTCACTGTTAAATTTAAGGGGTTCTAATCGTCCCCACCTCTCAAATTCCCGTATAAATGCAATAAAAGCGTACAAAGTTAAAAAATGAGTGCCTTTAACACAGAGCTTTCTGCTCTTGAGCACCTCCCATCAATGATTGATTTTTTTCTATTTCACGCACAAGAATGGATTATGAAATGTCTACCGAATAACATAACTGATTTCGCCATCTTGGCGTTTTTTTTTTTTATTATTATTTATTTCCTACGTAAAAATGATTGCCAAAAACATTGCCAAACTGACCATTTTTATCTAAATGAGCAAAAATATACGGTAAATAACACCATATCAAATTTCAATGCAATTCAATCAATATTTTAGTAAAATTGAAAGTTGTGCGATGTTCCACACTACTAGTTTTTCATATAGGTACCCACATAATACGAATGACCTTGTAGTTATTCAATCACACTAATGAGATAAACTGTTTCACTGTTAAATACGATTGCAACACACTAAAACTGTGACGGCTGAAAAAGCCAAGAAAGAAAACCCAGCAATCAGCCCTTTTCAAACAAAAACAAGTCTTTCCCCCCTCCTGCCTCCAACACAAATCGTCTGCGCGTGTCAACCCCTTGTCCCTCCCCCGAAAATCCCTTTATGAGGTAACGACAAGTGTTGACCCCCTCTTTATCCCCTCTATGTTGATTCAACTTTCACTTTATTGCCGGGCTTTTATTATTACTCCACAGCCAGCTCTTTTTTTTTCATACTCCCATTTTTAAATCCTTTTTATTAACTTCGATTTTGTGTGTGTGGGTGGCTGTGTATTTTGATGGCGGGGGAAGCCATTGGCGTTATCAGATCGGGCTGAAACTTGGCAGATAGGTTCGATGTCGATGACAATGCATTCTATCAAATTTTGGGGCTGTAATGAAGGGGGGGATACTGGGAAATAAAATCGGCCGTGTGTTATTAGACTGATACCTGTCCAAATTTTCAAAATAACCATTTATCAAATATTGGTAATATTAAAATAATTATTGGTGATAATAAAATAATTCCACTCATTAATTAAATAGTTAATTAAAAAATTAAATAATTTATAATCAAAAAAATTAATATAATAATTAAATAGTTAATTTATAATCAAAAAAATTAATATAATAATTAAATAGTTAATTTAAAAATTAAATAATTTAATAATGAAATAGTTAATTTAAAAATTAAATAGTTAATTAAATAATTAATTTAATAATTAAATAGTTAACTTAGTAATTAAATAGTTAATTTAATAATTAAATAGTTAATTTAATAATTAAATAGTTAAATAGTTAATTTCATAATGAAACTGTTCTAATACTGAATATATTTTTTTAAATATTAATTATTATAATCAATTTAAATTATAAAATAGTGTTATTAATTAAGTTTAATAATTGAATTGCTGTAATATTTAGTTTACTTAAATTAAATTTTCTTTGTCTCAACTAGTTATATATCCTTTCAGTGTACTTGATTTCCATAAACCATTAATAGTTTGCTGCAAAAATTAAAACAAGAGAGACAACTTTTTATACCGGAGCACAGTGGCGGATCCAGAAATTCGCCCCGGGGGGGGGGGGACACACAACAATCAATCGTGTTAAATAGTACTCGCAAGAGGAGAGAAAGGTCATCATCAAACGCTGAAAATCACATTTACACTATTTGGCACTTAAAATAAACAGAAAAATTGGCACCTAACTTACTGATGTTTTTCAAAATTAAATTTAGTTTTTTTTTTTTTTTTTTAAATAAACTTGCCAAATTTAAAATATAATTAATTGCATTTGGCAGAGTGATTAATATTGCTTTAGAATAAAATGTTGTAGTTATATTTAAAAAAAAAAAATCTATTTTAAAAGCCAGTATGTTTATTTTTAAAATTAATGATCTAGTTTCAAACGCAGTCTTCTCTTTTGTTTCAAAGCAAAAACATCCAATACTTGTAAAGGAGATAGATTTATGAATGTGAAGGCTGGCCAACTCACTTAAACGTTCTTCCGTCATCGTAGCCCTTAAAAATGTCTTTATCCGACGGAGAGTAGAAAAGGACCTCTAAGCAGTACTGCTTGTAACTGGAAGAATACATATTAATTGAAGAAGTGTTGATATGTTGGGCAAATCTTCAACGTATTTGATTGCTTCCGCTGGAGATTTGGGTAACTTTTCCATCTGTCCATCCCACACATGCTTCCATATTTCAAATTCACCTTCCAGTGCTTGGAAACAGGGTAAATCGGACTTATACATTTTACCACCTTCTATGACAGAAGTTTCGAAATCTTCATCGAAATGTGAATTAACTGGTTATAACTTTTGCAAGTTCCCGACATTAATCATTTGTGATTTTGGGAATCTTGTTGAAAGCTCATGGACGAGGATGTCCATGAATGGAATATAAATGCTGATTCTGAAGTAATCTTCCGTAGATTTGCATTGCACATTAGCTCTGTTTTTTTGATTGCCTGTTAGTCTTGGCCTCTTTATTTCAGTCCCCATCTGATCAGCCAAATTGTCAGCTTTTAAATATAATTTATTAAAATGTTCGCTGCTACTTTCAATGCGACTTTGTAGGCTTTTCAGTGTGGCATCAACTAACTTCATTGCTTTGAGCCATCCATGTACTCTGCTTGGAGTCTTGTGGCTAAGGGGAGATACAGTGCAAACACATCTGCTAAAACTACCAGGCTAATGATAAATTCAGGTGACATAATACTGTACAGAAATGAAAAGGCATTACTTCCTTTTCCGTTCTCTGAGTTGGCAATAGATTCCAACACTAGGGGTAAGAAGGGTAGAGTATCTAAAAAAGTTAGTACCGAATCATGGCGATCGATCCATCTCGTTTCACACAACTTTTTCACTGCATGGCTTTCTTTTCTTCAGAGTATCGTGCATTCCTTCATCTAGTTTGTGCAGCCTCTTAGCAGATTCTCGAAAAAAAATTGCGACTGACGATATTACCCCAACAGCATTTCTTATTATTGTATTCTTATTATTGTTGAGCAGGCCTTACTAATAACTAAATTTAATCTGTGATTAGCGCAGTGGCTATAAATGGCAAGGGGTTGTATTTTGGCTATTCCAGCTTGAAGTCCTTGATATTTTCCACTCATATTGGAAAATGCGTCGAAAGCTTGACCACGGTAGTTGGATATATCTAAACCTAGGTTCTGCAGTTCTTCCAATACTACTTTACACAAACCTTCACCAGTGAGATCTTCAACTTCTAAAAATTTGATAAAATCTTCATTTATAGTAAAAGTGCTTTTATTATGATAACGGATACAGTTCGACAGTTTCTCTTTTAAAGCCATGTCAGTGGTTTCATCAACAATCAATGACGTCATTCAGAATGAGAAATGTACGTTTTCCCACCAAAAATTATGAAAGAAATAGACTTTATCAATTATTTGGGGAGGAAATTCAATAATATCCAGTGTAACTTTACATTTTCTGGGGGGGGGGGGGGGCACGTGCCCCCTGTGCCCCACCCTGGATCCGCCAGTGCCGGAGCAGCCCATTTTTAACAGCCACTGACCAGCCCGGTGATTGCATACCCTATGACCAGTACGCCCCTGACTGTAATTATCACTAAAATTTAGCTTTTACGGAATACTAATAAATCAACTTACTATCATCCAATCGTGCTAGAATAGCATTGAATCGACCTCTTTCCTGCTGCCAAAATTTGTTGCGAAATAATAAAATCCCAACAAAAACATCTCTGTTAAAAGGTGCCAAGTTCTTCATGCATTGATTACTGCCGTGAAAAGTATTGAGATCTAATGTAGAGCCAAGTTTAAAGTTGTTGTAAATTAAGGGCAATGAAAATTCGTAAAATGTTCTTCTCAAAGTCAAAATTCACCTGCATAGGCCTAAATATCTAGCTACAAAAATATTTGTGACACTTGGCCATCACGTATTCTGGTTCATTGACACGTAATAGCTAAGTCACACAAGCATTTTTTAGGCTAGATGTTTAGGCCTAAGCAAGGGAATTTGAGTTTGAAAAAAAAAAAAATTTACTAATTTTCATTGCCCTTAATTTACAACAACTTTAAACTTGGCTCTACATTAGATCTCAATACTTTTCACGGCAGTAATCAATGCATGAAAAACTTGAAATTTTTTTACAGATACGTCTTTATTGGGATTACATTTCGTTTTTTAAGGTTCAAATTTAAAACTTATTATTTATTTGCGCAACAATATCTAGTTTTTAAATGATTAGTGTTCATAATTTTTAAATTTGCAAGAAAACTTCCTGGGATTGAAAGGGTTAAGCATACAGGTTTTTTTTTTGTTTTTTTTGGTACTTAGTTATTATACAGACGACCTTTCGACAAACTTTTTGTTGGCAGCGAGCTACGAGATCTATATAATTAATCGACATCTTTATTCTTTTAATTATTATTTGGTTTTAAGGAAGTTTTAAAAAAAAACGTTCTCAAAAACATCCAATGCGCGGATAATTACAAGAGATTTTTCTAAGAAAGTTTAATTTATCGGACAGTAGTCAATGACTTTCTTATGCATTCAATATGAATGGTGAAAATATAAAATTATTTGAAATAAATAGTTTATTCAGAAATGCACACACAAAAAAGTTTGCTGCTAAGGAGGAAAAAATTAACAATTGACTATCATTTTGTAGGTGATAAAATATCGCCAACGATAGATTTTATAATGCCAAGTATACTTGTTTCATTATTTCTTGGTTTTATTTAGAGGCTTTGCGGCGTGTGGTGAATTTGTCCTCTATTTATATGTTTTCAGATTATCTGGCGCCTTCAGCAGCACGAGGGCTATAATGCGCCGAAACATTCGTCATTAGACAAGCCAACATACATTTACAAACACCCATGCCCGACACGGGACTCGGAACCAGTAAACTTCGCGGTCTAGAAGCTAGCACGCTAACCACTATACCGTTTGGTCGGCTCTATTTATATATGCTTAAGAGCTATTAGTATTGTAAGTTTTATAATTCTAGCCCCAATAGAAATGTATTAGAATTAAGATTCAAATTTTTCGAACATTTCCCCCTTTAGGGAATTCGGAGGGGGAAATCTCGATTTTCAGATTTTTTTTCCCTTTATATACGTGTTAAACCTTACAAGCATACCAAATTTCATACTTCTAGCTCTGCTACAAATACCTTAGTAATTTGATGATTAGTGAGTGAGTTTTGGGTGTTTTTTCAAAATATGTCGTTTTCGAACTTGATTATCTCGACAACCAGTAAAATGGCAGACTTGAAACCTACTGATCTTACTAAAGTGGCTAACAGCTACCCGAAAAAAAAATTTAGCTTTCAGGCATACTGTAATACGCAGATATAAGAGATCAAAATACTGCTGAGTGGCTTGCGGTAAAAGATGACTGATTAAATTATTAAATGACTGAATCAATAAAAGATACTTGGATCTGAGTGAATAAATTCACGTTCATTTTTTAATAACTGAATTTTGAAACGTAGTTTACCGCACATTTTGCTGATAGAGATGTTTTTGATATTTAAAACGAGATGCAAACGCCGAGCACACGCTGGCACCAGAAACGGTGATGCGTTAATGAATATAAAAAAAATTGGCAATGCTTATAATGGATTTATATTAAAAACTGCGTTTTTATCGGTTATATTATATCTTTCTTTTTAAAGTGAATACCTCGGTTTTATCCTGAAAACGCATAGATTCTTCCCCCCCCCCCACACACTCCCGTCCCTAATATACGTTCATCGTTCATTTGAAAAAGGGTACAACTCTACCGAAGATTGGAAACCGCCGTTTGGTCCGAAATCCCCTTCCCCCCCCCTCCCCCCACCCACTAGGGAAAAGGGAGGGGAGGGGGATGGAATGATTTCGATTAAAAAATCTCGATCTCAAGTCGCGAAGTCTCCAAAAAGTCGCGATTCGTTAAAGATCCGAATGGGAAGGGGGATCAAAATCGTTTCTCTCTCCCTTTTTTCCCGAGGAATCACCTCCAAAGTTGCCCGGACGTCGGGGGTCCCGGACTCAATATATTTACTCTCTCTCTCTCTCCATATTTTGCTCCTAACACAATCCGGGGGAGTGGCGAAAGATGGGGGGGGAGGGGGCTTAAGTTTTCGCTTCCAGTTTTTTTCTCCCTCCCCCCCCCACATTCTATTTTTTCATTCCCTCAAAAGTGAGTTTATTCATATAGATATACGTCTCAAAGGAGCGCTGGTGCTGTATGTGGGGGGAGGCTAAGGTCGCGAGTTTTTACAGTAATAAAATCAGGAGACGTCACAAGGATTGGGAGAGAAGGAAAAAACAGGAGAAGGGGGAGGGGGGGGGGATGGAAGCGGTTCCGCCTAAGAAATTACTCTGCATAATACTAACTCAGCAGTTTTTTCTCTCAACTCCGCACTGTCGCTCCGAATTTTCGTCGCTCTTTTTTTTTTCCAAGGTACGGGGCTATACATATGTATACACACAGCCCCCGCCTGTGCACATACCATGCGCTTTCTTAATTTTTTTTTCTTTCTCTCCTTTTTTCGCAACGGGAGAGATTTTTTCCCCGCCTTCTTTTTAAGAAACTCTCCTCACTTCATTTCACTTCTCGCGTCTTTTTTCCTGGGCTCCGTCCCGCCTCCCTTGTCCGCTCCACAACCCACCCCCCTTTTTCGTTGCGAAGGCGCGAAAATAATATTTAGCCGCATTTCGACCACTTTGAACAGAGGTGGGATTGGAAGGATGTTTGAGGAATTTTTGTTGGATGGACTATCGAATAGATGAGACCCAATTTTAATGGAATTATTTCATTTTCACTAGAGAGTGGATTATTTACAAAAAAATATTTCTGTAAGATTACCTTTTTTAATACAGAAATAAGCTCTCAGTTTCAACACTGACCCTTTTTCTGTTTTGTATAAATACAAGCTCAGTTAAGTTCCTTCAACGTGACCTCTTTATTTTTGTATAGAATCAAGCTCAGTTAAGTTTCTCAGTTTTAACACTAACCCGTATTTTATATACAACTAGCTGAATACCCGTGCTGCGCTACGAAATTTTACCATTAGCATTTTAGCGATCAAAAGACATTCATGTATTCTACACTTCAGACGTTTGCTCCCATTTCGATCCCGACAAATTGATTTATCAAAATAGGAACTTTCCTTTGTAGACATTTTAAACGAAATTTATAATTGTGAATAGTAAACTGGAATAGTTTATTGTGTTTATGTTTGCTCTTAGTTCTAAATTTCAAAGTAGTAGCTGTATTGGAATTAAGTTAATTAGACATTAAGTTAATCCTCGTATAGTTTCAATGTTACGTCGTCTTTTCATCCCTTAAAAATATCGATATTGGAATGACTTATTTTTTAACATTTGCAAAAAAATATCAGAAAAAGGACTACATTGGAAGAGGAACATTCGGATATCCCTCGTTTGGAACATTTAACCCCTTCTCGACCCCTTAAAGTTGGTTAATCGAGAACAGAATAGCTTACTTTTTCTATGTTTAATCTTTTTTGACATTTGTACCAAATTTCCGAGTTGTGACCATATGGGAAGTGGTACATTCGAATATTCCTCGTTTGGAACGTTTAACCCCTTTTCCACCCCTTGATCCACCCGAGATCGGAATAGTTTACTTTTTCTGCGTTTGTCTTTTTTGATATTCACACCAGTTTTCAGAATTGTGAAAATATGAGAAGTAGGACATTCGAATATATCGCTCGTTTGGAACGTTTAACCCCTTTTTGACCTCTTAAAGTGGGTTCATCGAGATCGGAATAGCTAACTTTTTCTATGTTTACCATTGTTGACATTTGTACCAATTTTTAGAGTTGTGACCATATGGGAAGTGGTACATTCGAATATCCCTCGTTTGGAACGTTTAACCCCTTTTTGACCCCTTAAAGTGGGTTAATCGAGATCGGAATAGTTTACTTTTTCTATTTTTACCATTGTTGATATTTGTGCCGATTTTCAGTGTTGTGACTATGTGGGAAGTAGGATTTTCGAATGTCCCCCGTTTGGAACGTTTGACCCCTTTTCGACCCCTTAAAGTGTGTTAATCGAGATCGGAATAGTTTACTTTTTCTATGTTTACCATTGTTGATATTTGTGCCGATTTTCAGAGTTGTGACTATGTGGGAAGTGGGAGAATTAGTGATGAGTGAGTCAGTGAGTGAGTGAGTGAGTGAGGGCTTTGCCTTATATATATAGAGATAGAAACAAGCTCAGTCAAGTTTCTTTGTTTCAACAGTGGTCCTTTTTTTTATATATATAAAAACAAGCTCAGTTAAGTTTCATAGTTTCAGCACTAACCCTTATTATTATATACAAAGCTCACTCAAGTTTCTTAGTTTAAACAGTGGTCTTTTTTTTATTTTATAGAAACAAGCTCAGTTGAGTTTCTTCGCATCACTAGTGGCAATATATAAAATATTAAATATTTGGGTGAGACCAAAAAACTAATTTTCTAAACAAAATTAAAACTTTTACACTACTTTGGTATACAGCTATGATTTTAGAAAAATTCCTTGAAAGTATATATTTTTATTGAAGTAGTTATTATCAATAAAAATAAGAACATTTACATAAAAAAGTTATATTGCCATTTATGAAACTCCTACGTATGGCAGACTTTAAAACTGAGAGAAAATTTGTAAACATCATTTTGGTTTATTCAATTAAATGTAATAAAATTTATGCTTTAGATTATTATAAACAAACAATATTTTTGATAAATTCTTTTCAGAAAGTTCTCATTAGAATCATATTCAACAATTGAGTGGCAAGTAAAAAAAAATTACTGAAAGTATTTTTTAGACTTTTGTTTGGGAAATAAATCTATTCTTGTATGATTTTAATACAAAATTAAAGAAAGAAAACTGCGTAGACTTTGATTAAAAATCCTTTGAACTTAAGATTCTTTAATGCAAAACCATATTATATGACATATGGAGGCCGCTTTTGAATAGATTAACTTTTACAGCCACCTGGGAATTCTGAACAAGATTCTGATATAATTTGTTTTCAAAATAAACGGTTCATTTCTTTCTGGTCGACGCTGGCAATTTTGGGTACCTCTGGTAATACCCTCGTCTTAGGGTCAAATTTAGAAGTATTTAAGGACATCCCCCCTCCTTTCGCCCATCTTCAAAGAACTGATCTATTGGTGATCCAACACTGTATAGCACAGTTCTTGAGACAAAATTTAAAATACAAACAACCAATCACAGCAAATTAATTGAAAAACACAAACTAAGGAGGAAGTCCTATACTAAACTCCAACTTAACTTGACATCACTAGACGATAGATCTTCACCGTGCTCATAGGCATTCAATCCATTTTAGCGGAGTGAAGACATAATTCTCGCCAAACCTTATAGAATTTGTTCTGTTGTGGTTTGGCGAACATTATGCTTTCACGCCGCCAAAATGGATTAAATACCTATGAGCACTGTGACCATCTACCGTCTAGTGACGTCAAGTTAAGTTGGAGTTTAGTATAGTAAGGATCATTTCTTTTACTCGCTGTGTTACAATATTCTAGCATAGTGCATTTAGAAATTACTTTCTATAACCACCTTGACATTTGAGGAGAAGTTACGAAAAATATCACTTAATGAAATGAAGTAAAATGTTTTCATTTAATGTCTATCTATTATAAATGAAAATTAAAACAGCAAATGACAAAACCAGGTGGAGCCACTGCATATGCATTGACGTCAGGATTTGAAATCTATAATAATAAAACAAGTTGTGTGTGTGTGTGTCTGTGGCTCTATAAAAACCTTCTTAAAATCGGAGTAGAGCTCTGAAATTTTCAACATAGGAAGTTTTGGCTTTCTAATTTTATGTATGTCAAACAGAATGTTAAAATTTTAATTAGTTCTTTTTTAATTAATTTATTTTTTACAAAGTGACTTCAAATAGAGATACAGCTCTGAAATTTTCAACATAAGTAGTTTTAGCCATCTAATTGGACTTTTGAAAAACAGAATATTAAATTTTTATTTAGTTCTTTTTTAATTAATTTTTTTTTATTAATTAATAAATATTTTACAAAACGATTTCTAATAGGGCTACAGCTCTGAAATTTTCAACATAAGTAGTTTTAGCCTTCTAGTATAAAATAAAATACTTCAGGCGTTATTTTGGCACACATTACATAAAGTGATTATTTTCATTCCTACTCACCAAATGTTAAGGTGGTTAGAGAAAGTAGATTCTAAATGCACTGGGGTAACATAGCGAGTATTAGGGAATGATCCTTACAATGGGTCTTCCTTTTAACCGGAGGGAAATTATCAGTTTATGTATGTTACAGTTTACGCTGGATAAGTGTAGGCCAAACCCATTACCAATTTTGTTTGTTTTTATTTTAGTTTAATCGATACAACTGAACAACAGCAGCATACATATCTTTTTATACACCCAAACATTAAGTGGACGACTGACACTAAACCCTTTTATTGACCAATTGAAATCAATACTCATTGAGTTTAATGTCCAGGGTTAAAAAAAAAAAAAAAAAATCTACAATAGTTGATATTAGAGGACGGCGATATATCGATATTTCTAAAAAAATATCGATAAAAGTCACCGGTATATCGATATTTTCAAACATGTTTAGGTTTTTTATGGTCGTTTTGTATTTCCATGTGTTTCTTCGATTTTATTTATTCCCTTTTCAAAAACTTCGAAACTAATGTTTGAACTTGGCTGAGAGGCAGTTAAAACGGCACCAATATTCAATATTTTCCATACACTTAAAAACTATTGAAAATTATCTAAATTTTTCTTAAAATCACTGCAACAATTAAGCGAAAATATATATATATATATTTTTTTGTAATAGATCCATTTCAGTTGAAAAAGTAGTCACCTTACAAAAAAAGCTATCATGAAAAGTAGAAATTTGACCCGAAAAACTTTGTTTCTGGCAAAATTGAAAATCGAATAAAAAAAATCATGTATCGATATACCGATATTTTTTTTTCTTTGATGTAGATATTGATATAGTATCGATATTTATTTTGATCGACATTTCCGACTTCTAGTTGATATATTAAAACCTTAGGATCAGATCCTTACATTTGAGGTCTGTCGTGTCCTTTTTAAACTGAGTAGACACGGTGGCGATTGTATCAGACAGGCTCGCGTTGCCTGCTGAGTTTTCTTTATTTGCTCTAATTCTAGGAAGGACAATTTTCCTTTTAAAGACTTCCCGGAAGACAGACATTTCTTAAATTAAAATTAATAAATATTGAAATTAATCATTATGCTTTATTGATGTTTCGGTGCTGTTCTAATTAAGGAAACATCAGAATCTCCAATGTTGGTTTTTGAGTGGGTTCCATACATCCTTGCTTCAAAACTGACACAAGAGTGAGGTAAACCTACTTGAGCTCATTTAATACGCTAAAACGATATGTGAACCGGTTTTACTTCATCCTGATTGGCTGATCGGAATGATATGTGGTCGATTGTGGTTTAAAACTCAGAGATGAATGATGTGTGGTTTAAAACTCTGATAGTATCTGTGGTTAGAAATGTAAAATATTAACAAAATTTAAACTTAAAAGCGCTTTTTTTTTTTTTAAATCAACATATATATAAGTTGAATACAAAACTATGTGCGTAGGTTATCAAAATTACTAAAAAAGTTGCGATTTTTCCGGAACTATACTAAACTCCAACTTAACTTGACATCACTAGACGGTAGATCGTCACAGTACTCATAGGCATTTAATCCATTTTGGCGGCGTGAAAGCATAATGTTCGCCAAACCACAACCCTGTACAGAACAAAAGTCAATAAGGTTTGGCGAGAATTATGTCTTCACTCCGCTAAAATGGATTAAATGCCTATGAGCACGTGAAGATCTATCGTCTAGTGATGTCAAGTTAAGTTGGAGTTTAGTATATATCTTGACGCGGAAGGATACATTCTAGAGTGTATAACTCAAGGCTGAAATACAGTTGACCCGAGGTATCTATATATTTAATAGGCAATACGTTTTTTGGGGTTAGTCCGTCCGCCTAAACTACTCAACCAATTTCAATGATCAAGGTGTCATTTTAAAGGAAATAAGCTGTAGATTTGCCAAAACGTGCCAAAATAATTTATTAACACTTTATTAATTAGTTAAATTTCAATATTTTTCATCATTAAGCTACTACAAAGCCTCAATGATTTTGAATATAAGAATGGCAACATCCTTAAGTAAATAAACCCGCTGCTCGGGGGTTCAACCAACCAACCAACCGTTGCTAATTTTAAAGCTATCCTTACTTATGTAAACAACAAACCCGTTGCTAATTTTAAAGCTCTTTTTAAACCCTTCGTTTCAAAGTAGATTTTTTCTGTTTTTCTGAAGCATTTTTGTATTAGAGTAATTATTATTTTGAAGTATTTCTATCCAGAAAATGCCTCGCGTTGGATGTCGTTCTCTAACGGGGCGACTTATCAGAATAAATAAAAGATATTGGGACTTCAATGTAAGGGCATAACTAATGAAGTTTTAAATCAGAATGTTGGCGGATAGTATATTTAACTTTCTATTATGAAACTTGCAATTTGGGTGTTTTCTCTATTAGGCCTTACATTAAAGTTATAAAAATTTGGTTACATTTTTTATGGCTGGCAAACCTATTCGAGCGCAGCAAGATGTTTTAACCACAAATCCGAGCGCAGCGAGGTGTTTGGGGGTTGGCGAGCGTTAGCGAGCAGGGGGCGAAGCCCCCTAGTAATCTTTATTTTGAGTTGAATTTTATAAACAAAAAAAAAATGTCAGACTGAAGGTACTCGAAGCTGTTTGAACGGCAAAAGATTGTTAACGAGTTGAATTTAAGTTAAAATTGAATTACGCCGTTCTTCAGTAGTTTGCAATTATTTATACACTTTAAACTTGAAAATGGATTTTGAGCTACTTCACTTTTGTAGAAAGGATGCGTTTGTTATTAGTAGCCGGCCATAAATCGATACGACGATATATTTATCGATATTTAAAAAAAATATAGATGTAAAAATATCGATACAAGTCACCGATATATCAATATTTTCAAACATTTTTAGTTTTTTGATGATCGTTTTGTAGTTTCATGTGTTTTTTCGATTTTCTTTATTCCCTTTTCAAAAACTTCAAAACTAAAGTTTGGACTTGGCTGAGAGACAGTTAAAATGGCACCCTAACCAAAAAGAAAACATAATGTAATGGAATGATAAGATCATTTATTAGCAGTCATTAACACAGCACCGTTTCTGTTGCCACCGTGTGTATGGAATTTGCGTCTAATTTTAAATATTAAAAACATCTCTATCAGCGAAATATGCGGTAAACTACTTTTCAAATTTTTTTCTTTAAAAATAAATGTGAATTTATGCATTGACATCCAAATGTGTTTTATTTATTCTGATTGATAATATAATTTATTATTAAAACGATTTTGGCATGACTTCATGAAAAGTAGAAATTTGCCCCAAAAAAACTTCGCTTCTGTCAAAATTAAAAATCAAATAAAAAAACAAATCATGTATCGATGTATCGATTTTTTTCTTCTATGCAACGATATAGTATCGATATTTATTTCCATCGATATTTCCGACCTCTAGTTGTTATTGTATTAACAAAGCTAAAAAGCCGTCATCCTATTTCATATACAAGGGCCATCCTATTTCTTTCACAAAAGTCTACTCTGTTATACGGTTCTCTATCTACTAAAACATGCTTTATTTCGAAACAAATAAAGCTACTTTTTTTAAATCCTGCAATTTCATGCATTTGTTGCTGGTAAATTGGAAAACTAATAACCCACCTGTCGTCAAATAATCGAGCTCAAACTTGGCAGATGTACTCGTTGCTGATGATAAGGCATTCCATCATGTTTTGGGAGCAGAAAAGTCACTTAATAGTACGGAATTGATGGGTTTTTTTCGTAGTAGTCAAATACTATAAAAACTCGATTTGAGCTGAACATCGATATAAATAAACAACTGGATAGACTGCTTAACGCTGGGAAAATGAAGCCGTTGCCAGATGCCGTTGGTGGGATAAAAAGTACGGATTGCCGAGGATTGAAAATAAAATTTTGTGTTGTACACAGCAGAAATGTCAATAGTGGACCTTAATTAGTAATAATGTGCAAACAAATATATACTCTAGCATTTTACAAGGTTTTTCGCATTTCCATCCAACTATAAAAGTGAACTGTGATTGGTTAATCTTCCCACCAGCTTCGCAATCCCCGGCGCGTTTTTCTCTTTGCATTGACAATGGAGCAGTCTATCCAGTTGTTTATCTATATCGATGGAGCTGAACCGCTTAAATTAGTTGCAAATGCATATAAAAGTTGACAATGCACATAAAAGTTGACAAGGCATACAAAAGATTTATTGTAAAAAAACCTTTTTTAAAAAAATCCTTTATAGCATTAAATTTGGTTTTGTGTACAGCTCCCGGCAAAATCTCCGGAAACTTAATTAACTCTTGCCGTCATCTGATCGGGTTGAAATTTGGTTGATAGAACGCATTGTCATCGACATCCAATTTATAAGTTTTAAGGGGCTGTAACTAAAAAATCACTTTTACTCACGTTTCTAATAATCGTTTTGAAATACAAATAAATCCCATTTAACCGATGATTGTCGAAACTGTTTCCAGTTGACAAAATTGTTTTAATCGGAATAAATTAAATATATTTGGAAGTGGTTGGTTGGTTGGTTGGTTGGTTGGTTGGTTGGTTGGTTGGTCGTTTTCAGATTATCTGGCACCGTTAGCAACACGAGGGCTATAATGAGCCGAAACTTTCGTCATTAGACAAGCCAACATACATTTACAAACACCCATTCCTTACAAGGGACTCGAATCCGCAACCTCATGGTCTAGAAACTAGCACGCTAACCACTATACCGTTTGATCGGCATATTTGGACGTGAATGCATCAATTTACCATTCATTTTTAATAAATAAATTTCGAAACGTAGTTTTCCGTATATTTTAATGATAGAGCTGTTTTTAATATTTAAAATTAGATGCAAACACCCAGCACACGCTGACAATAGAAATGGCTCTAAGTTAATGAATATAAAAATTGTCGATGCATATAAAGGATTTACATTTAAAACTTTGTTTTTATGGGTTGATTTTTTTATAAATATTGTAACGTTAACTCTCTCGCATCTGTTGTGAAAAGAAAAACCTACACATTTGGACAGGCTTACTTGAGCTCATTGAAAACGCTACAGCGGTGTGTGAACCAGTTTTATTATTCCCTGATTGGCTGGTTAGAGTGATGTGTGTTCAATTCGGTAAAACTTTTATAGTATCCGTTGTTAGAAAAGTAAAATATTAGTTAAAGTTTAAACTTAAAAAAGCTAATTTTCTTTTTGTTATCAACATATATTTAATTTTAATACAAAACTATGTGCGTAGGTTATCAATATTACAGTAAAAACAACGATTTGTCCGAGACTATCTTTACGCCGATGGATCCATTTTATTGCAAAACTGACAATAAAATATTAATTAAAATTTGAATTTAAAAGCGCTTATTTTCTTTTTGTTATCAACATATATTTGAGTTAAATACAAAACTATGTGCGTAGGTTATCAATATTACTATAAAAAATGCGATTTGTCCTGGACTATATCTTTACGCGGATGGATCCATTTTACTGCAAAAGTGACAGTAAATTATTAATTTAAATTTAAAAGTGCTTATTTTCTTTTTGTTATTAACAAATATTTGAGTTAAATACAAAACTATGTTCGCAGGTTAACAATATTACTATAAAAACTGCGATTTGCCTGGGACAATATCTTTACGCGGATGGATCCATTTTACTGCAAAAGTGACAGTAAAATATTAAAATTTAAAAGCGCTTATTTTCTTCTTGTTATTAACATATATTTGAGTTAAATACAAAACTATGTGCGCAGGTTATCAATATTACTATAAAAACAATGATTTGTCCGGGACTATATCTTTACGCGGAAGGACAGAGTGTACTCAAGGCTCAAGTGATGTTGTCCCAATCAACCCCATTTGAAAGTGAGCCCATCTTTTTCTAGACACTATTCATGGCGCCTTAGTTTCTTCTTTCGTGCAAACACAGATGACGGTGGGAGGGGAAGGGGGGCTAATAAAGCAAAAGACTTAATTAAAGGAGGGAATAAGGAACGCCGACTCATATTAAAAAGTAATATTTGGCGATCACAGAGCGTTGATTCACTTAAATGGATTTTTTTTTCGTCTCTCTTTCTTGCACCTTATTTTGAATCTATCGCCTAATGGATTCTTAAAAGTACCAGAGCAAACATTAGCGTCTTGATAGCTGAGGGGGAGAGGGAGAGAGAAAAGGTATTTGGAAAAATCGAAGGCGCTGTAAGTAATGCGAGCTTAATAAATTATTTAATTAATTTCCCTCTCTCCAATTAGCATCTCACTCTTGTCTGCGAATTAATTAAAATGCCAACATTTATTTTCGAGAAACATTCTCTTTTAGAGAGAGAGTGAAAAAAAGAATGGCGCCAAGAAATAAAAATGGCGAAGAAAAAGAACTTCTTTTCGCTTCTGCTTCTTCGTTCGGAGAAGAGGAGGGGGAGGGGGGGACGAAACGAAATGTTACTAAATCTCATTATAAAGCGTCGCAGTAATTTTGTTTTAGATTTGTCAAAAGGCCTTTTTGAATTTTTGTGCTTCAAGACGTCTCTTTCAAATGAGGTTGGCTGTCACACGTAACCGTGTGTAAACACTGTTTTAAATATTTGTCTCTTTTCATCGAGAGTTTATTTAACAATACTACATTTATTTGGTTATCGTGCTTTTCTAATTATGAACGCGCCCGGATTCCTTAAGGCTTCGAGCGATTGATAAACTCTTAAAGAAGGCTGTTTATCGAATCGAAAAACTTTTCTTAATGCAATTTGTTGTCGAGTTTGAACTCATTATGATTCGAAAGAATAGGGTAGATGAAATTGAAGTAAATTTTTAAAACTCTTTGTCATAGAACTTCATTAATTTGTTCAATTATTTACTTATGTCATTAAAAGATTGTGCTTGCTAATATATGCACATTATTTTCTGGAATATTCTCTGGACGAAAAATGTATTCTATAGAACAGAAAACTATTCTAAATGACACAATTTAATAGACTGAGAGGCGACTGCAATTTTTGGACCCGATCGAACATCATTCTGAATTTTTTTTATAGAAATTGGAGAAAAGTGAGTAGATTACGAATCCACTGGTCTGCCGTGGCAAAAATGACCGAAATTGGTCCAAAATCGACTTTTAATAAGTTGAAATAAATCCAATTGCCAAATGCGCCTTAACTTGCCAAATAATGAGCATTTTTTTTTATTTGGTAACCCTCACTCTTTAATTTTTAATTAAGAAGGTTGCAGACGATTCGGACGTGTGGCTGTGGCTTACTTGCATCTTTCACAAATGAGCCAAATTGGCAATAAACATTACGTCACTGATGACATAACTGATGTCGCCAATTTGGCTTACTTATAAAAGATACAAGTTTTTCGAGACAGAGCTTTTGTTCAAAATCGCTGAGGTAATGCCTCTTAAGGTGTTCTAAACATCTCCACCTTCAAAATTCTCGTAAATATGCTTTAATGGCGTAAAAAGTTGAAAAACGAATGCCTTCAACACAGAGTTATCTTTCCTTGAGCATAGCTCATCGACGATCGTTTCTTCACCTCCCCGCAGTTTCACTCATAAGAAAGGATAATATAAGATCTACCGCAAAAAAAAAAAAAAAAAAAAAAAAAATCTCCAAACTGGCAATTTTTTTCTCATTGAATGAGGAAAATATAAAAACAGTAAATGACACAAATCCACATCAGTAATATAGTGTAATTGAAATTTGAACGATATTCCACACCTCTAGTTTATTGTGCAATCAAAAATATCCTTAGGGTGGTATAAGTGGAACATTTGCCCTAAACACAGTTGCAAAATCACATCTTGCTCGTATTCAGCACCTTTTGCTTTTCCTCTATTTAACATGTTGAGATTGTATTATTGATCTATATTCAACTGCGAAAAAGTGGCGCACACATATTTTTATGGGAGTGTTTTATCTACCTAAATGTCAAAGCTTCAACCGGGAACAGTTTGGTTGAATTGGAAGCAGAAGATCGTATAGTTAAAGGTGAAGTCCTAGTAAGGATTATTCCGTATACTCGCTATGTTATAATCTTCTAGCCAAGTGCATTTAGAAACTACTTCCGATAAAATCTTGAAATTTGGTGAGTAGGTACGAAAAAGATCACTTAATGAAGTGACATAAATTGTTTTCGTTTTATGTCTATTATAAATGAAAATTAAAATAGCAAATCACAAAAACAGGTAGAACCACCCGCATATGCCTTGACGTAAGGATTTCAAAAATAAAACAAAATGTATAGACTGAGAGGTGACTTGGACCCCATCGAACATCATTCTGATTAAATACAAAAGTCAGAAAGTGTTTTTTATGGTACTGGACTTTTTCCGTGAAGCTTATATCAACAAAATTTCTCTTTGTTTATGGTAATTTTTTTTTTATTTGCGTTTTTCTCTTAAAGTATTTTCCATGATTTCTATAAATTTAAATTGTTCCTCGCGATTTAAAAATGTGTGTATTCTTTTGAAATTTTGGGAAATAGTTTTTGTCACTGTTTTGAATATAATTGGGCATGGATTTTAAAATCTGATCGTTTTTATTTCCTTACTTAAATTTTAGTATTAAATGTCATGAAAAATCAAAAAATTCTCCAGGTAACAACAATTTTTACTTTTAGTTGATGAAAGAATATGCCAAATCAAAAACCCAT
This sequence comes from Linyphia triangularis, assembly GCA_963978545.1. Taxonomy (NCBI): domain Eukaryota; kingdom Metazoa; phylum Arthropoda; class Arachnida; order Araneae; family Linyphiidae; genus Linyphia; species Linyphia triangularis. Next base: position 109,464,557 of record OZ021723.1, on the reverse strand, counting down.
GCACAATTATTTTAATATATATTAAAATAGCCTGTACAAAAAAAAATTGAACAATGTAGGGGAAAATTTAAACGCAAGGAGCATTTTTTAAAAATTTAATATTTTAAAGTTCGAATTTTCTAAAATGAGAAATAATCGAAACAAATTTTTGAAATTTAAAATTTTCAAGTCAAAAAGCTACCTACAAAATTTCATGCATTTTGGTAGGTAACTTTTAAAATTTTCTTTTTCCCTCCCCGCTCCTCAGCAATATTGTCTAAAAAAAATAGGTTTCTTTGTCAATCGAAATCTTAACTTAACATTAGTAATTTTTAAAAAATATTTATAAGCTATTTTGTCTGGAAAGTAAGATAACTTCAAAAAATGCTCGTAAACTCAAAATATTAAATATTTTTTAATAATTTGTGCACAATTACTATCTTTATAAATATCTAATAACACTTTGAGTGAAAAAAGTTTGTAAATTCATTGAGAAATAAATAATTTATAGGCCATTGAAGTTGGATGAAAATACAACTTTTGAATTTTATCGTTGACTGTCAAGTTCCCTTAAGGGCAGAGAGCTCTGTGTTAAAGGCGCTCGTTTTTCAACTTTTAACACTTTTTATCGCATTTCTATGGGAATTTTGGAGGTGGGGACGATTAGAATACCTTAAAAGGCATTACTATTGAGATTTTAACCAAAATCGTAAGAGCCTTTTTTTTTTTTCATGATTTTTCACGATTTCAACCTTATGGGCATGCGCGATTTTGACGAAAACCTCCAAATTTTGCTTCATGGTAAATGATTAACTTTAGGTAAATTTTTTGGGGAGTTATGCTGAGCATGGTCAGACATTTTTTCTAAACAGCTTTTTTGAAATCGGGACGTTCCAAAACGTGGAGAAATGCCAGAAAAATCAAAATATTTTTACTTATACTTTCATTACCCTATGTAAACAAATGAGTCATTGAAAGTAAAAGATATGAAAATGTTAGAGGGTTCTTCAAATCTATTTTTCTTCATTACATCGAAATTTGAGATTTTCTTGTATTCCCCTAAACGTGTTCAATTAGTGCGGGATTTCAGTATGTTTTCAATTCCGAGTTCGGTTGGTTGGTTGTTTTCAGATTATCTGGCGCCGTCAGCAACACTAGGGTTATAATGCGCCGAAACATTTGTCATTAGACAAGCCAATATACATTTACAAACACCCATGCCTTCTTACACGGGACTCGGAACCCGCAACCTCGAGGTCTATACTAAACTTCAACTTAACTTGACATCACTAGACGGTAGATCGTCGCATTGCTCATAGGTATTTAATCCATTTTGGCGGCGTGAAAGCATAATGTTCGCCAAACCATAACCCTGTAGAGAACAAAAGGCGTTTGGTGAGAATTATGTCTTCACTCCGCTAAAATGGCCTATGAGCACAGTGAATTCGTCTAGTTATGCAAGTCAAGTTGGAGTTTAGTATAGAAGCTAGCCACTATACCGTTTGGTCGGCAATTCCGAGTTTGGAATACCACGTGTTATCATTTTGATTCGATAAATTGGTTGGTTTGTTGATATGCTCAACAACCTTTTTTTGAGCACACTACCGGCTAGTCAGACCGGGACCTTCAGCTTAACGTGGATTCCGAACCACAACGAACATTCATGCCTAACCCAGGATAAGAACCCGGCACCTTTGGCATGCGAGGTCAGAGCGCTAACCCCACATCCATCTGGTTGGCAATTCGATAAATTGCTTTTGCATCGTTGATAGATTACCTGGGTAAAGAAGTACATTGGTGGATAAGTACATTAAGGAAGTAAAAATCCATAGGTCTTTCTTTTAAATATGAAACTGACCCTCTTTATTAATTCGTTTACGTCCTCTTCTCTTCAAAACTTAAATCGACGTTGTGATAAAATGGTATCCATTATTTTAAACTAGGTCATAGGTCAACTCTTAGTCACAAAAAAGACCCCTATTTTGAGGCCCCCATTCTTTCATTTTAGAAACAAAATAACTGGATTTTCTCCCGTAAGCAAAGAAAATGCGGGTAAGTTTTCACCTTGAAAGACCTACCAAAAAGCGTTTATGCATATAGCAGGAAAATTCAAAAACGACCGAAGGTCAATTGTAAGCCAAGAATTGAAAAACGAGACAATTATACAACAAATCTTTTAATGATGAGTCATGAAATAAACTTTATAGACAGGAATAAACTCAAGAAGCGTTAAAATCTGCAAATTAGTTTTCATACCGAATGGTTGCGGGGGGGGGGGGGGGGCAACCTAAAACTATAACTTAACTGAAATAAGAAATTCATTCAACTATCATCATTCATAAATTCTCTGCTCTATAATTTCATTATGCCAACTATTGCATAATTTTTGTTTTTTTTTGTTTTTTTTTGTTTACTTTAATTATCAAAAATGAACGGGAATTTATGCTATCACATTCAAATATCATTTATTCACTCTAAATAAATAAAGAATAAAATTACTTTAATAAAAAAAAATTGCCACCAGGAAAGAGTTTCAACAATGATCGGTACAACGTTATTTTAACGCGATTGGTTGACGGCAAAGTTGGTTTATTAGTATTTCCCTTTGTAAAAAAAAAAAATAATAATAATAATTAACAAAGTAATTAAAAAAGAACTAATTAAAATTTTAACATTCTGTTTGTCGTAGGTACAATTAGAAGGCGAACACTACTTATGTTGAAAATTTCAAAAATTCTACTCCTATTTTAAGTAGCTTTCTATACATCCACAGACAGACACACACACACAACTTGTTTTATTATTATAGATATAAAATCTTTACGTCAATAAATATGCCATGGCTCCTGCTGGTTTTGCCTTTTGCTATTATAATTTTTATTTATAATAGATAGACATTAAATAAAATAATTTTTTGTCATTTCTTTAAGGTATACGTATAAGCTTCAAATCGCAAAACTCGCAAAAATCGGGGAAGATTTATAAGGCCGTTAAAAACAAAAGCAAAATAAAAACAACACAACAGAAAGAAACCCTATGATGGAGAAGCATACTAAAAAGGAAATATATAATAATTAGTATAATAATAACAGTTTTTGATATAAAATATTACTTTTTTAAAAGTTATTCTCAGATTGTAGTTTTTTCTATTTTGCATTTCATTCAAACAGTAATAACTCCAGTTGAAATAATATTTTTTGAAATTTGTTTTTTGCTATATAATCTGCCTACATTGTTGAATGTTTTGACGCTAAATACTAAGTGATTTGTAAATAAATATTTTTTTAATTGAATTTTAAAGATAAGATTCTGTATAAAAAAAACTAGGATTTTTCCAATAGATTCAGTTAAAGCAAGATATCGCAAAATATACACACTGTAAAATTCTGTTAATAGGGTCAAAACATAGAGCAGGGTATTCCGCATTATTGAACACCCAAATTGTATCTGTGGATGATTGGTTGGTTGTTTTCAGATTATCTGGCGCCGTCAGCAACACGAAGGCTATAATGCGCCGAACATTCGTCATTAGACAAGCCAACATACATTTACAAACACCCATGCCTAACACGGGACTCGGAACCCGCAACCTCGCGGTCTAGAAGCTAGCACGCTAACCACTATACCGTTTGGTCGGCGTATCTGTGGATGAATTAGAATTTTTGTCATTACCGTTCGAAATTAGCCTAATTAGTTGATCAAATGTTAATTAATTATTAAATTTTATCGGAAACAGGTACACATATAAGGTACTTTTCAAGGTGCAAAGGTATAATTTTTAAATTAAATTTTTTTTTTTAAACCTATACATATACCTTAAGTGATCTTTTTCGTACCTACTCACCAAATGTCACAGTATCATAGAAAGTAGTTTCTAAATGCACTGGCCTAAAAGATAGTAACATAGCTAGTATAGGAGACTCACTAGGACTTGTCACAAAAAGGTCGCTGTATGTAGAAATTCATCGAAACATTATTCCACGATGGCAATCAATTACGGGAATCACGACACGGGGAATGAAAATGCAAATTTCGAGTTCCTTCCAAAACCACTTCACCGCAATTAATTTGCAAATCCAATGAAGTTTCCTCGCAGCATCGAGTAGCTAAATGAATGAGCTTAAACGAGAAATTGCATCATTTGATCGCTGATAAAAGCCCCATTAATAAACTCGGATCTTGTTAGTTCCTTCAATATTGCTCTTTTCTTTCAAAAGATGCGTTAGTCAAGGCAACCAGATGTTAATTCTAGATGAGGTGGCGCTACTTCCAATGAATGGGGGTTTTGATGTCATTTTAACACATTCGCTGACATCTTGTTGTTTATCCGGTTGTCTGTCCTGATCAGATTGACCCCCGATCGGCTGGTTGTATTCAGATTATCTGGCACCGTCAGCAACACGAGGGCTATAATGTGTCGAAACATTCGTCATTAGACATTCGCCAACATACATTTACAAAACACCCATGCCTTCTTCTTATCAAGGACTATGGGGACTAAGGCACCTCTGCTTAAGCATTTTGTACCAACCCCATATCCCGTACATATCCGGTAGTAGGCAGTACTGCACAGGATGTAAGCGCACACTCGCGAGAGGGAGTGCGCAAGTCTACCTATAGCCGCCGAAGAGTTCATTTCTACCTCTTTCGGTAGCTATCCGGTAGATGGCAGCACTAGCGACCGTATGTGGAACTTCTTAATTTAGAGGCAATAACAAGCAGAAGATTCCACCAGAAGACTTGGCTTTGCCATCCCCAGAGGTATTGATTTGTATGGGAACTTGGAGGACTTTCCGACCATGACTGATTTAACGTACTCCAGTCACCATTAGCGAACACGGTGGTCTTTAGTCGGTCCCAGGCCCAAACTCGCAACCTCAGGACCCATGCCAAACACGGGACTCGAACCCGCAATCTCGTGGTTTAGAAGCTAGCAAGCTAACCACTATACAGTTTGGTCGGCCAGACTACAGGTGAATAACAAGGCATTCAGCGCTGATACGTGATCGGTAGGCATTCAACGTGACACATTGATTCCCAATCACGCGTTATCGCTTGATGTATTGTTACTTCCCAATAGGATGTCCCAATCAGACTGCACCTAATCGGAGTTGCTGTTCTTTCCTAGAATTAACTGAAGTAACAAAATAATATTTGTCATGTGACATAAATATCAGATACATATTGTCTTCCTCCATAAAATTAGCTGGATGCTTGTGTTTTTAAAAAGTGGTTTCCAGCAAGGAACAGAAACTTTGATCGGGTGCAGTCTGATTAGGATGTATCCCATGACTCTCTTCCTATTATAGATTTGTGGTTGGTTTGTGAGCTCAGTGACCTATACTTGTGCACAATAACGGCTAATCAGGTCAGAACCTACAGCTTAACGTGGATTCCATGCCTAACCCGAGATTCAAACCAGGAATCCTTGGCATGTGAAGCCTGAGCGCTAACCACACAGCCAACAGGTGGACGTTGTAACTGATTGGATTGGAACGTAACTATTAAATGAACTGATTGCTTTTGCCACTCTAGTTGTACTCACACAAAAACACTGATTGTATTTGCATGGTTTATAAATAAAATTAAACTAAATTGTATTTACAAATACTAGAGCAGATGGGACATTATTAATTGGCGTTCAAATAAATTTGTAGTTGTCAAAATAAGAAACCAGCAAAGAATCTCACCTTATCAAGTTCAGTTCTCTTTGCTGGAAAAGTGATGGTCGAAGTTTATTTTGTCTTGTTTGAAGGCTTTACTGGTGGGATTTCACTAGTAGACACCACAGAATCTTTATATCTAAAACTGTTTCGCCTCCAACCCTAATGTCAAAGCGGCCGAACCTGAAGGTGTATATTGTTGACCAAACTTAGGTCGGTTTTTTCAGCTCAGCTTCTACTGTAACTCCAACCCTTTTTATATCATTTTGCCCCAAGAAAGTAGACGAAAAATAACAGCATAATTTCAAATATTTTACAAAGAAACATGGCGGAAAATTGATTTAAGAACCGTCGAAGTTCTTCTTCTGATTGTGATCAAAACTTTAAACAAGCCTAGAGCCAAACGTTTTGCTGAAACTATTTTTTTACCCAAAGAAGCTAAAAAGTAAAAGTACCCATACGCCAACTTTTTATGAAAAAATCTACTTTGTCCCGTTTTTACGTCCAGAAACGCAGCATGAAATTAAGCTACAAAATATAGACAAGCTGTCGTACGTGGCTTGTTCAAAAAATTATTTAATAATAATAAATAAAAAAAACATTGGTTAAGAGCAGAATCGTTTAATATGTCTATTCCAAATCTCACCAAGACTGTTTCACAATTATTTTCCAAGATTTTTTAACAGTGCGAATGAACAATATTAGTCCTTAATGACATTCTTTAAATCAAGAACATAACCTAAAATTGTATAACAGGCGAGTGAGTAGTAAGATTTCAAATCTTAAGCCAAGTCATGTTGCAATGATCTTTAAATATATTCTTCCCCGTTACATAATAAAAATATATCCTTCCCTGTCTTAAACGTTACCTAATATCTTCGTGGCCTCGTAGTTTAATGTCTCGGAAGCTAAATATAAACAGCTTTGTGGATTTCACAAGGGAAGACAGCTAACTAGTTGACAACCTCTTTATCTTTCGAAGCATCGTAGCATAAGAAATTTGTATTGTTCATTGTGCTATGGAATATTTACCATGTCAATAAGTCAATAACAAACAAAAATAACTGCCAAATCAACTTGACATTCTCATACAGGGAAAACGCTGTGTATATATATGATTGGTGTTAGTAAATAATTTCGATTCATTTTAACAACATCTAACATTTACCAAATGTCATCTACAAAACTTTCACTTAAATCTCTAAACTTTCCTAAAACCGTTGAAACACAGCATCATGGATATTGAGGTGAATACTCAAACAAAACGATAAAAAAAAGAATAGATTATCCAAAATTTCATTCAGCTTTATATCAAAGCTTCAAAACTGGCGCTTGATGTATCTTAAGATTCTGATTTTTCAAAGCAATATTGTTTTATTTAAACAAACAAAAAATATTTCGGAGTATCTGTAAATAACCACTTACCTCTAAATATATTTCCAGGGCAGTTTACGAGTTGTTCATATTCTATATGGAGATGAAGTCAATTGCTGTTCTTCGCAAATGCAGATCTCTACGGTGATTGTTTGGCCTTCATCAGCTTTCGAACAATAACTAAACGTGCACTGTCTCGAAGTTTGATTGACTGATTGATTGAGTTGAGATATCTGCTCGGCTAGTTAGGATTGTTTGATTGATGGATTGAGTTGAGATATCTGCTCGACTAGTTAGGATTGTTTGATTGATTGATTGAGTTGAAATATCTGCTCAGCTAGTTAGGAATGTTTGTTGCTGTTGTTGTTGTTTCTTATTCCACTTAATCTAGAACAAGTCTAGACCAAGTCCAAGAGACCGTACGCCCAAAGAAAGTCTCGAACCAGCTCAGGGTTTTTAAAGAGATCGCTCTTCTTAGGAATGTTTGATTGATTGATTGAGTTGAGATATCTGCTCGGCTAGTTAGGATTGTTTGATTGATTGATTGAGTTGAGATATCTGCTCGCCAACTTACGTTGCTTGATCTCAAACGTTCCGGTGGCGCAGAATGGCCCACGTGTTGCCCTTGCTACGTTAAATTCCAACCAACCAAACTTTCCTGAAATGACTAAGATTGAAATGATGAGAGGGAATTGGTTGGATTTTCTTGAAGGAGAAAATAGAAGTTTGTAAGATTTAACACATTCGCTGCCAATTAAGTATCAGCTCGGAATGTTTTGTTACTCTCCAGTAATCAGACTGCACCCGATCGGTGTTTCTGTTCATGCTGGAATCAACTGAAGTGACAGAATAATGTTTGTCATGCGACATAAATATAATATACATCTTGTAGGAAGAGAGGTGGTTTTCTCTCACATATGTAAAACAAAGGAGGCAAGTGCTAGTTCACAAAGTCCTTCCTTTCCACTCCCAGGAGTTCAACCAACCAACCATATACATCTTGTCTTGGTTGGTTGGTTGTTTTCAGATTATCTGGCACCGTCAGCAACATGAGGGCTATAATGCACCGAAACATTCGTCATTTGACAAGCCCCCATGCTTTACACGGTACCCGCAACCTCGTGGTCTAGAAGTCATCTTGTCTTCCTCCATAACTTTAGCTGGAAGCTTGTGTTTTTAAAACACAGTTTCAGGTAATTCCAGCAAAGAACGGCAACTACTATTGGGCGCAGTCCGATGTGGACAGGTTGCTGGGAAACAACTCGATATTCTACGCTGATACGTGATTGAAAGCAAATGCTTTAAAATAACACTGATGAAGCAGAGGCTAAATTGAAGACTGGATCTTAAATTAGGATGATTGTCGAGAAGTTTTGGGATATTTTGAATAAAAAGTGGGAAATTGTATTGGTTTTGTACGTTGCATCTTCAGAAAGGTTGAAAGTTCAGGAATATTATAAGGGAATGATGCTTAGCTTAGATCCTAATACATTCGCTGCCGATTCTCTAGTAGCCGGACCAAATCAGACTGCACCTAATCGGAGTTGCCGTTCTTAGCTGGAATTACCTGATATTGTGTTTTAAAAACACAAGCTTCCAGCTGACCTTAGCCGACCAAACGGTATAGCGGTTAACGTGCTAGCTTCTAGACCACGAGGTTGCGGGTTCCGAGTCCCGTGTTAGGCATGGGTGTTTGTAAATGTATGTTGGCTTGTCTAATGACGAATGTTTCGGTGCATTATAGCCCTCGTGTTGCTGACGGCGCCAGATAATCTGAAAACCACCAACCAATCCAGCTGACCTTATGGAGAAAGACAAGATGTATCTGATATTTATGTCGCATGCCAAATAGTATTTTGTTATTTCAGTTAATTTCAGCAGGAACAAAAACCCCGATCTGGTGCAGTTTGATCAGGACAGACAAGAGGTTCCTCGTTGATGCATAATCGGCAGATAATGCGTTAAAAAAGATGACTATTTAGAGGTCTTGGGATATTTTGAATAAAATAGGAAAATTGAATTGGTTTTGTCTGTCTGCTGTTTTCAGATTATCTGGCGCCTTCAGCAACACGAGGGCTATAATGCGCCGAAACATTCGTCATTAGACAAGCCAATATACATTTACAAACACCCATGCCTAACACGGGACTCGAACCCGCAACCTCGTGGTCTAGAAGTTAGCACGCTAACCACTATACCGTTTTTAAAGGGGCGGAAGTCTTAGCTTTGAAGTGCTATTGATATTTCAATAGATACAAATATTATTAAATATACTATGTCCAAAATGCCCTTGTGAAAAATTGCCTACCTAAGAATTTTAAGTCCGAGATCTGGCAACTCTGCGTAAACGTGTGGAATGAATGTCTCTAAGCATTTCATTCTAAGCGTAAATATCTTCTACTGCGATAAGAAACAATGGCCCTAATATATTTACTCAACTGTAACAAAGTAAATTTCAATCTGTTAGAAGCGATGCGCTGGTATTGTGGTATAACAATGCGAAGCGCACTACTGCGTGTGGCCAGAAGGAAATTTCCTTAAGAATTCGCAAACGGTATAGTGGTTAGCGTGCTAGCTTCTAGATCGCGTTGTTGCTGGTTCCGAGTCCTGTGTTAGGCATGGGTGTTTTGTAAATGTATGTTGGCTTGTCTAATGACGAATGTTTCGGCGCATTATAGCCCTCGTGTTGCTGACGGCGCCAGATAATCTGAAAACAACCAACCAACCTTAAGAATTCGCGTGGCGCTTAGAGTGTTAAAGTGGCCCTTTCCTTTTCGAAATGTGTTTCTTCAACCTCACCAAGATTGCAAAGATTCGAAGATGATATCTAGATGTTATATAGTTAGAGGTTAGTAGATACAATATAGAACTACAAAACCAATTCAAGTAGCATTATCAAAATCTTGTTTAAGTAGTTCCTAAAATTAACCCTTTGCACTAGAGGCCTTTTTCGCGCAGAGGGACCATCAACTCGAGACAATTTTTGTATTCGGCTGGTGTTTATGGATTTGCTTCATAGAAACTAAACACAGTCATTCGCCTTCTATCAAATTTCCGCATCAAACCTAGTGGTCCACTCGTGTTTCGGCCTCCAATCGTGTGGCACCCCTCGAATGCAAAGAGTTAACGTGAGGATATATGACAAGAAGGGATGTTGTGTTTGATGTGTATGGATTTTATCTATCATGAGTTTTACTTGCGCTGATGTTTTTGCGCTATGGAGTTCATGCATGATCTGGGTTCGAGTTTATGTGCAACGGGACTGTTTGTTACCATCAATCAAATTTTGGGACCAATAATGTTAGCACTGTGTTGAATGGATGATTCCAAACAATGAGTTTGAGTAACTCGGCAGAAATGCAGAATTTCCAACTTAATAGATGTTACCAGGAAAAAAAAAAACCTGCCAAGCTATCTCTTCCCTTTAAAAGTAACTTTCATAAAAGTTGTTCTCAAAAAATAGCTTATTTTCCTCTAGACTAAAATATACAACATATTTATGAAAATTAAATGAAAATAAATAAAATGCATTCCGATTTATAACGGTCATCTTCCGGAAAACATAAAAAAAAATCCGCAGTCGTGTTTAAAGATGGAATTTCAAGTTAAATTTGTGACTGATTGGATGGATAGGAAATCATGGATGATACATCCATAGTCCTTGATGATGCCATTTGACCTTCATGTCACTGATTTGAATTGATTCCTAAAAGTAATTTTTTGTAAGTCATCAAGGACTATACAGATGACCCATCCATAGTTCTTGATGATGCCATATGACCTTCATGTCATTGATTTAAGCTGATTCCAAAAAGTATTTTTTGCAAGTCTTCAAAGACTTCAAATGACCCCTCCATAGTTCTTGATAACGCCATTTGACCCTGATGACATTGGTTTGAGTTGATTTCTCAAAGTATTTTTTGTAAGTCATCAAGGACTATACAGATGACCCATCCATAGTCCTTGATGATGCCATTTGACCTTGATGTCATTGGTTTACGTTAATTCCTAAAACTATTTTTTTCCCCAAGTCCTCAAGGACTACGTATGACCCCTCCATAGTCCTTGATGACGTCATTTGACTTTGATGACATTGGTTCACGTTGATTTCTATAAGTATTTTTTGTAAGTCATCAAGGACTACCTATGACCCATAGTCCTTGATGATGCCATTTGACCTTTATGTCGTTGATTTGAGTTGGTTCCTAAAAGTATTTTTCGCAAGTCCTGAAGGACTACGGATGACCCCTCCATAGTCCTTGATGACGTCATTTGACTTTGATGACATTGGTTTGAGTTGATTTCTATAGGTATTTTTTGTAAGTCATCAAGGACTATGGAGGTGTCATCCGTAGTCCTTGATGAGGCCATTTGACCTTGATGTCATTGATTTGAGTTGATTCCTAAAAGTATGTCCTCAAGGACTACGGATGACAACACCATAGTCCTTGATGACGTCATTTGATCCTGATGACATTGGTTTGAGTTGATTTCTAAAAGTATTTTTTGTAAATCATCAAGGACTACGGATGACCTATTTATAGTCCTTGATGACGTCACCTTGTGGTCATACGTGAGCACGTCTCATTCAAGAAGTATATTGATGCACCTTGGGACACTTTCTTATCCGATCTAATCAACTCGTCTCGTCTTCCGATCTTATTAGAAGAGGGAGAAAACCACGTTAGAGAAATCTTATCGAAATCATCTCAAACTCCGCGTTGAGAAAATTAATTACTCGCCAATATCCGCCGGACAAGATTCTCGGCGATAATGAGTTTGGTTAATTTTCCAATGTGGCGAATTTATAAGGATTAAATGAGTTTAAGAAATTTGGGGCCCCCCTCTACAATCACGCTTTTGGATTATTAAATTATTGTGTACATTGCACTTTGTGCGAATTGCTCTTTAAACTCCATCGACGCCTCAAATTTATGTGTTAAACACAAATTGAATTTTATGGGGAAAATTAAGCTGTCTCTTTTCATCGCAATTAAAATTAACTTCGACGCAGAAGAAAGGAACTACAGTACAATCTCGATTAACAGACCTAATTCGGACCAAAGGTAGGTCGGTTAAGCGAAAATTCCGGATAAAAGAGAGCTGTAAAAAAACAATAAAAGTAAACGATTTGCGTTCTTTGAATACAGGACTTTCAATGTTTTTTTATGGCATAATTGTTGGAAATGAGTTTTTGTTGCAATAATCTGGATAATCTTTGCTTCGCTGCTCTATCCCGGAGTCTTTTTTTGAAGGCAATAGTTCAGTTTGATCTGCATCCGAAGGTTGCTCTAACCACGTCAGTTCTTTAGAAAAACAGTCAAAAACCTCACCATTACTTATGTAACTTTAGAGCGAGGGAAAAGATTGCGGTTTGAAAAGGAAAAAATGATTTATTACTCATTTGGGAGATTTTTGATGTCGACTAAAAGATTGCCGGTTAACAGAGATTTCCGGATAAAGGAGAGACGGTTAATCGAGGTTCTACTGTACATGAGTTGGGGGATGTAATTTAACTTTTTTTATATATATAAATCGACTCTTACCAAAACAAGTAACAATCGTAACAAAATAAACTGAATTACAAGATTCGACAAAAAAAAAACCCGACTCTGTACACTTGAAACCATGCAGCGTTTATGTGTCGATTCAAAACAATGGATTTTCACTCAAATGAATTTATAACAACCACTAAAACTGAGACAACTATTTAATATATTTATTGAGCTTTTGTACTCATCAGAAGTAGTCATCATGTCGAATTAATAGATGTATATATTTTTTTTAATAGACACAATTTCAATAATCACCACACACTTAAATTTTTTAAATCACTTTTTTTTTTTGTTCAATTTGAATCTATAATTCTACAACCAGTTGATATTCGTGACATCAAAGTACAAATATATCTAGGACAGATTGTTTCTCCTTCTGTCTATAAAAGTGCTCTGCTAGTCTAATTTGCACACTCTCTATAGTCCGAGAGGCGACTGCAATTTTTGGACCCCATCGAACATCATTCTGAATTTTTTTTATTGAAATTAGAGAAAAGTGAGTAGATTACGAATCCACTGGTCTGCCGTGGCAAAAACGGCCGAAACTGATCAAAAATCGACTTGGAATGAGTTGAACTAAAATCCAATTGGCAAATATGTCATAACTTGCCAAAAAGAGAGCGCATATTTTCGTCTGGCAACTCACTGCATTTTGATTTTCAATGAGAAAAAGCGCTAACGATTTCTGTTCTTCTGGCTAAGCCAAATTGGCGACATCAGTTACGTCATCAGTGACGTAATGTTTAGTGCCAATTTGGCTCATTCGTGAAAGATGCAAGTAAGCCATAGCCACACATCCGAAAAGTCTGCAACTTTCTTAATTGAAAATTAAAGAGTGAGGGTTACCAAATAAAAAAAAAAAATGCTCATTATTTGGCAAGTTATGGCGCATTTGGCAATTGGATTTAGTTCAACTTATTAAAAGTCGATTTTTGACCAGTTTCGGCCATTTTTTTCCACGGCAGACCAGTGGATTCGTAATCTACTCACTTTTCTCTAATTTCTAAAAATAAAATTCAGAATGATGTTCGATGGGGTCCAAAAATTGCAGTGGCCTCTCAGTCTACTACGAAGATATCGATGAGCTCACCAGGAAAGCCAACACTGATCTCTGCTACAACTTCCGAAGAGTACACCCCTTAGTTATTGCACTGATCTGTACTAGCAACCCCCCCCCCCTTCCCCAGAGGCGTACTGACCGCAGGGTTGTCCGTTCTAATCACGGGACGGTCATTGTCTGTAACAAACGGACCGGTCTGATAGGAAGTTATTTTTGAAATTATGTTTCGATATAAATATTTGGTTATTTAAAGTTTTTTTTTTCTATAAAAGGCTAATGTATTACAATTCCAATCATCCTCGTGCGGTGGTCTCGTGTACGAAAGACAGATACAACACCTAGACACTAGTGATTACTTTTGCCTAGTGGTTAGCACGCCCCACTTCGGATCTTGGAGTCCTCGGTTCAACTCCCCGCCACACTCCTTAACACTATACATGTTTTTGCAACGAACTATCAATGTCTTATGGAAACTAAGTTCACTCATAAGAAATATAAATATTAGACAGAAATTTTTTTATATCATCAAACTGATACTAATAAAAATTCAATTTTTAAATAAAATAATTAATTATTGAAATCTTACTAAATGCAAATATTTAAATAATAAAAAAACGTTAACTATTACAACTATTTAATAATTAAAAATTACTATTTAATTATTAACATTCATTTAACTATTAAATATTAGAATTATTTAATTATCGGAATTATTTTATTAAAATTTTATTGATGATGATATCGAACATTTAGTCTGGCACAAATCTTAAATCACCGGGTCGATTTTATGACCCAGTACGTCCCCCTCAAAGGAAAACTAGTTAGGACCAGTTTGTAACCATGGGCAATACATAAACATGTACATAGCATACATAATACATGGGGGGAGGGATCATTTACTGAGCAGAAACCACTTCGAAGCTATCCAGAAGTTTTAGCTAAAGATCAGTGAATGCCACTTTAAGAAAAAGTATGTCAGCTCATCGAATGTGTTGTTTGATTCCGACATGCGTAAGAAATATTGAACACTGACAAAATATTCATTGTATAGTAAATATAACTGCTGCTTGAAAAAAAAATAAAAAAATAATGGTTTAGATTGAAGCTGACGTGATTATTTTATATCCAGATGCTTCTGTTTGTGCGTTCAACAACCCATTTTTATGTACAATAACAGCTCGGCTAATCAGGCCGGGACCTACAGCTTAACGTGGATTCCGAACCACAATAAAAAACTCTAACCCTGGATTCGAATCCAGCACCTTTGCCATACGAGTCCCATCGATATAGATAAGCAACTGGATAGAATGCTCCGATGGCAACCCAAGGCGAAAAACGAGCCGATAGAAACGTTTGCTTTCCTGCCTATGGTTGGACGATTTCCTGAATCATGGTTAGTTACTGTGTTGCATATAATTGCAACACCAGCGCAAATCGAGAAAATATAAACAAGAATTTTCACCGATAAGTAAAAAATAGTTATTCAGATACGTTAATGTATTTTTTTTATTTATTATTATTATTATTATTATTTATTTTTGAAGAATATCTAATATAACCCTTCTAACATTGATCGCTCGTGATTAATGGTTGATCAATGTTAGAAGGGCTATTTTAGATATTTTTCAAAAATAAATAATTATAATAAAAAATACATTAACATATTTGAATAACTATTTTATTGCGATCTCTTATCCATAAATAATCCATTTTAAATTCAGAACAAATAGTATTATGATCTAGAATAAAACGCTTGATTTGTATTTATTAATTCCTTGTTTTTATGCTTTTTCAAGGGAAATTGCGAAATGAAACCGAAACTAAAACTCTACTTGTTACTGTTCTATTCTAGACTTATTTAATAATTAATCTGTTTATTTATAACTGGATAATTTGTTTTAGATATGTTTTATTTAATCAATGTTTTTATACGTTTTCATGAACATTTAGTAATTGTATTATAAAAAAAAAGGATGGAATAAGAAACAGTAATTCAAAATGCTATTGTTCTTTTGTAAATTTATTTAATAATGAAACTGCTGACTGCAAACAGCAAAGTTTATCAGTTTCTTTATTACTTACCTATTTATTTTAAAAACCAAGTCGTTTTTAACTGTTTGTTGGAATTCGAAGTACCATCAAAATGTCGAAAGCAGTTTGAATTTCAGATTTATTTCTGTTTATAAATGTAATCCTTGAATTTAAGAGAGAAAAACTCTCGCTCCTCTTGCTATTTCCTTCAAATATATTTATTTCTTAATTTTTTTTTTGCCTAATAAATATCAAAAGTAACACGAATATATCATAAAGATCGAAGAAAATCTACATCTACAATACAAATTCCCTCCATTGAAGCATCTAGCTACCGCAGTGGCAACGACTTCGATTCCCCAGAGTTAAGCAGTCTATCCAGTTGTCTATCTAATCGAGGGCGCTAACACAGTGCTATCAGGTGGGCTCTATCTTTCAGAAATATGCCATCATGTTTAAGCTTTATTGGTATTTGGTTCACTTGAATTGAAGTTGGGTTAAAAAATTTATATGCTACCATTATTATTATTATTATTATTATTTTTTTTTTTTAATATTACAATTAGAAACAAACATAATTTTTCTTTCATTAGATTCATCATAGAAAAAAAAAGATTTTTTTCCCCTACCTATTCTTTCTTTTGGTAGCCAAAACATAAGATTATTTAAAAACGTCACTTCAGAACACTCTGAGCTTCATTTTAATTGATTTACTGAGGAGGAGACTATCCAACTGTAACCATCATAGGCTGATTGCGAAAAA
This sequence comes from Linyphia triangularis, assembly GCA_963978545.1. Lineage (NCBI taxonomy): Eukaryota > Metazoa > Arthropoda > Arachnida > Araneae > Linyphiidae > Linyphia > Linyphia triangularis. The sequence continues at coordinate 109,448,132 of OZ021723.1, read as the reverse complement.
TAACATGTGAAGGCAGAAAACACATGATCATGTATGAGTTGAGGAGCCTGTTAGAAATGGGCGACATTGGAATTTCAGTGAAAAACATGAAGGGGAAAAACATGATGAACATGATGATGGCGTACATTAACGGAAATTACTGAAATTACTATAGCTTTATTTAATCTACAAACTGTAATTAAGTTTGTTAGGTCTTGTATTAGGGGCTTACAAAAAGTAATTATCTGCTATACGCAACGCCAACCTGATGGCTGTGCATGCTAAAGGTGCCGGGTTCGAATTCTGGGTTAGGAATGGATATTCGTTGTGGTTCGGAATCCACGTTAAACTGTAGGTCCCGGCCTGATAAGCACAAATAGGTCGTTGAGTGTACAAAAAAATCAAACCAAAAACAGTCATATTCTGCAAAAAAATTCAGAACTAAAATATTGGGCCACATTCTCCTCTCCTGGCATTACAACTTCAACCGTTTCTCAAACAGCTTAACCAGAAGACAAGCGTTTTTCAGCTACAAATCAATTATTTGTTGACCGATTCGGTGCTTCTTTTTTTTTTATCACGGCCTCACAGTGAACCGTCCAAAGTACAGAAATATTCCCTTTAGAAGAACATAGACAATTTAATTTCACTCATGGCGCAATATTTATCTTAAGGGAGAAGCAAGAGTCATGAACAACCAAATCAGTTGTATTTTTAATCAACTTCAAAGTACTCTATGTTATTTTAAATGCAATGTTTTTAATTTATTTTTTGACATATTCAATAATAACATATTTGTTACAATTATTACTCTGATAATTTTTATTTTTTTTATTTTATACATACTTTATGTAATAAACCTATATTTGAGACTTAGAATTTTAAAATTATTATATGACAACATTTGGTTAGGTTCACGTTTCAGAACGAATATACAATACATTTAAATAAAATTTTACCAAACGCAAACAAGCTCTCTATTTCAAACAGTTAACCTTTTCTTTTACCTAATATACATTTCAAATTATATTTAAAAAAAAATAATATATTTTGCGTAAACAAAAATTGCCATTTTTCGCTACATAAAATAATTATTTTTCGAAATTCAAGTAATATTTTAGCCTCAATAGATAGATCTTGTGTGTTTTCATTTTAATAGAAAAAAGTTAGATTACGACATTCAATGGTTGGTTGTATTCAGATTTTCTGGCGCCGTCAGCAACACGGGGGCTATAATGCGCCGAAACATTCGTCATTAGACAAGCCAACATACATTTACAAACACCCATGCCTAACACGGGACTCGAAAACCGCAACCTCGTGGTCTACAAGCTAGCACGCTAACCACTATACCGTTTGGTCGGCCGACATTCAATGGAATTTGAGAAAAGTGTATCTAACCAATATTTAATAAACCTAACCAAAATTAGAAAGTGTACCTAACCAAATATAATAATTTTAAAGTTCTAAGTATCAAATATAGGCTTATTTCATAGAGTATATATAAAATAAAAATTGAAAGTGTAATATTCATAGCAAATGCGTTATTATTGACAATGTCAAAAATTGATTAAAATATTCATTTTTAAATAATTTAAGGCACTTTTTAAATAGAATGAAATTACATCTTATTTGGTTATCCAGGAATCTTGTCTGCCCTTATAAATATTGGTCAGAGAAGCACTTACAAATACTACACAATGGATATTCCAACGCATTCATTCACCATTTATAGTCTTTTGTAGAAAAGCGTAATCGAAGCATTGTCGGATTTAAACCTCTGATAACTGAAGAACAATGGACAATTCCCGCATTTTTAAAATTTTTTTTTTTTTTTTTTTTTATTTATTATTCAATTCTAAATGTTTCGAAAAGGCCATAAATATAAAAATGTCTGTTCAATGCGCTTTTTCTTTTTTTTTTTTTCTTTTTTAATTTGCGATCAAAAATTACCTTGTTAGAGGTTGGCGAGAAAACGGCTCATTTCGTTGGCATTGAACCAGTGGCGGCTCGTGAGTAGTAAGAGTGAGGGGGCCCAAATTAACAATGACATGGGTTTTTTTTAAGGTGGAGTGAGTGCAAATTTCAAAATACACGAGTTTCATGCAATTAAATGTTATTCAAATACACATAAAACAAAGCTATAAGAGCAGTTAAGGGGACTTGGTACCCCTTGTTTTCACAAAAAAATAATGAAAATATAAATTTTCTAATTTTTGCGTTTTTATAATCTTTGAAACCTTCTTATTCTGGCAAGTTTTTGAGCTGATCCGGTAACTTCAATCGCAAAAAAAAAACTATATTTTTTAAGGAGAATTTAGCATTGCTGCAATAGCTTCTTTGATGTTTCGATCGCATTTTTCTCAATTTGTGAGCAAATGTGAATGAAATCATTTGAAATTTTTTGTGTGTCATTCTTAATATCTATTTGACAAAAATAGGCATGGATTATTGAGCAAAAACGATTTTTTTTTACAAATTTAAATGTTGAAAAATACCCTTTTTTTACATACCGGTACATTAATTATCGTTTTTCTCTAAAACTGTTTTACTTATTCTAAATCCGATGCCTAAAACGTAGACTATATTACTAGATATTTAAAAAAAAAAAAAAAAATTGAAAAATGAAAAAGAAACTAGAATTTTAAATTTTTTTTCCGAACGAATGACACAGCGTCTGTATGGTAGGCGTTGCAATTAACCTGTTAATAAGTAAACAATTCACTAACAAATCGTTAAAAAAAAGCGCGTCAACCGTGGACTACAACATTAGAAAAATTCAAAAACGGAATAGAAAAAACCGCTTCTTCAATAGTGGGAGAGAGAAAATAAGACGACACAAAATAAGCAACTTAAAAATGGAACAGAAAGCATGTATATCCAATCTTTTCTTAGGTCAAACAAGGTACATGATTATGTCACGAAAGGACCAACATCCCTCAGCAACACTATTAAAACACGGAAACTTGTACATAACATACGGACTGACAAACAACCTATGGCACCCGGAAATAAAAATCACAATCCATACATCACAGCATGTATCTGCAATTCCAAGTTAGAAACATGCAAGAAGAAGGAGATGACCCACTCACAAGGACAGACGGTTGGTTGTTTTCAAATTATCTGGTGCCGTCAGCAACACGAGGGCTATAATGCGCCGAAACATTCGTCATTAGACAAGCCAACACACATTTACAAACACCCATGAATAACACGGGACTCGAACCCGCAACCTCGCGATCTAGAAGCTAGCACGCTAATCACTATAACGTTCAAGGACAGACGGAACGAGGAAAACAACATTGCTGGAAATGTAGTACAAAAACTATTCTAACAATGTATTCAAGAGAATATAAACAAGAAATCTCAATGTATAACAAAGACATCAAAAACAAGAACCGTGTACACACGTACTAGAGGTATTTGTCCATTTTTGAAATATTAAAAATACAAATGCTCAATTCCTAGAACACTATATAAAGAAGTTCACCTTTTTTTTATTTAAGTAACAAAAATTCCCAGTGACTGGTCTCCTCTAACAGTCAATGAAATAAAACACAAGAAATATCTATACACAAACCCCGATACAATTGCTCAATTCCTAGAACAGTGAATAAAAGTAAGAAATTACATTTTCAACTAAAAAAAAAAAAAAGAATTCTAACTTTATAGAAACACGCACAACTGCATGACTATTCGAGAACAAACAAATGAGAATTCTGCACCCCTTCAACTGAAGACCACAAAAAGTTTCCCAATAGGCGATATGACACCATCAACAATTAATTACCAAATGCAAATAACGAAATAATAATAATACAAGCATTCTTTTTAAAATCAAGCCCAGAGGGTTTTTTTGCAGTGTTCAGTTCAGTTACTATAATTTGCAAAACAAGACTACACACTTTCCAAGTTATAATAATTATAAAAACATAAGCAAAATTATTAGCGATTAAAGTAATAGATTCGATTACTGTGAAACGGGGTGATTCGGAACCCTTTGAAAGTAAAAATCTGGTTTAATTAACGAACTAATTTTTGACTTTGAAACTTGCCTGACACCTTCTCAGACGATCATACCCAAAAATGTTGGGGAAAACATTGCTGTGTGAATAGAAATGTGTTACTGAAGTGAATGGAAACACAAAAGATTATCATAAACAAATGCTATAATAAAAATCCGCCATAACTTGGAGCAGTTTTTAGGCAAACAATTCTTGGCGCAGAATCCATTCCGTACTTGGGACACTTCAACCGAATTAGTGTTCAACTGTTAATTGAAGTACTTGTGCAGTGGGGTAACAACCCAACACGGGTAGTGAATTTCCTCAAACAAGATCAAAAGAAATGAACACATTACAGTTCCACAACCTCACTTCAAACTCATTCGCGATGATAACACTTGATACATGCGAAGACATATTGATATATTGTTTGGTTACGTGTGGAAAGTGTGAAGTTTTGTTCAGGGAGAGAGAAGATGAATGTTGTTCAGGATTCGTTCATTAAATTTGATAATTTTTTTTTTTTTTAATTTTGAAAATTTAGAGCACTATGTGAACTTTTTTTTAAATAAAATTTAGTTTTTACTTAGTAATGTAAAAATTATAATTTTAAACGCTTAAATAAAAAAAAAAGTTTGAAGGGAACCTAGTCTCCTTATCCAAATAAATTTTAATAAAATCTGTATGTTTTAATAAAATGAATGATTATATCACAAATGTCTACACTACAGCATTTCATTTGAGCCAATAGTTATGAAAATTAACCCCATGTCCTATAGCTTTTGAACTTGAAGGCTTATGGCTTTCGAAAATTTAAAAATGAAGAGAAGAAAAGTGGTGAGATTTTCAGAAAAAAGTATGGATTTCAAATTGTTCATTTAAACTCAATAAGAAACTCAACGGAAAAATATTTTCAATCTTTTACTTTTACTTATTAAAAATTTGGTTGTTTACTGTTCAGTCAGAGCCCTTTTGTCACTTATGGAACGTCAGTCAAGTCAATGAGGTTGCTACGATGACCAGGTGGTGAAATAGGATAGGAGGAGGGAGATAAGGACAGTCTAATTTTACTTGGTGTATAACTCATTTACCCAATCACCTCTAAAATCGAAGGAATTAAAAAGAAAAATTATATTTTAATGATAATTAAGATAATGAAATACTTAACCAATTGAGCTCATCCATGCGAAGGGACATGGGATTACCCGGACAAAATGCGTCTCTAAGTATTGTTTAAAAAATCTCGATTCTGTTTAAAAATGTATTTATTAAGAAAAGCTTACGCTTATATTTGAAATATAAAGGGTAACATTAAATGATCTTACCGAGTTTTATGTTGAAAAATTAATTCCCTTTTCACCACGTATAATTGTAGTTTTCTGTATATTTTCTCTGGCTCTCCCAATTTAATTCACCGTCATTTCCTTGTACGCTTGCGTTGTAGAAACTTCCAACACTTCTTTCGACAGTTCAAGCTCAAGCTCGACTACTTTGTACCCTTGTAGAAGAAAGAACCCCCACCCCACCTAAAAACACAGGAAGTGAAGGACCTGGTTGCAAGCTCTAATCTATGTTCTTTTCAAGGTTTTCGAGAAAGGGGTCATAAATCCCTCAAGAATTGAGTCCCCGCGGATAGACTTCAGGGTCATTATGATGGAGTCTTTAAGAGAAGGGATGGACGGAGTGTGTTTTTATTGAAAATATTGAAATGGTTGCGGTTGATTGACATTTTCACGAGTTTGTGACAAGAGAGCTATTGCTCCACGCACAATAGTTAATATTGTGAGATTAATAACTGTTTTCATTTGTCTTGCATTTTTAAAATATGTTATAGAAATTTCAAAACAACATTATCAAGTATATAAAAGTCGGATCAGGGTCCCAAAAAGTGAGGGGGCCCGGGCCCCCCCTGGCCCCATGCACCAGCCGCCACTGCATTGAACGTGACGTAAAGAGATCTCAAACATCTTGGCCTGAAATGCTGCAGCGGATACCAGATTTGCAAGTTTCTCGCAAATCGCGCCAAACCTGTACGGAATGCGGCAACGGTCTACCAACGCCAACTTTTTTTTTTAACAATAACTATTTGGCAGAAACCTCACGATGACCATAGAAACGCAGAGATCTCTTTACGTCACGAATTTTGTTGACTGTTTTGATCGGACTGGTTTTGGTCTGGGTTTTGGGGTGTTTTCATTTCTTAATATTTGAATAACTAATTTTCTTAACACATTCACTGCCACCAAAATTTATATATCCATCCTCAGAAGCCGAATTTAAAAAAAAGTGTTTTAATGATTAAAAACGTTCCTTATATTTTAATAGTAAAACCAGAAAAAAGGAAAAAAACCAAGCACTAAAAATATAAAAATAATGCTTCACTAACGTGCCTCAAAAACCTCATCGTTCAACCTCCAAATCCGAACTAAAAATAAAGCAGTTTACTTATCATACTCGATCGTCGTCCCAGAGCGTCGCCGGCATGGGAGGTAGCGCCATGCTGACGCGCCAGCGGGTCAGTGGCAGCGAATGTGTTAAAGAATTTTTGTTTAAATATTTGGAATCAGAAAGAAATTTAATTTGGAATCAGAAATAAATATATTCTAATTTCACTCGTTTTTTAAAAAAAATGCGGGAATTGTCCATTCTGAAGACATTACAGCAGCATTCAATCTATCTCATTCAATTTTTTTTTTTTTTTTATATCAAAACTTTCCGAGACAAACGTTACAATATTTACATCAATATCACACCAATGCATTCAGTGTTCTTACTGGTGCAAGTTCAAAGAGTCCGAAATGATCGTGGTCGCAAGTCTGTACCTTTCTTAATCTGTATTTCTCCAGCTAAACAATATTCGCGTAAATATCTGTTAAAAACACTAAAAATATTGCACCAGGTACTCAACAGTACCTAATTAAGAGAAAATATCCAAGTAAGGATAATTCCTTATACTTTCTATGTTACAATCTTCTAGTCCAGTGCATTTAGAAACTACTTTATATAAAACCTTGAAAATGGGTTAATAAGTACGAAAATAATCAATTAAAGGGAACTTGGAACTCTTCAGACTTTTTTTTTTTATCGAATGCTTTAGAATTATAATTTTTACATATTTAGAAGTATTACTAAGTAAAAATTAAATTTTATTCAAAAAAAAAAAGTTCAGAAAGTGCTCTAAATTTTCAAAATTTTAAAATTAAAAAAAAAAAAAAAAAAATTCCACTCATTTAAAAAAAATTCTTTTTCATTTTTCAATATTTTTTCCTAATTTTTAAAAAAAAAAAATTCTTAGTACTATACTCTTAACTTTTTAGGCATCGGATATAGAATAAGTAAAATAGTTTTCGAGAAAAACGATAATTACTGTATCTACATTTATATTAAAAAAAAAGCATGAAAAACGGGTATTTTTCAATTTGCATAAAAAAGGTTTAATTTTATTCAAAGATACGCGATTTTTTTTTTTTTTTTTTTGTCAAATAGATATTGAGAATGACACAAAAAAAAAAGTCATTCATTCATATTTGTTGAAGTTTTAGAATTTTGAGTATGGTGGGAATTTCAAAAATCACGAACAGAGAAAAATGCGTTCGAAACATCGGAGGAGCTATTGCAGCAATGCTGAATTCACCATAAAAGTATAGTTTTTCTGCAATCGCAGTCATCGGATCAGTTGAAAAACTTGCCAGAATAAGGAAAAGGTTTCAAAGATTATAAACACGTAAAAAATAGAACATTTATTTATTTATAATTTTTGTGTTTGTACCAAGTCCCCTTAATGAAGTGACATTAATTAAAAACTTAAAAATAGCTTCTAATATATTTTATTTTATATTTGAGATCTTTACGTCAATGCATATACAATGGTTGATTGTTTTCAGATTATCTGGCGCCGTCAGCAACACGAGGGCTATAATACATTTGTCATTAGACAAGCCAACATACATTTACAAACACCCATGCCTAACACGGGACTCGGAACCCGCAACCTCGCGGTCTAGAAGCTAGCACGCTAACCACTATACTGTTTGGTCGGCGCATATACAATGGCTCTAGCTGGTTTTATCTTTTGCTATTTTAATTTTTCATTTATAATAAGTAGATCTTAAATGAAAACAATTCATGTCATTTCATTAAGTGATCATTTTCAAGGTGGTTATAGAAAGTAGTTTCTAAATGCACTGGGCCAGAAGATTGTAACATAGTGGGTATAGAGAATGATCCTTACTATATACTAAACTCCAACTTAACTCGACATCACTTGACGATAGATCTTCACCGTGCTCATAGGCAATTAATCCATTTTAGCGGAGTGAAGACATAATTTTTGCCAAACCTTATAGCCTTTTGTTCTCTGCAGGGTTGTGGTTTGGTGAACATTATGCTTTCACTCCGCCAAAATTGATAAATTGCCTATGAGCACTGTGACGATCTACCGTCTAGTGATGTCAAGTTAAGTTGAAGTATAGAACTTCCTCTTAACAAAATTTGAAAGAAAAAGTATTTTCTTTCAAAAATAATCTTTTGTTGGAAACAGATAATGATTTTATTCTTGCACGAATTTCAAACTTAACTGCCAATGAATTAAAAGTAAAACTACTCGTGTTATGAAAAAACAACCCTGAAAAATGAAATAAATTTTGTAACAAGAAAAACAAAAAATAAGAGTGGAAAGCATTTACTCCTAAGAGATTGATTTTTATTGAGAGTGAGTTCACAATATGATGGAGGACTAGCGATTCAATTTTTGTTTTTAGACAAAGCAAATCTTTCTTAAACACTACCCATGTTCTTTCATGTTTAATCAAGTTATCTTTAAGAGTAAGTCCTATACTAAACTCCAACTTAACTTGACATCACTAGCCAATAGATCTTCCCCGTGCTCATAGGTATTTAATCCATTTTGGCGGCGTGAAAGCATAATGCTCGCCAAACCACAACAGAACAAAAGGCTATAAGATTTGGCGAGCATTATGCTTTCACGCCGCCAAAATGGATTAAATACCTATGAGCACGGGGAAGATCTATTGGCTAGTGATGTCAAGTTAAGTTGGAGTTTAGTATAGTAAGGATCATTCCCTATACTCGCTATGTTGTGTTCTAGCCCAGTGCATTTAGAAACTACTTTCTATAACCACCTTGACATTTGGTGAGTAAGTACGAAAAAAGATCACTTAATGAAATGTCGTAAGTTGTTTTCATTTAATGTCTATCTATTATAAATGAAATTTATAATACCAAAAGACAAAAACAGGTGGAGCCACAGTATAAGCATTGACGTAAGCATTTCATTAGACGCTATTTTCGAGTTTTTAATTAATGTCATTTCATTAAGTAGTCGATTTTGTACCTACTCACCAAATTTCAAGGATTTATACAAAGTATATTTTAAGTGCACTGATTTAAAAGATTGCAACATAGCAAGCACAGGAAATGATCCTTAGTTAAAATTCCTCTTGTGCAAAAGTATCAGACGACGTTGGCCTGAACCTCTACCAAGATAATTGGATTTAGCTGATGTTCCATTATTTCAGACACAAGACTCATTTTCAAGATATTTCTAATATCAATCCATAGTGGCACAATGCCGTAATCGATTCATCGATATTGATAAATAACTGGATAGACTGCCGCGATAGAAATACAAGGGGGAAAAAACGCACCGGTGGTTGATGATGATGGGTGGGCGATTAACCAATCACAGTTCACTTTTACCGTTGGGCGAGAATACCTTGCAAAATCCTAGAGTAGATGCTTTTTTGCACATTACTAATTAAGGTCTACTATTGACATTTCTGCTGTGTACAACCCAAGATTTTATTTTCAATCCTCGGCAATCAGTATTTTTTTGTCCACCCAACAATCTGGCAACGGCTTCATTTTCCCAGCGTTATAAGCAGTCTATCCAGTTGTTTGATCTATATCGATGCCTCGATTACACGAGCTGCCCACGTTAACCTGCTTCTAAAGTGCTGAAATAGAAGTTATTTGAGTTTTCCATGCACGGCCACCAATTTGAAGGTTTAAAGTACGTGATGCAAGTTCATAGTGTCCATAACAACTTCGGAGTCAAATATTAAGAGTTTGATTGAAGAACTGGGTAAAACTTCAAAGTACGGGTAAGAATTCTGCGCCAAGAAGAATTGTTCACAGAAAACCGAGCCAAATTATGACATCCATATGCAGTTCACTTGATATTTAAAAAAAAATGACGGCGGCTGCTATTTGTTGGCGAAAATCACTTTGGAGCAGAATCCGTACCGTACTTGGAATTTTAACCGAGAACTGTGCCTTTTTCAGATACAAAGTCATCATTGAGTACCAGGCAAAGATCTGCCAAGAAGTTACCAAAAAACACTGGTTACTTGCACCGGAATCAAAAGGAACTGAAGTTGCCTAGCTCTTTTATTTGTAGTATGAATCTGAACGAGATGCCAACTTCATTGTCTATACAAATACGCCTAAGGAACTTTATTTACGTAAACATTCTGCATTTGAGGGGATAGTACTGCTTCAAGGAACTGATATACACTCACAGGAGTCCCTGTAATCACTCTAGAAGAATTTTATTTTCTTGAGTGTTTTTCGCTTCCAGTTGTAGTACGTCAGTGCTGCTGTCAAAGGACATCAACGTAGGAGATTTGGACCTAGGTCTAGACTACCTAGCTTTCTCAACTTCATGGTACACAAGCATCTTATAGACCCAAGCACAGAAAAGATGACACGTTTTGCCTAAAGTCATTCTGGTGAATTTGTCTTTCAGACTCAAACCCCATAGAAGAATTTATGACTAGGTCCTGCGAACACAAGTTGTCTTAGATTCTTATGTATGTCAAGCGTAAAGAATGAAGAGGGGACAATGAATTCAGTGTTATGTTCAGTGTTTTCGAGGGAGGTTATAGTCATCCTTTTGCTCGAGAGTAAAACCAATGCGAGAGGCCACCATCCTAAAACAACTGAAATTCGCCCCCTCCTTTTCCGTCGAAGGCTGTTCAACCACGAGCTCTTCCCTCGTCCAGGCACATAAAACATCTTGAACACTTACGTAATCATTAAGAGGACAACACTGTGCTTGATGATTCCAGGCACAGAAGCCCTCTTGAACACTTTCGTAATCATTAGGAGGACAACATTGTGCTTGTTGATTCCAGGCACAAGAAACCCTCTTGAACACTTTCGTAATCACTAGGAGGACAACATTGTACTTGATGATTCCAGGCACAGAAACCCTCTTGAACACTTTCGTAATCACTAGGAGGACAACATTGTACTTGATGATTCCAGGCACAGAAACCCTCTTGAACACTTTCGTATTCATGAGTACTTGATCAGGAACGCATCGTCATTGGATTTAGGACGACACCCATTCCGACATCATCACAAGGGCGAACTGGATCCATCTTTCAGGCACTGGAGGACATTTGCTCAGGAGGACGATTCCGGTCTGGAGGACATAGAACCAGGAGGCGGTGAGTTGTCCGACCTGTCCAGCGCATGCTCTTTCGCCTTCAGCCTCAGGATATCGAGACTAGTCCGACCCGTCTGCTCGAGTCCCTTCATTGCGTCCATGAAGGACTGACCGCCTCCTCCTCCTAAGAACCCGATCTTAGACGGCATCGGAGGCGGAAGGGCGAAACTGGAAGACGTGGATGTAGTGGTGGAGGCGGCCGCCGCCGAACTCAACATGTAGACGCTGAGCAGTGCCGAACTTAGCGGGGTGACCGCTTTGGGCCACGAGGGGGGGTGATGAGGATGGTGGAAGGATGCTGCGGCGAGGCTTCCTCCGAGCATCAGGGGATGCGGATGGTGAGTGGGGAGAGGGGGCCACAGGTGGGGGTGGTCGGGAAGGTGGAGTGGGTGGGAGTGGGGATAGAGGGAAGGGGGAGGGTGGGGGTTCATGAGGAGGTCTGAAGGGAGAGAAGGGCTGTCGCGGCCCATCGCCTTTTCACGCTTGCGCCACTTGGCCCGACGGTTCTGAAACCACACCTGAAATGGAAAAGAGAAGAATGGAATAGCAAGAAATATATGCTAATACATTTGAGTTTATTGATACTGTATTTTTTTTTTTCCATACACAACTACACTATCTACCAATAAGTAATTGGACACCTGTGATAAAAGCGATAAACACAATTTATTCAAATTCAATAGGTTGTTGAGGCTCCACCTAAGGCAATTACAGTACATGCACTCCGGGGCATGCTTTCCGCAAGTGTTTGGATGATAGACAGTGGTATTTTCTTCCACTCGGCTTGGAGTGGACATGTGTGTTCTTTCACTGATTTTGGACGGTTGCTGCACTCCTTAATTCGGCGATCCTACTCGTCCCAGAGGTGTTCCATAGGATTCACTTCTGGACTCTGAGCAGGCCAGACCAGTCGGTTCAGCCTGCTGTCATCATACTAATCCATGGTGGACTTCGAAACATGACAAGTGGCGTTGTCATCTTGGAAGTAACAATGATCCAACCTTAAAATTGCCACAGCGTAGGGAGCACACAGTTATCTAGGTTAGTGGAGTAGTAGTCAGCGTTGAGCCTACTATGAATTGGGATCAAGGGTGACGTAGATCAGGACTGCAGACATCCTCAATTGCATGAGTGTCCAAATACTTATTGGTAGATAGTGTATATGACGTAGAGAAGCACTTCCGATAAAAAATATAAAAATAGTGTAAAATTTTTAGATTCGATGCATAATAAATAACTTGTCACATAAATCAATATAACTTTAGTTAATGTTAAATAATTTTTATATAATTAACCATTGAAGAATATGTTCAATATTACACTCACTTCCAAAAGCGGCCCGGAGCGGTAAAATGCGAAAAAATGGATAAGTACTGCTTTGATTGACACGAAATGCTGCAAGTATGTAGCCCTATGTTTATTCATGAAACAAAAAGAATTACAGCCAAAAAAAATCTCGAATTTTCATAAATTGTAAGATGACGTCATATTTGCGACATTAACAAAATGAAGTGCCGACCAAACGGTATAGTGGTTAGCGTGCTAGCTTCTAGACCGCGAGGTTGCAGGTTCCGAGTCCCGTGTTAGGCATGGGTGTTTGTAAATGTATGTTGGCTTGTTGCTCAATTTCATCCGCTTCAATTACAGAAATAGTTGAGTAGACTGCTCTAATGTCAATGTAACTAAGCAAACACGCTGGCAGAAACTTTTGGAGTGGATCCAAAGATCCAAATCGATCGTGGATCCAAAGTGGATCTTAACATGCCATCCGCATTCGCTGGAATGTGCGCTTTTCATATTTCTAGTGGCGTGAGCATAGGTGGCTTTAGTGAAAGCTGCCGAGAGCATTATTTGGCCAGTTTATCATCGGTTAGGTACAAAATACTTATTGAAATGTATTTGTATTGCTATGAATTCTTCTGACGAAATGATGAAGCGGTTTTTACAAAATAAAAACTATAACTTATTCTTTCTTCGATAAGCTCACAAAACTTCTCCGAACAACAGAACAATTGTTGTCAAACTTCGGTACATACAACTTCGATAATGCAGGCACAGCGAAAGTAAACAAAAGATCCAATGCTTTCCACACAGAGTGCAATGATCGACTGACCATTAAAATAAATACCTCACTATTTACAATTATATACAGACAATTTGTGCAACAGTAATATTGCATCTTGTAATCTCTTTTCGTAAATACTAGGTGGTTATGCAAAAGCTATCTACAATTTGATTGCACAACTCTATCTCAAGAACAAATATCAATGCATAACCAAGTTTTAGCGCTACACGAAGTCACTGAGAAAACGATGAAAATCGACTGGAAAAGATGAAAGTTTTGAATAATCTATATCGTCATACCGTTGGAGTTTCAATCTAGTATCATCAATGCACTGAAACCAAACTTAAGAGCCAAAATCGATCTACCAACGATGGCTTCAACTCACATAACTTAACCATTCAGAATTGGACGTAATCAGGGCCACAACACCACAATAGATCAAACGATAGAGGACCGGAGAAGGTTGGTTGTTTGGTTTATACGCTCAACGATCTATTTTTATGCACAATGACGACTAATCAGGCCGGGACCTACAACTTAACGTGGATTCCGAACCACATGCCTAATCAGGGGACCGGAGAATAAAAAGAAAATCGACTGGAAACGATAAAAGTTTTGAATAATCGATATCGTCATGCATCTATCATCAAAGCCTCAATCTAGTCAACTGAATGCCCTGAAAACAAACTTAAGAGCCAAAAAAACGAAACCATGATCTCTACTATGTAACCAATGATGTCTTGCATAACTTAATTATTCAGAATCGGGGGGCAATCAGTGCAACTGACATCACAATAGACCAAACAATGGAGGAGAGCAAAAGAAGAAGAAAGCTGGTCCTGGCGGATTTTCATCACAAAATATTTATTGAAATGTATTTGTATGTTATGTGTCTTACTATTCCTTTTAGTAAATAGGTGATTATGCAAAAGCGATCTACAGTTTGGGTGCACAACTCTATTCCGAGAAAAAGATCTATGCAAACCCAAGTTGAAGAGCTACATGAACTACTCGCTCACTGAGAATAGGATGACAATTTGGAATAATCTATCTCTATAAGATTCAACCGACTAGTTCGCCTAACTTAATTATTCAGAATCGGGAGGCAATCAGTGCCACTGACATCACAATAGACCAAACGAGAATGAGCAAAAGAAGAAGAAGAAAGCGGGTCCGGGCAATGAAGTCCGGGAGGAAGAGCCGTAATCAGAGCCCCCATTATATTCCCGTGATTTTTCAAACAACTTGACGCAAAATCTCGAGGCAGGACAGGAAGTGGTTCGGGGGCTCCTCTCCTTCCTAATTGTCGTCAATTACGCGCGCATTCAGAGGCCGGAACAGCCCCATAATGCACCAGAATCGAATTTAATCACGAGCCATTGTCCCAACGAGTGGAAAGTGGACCGCGAATTATTGACCGGGAAATTGCTCTTGCGCCTCTTTCTCCTCCTCCTCCAGAGAAAGATGACGAGCATTTAATGGAAATGCTCTCTCTCTTTGAAAAGATGTTGGAGGATTAGCCAACGGCTCTTGCTTTGTGATTATCTTCAAGTTGGGCCGATTTTGAGGCATTTTTATCCCTTACTTGGTGAGGGGGGCCGTTGAAACCGAAAATGGTATATGCCGCGCATAAGCAACTAGGGGTGTGGAACATTGCACAACTTCCAATTACAATATAATATTGGTCATTGCGTTCAAATTTACGGGCTTATTTACCGTTTCCATGTTTTCACTCGTTTAAATAAAAATTGTCAGTTTGGCGGTATTTTTATAGCAATAACTTTAACGTGGACAAAAAAAAAACCGCCATGTTGGCGAAATTGGTGATGTTATTCCTCTTATTGATGGTTTCCAGAAACCAACAGGACTGGGATCAGAAGTTACCTTTGTTTCTTCTGGCCTTTCGCAGCGCTGTCCACGAGACTACCGGTTATTCCCCATCCCAGATGCTCTTCGGTCGTGACCTTCGTCTGCCTTGCGATCTGTTGTTTGGAAGCCCTCCGGATGCACCAGAAACTTTTTTTCGGTTTTTCTAATCTTCTTCCCTGAATTCGGCAGTGGCAAATCTCAATCAACAGTATATGGTGTTTTCACGGAAACTGAGCCCTTAAAAGAATTCCTTTATTGGATAGACATTATAATGTCCTTTCTTCTGAGTGAAACAGGAAAATATCAATCGTTGATGGGCGATGCTCAAGAGCAGAGAGCTCTGTGTTAAAGGCAATCGTTTTTCAACTTTTTTCGCTTGTATCGCATTTCTCCGGGGAATTTCGAAGGTGGGGACGATTAGAACACCTTAAGAGGCATTAGCACAGAGATTTTAATCAAAATTGTTATCGCCGTTTCTTAGTAATTGCCGAAAAACATGATTTTTTCACGATTTCAACCTGAAGCGCATGCGCAATTTTTACGAAAACCTTATTGGTAGGTCCCAAGGCCACCACTAACCCGTGTACCAAATTTGAACATCGTAAATCAATTCGTTTGGAAGTTATGCTGGCCACGTACTCGCCACGTACTAATGTTTTGTACATCGCTTTTTTTTAAATCGGAATGTTCCAAAAGTTTTCTTTCTTTCTTTTTTCTTTTCTTTGGACCGGAATGCTAACTTTTATTACCCTATGATGTAAACATATGGCATTTTTGGAGTAACTAGGTTTCTCTCCTTTTTAAGTGAGCACCCAAATGGGATCTCATTAATTTTCGTCTAAGTTAATAAGAAATTCATCGCAATGCTCTCTAATAAAACATCTCTTCAGTATCGACCGAATAATTACGATGTCTTTCGTCATCACACTCGGAATAATGTTTAGAAATTAACAGCTGTTGGAGTGAGAATAATTGAAACATAGATGCCTCGCCAAATGTGGTAACCCTTCCTTGCAAGAACTGCTTTAAACTATATTCATTCTTCTGTTATTTTCCTGTCCACAAAGATGTAACAAACTCATTCTTAAGAGCCATTTGAGCTCCAGCTATTTTTAACTTAAACCTAAATCAATATGTAAATTAAATGATATCATCTTTATAAGCTCGTCCTCAACATTATTTAGAAGTTAAAATCAATTACTTATTTTTCACAATATTAATCCACAAATGGAGAAAAGTATTTCATAACTGCACCAACCCAGGTAAGATGCATGTAACAACAAGCAAAGTTGCCTAATATAAACAACAACTAAACTGAATTTAATCACGAGTCCCCAGAGAGAGATCAAAAGTGTATCCGAATTATTGACCGGGAAATTTCTCCTTACAGTAGTGAAAAACGGCAAACATTTAATAGTAGTGATTATGCTCTATCTTTAAAAAGATGGGCGGGAGGTCCAAATACACTACGAGTAAAAATTCAAAGAAGGTACATTTAATGTATTTTCGATGGGAAATTTTGAACTTTTAAAATAGTGGCTCAAACGCTTCCAAATTTTGGTTGGGGACCTGAAATATGTTTTATATTCATACTCTGTGTCCAAATGTGACTGAAAAAATAATTTTTTGAATTTTTCAATTTTTCGAAATTTTTCAAAAGGCCTTAGGAAATTTTATGAAAAAATCCCTTTTCCAAAAATTGGCTCAAAATGCTTCCAGATTCTTGTTTTAAAATAGAAATATGATTTACAATCACTTTTTAACAAATCTGCCCAAAAAAGGACCCTTAATTCTGTCGATAGCCCAAACTGTAGGTAAAATTCAGAAATTTTCAAAGTAATGTGTTTACTCTGAAGTGGAGTCCAAATTTGGTCGAAATTAGCCGGGAATTGGCCGAAATGTTTCCAAATTTTGACTGGGACATAGAAGTATTATTTTAAAAGTCCAGCCGTTTTGAACATTTTTATCCGTACTTTAACCGGTGCGGCCAACCAAACGGTATGGTGGTTAGCGTGCTAGCTTCTAGACCACGAGGTTGCGGGTTCCGAGTCACGTGTAAGACATTGGTGTTTGTAAATGTATGTTGGCTTGTCAAATGACGAATGTTTCGGAGCGTTATAGCCCTCGTGTTGCTGACGGCGCCAGATAATCTGAAAACAACCAACTTTAATCGGTGCAACTCAAAATGGTGCATTTACAATCAAAGGAGAAGAAGTATTGCAGTTTTAGTAAATTTTCGTAAATTGAAAAGTTTAGAGGGCTGTTTACTAAGTAAATTTTAGTTTATTTTTAAAAATTTCAACACGAACCCCTATTTTTTTTTTTATATTTCACTCGATTTAGAATACTTCGTTTATCCTAGATACCAAATTTCAATTCATTATGTTAAAAACACGTCACTTATGCGTGAATATGTCTTGGATGATCTTGAGGGCAAATGTCTTTATAGCGGAGAAGAATCGGACGTTTTGCATGCTTCAAGACGCATTGGCGGATCTAGCGAGGGGCGGAGGGGGCGATCGCCTCCTCCGTTTTTCATTGACAGCTCAATTCTCATAGGCGGATCCAAAGAGGGGCGGAGGGGGATCACCCCCTAGTTTTTCATGGACAGCTCAATTTCAACGAGCCTTACTCACAGACTTTGGATGAAATCAAGATTTGACGAATCCACTCTAAACATTTTTAATATAAATGTTCTCATCTCAAAAAAATAGAGATGAAAAAGGCGAGTACGAAGTAAGACAGCAAAGCAAATTATAGTTTGGTTGGTTGGTTTCATATTATCTGGCGCCGTCAGCAACACGAGGGCTATAATGCGCCGAAACATTCGTCATTAGACAAGCCAACATACATTTACAAACACCCATGCCTAACACGGGACTCGGAACCCGCAACCTCGCGGTCTAGAAGCTAACACGCTAACCACTATAACGTTTGATCGGCCAAATTATAGTTTGAAAATATTCAATGTGTATAGATTCATTGTTAGATTTTTCAGTCTATAATATTTAATATTAATTTATCCTGAATCAAATAGCTGTAGATAACTCTAATTTATTGTCTTAAATTCACATGTAACCAACCATTGGGTCGCCTTCATGTTGTTAAGACTTTTAACATCTTTAAAACGTATTCCGTATAGTAAAAGTTGACCATGGTATAGTAATATAATTAAGAGCAACAAAATTTACCTAAGCTATTTAACACCCCCCACCATAATAAATCTCTCGATCCGCTTTTGTCAAGACGTAATCTATTACGCGGCTCCTTAAAGCGAGCTTTTTTACATTTTTGCAAAAATATCGAGAAAGTCAAAATGGAATGAAAAAAAATTCTGGATGTGTTTCCAACCATGTTAATTCTAATGGAAGCAAAAACAAAAGTATATGTTTTAAATTTAAAAAATTTAAAACTTGTTTTATTAATTATTATTTAATTATTAAAAAACTGTTTCATAGAAAAGTTTAATGTTATTTTTGTTAGACTCTAAGCAAACTATCCTTTGAAATAAAAATTTCTAAAATATATTAATTATATAAGAATTTATGGCACAAAAAAAAATTCTTTTTAACATTAATTTATCAATTTTTTGACATCGTTTAAATTACTAACCAGTCATTGGAAAATTATGAAATTTGGTCTGTAGACGTTTTTTGGATTCTAAATCTAAATATGGTATAATATTATGGGGTTGCCATTGAACTGTTTAAAGTTTGGTTTAGTTTTAATTTGTAAATAACCCCTCATAATAAAAAATAAACATACAATTAATAAAGACCTTCCACAATTTACAACGGTACTTTTATTAATTTCAATTAGAATACAAGATATAGCCATCATTCAGATATATTTTTTTTCGTATTTTTTATTTTTCACACTCAATGCTGTACGTTAACATATCAAAAATTATAAAATAATAAAAACTATTTATTATAACTGATGTCATTTTATTGAGGTTCGTTTTTTTTTACTTTTAACTTCATAATAGAGGGGTCAATTTTTTTCTTCTTTTTTTCCCTAATTAAATAATCGAAAGGAGTCATATTGACCACTTGGGTATGAATAGGTAAATGTCAACTCATGGTAAATCTATTGTTGAAAGGAATTGATTTTTTTTTTTATCAGATTTAACAATTTCACGCTGAAGGGAAATATTTTTCTCTTCTACAAAAATCGTTATTGATTGTTCAATTATTATTGAATCAATATTTTTTTTTTACTGAATGTCAAAATAAAACGTATGTCCAAGGCGGCAAATGTGTTTCTGAACGAATAAAAAAAAAAAAAACGTAAATAAAATAGGACACATAATAAATGTGTTATGTGCAATGTCCACTTGTGCTTCACAAGTAAACGAGTCGTAGAATATCATAACTAACTATTTTACTTTTCTGATAATTTTTCTTATGTTTTTTGTATTACAAAGCAATAAATAAAATACCGATATAATAAACCTAACTCTTCGTTTATTTACTTTTATAGGGAAAAATATTTCTCATGAAATTATAGGAAACCTATACACCCTGCTATGTTTTTCTGTTGATATTCTCTTACTTTACACCCACAATAGCTAAAATATTGTGTTGTATTGGCATATTTAGTCTTGGACATCTTATGGTCCTGTAAGGGTTAAAAGCGGTAATAAAACATTTACAAATTTTGACGCGAAACTAATTGGGTTACTTATTATACCTTAAAAACTTTATAAGCAAACTTTCAAAAAGGTAAAAAAAAAAAAAAAAAAAAAAAAAAAGGGGGGGGGGGGGGAATAATAATAAATAGCTTTTCCCTTCATTTTTTATTGTTATTATACCCATCGCAAAAATTCATATGTTTTAAATAAATTTGTCGGCGAGGTTTATGATCCATCTTTAGTGCCGACAATTGCATAATTCTGGATAAAATACATTCCCATCAAATAACGACTCTTACGTTGAACATCATTTTTCAAAAACTTATTACAATTAAAGGGAATTTAATCTCGAAGCATTGGCCTTCGAGTGGAATTATTGACCAGGAAATTGCTCTTCTTCGGAAGATGGGAAGGAGGAGACATTAATGGAAGTGATTATGATTTCGCTTTCAGAAGATGATGGGGATTAGCCCACAGGCTGAAAACCCTCGATTTGGGCGGTTATTATTCGGAAGATCGGCCGCGCTTTTTTTATCTCTTCGCGTTCAAACCTAAAGTGGTGCATGCCAAATTCATCTGGGCAAGGCCACACTGGATTGAAACGAGCGCTAAGTCACTAGAGGTCTGCGATATATCGATACAACGATATTTTTTATAAAAAAAACATCGATAGTAAAAGTATCGATACAAATCACCGATATATCGATATTTTCAAACATTCCATATTTTCAAACACATCGAAAAACTTCTTTTCTGGTAAAATTGAAAATCAAATAAAAAAAAAAATTATGTATCGATATTTTTTTTTTCTAATATAGTATCGATATTTATTTTGATCGATAATTTCGATTTTCGATTTTCTTTATTCCCTTTTCAAAAACTTCAAAACTAAAGTTTGGACTTGGCTGAGAGACATTTAAAATGGCACCCTAACCAAAAAGAAAATGTAATGTAATGGAAAGATAAGATCCTTTATTAGTAGCCAACGCTTGCCTGGAATTTGCGTCTAATTTTAAATATTAAAAACATCTCTATCAAAAAATTTGCGGTAAACTACTTTTCAAAATTTTCCTTTAAAAGTAAATGTGAATTTATGCTTTGACTTCCAAATGTATTTAATTTGTTCCCGATTGATAATATAATTTATTCATTAAAACAATTTTTATAATTTATTTATTAAAACAATTTTGGCATAAATTAAGGAAAAGTAGAAATTTGCCCCGAAAAACTTCGTTTCTGGCAAAATTGAAAATCAAATAAAAAAAATCATGTATCGATATTTCTTTTTATGCAACGATATAGTATCGATATTTATTTTGATCGATATTTCCGACCCATATAAGATTCTCTCCAGAAAGTAACAATTTTCAAATGTCTTAAGGGGCGAAGGAAACAGTTTGTTAGTATAACGCGTACCTGGTGTTTGCATCTAAATTTAAATATCAAAAATATTTCTATCAGCAAAATGTGCGGCAAACTAAGTTTCAAAATTTATTTGTTGAAAATGAACGAATATTTATGCACTCAAGTCCAAATATCTTTAATTTATTCTGATTAAAACAATCATATTATTGATTTATTGAAAAAAAACTTGGCAACAAGAAAGAGTTTCAACAATGGCCTGTTCAATGCTATTTTAGCGCGATTGGATGACGGCAAGTTGGTTTATTAGTATTCCGTAAAAGCGGCCTTTTAGTGAGAGTTACAGCCCCACAAAATTTGATAGAATGCATTGTCATCGAATCTATCTGCTGGTTGGTTGTATTCAGATTATCTGGCGCCGTCAGCAACACGAGGGCTATAATGCGCCGAAACATTCGTCATTAGACAAGCCAACATACATTTACAAACACCCATGCCTAACACGGGACTCGGAACCCGCAACCTCGCGGTCTAGCACGCTTACCACTATACCGTTTGGTCGGCAAATGGCATAAGGAAAAAAATAATTATTCAAAATAGTATTTTTTTATTCCATAATATTTTTGCTTTCTGCGTGTATATTCAAACGAGGTTTCAGACAATCCTAACCTATAGTTCTTTTTTTCAGCTATTCAAAATTGAAATTTAATCATAATCAACATATAACACGTGTACATACATATATACATACATACATACATATACATATATACATATACATATATATACACATATACATACACACATACATATACCATCTCTTCACTTGATAAGAACTAAAATAATAATATAATTTTGTTTACTATTTCTACAACAAATATAACTATTCAAAGATTTGAGTATTTGTTGATACCATTTATATACTTTACATTAAAACAAATTCATCAACGTGATTTCCTTTATTTCACCTAAATATATTCATATTTGAATCCATTTCAAGCTGCGAAATTAGAATGTTCAGAACAAAATTTCTCACTGACTAAAACAACTTAAAAGTTTTATTTAACATATTCCTTTTATCACACAATAATAAATAGCTACTTAAGTTTTATCAATTTTAAAAATACGAGTGTTTAACCATTTTTCAAAATGCGCAATTAAACAACAACAACAACAACAAAAAAAAACTAACCAATTTCATTAAGTACAAATTAATTTTGTAAATCTTAAAAAAATTGAACACTAATCAAGTCTCTAAAAATGCATAATTAAAATAATCACTTTCATTTAATTAAAATGAATCTATAAAAAAAAGGTGGAAAATTCTACGAAAATGAATGTCCCCCCCCCCCCCATCTTTGAAGTCAGAAATAATTAATTCTTCGAGAGAGATAGACAATGGTCCATCTGAAGCTGCGCACATCCCTCCTCCCCTCCCTCCCCAACTCTCCTCCACTCTAACGAAATT
Organism: Linyphia triangularis; assembly: GCA_963978545.1. Classification (NCBI taxonomy): domain Eukaryota; kingdom Metazoa; phylum Arthropoda; class Arachnida; order Araneae; family Linyphiidae; genus Linyphia; species Linyphia triangularis. The sequence goes on along the minus strand of OZ021723.1, from coordinate 109,425,278 downwards.
AGCGATGAAGCCGGAAGCAGCAATCAGATGTTCGCAAAATAGATGCTCTTCCTCCTCGCAGCCAATCAAAAGGCGAGGAAGGTGGAGATTTCTCCTCCATTCAGACACAGGAAGCGGAGAGACAAAAAAAAAAAAATGTATCTCATTGGAACGTGTTAATGTTGACATGGGAAAAGAACGGATTTTCAACCGAGTTTTTTTCGGCTCTACTTTGAAGCTCCGGAGAATTCTGGCTGCTTTTTTTTTCCCCCGTTTAGATTCTGTTTAGTTTGTCGTGCGGTAATTGGAATAACTTGTTGTTATACACCTTGTTTCTTGGGAAGAATAAAATATAAACAAGGACATTTCGAAACGATTTCGAAAAAGGCGTCGAAAATTTTAAGCCGTCTTCTCACTTTAGGCACCTCGAAAATAGGCTATTTTCGCGATTTTTTTTTCGAGGATTTTTGCAAACAATTATGGGATAAAAAGGATCCTATATAATAAACACATCTTTCAAGTACAAGAAATTTTATTTATTTTTTATTTTTTTGAACAATTATTATAATAAAACAGTAGCATCGAAAAACCCGTGTAGAATGTTCGTGGCTTGTTGATGAAATTTCGGAAACTATCCGGCCGATTGTCATGAAATTTGAATGACATATTCTTCATAGTTATGGCTATAGCGCATATCATCAGATTTTTGATATTCGCGAAAATAACAAAATGGCGCACGTTTTTCGAAAAAGTAAAAAAAAAAACGCGTTTATTTGCAGTTTTTTGAAAAAAAAATACTTCAAATCAAAATTTCAAAAATCTGATGATATGCGCTATAGCCATAACTATGAAGAATATGTCATTCAAATTTCATGACAATCGGCCGGATAGTTTCCGAAATTTCATCAACAAGCCACGAACATTACATTTCTACACGGGTTTTTCGATGCTACTGTTTTATTATAATAATTGTTCAAAAAAATAAAAAAATAAAAAATTTCTTGTGCTTGAAAGATGTGTTTATTATATAGGATCCATTTTATCCCATAATTGTTTGCAAAAATCCTCGAAAAAAAATCGGGAAAATAGCCTATTTTCGAGGTGCCTAAAGTGAGAAGACGCCTTAAGGTATACGTATACATAAGGAATCGCGAAATTTGACTCAAGTCTGCGTTTTTGTTTTTTGGTTTTAAAATATTCCCGAATTCATTACCATTAAAATGATACCATTTTTTTTTTTTTTCTTTTTCTGATACTCAAATTATTTTTTAAATTACAATAGGTTTTGTGAACCTGTTTTGTATCGCATTCATTAGTGTAGTAAACTTGAAACGCGTTTTCTGAATAATGACATTTTGGTGTTATGTGACTTTACGTAAACGGTCATAACTTCGTAATAAATGGTCCGATTTACAAAATTCTAATTTTGTTTTGTAGAATCTAATATATATTATTAAAAAAAAAAATTTGTGCATATTTTAATCTTAATTTTTTGTTAAAAACTATGTATTTTTTAAAACTTTTTATTTAAAAACATATAATTAAATAAATATTGAAGCCAAATTCAAAATTCTCCATAGGAACATGCTTCAATATAATATCTCTTATTTTCAATAAAAATCATACCTCTAAGTTAATTACAAGTTTATTTATGTATATTCTAATAATGTCCTAATTAGTCACTTTAATTGCAATTAGCTGATTAAAAAATTGACGGAAAAAAAAGTTTATATATATAAATGCGTCATTTTTGATATACTTCCAAAAAGTTTGAAATTATTACCTAAAAATTAAAGAAAATCGTCTCAATTGTATATGTATAACTTAAATGATAAATGAGATAAAAATTTGCACACACTCTTCACACACAATCAGAAATGCACTGGGAACAAGAGTATTTGTTTGCAATTATGGTTCCGAGTCAAACCAAATATAATGGACAATTCCTGCATTTTTTTTATTCATTTCTAATTGTTTCAAAAAGGCTACAAAAACAAAAATTTCTGCTCGCTGCATTTTTTTCTCTTTTTTTTTTTCTTCTTAACTTGCAACCTAAGTACGCTTGCTTGATTTTGGCGAAAAAAACGACACAACGACAAAAGTGACGTCTCTTATGAAACAACTTGGCTTGAAACGCATCAGCAGAAACCAGTTTTGCAAGTTTCTCGCAAATCGCGCCAACTGGTTCGGGATATGGCAACTATATGACCAACGCACATCAACTATTTGACAGAAATCTCATGATAACCATAGAGAATGGAAGGATGTCGTGACGTCAGAACTATAACGTAGCGTTTTGATCGGACTGCAATCGGACGAGGTTTACGGGCACTTTTTTCTTAATATTTAAATAACTAAATTTTTGTAAAGAACTTTTGTTTGAATCTTTGGAAATGGGGGAATGATGAACTTTCACGTTTTTTCGTTTTATTTTTAAATAAAAGTAAAGAGGTCGGAAATATCGATCAAAATAAATATCGATACTATATCATTGCATACAAAAAAATATCGATACTATATCATTGCATACAAAAAAATATCGATAAAATATTGGTATATCGATAAATGATTTTTTTTTTTTTTTCATTTGAATTTCAATTTTACCAAAAATAAAGTTTTTCGGGGCAAATTTCTATTTTTCAGGATTGCTGTTTTATAAGGTGACTATTTTTATAACTGAAATGGATCGATTACAAATATATATATATATATATATATATTTATATATATTCGCTTAATTGGTGCAGTGATTTTAAGTAAAAATTTAGATAATTTTCAATACCTTTTAAGTGTATGGAAAAATATTGAATATTGGTGCCATTTTAACCAATTCTCTCAGCCAATTTCAAACTTTAGTTTTGAAGTTTTTGAAAAGGGAAATGAAGAATATCGAGAAAAAAAACAGAAAAAAACAACAACATAGAACTACAAAACAATCTCCAAAAAACTAAAAAAGTTTAAAAATATCGTTATATCGGTGACATTTATCGATATTTTTTTAAGAAATATCGATAAAATATCGTCGACCTCTAATATATATATCTCTACTTGCCCTTACCTGGACTCTCGCTTCGCTGAGGTCGAGTCTCATGGCCAGTTCCTCCCTCGTGAACACATCCGGGTACTGCGTCTTCTCGAAAGCCCTCTCCAGCTGATGCAGCTGATAGGTGGTGAAGGTGGTCCGACTGCGACGCACTTTCCTCGGCTTGTCCCCTGCATTGGGACCACCGTCCGCATCCTCCTCCATCGAGAGGGGGTGGTGGTCTCCTTCGAAAGAACACTCTTGTTCTTATACCATCATTAATGTTACTATTTTATTATTATTATTAATAGTACTCTTAATATTTTACTCATACTATCATTATCATCAATAACGTTACTATTAATATTTTACTACTAATATTATTATACAAAAATATACTATTTTACTGCTATTATTATTATCTATAACGTTGCTATTACTATTTTACAACTACTATTATTATCAATAACGTTATTATTACTATTTTACTACTACTATTATTAATATTACGATTTATCTTCTACTAAAATTCTTATCACTGACGTTATTATTAATATTTTACTACCGATATCTTTATAATCAATAACGTTACTATTACTATTTTACTACTACTATTAATATTAAAAATATTACTATTACGATTTCACTTCTACTATAATTCTTATCAATAACGTTACTATTACTATTTTACTACAACTATTATTATTCCAATAACGTTACTACTACTATTTTACAACTATTATTATTATTATCAATAACGTTACTATTACTATTTTACTACTACTATTATCACTAATAACGTTACTACTACTATTTTACTACAACTATTATTATTATCAATAACGTTACTATTACTATTTTACTACTACTATTATTATCAATAACGTTACTGTTAACATTTTACTTCCGATATCTTTATAATCAATAACTTTATTATTACTATTTTACTACTACTATTAATATTAAAAATATTACTATTACGATTTCACTTCTACTATAATTCTTATCAATAACGTTACTATTACTATTTTACTACTACTATTATTATCAATAACGTTATTATTACTATTTTACTACTACTACTATTAATATTACTATTACGATTTCACTTCTACTATAATTCTTATCACTGACGTAACTATTAATATTTTACTACCGATATTTTTATAATCAATAACGTTACTATTACTATTTTACTACTACTATTATTATCAATAACGTTATTATTACTATTTTACTACTACTACTATTAATATTACTATTACGATTTCACTTCTACTATAATTCTTATCACTGACGTAACTATTAATATTTTACTACCGATATCTTTATAATCAATAACGTTACTGTTACTATTTTACAGCTACTAATAATATTATTAATATTACCCTATTACGATTTCACTTCTACTATAATTCTTATCAATAACGTGACTATTAATATTTTACTACCGATATCTTTATAATCAATAACGTTACTATTACTATTTTACTACTACTATTATTATCAATAACGTTATTATTACTATTTTACTACTACTACTATTAATATTACTATTACGATTTCACTTCTACTATAATTCTTATCAATAACGCGACTATTAATATTTTACTACCGATATTTTTATAATCAATAACGTTACTATTACTATTTTACTACTACTATTATTATCAATAACGTTATTATTACTATTTTACTACCGATATCTTTATAATCAATAACGTTACTATTACTATTTTACTACTACTATTATTATCAATAACGTTATTATTACTATTTTACTACTACTACTATTAATATTACTATTACGATTTCACTTCTACTATAATTCTTATCAATAACGCGACTATTAATATTTTACTACCGATATTTTTATAATCAATAACGTTACTATTACTATTTTACTACTACTATTATTATCAATAACGTTATTATTACTATTTTACTACTACTACTATTAATATTACTATTACAATTTCACTTCTACTATAATTCTTATCACTGAGGTAACTATTAATATTTTACTACCGATATCTTTATAATCAATAACGTTACTATTACTATTTTACAGCTGCTAATAATATTATTAATATTACCCTATTACGATTTCACTTCTACTATAATTCTTATCAATAACGTGACTATTAATATTTTACTACCGATATCTTTATAATCAATAACGTTACTATTACTATTTTACTACTACTATTAATATTAATAATATTACTATTTCACTTCTACTATAATTCTTATCAATGACGTTACTATTACTATTTTATTACTACTATTATTATCATTAATATTGCTATTACGATTTCACTTCTTCTATAATACTTTTCAATAACGTTACTAATACTATTTTACTACTACTAATATTATAATTATTATTAATGTTACTATACTATTTTACTACTACTACTACTACTACTACTACTACTACTATCAGCAACATTACTATAGTCAAACACCCTTAACGCGAACACCGGGGCTGCCGAAATTGTTCGCTTTAACCGAATTTCGTCTTAAACGAATAAATAAACGTTAAGTTTTAAGTACGGAGCACTGCTTTTACATCGCGTTAAACGGGATTTCATTTTAAACGATTTCGCTTTAATGTTGTTTGACTGTATTACTGTTTTACTACTAGTATCATTAAAAACAATAAATGAATTTTCATGTATTATTATTATATTATATTATATATATATATATATATATATATATATATATATATATATATATATATATATATATATATATATATATATATATATTTATAACTACAGCTATTATTATAATGTTTTATTTATACAACTGTAATTATCCCAACTATACTAAACTTCAACTTAACTTGACATCAATAGACGGTAGATCGTCACAGTGCTCATAGGCATTTAATCCATTTTGGCGGCGTGAAAACATAATGCCCGCCAAACCACAACCCTGTAGAGAACAAAAAGCGTTTGGCGAGAATTATGTCTTCACTCCGCTTAAATGGATTAACTGCCTATGAGCACGGTGAAGATCTACCGTCTATTGATGAAGTTGGAGTTTAGTATAGTCGTTATAAAAGACGAATACGAAGAGAAACTAGTTGTCATTCTTGTTAATTTTACCATCATTATTATTATTATAAAAAGCATTTCACCATCCTCTCGTCATTATTATCTCCATCATATATCACCATCATTATTTACCTTTATTACCAACTGATCACTTTTATTACAATGACGATTTCTTTCTTATTAATTGTCATCATTATCCTGTTATTTCATCTTGCATTAATTTTCGTTTCATCATCATCATTTATAAAATTATTATAAAACAATATTTTCTTATAATAAGTATTTAATTATACACCACCATCTTTATTACAAACTGACTACTTTAGCGATGATATTTTTTCATCAACTTTACCGTGTCATCATCATCATTATCATCGTGTCTGAATTATCGTTATCATAGTTACTTCAATTTCTACATCATATAGCTACTAACTTAATACATAACTAATATTATATTATTAGAATTATTATAGAATAGTCATGTCATTTAATAATTTTTTTTTAACGTTATAAGGAAGTACAAGTAAGGATCGTTCCCTATACTCGCTATGTTACAATCTTCTAGCCCGGTGCATTTAGAAACTACTTTATACAACCACCTTGACATTGGGTGAGTATTGTTGCGTGGATGGGTTCGAAAGATTTGAAGACAAAGCAGATCAAAACTTGCAGAAATTTATTCCGATATAACTCTTCGCAGATTCCCTTACAACTCCAGAACTTCTCGTTCTAGTAGACTCAATACAGCTCTTTTCGCAACAATAGAGCACAAAACGGCAGTTAAAAACTTGACAACACAACTGCTCAAATCGCTGCAAAAGACAATGCAATACAGATCGCTTTCGGAACTACTCTGAATGCTCGCTGACAGACAACCAAGTCAGTTACTCCACTCAGTCAGTATCTCAAGCTAACTCAGTAATTTCAGTCAACTAACGGACTCAACTCACTCCAGTCAACTAACTAATTCAATTCACGGCCGGCCTTATATAGGAGTCAAACCTTCTTGAAATTTCTAGAGGTAGATATTTGGAGAACTTTCCAGATCGTAGTCGAAAAGTCCTATACATGTACATGAGGACCGAAATTCTCGCCAAATGGTTGCCAAGTTTGGCGACATTTGGCAAGTTCTCGCCAAATTTGGCGATAAAAATTAGTCGCTAAAACTATCGCCAACTTGGCGAGATTGCCATTACCATAATGTTAAATGCCCTGCTCCCTGTAAAACTCGCTTCCCAGCGTTATCTCTGTAAAACTCGTTATCAAGCATTAAGACACACATTGCAGGAAAGCAAACCCTTGCACTGCGAAATGTACAGAAATTTATCTTTTTACATAATTAATGCTACGAAATATTTACAAATACACAGAAATTCGTAACAGTATATACGAAAATGATCACATAATGAAATGACATAAATTAAAAACTCGAAAATAGCGTCTACTATATTTTATATTTTGAAATCCTTACGTCAATACCTAATTCAGTGACTCCCTTCGCAATAGTCATTTGCTTTTTTTAATTTTCATTTATAATAGATAGACATTAAATGAAAACAATTAATATCATTTCATTCAGGAATCATTTACGTCCCTACTCACCCTATGTCAAGGTTTTTATAGAAAGTAGTTTCTAAATGCACTGGGCTAGAGGATTGTAACATAGTAGACTGAGAGGCGACTGCAATTTTTGGACCCCATCGAACATCATTCTGATTTTTTTATAGAAATTAGAGAAAAGTGAGTAGATTATGAATTCACTCGTCTGCCGTGGCAAAAATGGCCGAAACTGGTCAAAAATCGACTTTTAATAAGTTGAAATAAATCCAATTGTCAAATGAGCCATAACTTGAAAAATAATGAGCTTTTTTTTTTTTTTTTTTTTTTTAATTTTGTAACCCTCACTCTTTAATTATCAATTAAGAAGGTTGTAGACGATTCAGATATCTGGCGACGGTCTAATTGCATCTATTAAAAGGGAGCCAAGTTGGCAATAAACATTACGTCACGGATGACGTAATTGATGTCGCCAAATTGGCTTACTTTTAAAAAACCAGAGATACAAAGCCAGAGATCAGAAATCGTTTGCGCTTTTTCCTCATTGAAAATCAAAAGGCAGGGTTGCCAAGCGAAAAAGTTTGTTCTCATTTTGGCAAGTTATTACATATTTGGCAATCTGATTTTAGTTCAACTTATTCTAAGTCGATTTTTGATCAGTTTCGGCCATTTTTGCCACGGCAGACCAGTGGATTCCTAATCTACTCACTTTTCTCCAATCTCTATAAAAAAAATTCAGAATGATGTTCGATGGGGTCCAAAAATTGCAGTCGCCTCTCGGATTATAGCGAATGATCCTTACTATGACTTCTTCTTAATTAAGAAATTACTAGTATTCCTTTTTGAAAGTGGTACTACTCACCTGATGATGAGGATGGATGGTGCTCCTGCTGAGTCATGACTCCGAGATCCGAAAGGGAGCTCCTGTTGTTTGTGGTGTTGTCCCTGTGGTGCACCAAACGAGAGAGGGTGTCTCGGAGGGCTGCGGTGGGGTCACCTGGGGAAAAACATTCACAAAGATTAAATGCCGACCAAACTGTATAGTGGTTAGCGTGCTAGCTTCTAAAACCGGGAGGTTGCGGGTTCCGAGTCCCGTGTTAGGCATGGGTGTTTGTAAATGTATGTTGGCTTGTCTAATGACGAAAGTTTCGGCGCATTATAGCCCTCGTGTTGATGACGGCGCCAGATAATCTGAAAACATACAACCTCAAAGATTTAAGGCTTGTTGTGGTCCGCAACTGGGTGGTTCTGTCTATTTGGCCGATTTGGGGATACGACGATTTCAAACTTTTTACTTTCAGTTACCCATATATTTATATAGGGCATTCGGTTTAAATTTTTTTTTTTTTCCCCTACGTTTTGGAACATCCTGATTTCAAAAAAGTGGTCGAGAAAAAATCTTTGTGTGTCTGTGTATACGTGGTCAGTCTAACTCCCGAACAAATTGACCTACGATGTTCAACCATTAAGGTTTTCGTCAAAATCGCGCATGCGCATAAGGTTCAAATCCTAAAAACCATGTAAAAACCATTTGAAATTTTCTTAGAAAGCCTTACTGGTATGATCTCTTTTGTAAGACCACTTAAAATTGGTATATTTCCTCTGGTAGGTATGAATCATTTTCAGCATTCTAGTTGGTTGGTTGTTGGCTGTTTTCAGATTATCTGGCGCCGTCAGCAACACGAGGGCTATAATGCGCCGAAACATTCGTCATTAGACAAGCCAACATACATTTACAAACACCCATGCCTTAACACGGGACTCGGAACCCGCAACCTCGTGGTCTAGAAGCTAGCACGCTAACCACTATACCGTTTTGGTCGGCTGGGTGCACGATTTAATCTCACAAAGAAACAGCAACGCAGCATATCTTAGTACTCAGGAAGATTAATTTGAGATATATCTTTGGGGCTTCCAAATATTGGACATTTAAATTTGTTCCGAGTACTGATTTTTTATGTCATGTCTATTAACAAATCAATCAAAACAAAAGAACGAAGAACGTAATTTAAAAACTCACACACACTCCCGATTTCGTATTACGAACTATAAAAAAAAAAAAATCACAGATAAACCAAGTAAATCACTCATTTGCATCACGTGACACAACAATACCGAGACTGAAATTCCCAAAACATTGCAAACAAGTGAGGGAAAATGTGAAACCGCCTTCCTGTCAGAGATACTGTCAGTATGAAAAGACCAGAAACAGTGTACTTTCTTTCAAAAATTGCAAAATTTCAGTAGCGATACTCGAACAGAAGATATTGTTCGATCGAAAAAATATTTTACACCTTTCTTATTGAACGCAGTAGCACCTTTTCCGTACTATTAAAATAGCAATATTGAAAAGTAATCATATTTCCTAAGCCGTGTAAAAATTACTAATTTTTACCCAAATTTCTAAAATTCATGTGCGATATGAGGGGGCAGAAGATATTAGCCAAACAAAAAAATATTTTACAGTGTTTATTGAACCCAAAGAAAACCCTTTCTGCACTATTAGAATAGCCATTTCCAAAAAAAAAAAAGTGTTTTTTGTCCCGCCCTAATGTAAACATAGGGTATTGAGAGTATAGTATTCAGTCAACAAAAAAAATCATTTCTCCACGTTTTGGAATTTGATTGAATTTGATTTAAAAAAAGTGATCTATAAGAAATGTCTGTGTGTATGTGATCAGCATAACTCCCGAACAAATTGATTGTGCCGACCAAACGGTATAGTGGTTAGCGTACTAGCTTCTAGACCGCGAGGTTGCGGGTTCCGAGTCCCTTATTAGGCATGGGTGTTTGTAAATGTATGTTGGCTTGTCTAATGACGAAAGTTTCGGCGCATTATAGCCCTCGTGTTGCTGACGGCGCCAGATAATCTGAATACAACCAACCAACCCGAACAAATTGACCTATGATATTCAAATTTGGTATGAGGATTAGTGATGGCCAAGAGACCTACCATTAAAGTTTTCGTCAAAATCACACATGCGCGTGATGTAGCTACTAGGGATGGAACGGATATCCGGCAAATATCCGATATCCGGCATATCCGGCTGATTTTTCAATATCCGAAACCCTGTCGGATATCCGATTTGAAATACCGGACATCCGATAATTTCATTCGGATATCCGGCTATATATCCGGCCACCAGGTATCAACAAGAAATAATTTTTTGCAAAAAATAATGATCTTTTTCGGACAAAGCGGACACCGCATCCTACACTTTTTTTTTAATTTTTTTTTTCTTGGACATAAATTGCAACATAATTGCGTATTATTGGCGCTGAGTTGATAAACATAAACGATTCCTCCAATCTTTTTCCATACTCATCCTTCATACGTGTTTTGCAATATGTTCTTTTCATTCCAAGTTTATGATCTGATTAATTCCAGATGTTATACTTGAATGCTTCTCCGTAAAACACGAACCGAAATACTAATAGTACTTTTTTTCCATAACATAAGTCTTCCCACTTCCTCCTTTATTTCTGACATTTGCTAGCGAGTAAAAAGCAATAAAATAGCCAATGGGCACTTCTCAATGTTTTTTTTTTTTTTTTGTTCTATCGACAATAATACCCTACCCCTTCATGCTGTGAATGGTATGGTCTAATTTCTGATTTTTCATTGGCAGAAGTTGAAAGCTGGTATATTTTTTCTGACGTAAAATGAAATATTGTAATTTTTAGGTCTTTAACGCAGCACCACAATGTGGAATTATATTTAGCTCTCTAGAATGTCTTGAATCATAGTTTTCTCCAATTACAATCCAATTTATAATTTTTAATAATGGTTCATTTAAAATCACCTATTTGGAAGTATTTTAAAATTAATGGAAATGACGAAAGCAAAGCCCTCTATGTTACTTGCTCCACAGAATCGTTTAAAAAATATATTGTGCGCGGCAAAAGCCCAAAATCCTTTTCCACCCTTATGGAACTATTTAATGAGTGTGCATAAGGAAATTCACCGTAGCTTAAAAGACTCACTAAATGCATCAAATATTGATGAACAAGAAAAAACAATTCATCAAAACAAGAAATGCACGCAGACAACATTGGAATCGACATTATATGTACCAGAATTGTGGAGTTTAGATGATCCTAAAGCAAAAGCCTTAACAACAAATATATGTAAGTACTAATTTTGTTTGTTATCAAATTGCTGTGTGTTTTTCGGGTAAAAGCAATATGGGATATTTATGCAGACTTGAGGAAGATTATCTTATGTTTACATTACATGATACAAGGTAAGAAGAAGTTGAGTAACAATTTACAAACGTATTTCTGAAATATTTTCATCACATTGCAGAATGTTTGGTACAATTTTAAGTAACACACAAACAAAATGGTGATGAAGTTTCAAAATTGTTCAGCAAGTGTAGGTATTGGCATCACTAAAACATCGTTTCACCAACTAAAGTTTAAATAAAAAAATTAACTCAGTGGCGTGACAGCCCGTGTGGATCAAGGCCTGCTGGGCCCAGCTCAGCTTTCTTGACTGTTGCATTTGTGTGTCACATAGCAGATGTTCCGGTCAGATGGTCATTCTGACGCCGAACCCCAGTGTTTAGATCCCAAGCATGCATGGTCCTCCTCAGTTTATTTCTTTCAGGTATAAACAGCTAAGGTAACAGCTAAGGCTTCAGGTATAAACAGCTTTCCCAGTTCGCGAATTAAACCATGGACTTGTGGCATGCAGTGCAGTGCGTTAACCACTAATTATAATTTACTTGATACTTCATATCATGACCATTTTTTTCGTATAGCATATCGTATAACTATCGTTTTTAGTATATAGACCGAATATCCGGCCGGATATCCGGCGAAATCCGTTTCGGATATCCGTATCCGGTAGACATGGTAACCCGGATATCCGAAATCCGGTATCCGGCAAAACTCGCATCCGTTCCATCCCTAGTAGCTACCATTGAAAAAATCATGTGTTTCTGTAATTGTTAAAAAACGGCTCTAACGATTTTGTTCAAAATCGCTGTGGTAATACCTCTTAAGGTGTTGTAAAATCCCCACCGTCGAAATTCCCGTAAAAATGCTTTCATAGAGTAAAAAGTTGAAAGCCAATGCATTTAATACAGAGTTCTCTTTCTTTGAGCATACCTCATCAACGATTATTTTTTCTTCTTTGCTCAGTAAGAATTATCAATAAGTATATCGCCAAAGTCATCATTTTGGCGGGATTTTTTTTTTTTTCCTTCTTTTTATTTTAACGGCCTTTACAAGAATTATCGCCAAACTGTCAATTTTTACTAAATGAATGATGAAAATATAAATAGGGTAGATGACACAAACCAACATCAGTATTGCAGTCTAATTGAAAGTTGTGCGATGTTCCACACCCCTAGTTTTATTAAAAATCCCTAACGTAAGCTGCAAATGTCGTTTCTAAGGATTTATTGACATAAGTGAATGATGAATTAAAAATGACATCTTTTCCCAATATATTATTTCTGGACCCATGTTTTTATGTGACTCGCTATATATAGTACCAAAATTCATAAACCTATTTAATAATTAACCATATCCAATTTAACTAGTAATCATAAACCATCAGCATCTGACAAATTCTTTATTTAGTATTGCACATTGAGAAATTACTTTAAAAATAGAAGTTAAAATTCTTGAAAATGTGTTATTATACAACAGATGGCAGCACTGAAGAAAAGAGAAAATCGCAATATAAGCGCACGTTGAGGAAACCTAAGGAATCTTGTATCTCTCAACAATAAAATACAATGTCTAACCCTAATGAACTTCCAAAAAGGTAATTTCTCTGATCAATCTTAAATTCATAGACTGCGAATTAGTTTTATATAACACTAGACATTGCAAAAAGGGGAAAAAAATGCCATGTAAAACGGTCAGCCAGAAAATGTTATGAAATCTATTGTTTGCCACCAAGCGGTCGCGTTTGATTTGTTTGGAGGTACTTGTACACAATGAAGTAAATTGGGAATTATGAGATTAACCCCCATAGGGCAATCCGTCTTGGCAGGCTAATTTTTTTATAGAATTTCTCAATTCAGTACAATAGGCACAAAGTAGCTCAAACATATGCTATGAGATCATTTCGTAATAACTCTAACCTGCCAAGCACTGATTGCCAATGAAGATTCCACCCAATAATCCCAATTTAGTTCAGTGTGTAAAAGAAACACAAAGAAATTATACTCGGCCTCTTGGCGGCATTACATTTCATGACATTTTTTTTATTTTAATTGGCGGGTTTTTTTTTACAATATCTTTTTTGGGGGAGATATCGATTCCTTTTGTTGCGTTTGTTAAGCTTGAGAAAAGTAAGAAATTGTTGATTTATGTTTTAGTAAAAATAATTATAACATCGCTCTAACCTTAAAATGGCGTGATCGACAACAACGTTAGATTTCAATACGATTCGACCAAACGATACAGTGGTTAGCGTGCTAGCTTCTAGACCGCGAGGTTGCGGGTTCGAGTCCAGTGTTAGGCATAGGTGTTTGTAAATGTAAGTTGGCTTGTCTAATGACGAATGTTTGGGCGCATTATAGCCCTCGTGTTGCTGACGGCGCCAGATAATCTGAAAACAACCAACCGTGTTTCCAAGAGCGACAGTAAATTAATTGTTAAATGTCAAAAGAAAACATGTCATTAGGTTTTTTATTGGACATCGCCCTTTTTAATATTTACCGATTTCAACTTTATGTTGTAACATTGTAGAGAAATTTAGGTTTGCAATCGAAATCCCGTTAATTTCTTTCAAGTAGAAATTTTCCTCAACGCGCCAAGAAAAAAATTTCCTAACTAAAATTGTGTACCAACTAGTTTTATTTTGGGAACAAAAACATAAAAAATGCGTACTAAAAAGAATTAATAAAAGTATGACCTACTAAAAAAATAATTACTATCTATAATTCTATAACAGATCCTGAGCTGTGAGGGGCATATGCATTAGCAGGTTCTTTGACATTGAAATTGACCGCGTTAGGAAATTCTTTTTAACTGTTTTGATGCGGAAATTATTATTAACCAATATTGTGGTCTACTAGCATATTTAGTAGCATTTTCTACCTGATAGAAATGCTGAAACTAACATACATCAATACTAAGAAATAGCAGTGATGGTATAGGCACAACGTAATGAATGCGATACAAAATAATGATAAATACAGGTGTGAACTCTAAATAGCTTCTAAATCATTTACAAAATTGATTATTTTTTAAAAAAATATTTCGTAGATTTTGTTTTAAAATTAAGTTCTCTTATATGTTTTGAATCTTTAACATTCCCTCTACATTGTTTACAGAAGTGTTATAGTGTGAAATAGTCAATAATTTTCACCGCATACAAATCCGTCAATAATTAAAATATCGAAACAAAACTCATTTCAAAACAGGAAAACTGGCTAATACCTAATGAACATACTATAATACCTAATAATACAGTACACTAAAAAATCCGAACACTGACATTCAAATTAATGAGGTAAAAAACGAAAAGTACAAAAGTTTTTTAATGATTGTAGATTCCCCCCCCCCCCCCTATAAGATAGCATCTACATGCTAAAACTAAACCCAACTTCAAAAATTACATTTGCAACCCTATAATAATTTTCTATATAGATTTATCATCTAAAAAACAAATAACAAGTTTCATAATTTGTTAATGAGTTGTTATTAATTTAAATGGTGACAAGGATAATTAATATTAAAAAGAAAGTTTGTCCAAATATTTTTTTAAATCTTTGTAAGTTTTGTTTCAAACTATAGTTTGTTATAGTTACTTAGAGCTTTATAGTTTTTTGGATTCCATTTTAATTATTAATTAATGAAATATTTTAACTAAAACTATTTTAGCGAACGTGCAAAAAGAGCCGGGGACCTTATACAAGATAGCATTTGAACGTTCAACTGAAGTAAAAATGTTTTCAAAGCAAAAAAAAAATCGAATATTTGTTTTATCTTTATACATTTTTTAACCAAAAGTGGAAATTTTTATCTATAATTTTCGCTATTAGAAGCGTCACAAACGAAAATGTGCTACGTACTTCGCAACTAAAAAGCTTTGTGAGGGATGCATTGAATGCCTTAGTGATTTCTGTCCATAATGCATATGAAATAACTCTGGTTCGATTCTCGGCAGTGCATAATCTCTATTTTCAATATCACACAAAGGTGGGATCAATTGCACGGTTATAAGGAGATGTTCTCAATTCGAATTCAATGGATATTAAAAAGCAAAGAAGTATCCTTAAAAAAAAGGCATTTCCTTTTTAAATTTAAAGTAGTATCAATTTTGTATTTCTATAATTGATTCAATCGGATATTTCTTTTGTCAATAAAATAAACTTTAAAGCCAATGTTTGTTCTAATCATAATACATTTACAAAAATTCTGCTTCATGATATAAATGAATATATTATCTGAATATATGATCATGATATATTAGAACCATAACTAAAAATATAGTTAAAAATATAAACTTATTTGCCTGTTGTTAAATAGTTTCCTTGTAGCATGTTGCAAGTAAAGTATGCAAGAAGACACTTCTTCAGTGGGCCCATTGCATATGATGGATGATTCAGCGTAAAATCACAACTCTTATTATAATATTGATTACCTGAGCGCATAATTTTGTATTAAACTTAACTATATGTTGACAACGAAAAGAAAATGAATGCTTTTAAGTTTCAATTAATATTTCACTTTTCTAACCACGGATACTACAAGAACGAATCGGCCACGCATCGTTCTAATCAATCAATCAGTGAAACCGGTTCACACATCGCTGCAGCATATTCAATTAGTTCAAGTAAGCCAATGAATAGTTCTAGACTAGTTCCTGTCTTTTGACTCTCACCAGATAACTGTGGGGTTAGGCTTAGGAATGGCTGTTCGTTATGATTCGGAATCTACGTTAAACTGTCGAGCTCGGCCTGATTAGAGGTCATTGTGCATAAAAATAGGTCGTTGAGCGTACAAACCAAACAGCCAACCAATGAAGTGTAGCAACCATGATCTGATCATGGAAAAGGTTTCATATGTGATGCAAAGAATAAAAGTTAATATTAACCTTTAGCAACTCTGTAATTAAAATTAGTAGGGTGGGGGACAAATTTTAATAACTTTTAGTCACTTTCTGGAAACTACGCTTTTCATAAGTAAGACGATATAGTATTACGATTGTTGTTTGTTATCCCATTTGCCGTTATCCAATCTGGTTGACAATTGGCCGGTAAGCTCAGTATCAATGACATTCTACCAATTTTTTTTTTAGCGGGGACCAGGGTGTGGAATCTCTGGTTTTCTTCGTAGTGGTCAAGCACTAGAAAATGTCGATCTAGAACCAAAATCGGCCGACCAAACGGTATGGTGGTTAGCTTGCTAGCTTCTATACTAAACTTCAACTTAACTAGACATCACTTAGACGATAGATCGTCACAGTGCTCATAGGTATTTAATCCATTTTGGCGGAGTGAAGACATAATTCTCGCCAAACCTTATAGCCTTTTGTTCTGTTGTGGTTTGGCGAACATTATGCTTTCACACAGCCAAAATGGATTAAATACCTATGAGCACTGTGACGATCTATCGTCTAAGTGATGTCTAGTTAAGTTGAAGTTTAGTATAGACAGCGAGGTTGTGGGTTCCGAGTCCCGTATTAGGCATGGGTGTTTGAAAATGTATGTTGGCTTGTCTAATGACGAATGGTTCGGCGCATTATAGTCCTCGTGTAGCTGACGGTGCCAGATAATCTGAATACAACCAACCAACCAAAATCGCTTAATTAAGTTACAATCATTGGCGGATCCAGAGAGGGGCGTGATCCGTTATTCATGGACCACTCATGTTTTAACTTGCGCTGCTTTCAGGCTTTGGATAAAATCAATCAAGATTTGACGAATCCGCACTCATCATTTTTAATATAAAGACTTTCATCCCAAAAAATTGTGATGAAAAAGCCGAGGACGAAGCAAGACAACAAAGCAAGTTATAGTTTGGAAACGTCCAATGTGTATATGTATTCGTTGTTAGATTCTTCTGTCTATCATATTTAACAATAATTTATCCTGAATCTAATAGTTGTAGACAACTCGAATTTATTGTCCTAAATTCACACGTCGCCAACCATTGTGTCGCCTTTATGTTATTAAGACTTTTTAATTCTTTGTATTTAACTCTGTATAATCAAAGTTAACTTATCCCATGGTATAGTAATATAACTTAAGAGCAACAAAATGTACCTAAGCTATTTAACAGCCATTTTAACGCTAACATAGTTCGAAAATATTTTCAAAGTAAAATATATAAGAAAATTACATTGTAGGGGTTACAATGTACATTGTAAATTAAGTAACTGGAATCGTTTCCGGAACGAAAAGAAAATAGTCCGATTTTTAAAGTTTTAAAAATATTTCGTGAAATTGGAGTGTTTTTGGTTGGTTGGTTTGTTTTGTGCCCCCAACGACTTATACTTGTGCACAATAACGGCTAATAAGACCGGGACCTACAGCTTAACGTGGATTCCAAACCGCAACGAACATCCATGCCTTACCCGGAATTCAAACCCGGCACCTTTGGCATGCGAAGTCAGAGCGCTAACCCCACGGCTATCAAATGGACAAGAGAATTTTTGAAGATTGATTTGCTAAAAGTTAAATTATTCTTTGTGTTTTTAAAATTAAACTTAATTTCTTTTATAGATCACTTTTCTATTGTTTCATTATTTTGTAGCCGACCAAACGGTATAGTGGTTAGCGTGCTAGCTTCTAGACCGCGAGGTTGCGGGTTCCGAGTCCCGTGTTGGCATGGGTGTTTGTAAGTGTATGTTGGCTTGTCTAATGAGGAATGTTTCGGCGCCCTCGTGGCGCCTAATAGCCCTCGTGTTGCTGACGGCGCCAGATAATCTGAATACAACCAACCATTATTTTGTATACAAAGTTTTTTTTATTAAGATTCTGCACTCTCTGAAAACTGTCCACTTAACAGGTACATTTTCTA
This sequence comes from Linyphia triangularis, assembly GCA_963978545.1. Lineage (NCBI taxonomy): Eukaryota > Metazoa > Arthropoda > Arachnida > Araneae > Linyphiidae > Linyphia > Linyphia triangularis. The sequence continues at coordinate 109,406,666 of OZ021723.1, read as the reverse complement.
AAAGTCTGCTTTTTTTTTATTTAATTATTCTATCTTTTAAGTTTAATTTCAAAATATATTTGGTTTTAGTTACTCATTGAAAATTGAGCCATAAAAGCTTTTACTAAAATCCCTTAAATGCATCACCAACTTTTAGATATAATTGTAACTTATTTAAATGGTTTTGAGCTTAGATCAAGTTATAACAGCCAAGAAGAAAACAGTTGATTCCGTGCGGTGGGCCAACTTTTATTTTTAACTCCAAAACTTGATAGGGAGCATTGCTATCAACAACAAGTCAATGTGGCAAGTTTCAGGTCGGTATGATGACGGCAAGTGACTAAATTAGCGGATTTGCCCATCCACACACACGCACTGAAACAAAATTGAAGTTAATATAAAGAATTTAAAAATAGATTTGGTTGGTTGGTTGTATTCAGATTATCTGGCGCCGTCAGCAACACGAGGGCTATAATGCGCCGAAACATTTCGTCATTTAACAATCCAACATACATTTACAAACACCCATGCCAACACGGGACTCGAACCCGCAACCTCGCGGTCTAGGAGCCAGCACGCTAACCACTATACCGTTTGGTCGGCTTAAAAATAGATTTAGTTCGAATATGAATAACTTGAAGAAATTTAAAAAAAAAACATGTCCATAAGAGATTGAATATGAGTTGGTTGTTTTCAGATTTTCTGGCGCCGTCAGCAATACGAGGGCTATAATGCGCCGAAACATTCGTCATTAGACAAGCCAACATAGATTTACAAACACCCATGCCTAATACGGGACTCGGAACCCACAACCTCGCGATCTAGAAGCTAGCACGCTAACCACTATACCGTTTGGTCGGCCATAAATATTCTGAAAATAGCATTGACTGTTATAGGTGCTTGCTTAGCATCATACCAATGTACGTAATCGTTTTTAAAAATTCAGATTTTTTATATTAATAAAATATTGATATTTTCCTTATATTTACAATGTTTCTTTATGCAGTGTATCAACTATTTTCAAGAAAATTATACTAATAATTATTTTATAAATTGCTACGAATAGAATTTTATAATTAATGAACTAAGGTCTTACCAGGCACTTCCGGACATTTCGATGTTGGATTTTTCTTTTCACCAATTCGGTTCTTCATTCGATGTTTATCACTTTCTTTTGGATAATATTCATGTTCTAATTCTTCACTTCATTTCGCACATATTTTTAATTTTTATATTTACAGGTAAGAGTTGAACTAATTTGTTTAAACTAAGTATTATTAAGTACAGAAACTTGCGCTCACAGGAAATACTGATAAGAAAATCTGTTGTGTTGATTAAACAGAGAATAAATTGTCAAATGACATTTCTTCACACAGACCAAAAGACATTCACTCAATAACTAATATCTCTCCAACTTCGACATGTTTAGATATCTCTGGTAATCCAAAATTTATAGCCGACCAAACGGTATAGTGGTTAGTGTGCTAGCTTCTGGACCGCGAGGTTACGGGTTCCGAGTCCCGTGTAGGCATGGGTGTTTGTAAATGTATTTTGGCTTGTCAAATGATGAATGTTTCGGCGCATTATAGCCCTCGTGTTGCTGACGGCGCCAGATAATCTGAAAACAACCAACCAAAATTTATAAAATGATGTCATTTTTAAATCTTTTATACTAGCTTCGTTTTTGCATGTTTGTCGATGGCGGTGGCCCCTTGCTGTCATCCAATTGGGCTGAAACTTGACAGATAGGTTCGATGTCGATGCATTGTATCAAATTTTGGGGCTATTGATGTCACTAAAAGGTTACTTACGTGAATTTACGGAATACTAATAGCCGACCAAATGGTATAGTGGTTAGCGTGCTAGCTTCTAGACCGCGAGGTTCCGAGTCCCGTGTTAGGCATGGGTGTTTGTAAATGTATGTTGGCTTGTCTAATGACGAATGTTTCGGCGCATTATAGCCCTCGTGTTGATGACGGCGACAGATAATCTGAAAACAACCAACCAATCGTACTGAAACTTGGCAGATAGATTCGATGTCGATGACAATGCATTCTATCAAATTTTGCGGCTGTTTCTGTCACTAAAAGGTCGCTTACATGAATTTACGGAATACTAATAAACCAACTTGCCGTCATCCAATCGCGTTAAAATATCATTGAACCGATCATTGGTGAAACTCTTCCCCGTTGCCAAAAAAAAAAAATTAATGAATAAATAATAATAATAATAATAATAATAAACTACTTTAATCAGAATAAATAAAAGGTGTTTAGATGTGATTGCTACAGCATAGTTTACAGCATATTTTGCTTATATAGACGTTTTTAATATAAAATTAGATTCAAATACCAAACACACGCTTACAACAGAAGTGGCGTTTTGTTAATGAGTATCAAAATGGATTACTTTACCTTTTTAAAGTTTAGAAGTTTTGTTTTATTTTCTTTTAGAAATTATATTTTTCTTTACTATTAAATTGAGATTGTGATTCCACTTCATGTTTTTTTTTTAAATCACAAAAATAATTTGGTCGCCCATCATGAAATTTCGGCTTAGAATGATAATTGGGTTAAAGGGCATAAAACAGGGTAAACTACAAACAGAAGTGTCTTAAAACAAGTCACAATACTGGGTAGGTTGGTTGATTGTTTTCAGATTATCTGGTGCCGTCAGCAACACGAGGGCTATAATGCGCCGAAACATTCGTCATCAGACAAGCCAACATACATTTACAAACACCCATGAATAACACGGGACTCGAACCCGCAACCTCGTGGTCTAGACCACTATACCGTTTGGTCGGCCTATTTAAACTGGAGTTATTACTGTTTGAATGAAATGAAAAATAGAAAAAACTACAATCTGAGAATAACTTTTAAAAAAGTATTTTTTTATATAAAAAACTGTTATTATTATACTAATTATTATATATTTCCTTTTTAGTATGCTCCTCCATCATAGGGTTTCCTTCTTTTGCGTTGTTTTTATTTAGCTTTTGTTTTTTTACGGCCTTACAAATCTTCCCCGATTTTTGCGAGTTTTGCAATTTGAAGCCTATACTTATTTCTTAAAGCATGGACAACAAATACTCGAGTCTTAAATTAAGACTCCATTTAGCATCTGAATGAGGTGTCACTTTTGTGTCTTATTTTAAGACATTTCAATTTGCAGTTGGCGAAAGAATACGATCCTTTTCTTTTTTTTTTAAATCCTTTGTAAAAACTTATATTTTGTTTGTTTGTCGGTGGGAATGGAATCTGCGGAGGCCTAGTTAACCCCCTTGCAGTCATCCAATGCGGTTGAAACTTTGCAGATAGGTTCGATGTCGATGACAATCTATCAAATTTTAGGGCTGTTAATGTCACTAAAAGATTGCTTTTACGGAATACTAATAAACCAAGTTGCCGTCATCCAATCGCGTTAAAAATAAGCATTGCACCTACCTTTGTTGAAACTCTTTCCCGTTGCCAATTTATTTTTAATAAATAAATCTGGGTCCCGGAGGTAAAGGACACCATGTTCATTTTTACATTAAATTGACTTAACACCATGTCCTTAATGTTAATTTTTCGATCTCTACAATGGTATATGGGCACTATGTCCTGTTCCCATAAATAACGAAGATAAAGACCCCCATTGAAAAATAAAATTATGTCCTTTTCAATAGCTCAAAGTTATGGTTTTCAGATTATCTGGCGCCGTCAGCAACACGAGGGCTATAATGCGCCGAAACATTCCTCATTAGACAAGCCAACATACATTTACAAACACCCATGCCTAACACGGGACTCGCAACCTCGCGGTCTAGAAGCTAGCACGCTAACCACTGTACCGTTTGGTCGGCTCTCAAAGTTATGGAAAAGTGGCTGACAAATACAAAATGTGACATGGTGTCCTTTACCTCCGGTGTACAGAAATAATAAACAAGTTTTAATCAGAATAAATAAAAGGTATTTGGATGCGAGAGCATAAATTCACATTTATTTCTAATAAATAAATTTTGAAACATAGTTTGCCGTTGTTAAAAACGTTTTTTATAACGGCGCTGTGTTAATGAATATAAAAATTGGCAATGCATATAAAGGATTTATATAAAAAATTTGTTTCTATGGGTTTTGTTATTAAGGTATACATATACGTTGGAGAATTATTTTTTTTGTTTCTTATGCCAGCGTGTCAAATTTTTGTGAGAATTACAAGAACAAAAAATGTAATGTATATGCAGTAACAAAAAGTAAAAAAAATAAAATATTTAATTAATTGAATTTTAATTCACTAATTAAGGCCTAATTGCAACGATGATAAAATACCCAATTTATTTTGAAGCAAATTTCTTACTGAAAATTAAAGATAAGCTATTGATACACGGGACCAAGCAAAATATAATGCATAACTTAAATATTTTTTTTAATTTTAACATTTAACATGAAAAATACTAGAAAAAATAAAAAAAATTCCAAAAATAAAAATATTCTAAAAAATATAAAAAAATCTATTTTTTACCAAAATTTTTGTAAACAGGTAGAGCCCGTGCTCTGAAATGTTATCCAAATTATACAGTTTAAATTTTAAAAATCAGTTAGTTAACTCTTAAGATATCACAGTTTGAGTACATTCACTCAACAATGAAAAGCAGTTCTCCAGAAATTGAGTTCAAAGTTTTCTTCGACATTTTCTTTTTTCCAATAGGTTTTAAACGTCGACCTTTACGAAATCGCGTGTAATTAAAAAAAAGTATTTTAACTATAAGAAAGTTATTGGTATCATTTTAAAGGTAATGAATTGGAGAACATTTTAGAATGAAAAAAAATAAAAATGCCTGTTTGGGTCAATTTTTGCGGATTCCCAACGTATACCTTAAGTGTGAAGGAGGTTTGAGTGTACGCTAAAGGCCTTCTTACCTGCTCTAACGCTGAAGTCGATGGCGCCTCCCTCCGGTTTCGTCCGGACAACATCCTGGATGATTTCCCCCGGTCGCCGGACGGAGACATCCCGACCCGCGTTCAGCAATCGCTCGATGCTGTACAGCGAGAAGCCGCCGCGATTGCCGGCCGGAAGACTGCTCCTAGATTCATCCATTAATATTTTTTCGATTATGTCTTCTTTTTATTTTTTAGCTGTCCGGAAATGCTATTTTGTGGGACTTGGTCATGTAGGCAGACTTTGACATGCCAAACGCAATGAGCTGGTTGTCAGAAGTTGTGGCAAGTTTTGCTCGGGTGACGGTAACACTTTGGTTTAAAGCGATCGCTTTGGATGCGAGGCAATAATCGGAAGTCTTTTCAAGGGCTTGTCATGCGCATTAACTTGGTTGTACTAAACTCAAGCAGTTGATTATCAAAAATTGAATGTATCGATGATTTTGGCCATTACGCTTTAAATGCAACTTTTAGTGCGACCAATCTGATACAAAATCAAATATTTTTTAAACGATGCTACTACTTTGCTGTTTACACGTACTTGTCGCATCAATTGATATCTAATTGAAAATAAAAATGTAAATGGCTTGTCCAATTTTAAATGCAAAATCTAAAGGTTTTTTTTTTAGAAATTCGAGAATGTCAAACATAAATAGTTAATTGGAAATGGATGTGCTCCAATCTCCAGAGCTTAATGCAAATTCAGAGCATTGTCCTCTTATGAGTTTGATAACTCTGAATCACGTTCTCCATCCACGTGGTTTCTTCTTTCTCTCTGCCACTGTTTAACGATGAGACCTATCAAATCAGCCAGGAGTTGACTGTCGAGTCAACTTGCAGTTGTCTTCAAAGATGGGGAGTAAGTTGAAAAACTGTCGTTTTTATGGACTCATCAAGTCAGATGTGCTTTATGATATTCAACCGATGAATAAGATGGATTATATTTGCTGTTCTGCAGGGTATTCCGCCACAGTTAAATTCGTAGACCCTCTTTAGAAAAGTGGCTATTAAAATAATAGACAGCTGTTTTGACCTCAGGTCGGAACTTTTTCTTGAGATCTTCTGATGCTTAAATAGAGATCATTTCACCAGTTGCTAAATGATGCACTTTCAAAACATGAGCGTGTATATTGTTAGAGTATTTATGGAAAATATTTTAGGTTTTCTTTGGATTGTTATGATTCAGTAGGTTTAATTTGATGAACGCACTATTTAGTAAGTTCTATAATGCTCAAAGAATTCTTTTAGTTCTTGTACTCTTGGATTATAGTGAAATATGGGTAAGGATATGTAACCCGAATCCAATAAAAATTTAAGAAGTAGACTTGGATTTGTTTTATTTCTTGGTGCAGAAAATTTCAAAAATCTTCTTGATCGAAATGTCGCCGAAGTCTAACGACGCTGAACAAAAATATGATTTCCCTAAAACAAAACCGACACATATAAGAATCGATAGAATTTAACTACAACACCAAATACTTTCAAAATTGTTGTTAGCCAACCAGAAACTCAATAACAATCCTCAACAACTGAAAACCACTGACGGCATTCGCCGACTAATTATAGGTAACAACAGGTTACAATTATACGTATAAGAATCGATGGAATTTAACTTCAATACTAAATGCTTTCAGAGTTGTCCTCAAGCCAGCGAAAAACTCAATAAAAAAACAATGATGGCAGTCGTCAGTTAATGTAGGTAATTCTTCAAGACAGGCACATTCCCTGATAGTTCAGCTTTCCAGAGTAATACCGACACTTATTATTAGAATCGATGGAATTTAACTTCAACACCAAATGCTTTCAGATCTGTTCTCAGCCAGCGAAAAACTCAGTAACAATCCTCGGCAATAGAAAACCACTGACAACAGTCGTCTACTAATGTAGGTAACGTTTTAAGACAGATTACAAAGCATTGCACATCATACTTCAAAAGAGTCTTCCTGATGAACCGGATCAACCGACGCACAAGCACCGGAATAGCAAACGAGAAGTGCCAAGGGGACGGTCCACCACCGGTCGTTCGAAAGTTCTTTTCCGAATGTATCGTCTGCGAGGAGCATCGACAAAGAATGGGGGGGAGAGGGGGGAGGGGGTTGCGCGTGGCATCAGCAGGGAACACCCCCTCAACTATCCGGTTAACGCAATTATCCCTCGGGTACCAGACCTTGAGAACGGATAATGAAATGTTTGTCCAGAAACGCTTAAATCGTTTGCCGCTCTGTGATTGGCGGAGGGAGGGTGCCGCCTAATTCTGAAACTCGCTCTCTGATACGTGAACCGCCTTTCGATTCTGACCCCCCCCCCCCCTCATCTTCGTAACCCCCCTTCTCCCCCCCCCCCGCATCCCCTTTTAAGGAACGTCTGGAACGGAAAGGTAGAAGATATTTGGCGAGGTATCACTGTCGGGGAATCTATTGGCGATGATTTCGTTTCGGCTGCATCTGGTTCTTGGCGAGATTTTCTCAACGAAGATCGCAGACAAGTTTAAGAGACAAGTAGTTTAAAATTACTAATATCAAGATACAATACTAATTTGGCTCTTCAAAAAAAAAAAAAAAAAAGGGGGCGGGGGGGGGGGACTAAAAAACCCTGTTGTGAAAACAAGTTAAAATGTGTTCAACATTAAATTGAATGTAAAACTAGGGGTGTGGAACATCGCACAACTTTCAATTATAATATATTACTGATGTAGAATTTTTTAATTTATCATTTTTTTATTTTCATCAGTCGCTTAGAAAAAAATTGCCAGTTTGGCGATATTTTTTGTGATAATTCTTATTTGGGTCTTTTTAAAAAAAAATCGAAAAAATGGGAATTTTGGCGATATGCTTATCGATAATTCTTATATTATTCTTTCTTGTAAGTGGAACCGAGCAGAGATAAAAAAACAACAATAAAAAAATTTAAAAAACGGTCGTTGATGAGGAAAAGAAAGAGAACTCTGTGTTAAAGGCATTCGTTTTTAAACTTTTTACGCTATTACAGCATTTTTACGGGAATTTCGGCGGTGGGGATGTTTAGAACACCTTCAGAGGCATTACCACTGCGATTTTGAACAAAATCGTTAGAGCCGTTTTTTAACAATTACTGAAAAACATGATTTTTTCAATGTCAGCTACCTTACGCGCATTTGCGATTTTGACGAAACCTTAACTGCAGGTCCCATGGCTACCAACCAACTCGCACACCAAATTTGAATATCGTAGGTCAATTTATTCGGGAGTTATGCTGACCACATACACGCACAGAGACAGACATTTTTTCTAGGTCACTTTTTTGAAATCAGGACGTTCCAAAACGTGAAGAACTGCAAAAAAAAATTTTTTTTTTTTTTTTGTTGACCGAATTCTATACTTTCATTACGCTATGTATATTACGTATGGGTAATTGAAAGTAAAATATTTTGATTAAAAAAAACTTCCTTTGGAAAACAACTGTGAGAGTGTGAAAGAAAATAATCCGATGAAATTTATGACGTAAATGATGCAGTACATATTAGAAAATAAGACTTAACATTTAATGGAATGCAAGTGATATTTAAAAAGTATTATGTTAATAAAAATTTGAATTCGAAAAACTCTAAATTATAAATGCACTTGACACACGTTTGAGTTTGCAAAAAAACTAAAAAGACAATTACAAAAACATTTATGAGATTAAAGCACTTTAAATTTAAATGATTCGATTAGTACGGTCAAAATAGGGCACAAAAACCGTAAGAAAGACAAAATAATTGATCCGTTGATGAAACTTGGTGAAAACGATCCATTTGTCCTGAAAATTAATAATCAAAAGAGTTCATAAAAAATATCTAGCAAAGATGGGGGGTTGAGGGGTGTGAAGGGGGGGGGGAGGGTCAGGGGGTTATATAACTGAATAATTAATAGTTTAAAAAACTAAAAAACACGCTTTGATAGAAAAGTGAACTAAAAAGTAGAAAATAATTTGAAATAAGAATAGAGTGATTAACAAGAAATGTTTATGTTATCGTAAAAAAGCGTGTGGTGCTTTTTAAGATATTTTCATAATGGCTCTACTTTTACTAATATCTGTTATTAAATATTGACATCAAGCACCCCACGCTTTTTTACGATAAAATAAATATTTCTCGTTAATCACTCTATTCTTATTTCAAACTTATTTAAAATTATTTTCTACTTTTTAGTTCACTTTTCTATTAAAGCGTGTTTTTTAGTTTTTTAAACTATTAATTATTTTTTCTGTAAACTATAAATTTTTTTAGTTAATTTTTTTAGTTAAATGTACAAAACTCTCCAGTTGTTCCTGCCAGTAGTCACATGCTTGTCTAAAATTTAAGTCATGTGTATGCCTTAGTACACGCCTTATTACTTGGCACAAAACACTACCGTGTCTCTTCAAAAAACTTGGCAAACGTGTTTTATTTGTCATGAGAATAAATAAACAAAAGAGCTCATAAAAATATCTAGCACAGAAAGGTGTTTTTTGAGGGGGTGGAGAGGTGAGGTTTTTTTTTTTAAACTGAAAACTAATTTTGGTATAATACAGGCATGTGAAATATGTGGAGTATTTTTTAACGCTGAATCGAATAATAAAAAAAAGTAATACGATATAAGCATCCTATAAAAAGTTATAATCATTTATATAGACAAAAATACATGTCATTACATGTATTTTTATATTTCAAGTATTTTGATCTATAAAGTAGACAAATGGACTAAAACTTTTTATAGGATAACTATATCATCTAGCTTTTTTTTTTCTCAATTGATTCAGCGTTAAAAAATACTCCACACACATGTATCACATGCCTGGGTTATGCCAAAATTGATTTTCAGTTTAAAACCCCCCATTCTCCTTCACCCACTCATAAAACACCCTTCTATGCTAGATATTTTTATGTACAGTTTTGTTTCTTTATTCTCGTGATAAATAAAACGTTTTGCATGAACGGACCAATTTTTTTTATTTTTGTCAGCCATATTTTAACTTTCCTCGGTTTTTATATATGTTTTCGTTAATAAAAAGGACTCACTTGCTTTTAGATTAGTTATATCATCTCACGCTTTTTTTTTTTTTTTTTTTTTTTTTTCGTGCGTGTGCTTTTTTTTTTTTTTTGCTATGAATTTTATTGTATTGACGATTCAAGGTATGTCAAATTTACCAACCTAAGTTAATGTAAATAAATGCATCAATTTAAATAAAAACACCACATAATTGTAAATTTTAAAAAGGTGTTCGATATTGGGTCAATTTACCTAACGTTTAATAAATTCATAGATTTTTCACAAAAAAAAATAATAAAATAAAATGACATTTTCCTTTCAATGTAAAAATTATTAAAAGGTCTGTGAAACTTTCAAACGCCAAGACTTGTTTACATAAAAATCGCGCCAAGTTATGGCGACCATAAACAGTTAACTTACTTTAAAAAAAAATGGCAACGACTGCCATTTTTATTGGCGAAAATCCCCTTGTGGTAGAATTCGTGCCGACTTTGAAACTTAGCCAAAATGTAAACCATTATCTTTTTGAAATTTTGAAGTCATGGTGTGAAAATTACCCAATAATTGTTTTAAACAGTCAAGAAGCTGATGAGATTCGAACTATTTTAGCTTCGTTAAAATTCTCTTTTTAGAATTAGGTACACCTCATAATTACAATTTCTTAACTTTCTCCACTAGAGAAACAAATGTTCTGTCTGAAATGAGGTCATCACCTGGTACCAATCACAAGAGTCCACTTTTAAAAACAAATGCTTCCAGTGAAACAAACGATATTTTAATAAAAAAAATAAAATAATATAACCCGTAAAAAACAAAATTTTTAATATTAATCCTTTGCCAATTTTTATCATGCCAGCGTTTGGCATCTAATCTTACTCATCAAAGACATCTCTATCAGCAAAATATGATGCATACTACGTCTCAAAAAGTATTCATTAAAAATGAATGTAAATTTATGCACACATCCAAATATCTTTTATTTATTCCGTTGGTTGTTTTCAGATTATCTGGCGCCGTCAGCAACACGAGGGCTATAATGAGCCGAAACATTCGTCATTGGACAAGCCAACTTACATTTACAAACACCCATGCCTTACACGGGACTCGGAACCCGCAACCTCGCGGTCTAGCACGCTTACCACTATACCGTTTGGTCGGTATTTTTTTCTTTATTCCGATTAAAACAATCTTGTCACTTATTTGTTAAAACGGTTTTGGCAACAGGAAAGAGTATCTTCGATCATATGTCAAATGCTATTTCAGCGCCATCGGACGACGGCAAGTTTGTTTATTAGTTTTCCATTAAAATGGACCTCTTAAAGTGACAACGACACCCCCCCAAAATTTGACAGAAAACATTGTCATCGTCATCGAATCTATCTGCCAAGTCCGATTTTGACAACGACAAGGACCTACCAAACTGTATAGTGGTTAGCGTGCTAGCTTCTGGACCGCGAGGTTGCGGGTTCCGAGTCCCGTGTTAGGCATGGGTGTTTGTAAATGTACGTTGGCTTGTCTAATAACGAATGTTTCGGCGCATTATTGCCCTCGTGTTGCTGACGGCGCCAGATAATCTGAAAGCAACCAACCAACTACGACAAGGAGGGTAATTAGGCCTCCGCAGATTCGCTCGCCAAGGACAAACACACAAAATCACAGTTAATATAAAAGATTTTTAAAAAAAAAAACTAGAGATAACCAATGTAACGTCGCCATAGCAACGCATCGATTTATTAATTACGCTTTTAAATTGGGACGCGGTGGAGTACAATTTTATTAGACTTTTAAGCGAAGGCAAATACTGTTCAACAATCTCCGAAAGTTCAGTGACTATAAACGTAGTTTGTTGAAAAGGGGGAGCGAACAAAAGAGAGGCCTTCCTCTAATGGAAATATCACGCTTCACAACGCGAAGTGAAGTGACATCTTTAGACATCCATAGGGAGTATTAGGGGCTGACCATCTATTGCGAACTAGTTTTTCAGAGGAAAGCCCTGGCCGACCAAACGGTAGAGTGGTTAGCGTCAAGGCCTGATCATGACAAGTTGGGGGCCAGACACTTTTAGGGGCCCCTTCATCAAATGCGAGATCTATTGGAAATGAGCTTGACTCGTTGTCAAATGAATTAACATTAAATATAGAAAAAGATAACCAAATTTAAAAATCAAAACAGGTACAACTTTGTAATGTAGCTTTACATTTCACGATCACAATGTGTAGACAACAATATCTGCATCATTATTCACAACTTCAAAGCTGACATTTGCTGATCTCGCAATTAATTTGTCAAGACTTCCTTTCAATATTTCTTTGAGAAATATTTTTTTTTTTTTTTTTTTTTTTACTCTTTTAAATGATGGTTTGATTCATTTGAATAAATACACTCTGGGGTACTAAGGACGGTTCAAGATCAATTCAAAATTATTTTTATGTAAAAATTCTTTTATGCAGATTGTGAAAGATATTCACAAAAAGAAGGAGAAGTTATAGGTTTACAGCCAATTTCGGGGCCCCCTAAAATCATGGGCCCAAGGCCCGGGCCTAGGCGATGATCAGGGCCTGCGCTAGCTTCTAGACAGCGAGGTTGCAGGTTCGAGTCCCGTGTAAGGAATGGGTGTTTGTAAATGTATGTTGGCTTGTCAAATGACGAATGTTTTCGGCGCATTATAGCCCTCGTGTTGCTGACGGTGCCAGAAAATCCGAAAACAACCAACCAGCCTAGTAAGCCCTGCAATCTAGAGGTCGGCGATAAATCGATACGACGATATTTTTATCGATATTTCTAAAAAAATATCGATATTAAAAATATTGATAAAAGTCCTCGATATAACGATATTTTCAAACATTTTTATTTTTTTGATAATCGTTTTGTAGTTCCATGTTTTTTTTTTTCGATTTTATTTATTCTCTTTTCAAAAACTTCAAAACTAATGTTTGACAGTTAAAACGGCACCAATATTCAATATTTTCCATACACTTAAAAGCTATTGAAAATTAACTAAATTTTTCTTGAAATCACTTCAACAACTAAGCGAAAATATTATTATTATTATTTTTTTTTTTCTTTCTGTAATAGATCCTTTTCAGTTGAAAAAGCAGACACATTAAAAAGAGCAATCACGAAAAGTAGAAATTTGCCCCGAGAAACTTTGTTTCTGACAAAATTGAAAATCAAATAAAAACAAATCGTGTTTCGATATATCGATATTTTATCGATATATTTTTCTATGCAACGATATAGTATCGATATTTATTTTGATCGATAATTCCAACCTCTACTGCACTCGCTATGTTACAATCTTCGAGCGCATTTAGAAAGTACTTTCTATAGACACCTTGATGAGTAGGTAAGAAAATGATCGCTTAATGAAATGACATAAAATAAAAACTCAAAAATAGCTTCCTAATATATTTTATTTTGCATTTCAAATCCTTACGTCAATGCATATGGAGAGGGTCCCCCTGCTTTTGTCTTTTGGTATTAGAAATTTCATTTATAATAGACAGACATTAAATAAAAACAATTTAATGTCATTTAAGAAACTGATAATTTTCGTACCTATTCACCAAGTGTCAAGGTTGGTTGGTTGTTTTCAGATTATCCGTCAGCAACACGAGGGCTATAATAACATTCGTCATTAGACAAGCCAACATACATTTACCCATGCCTTACAGCCGACCAAACGGTACTCCCATATATTTATTCTGTAATTTCGGATAAATTCTCTTTAATTTCGAACCAGATAGTTGTGGTTTTTTCTCTAAATGATGAAAACAAGATCATACTCTGACTTTTATGGCTCATGGCAAGAATTAAATTGGGCCCCAAAATAAAAATGAATTCTTTCTAGATAGGCAGCATCTAACATTGCCATATTATATGGTCGCCGACCAAACGGTATAGTGGTTAGCGTGCTAGCTTCTAGAACGCGAGGTTGCGGGTTCAGAGTCCCGTGTTAGGCATGGGTGTTTGTAAATGTATGTTGGCTTGTCAAATGACGAATGTTTCGGCGCATTATAACCCTCGTGTTGCTGCAGGCGCCAGATAATCTGAAAACAACCAACCGAGATGCTTAAATCGTCACTAAAGACAATTTGTTTGAATCAGACCTCTACTTTTTCTTTAAAAAAAAAAAAAAAAATGCTGGTTCCTAGACAACGGTTGATTGAATTATATTTAGATCTCGAAGCGAGTGCCTAATTGAGAATTACATTTCTCAACTTTGACAGCGACAACAAACACACTTCCTTCTCAAAGAAGCAGCTACAAACTTGGCAACACATTTTAAACGACTAATTGTGCGTCAACAAGTTTCAGACGAAGCCAAAACCGGTGACATTTTTAGAGGAGCGCTAACTGTGCATTTGCATTGCTCTGCCGTCAAATGCTATATTTTTAACAAGTCACCCAATTTCAATTAATTTTTAAAAAAATAATATAACCGATAAAAACAAAGTTTTTAATAAAAATTCCTTATATGCCTTGCCAATTTTCATATTCGTTAACGCAGCGCCAATTCCATAAACAGCATGTGCTTGGTGTTTGCATCAAATTTTGAATATTAAAAACATTTCTATCAGCAAAATATGCAGAAGACTATGTTTCAAAAATTATTATTAAAATTTATCCACTCATATTCAAATATAATTAATTTATTCTGATTAAAACAATTTTATTACTTATTTATTAAAAACAATTTTGGCAACAGGAAAGAGTTTCTTGAATGGTCGGTAAAATGCCATTTTAGCGCGATTGGATCACGGCAAGTTGATTTATTAGTTTTCCATTAAAGGGACCTTTTAGTGACAGGGACCACCTTCAAAATTTGATAAAATGCATTGTCATCGATATTGAATCTATCTGCCAAGTTTAAGCCCGATAGCATGACGGCAAGGATTAGGCCACCGCATTTCTCCCCACATCGACTCACAAGATCGAAATTAGATTTAAAAATAAAACTTAACTTAGCCCTTTTCCTTTGCAAATCTGTGCATTTTGTTGTGTTGGTTGGTTTGTGAGCTCAATAACCTATACTTGTGCACAATAACGGCTAATCAGACCGGGACCTTCAGCTTAAAGTGGATTCCGAACCACAACGAACATCCATGCCTTGCCCGGGATTCGAACCCGGGTCCTTTGGCATGCTGCTGTGTTTAAAGTATACTTTGGTTGTTTTCAGATTATCTGGCGCCGTCAGCAATACGAGGGCTATAATGCGCCGAAACATTCATCATTTAACAAGCCAACATACATTTACAAACACCCATGCCTAACACGGGACTCGGAACCTCGCGGTGTAGAGGCTAGCACGCTAACCACTATATACCGTTTGGTCGGCAAGTATACTTTGATCTACGGCTACAACTTCTGGGTAGCTTTGAAGCAGTTTCTGCTCTGCTGCAGACGAAGCAAATTGAATCTCTATGCTATTTAATAGGTTCCCTCTGGTTACAAACAGATTCTAAAAAATATCGTCAAACAGGACATTTTTTCAGAATGAATGAGGGAAAATATAAAAACGGTAAATGACACAAACAAATTAACATCAGTATTATATTGTAATTGAAAGTTGTGCGATGTTTCACGTCCCTAGTTGTTGCATGCGAATACCTTATGTTAAAGCTACTACGATGAAAATTTGGTGAGATTTTTATGAAGGTGCGAAGTGAAAACAATTCGGTTATTACATTTTCGGTTTTTTTTAAGGTATTTGGCGTTCAAACAAAAAGATAGTTTGCATAACAATAAATTTAAAAAAAAAATCATCCTAACAAAATTGAAGAGAAAGCTTAAGATTTCGTCAACTATGTTACAATGATTTTTACAGAAAAGAATCATAAAAGTTTACAATTGTTTGATTCATCTTTCACCGATTTCAGACAAAAAATTTCGTCGAAGTTGAGTTTTTCGGTCGGACAATTTCGATCCGATTCCAAATAAAAAATATATAATATAACCCCTTAATACAAAGTTTTTAGCTTAAATCCATTATATGCATTGCCAATTTTTATGTTCATTAGCACCGATTCTGTAACAGTGCGAACTTGGTGTTTACGTCTTACTTTAAATATCAAAAATATTTCTATCAGGAAAATGTGCAGCAAACTACGTTTCAAAACTTATTTATTAAAAATGTACGTGATTTTATGCACTCACATCCAAATATCTCTTATTTATTATGGGTCAAACAATTATATTATTTATTTATTAAAAAATTTTTGGCAACAGGAAAGAGTTTCTTCAATGATCGGTTAAATGCTACTTCAGAGCTATTGGATGACGGCAAGTTGGTTTATTAGTATTCCGTAAAAGAGACCTTTTAGTGACAGCCTCCAAAATTTGATAGAATGCATTGCCATCGACATCGAATCCATCTGCCAAGATTCAAACCGATTGGAGGACAGCTAGTTTTTTGTTTTCAGGTTATCTGGCGACGTCAGCAACACGAGTCCTTAAAACGTGCCCAAATGCACACTACACACACTACAGGTAACACTTTGGACTTTACAACACCAAACATTTTTGAACAATAAAACTGCATTAAAACACGCAAATTAACTCAACTAATATTAAGGTTTGGTTGTTTTCAGATTATCTGGCACCCTCAGCAACACGAGGGCTATAATGAGCCGAAACATTCGTCATTTGA
Organism: Linyphia triangularis; assembly: GCA_963978545.1. Taxonomy (NCBI): domain Eukaryota; kingdom Metazoa; phylum Arthropoda; class Arachnida; order Araneae; family Linyphiidae; genus Linyphia; species Linyphia triangularis. Next base: position 109,390,128 of record OZ021723.1, on the reverse strand, counting down.
CAAGCCAACATACATTTACAAACACCCATGCCTTACACGGGACTCGCAACCTCGCGGTCTAGAAGCTAGCACGCTAACCACTACACCGTTTGGTCGGCCAGGGCTTTCTAGGTAGATCCGAAGATCTACACCTCGATCTGCAATCGATGGTTTTTAGGGTCCGGCCCCTTTTTCAACACCAGATGTGGCCCCTCTAAACACCTCACTTCCTTCTTCTTCAGAGGACAACAAAGGCGGTCCCCCTGCTTAAATGAGAACTTTCGGATCTCCAAACGAGATATTTATTTAGAGGATAATCTCTCCTATTTTTCCACCCCGCGGGGCACCAGGACTGATGGACAGAAATGATGTTATTTTAAAACATCGACAACAACGGAGTCTTCCCCCCCCCCCTCCCTTTCCCCATTCGTCTTTTGCGCTTGACGTGTTAGCCCCCCCCCCCCTTTTTTTTTTTACACCACCAAGCATCAGAGACTGTGCAGTGCACTCAAAGATTTAGTTACATGCAAAACACAACTTATCTATAACAATAAAACAAGCTGTGTGTCTGTCCTGTGGTTCTATGGAAACCTACTTAAAATAGGAGTAGAGCTCTGAAATTTTCAACATAAGTAGTTTTGGCTTTCTAATTTTATGTAAGTTAAACAGAAAGTTAAAATTTTAATTAGTTATTTTTTTAATTAATTTTTTAAATAATTTATTTTTTTACAAAGTGACTTCAAATAGAGATACAGCTCTGAAATTTTCCACGTAAGTAGTTTTAGCCTTCTAATTGGACGTTTGAAAAACAGAATGTTAAAATTTTAATTAGTATTTTTTAATTAATAAATATTTTACAAAACGATTTCTAATAGGGCTACAGCTCTGACATTTTCAACACAAATAGTTTTGGCCTTCTTAATTGGACTTTTGACAAAAAGAAAGTTAAAACTTTAATTTGTTTTTTAATAAATTTTTAACTAATATTTTCACAAAAAGTGACTTCTAATAGGCCTAGAGCTCTGAAAGTTTCAACATAAGTAGTTTTGACCTTCTAATTTTGCTTTTTACAAACATCACGTGTTAAAATATTCGTAAAGGGGTATTGTATTATTGTTATTAACGGGGATTTTGCATTGTTTCTTAACAAGGGAGGGGCTTCTAATATTAAGGCTTTACTTAGTAATTAGTTTTTAGCTTGTGAAGCGACCTTACGCTTACGCAGCAATGAACCTTTCAACGAGTTAAGTAAGCCCGTGCTTATGTGTCAATGACTTTTTCAGCGAGCTCGATTTTGCGTTGCGATGAATCCTTCTGCGAGCGAAGCGCCAAAAATTGGGGCCTCTACACCAATGACGGATTTCCGCAACGCGGTGCCTCACAGCTGGCTAAAATTTTGCACATGGTAAAATTTTGTGGCGACGCACGGTTATTCAGCTAGTATAGTAATATTCATAACCTGCACACCATAGTTTTGTATTAAACTTAAATATATCTTGATTAAAAAAAAGAAAATTAGCGCTTTTAAATTTTAATTTTACTTAATACTTTACTTTTCTAACCACAGTCACTATAAGAGCTTTATCGAATCATATGTCTATTTCATGACGTCACTCACTAGGCGAATCACTATTGGCTAACTCTGTCTCCTCTCAGTTCAAGACGTCATAAGTAAGATTATTGCGTAGCCAATCAGAGCGTAGTAAAACCGGATCGCACATCACTGTAGCGTATGCAATTAAGTCAGAATAGGTCATCTTGGACTAAAGTGGCCGATTCGGCACTGGCACGGATTGTGACGAATTTTCGTGACGAGTGGCCTATGAATCATTGGTTCTGCCCGATCTAGACATCAAGGGAATGCCTATAGAGGATGTCCTAGTATTCCCTATACTCGTTATGTTATTACCTTATAGGCCGGTGCATTTAGAAACTACTTTCTATAACCAACCTTGACATTTGGCGAGTTGGTACGAAAAAGATCACTTAATGAAATGACAAATTTAAAACTCGAAAATAGCGTCTAATGTAGTTTATTCTATATTTAAAAATCTTACGTCAATGCATATGCAGTGGCTCCACCTGGTTTTGTCTTTTGGTATTATAAATTTCCTCCAACAAATTGACCTCAGATATTCAGATTTGGTGTAAGGGTTGGTGGTGGCCATGGGACCTACCATTAAGTTTTTCGCCAAAATCGAGCATAAGGTATAGCAGCCATTGTAAAATTACGTTTTTCAATGATTGCTTAAAAAAGGCTTCAACGCTTTGGTAATGCCTCTTAAGGTACTCTAAACATCCCCAACTATGAAATTTCTGTAAAAATGTTTTAACCGCGTAAAAAGTTGAAAAACGAATGCCTTCTATCTTGAACACCAAAGATCGGTTGTGTTTTTTTCCTCCTCTCCCCAGTTTCACTTATAAAAAAGGATAATATAAGAACCGAGGACTAGAAATGAACACAGGTCCAATAAAGAAATTTTTTCAGGAGAGCCGAAAAACGGTCGCTTCTTGTACTTAAGGCAATGCTCAAGTACATACTTCAGATTAAATATAAACTATTGCTACTGGAATTTGAGGGTTCTTCACTTTGGACATTTTTCCGTAAAAAAAAACGTGTTCGATGTTTTTTTTTTTTTTGGTACTTAGGTTGTTTACAATTTCTAGTCCTCAATTATTGAATAGTATATCGCCAAAAACACCATTTTGGCAAAGTTTTTTTTTTTTTTTTTTTTAATTTTTATTATTATTTAAAAAAATACTTACATAAGAATTATAGCAAAAAATATCGCCAAACATGGCCATTTTTTCTAAGCGAATGATGAAAATGTAAAAACGATAAATGACACATATCCACACCAGTGATATATTGTAATTGAAAGTTGTGCGATGTTCCACACCCCTTGTTGATTGTGCATCCTTTTTTTTTCTTCCGAATAATTGAATTGCTTGCGTGTGAGTTGAGTGCGTTGCGTGAGAGAGATGAGTGCGTTGCGTGTGGCAGTGAGTCGCCAGAGGTTGCTTGCAATGTGGCAGTCAGTCGCTAGAAGTTGCTTGCTGAAATTGGTAGTGTGGAGGTCGTAGAGTACTTTCAGAAACCGCCGATAGATGGCACCATGATTCAGTTGTTACCAATGTAGCGAAGTGCGCTAACGGGGAGTCGAACCAGGGACAACTAGATCAGTAGACAGGCGTGTTAACCACTAGACAAAAGATATCTCTGGTGTCTAGGTGTTGTATCTGCTATTTGTACACGAGACCACCCCATATGCTCTTTATAAACGTGACTTCGAGATTGGAAAGCAAATGAACTCAAATTAAAATTGCTTTGCTACTTTTCGCTTTTGAAAAGTGCACTTAAAATTTTCTATATAAAAGCTCCATAAAATGGTACAATTTTCTCTGAAAACCAATTAAGAATTTCTTGCTTTACAAATATTGTGTTCAGACGTTTCATTTTCGTTCATACATGCACAGAACTTCATTTATATTGTTGCGTGGATGGGTTCGAAAGATTTGAAGCCAAGGCAGATCAACACTTCCAGAAATTTATTCCAATATAACTATTCACAGATTCCTTTACAACTCCAGAACTTCTCGTTCTAGTAGACCCAATACAGCTCTTTTCACAACAATAGAGCACAAAACAGCAGTTGAACTTGACACAACTGCTAAAATCACCGCAAAAGATATGCAATACAGTTCGCTTTCGGAACTCTCTGAAAGCTCACTCAGTATCTCAACTCAGTAATTCCAGTCAACTAATGAACTCAGCTAACAATTAACTCCATCACCCGCTCTCTTGAGCATTTATAGGGGAGGCGAACATACGTGAATCTTCTAGAGGTAGATATTTGGAGAACTTTCCAGATCGTAGTCGAAAATTCCTATACATGTACATGGGGACCGAAAATCTCGCCAAATGGTCGCCAAAACCATCGCCAATTTGGCGAGATTGCCATTACCATAATGTTAAATGCCCTGCTCCTCGTAAAACTCGCTTCCCAGCGTTACCTCTGTAAAACTCGTTATCAAGCACTAGGAGACTCATTTCGGGGAAGCAAACTAAAGACGAACTATTGCACTGCCTTATGCAAAATGTACATAAATTTTCCTATTTACAAAATTAACACTACGAAATATTTACAAATATACAAAAATTCGTAACAATATCATGCATTGATGAATCACTTCACTTAAATAATTAACAGACTTATTATCCACTCCAAAACAATCAAGGAGACACATCACAAATTAGTTTATTAATTAACAGCAAACGAGACAAGAGTAAAAAGCAAAGGGAAAATTTCTTAACCAGTTTCTCTTATAAAATTTCAAATGCGCCATTTCGTTACAATAGATTTATTCCACAGTATTTTAAAAATAAAAAAGCACTAATTACTCTTATTTAAAAACCTTCCCACATAAAAAAAAATACACACACAATTATATTAATTTTCATCTTTCCTTAATCACAATTCCGTATGGCTACATCTATCTATTTCCCCCCCCCCTTTTTTTTTCTTCTTCATCTCACGGAAATCCCCTCCCCCTTTTCAAGTAATGAAGGAGTTAATAAATATTAAAACGAATTTCACTCAGAGAAATCAGATTAATTCTTGACCGCCGCGCCGCTGAATCGACAATTAATAAAGAACAAAAGCACCTCCCTTCTCGTGTATATACCTCCTTCTCGCAAATAAAAACTCTTGGCGCCGTCGCTGGGGAGACAAAACCTTTTCTGGGCCCCTTCCCCCCCCCCTCCATCTCCTCGGAGCGAACTCAATTAGCCTAAAAGAGTTCGCAATTAGCCTGGCGCAGATGAAGTGCAAATTACTAACGAAAGCGACAAAATCCGATCCAATTTAATCGCGGGAGTAAAAATCCCGGAAGTTTATTAATGTTTTCGATCTGTGTTATTTTGTTGGTTGATGGGGGGGGGGCAGCACTCGGGAGGGGGGGCGCAATTAGCGCGACTTACGTTTTGACATGTCACCGACAGAAAAGCGTGTTTTTTTGTTGTTGTTGCTGCTCGTGGTTGAAAGAGGGACCGGAGTGAAGTTGCCGAAAATAAATGCCTGATGCGGTCGATCCCACAAGCAAGGGGCCGACAGAAACGGTGTAGTGGTTAGAGTGCTTGCTTCTAAACCGCGAGGTTGCGGGTTACGTCAGCAACACGAGGGCTATAATGCGCCGAAACATTCGTCATTAGACAAGCAACATACATTTACAAACACCCATGCCTAACACGGGACTCGGAACCTCGTGGTATAGAAGCTAGCACGCTAACCACTATACCGTTTGGTCGGCCACATATAATCAGGGTCTGGTCGTATGAAAATACATAAACTGACCATCAAGATCATTTTCCCCCAAATATGACCTTGAGAGGAAGAGATAGTATTATAATACCTCTTCACCTTCCAGTCTCTAAAATGTTAAAAAAAAAAGATTTCCTGCCCGTCCTGATCAGCGTAGTTTTCGAAGTGATTCATTAAACTTTAGAACGAAAGAATTATTTTGAAAGCTCCAAACTTAACTGCCGACCAAACGGTATAGTGGTTAGCGTGTTAGCTTCTAGACCGCGAGGTTACGGGTTCCGAGTCCCGTGTTAGGCATGAGTGTTTGTAAATGTATGTTGGCTTGTCCAATGATGAATGTTTCGGCGCATTATAGCCCTCGTGTTGCTGACGGCGCCAGATAATCTGAAAACAACCAACCAACCAAACTTAACTTCAATAAATAACAATAACCAACATAAGTAACTGAAGATTCATAACTTACATTATGACTCCGATAGCCAAATGGTTAGAGTATCGAGCTCATGATCGGAGGGACCTGGGTTCGATTCTCGACTGCCACCAAATATGGATGTGTACCTGTGTAGGGAATCTGTCGTGGCCTCAATGTCTTCTCGTTGGGGTGATGGACTCGCAGAGAGGTAAGTACACTTGAAGATCTCGTATTCTTTCATATGCTCAAAATTCTGAGACGTATATGGCTGTGATAAGCACTTTATTGGTGGCAAAAATAGACAGTAGGAGTTTCTAAACCAAAAACTTACATAATAGGCAACTGCTGAACATGGATATAAATAAACAACTGGATAGACTGCTTAACGCTGGGAAAATGAAGCCGTTGCCAGATGCTGTCGGTGGGATAAAAAAATACGGATTGCCGAGGATTGAAAATAAAATCTTGGGTTGTACACAGCAGAAATGTCAATAGTAGACCCTAATTAGTAATAATGTGCAAAAATATATATACTCTAGCACTTTACAAGGTTTTTCGCATTTCCATCCAACTATGAAAGTGAACTGTGATTGGTTAATCTTCCCACCAGCTTCCCAAATCCCCGGCGCGTTTTTATCTTTGCATTGACAATGGAGCAGTCTATCCAGTTATTTATCTATATCGATGCTGCTGAATGGAATATTGCTGACTAAAACTCGCAGATTTAAAATAATCTACTGTTTTTTTACAATCCTCGCAACAGATCAAATTTGGGCCACGAGGCAAAACAACGCAGTGGTTAGTTTTCGACGAGAGTGCAAAAAGCCGTGAACGAAAACTTCTTCTTGAAGGCGGTATGGCCACCGCCTAAAATTGTGGTTTAAATAATTCTTTCTCTTGATAATTTAAGTTTTTCTTTGTATCTACAAGCTTCCATGTGGGGTCCGGCTCACGTGATGGCTGTGTGTGGCTTTACGTGCCAAACTTGCCAAGTTCGAATCCTGGATGTTCGTTGTGGTTCGAAATCCACTATAAGCTGTAGGTTCCGGTCTTGTTAGCTATCATTGTGCAAAAAATAGGCTCTTTTTTTTTGTCCACTTATAAAGTAACTGTTACAGCTAACTGAAATTTGAATTAAAGATAATATTTTATTTTTAAATACGTAACGTGTTTTAATGAAGGTACATTAAAACTCTATTTACTATATTCACACAAAAAATTGATTATAAATTTTGAGATATTATAAGCTGTTGAGAAATAAATGATTTTCGCTATAAACAGGAAGAACCAGTTTCTATATGGAAGAGTAGGAATGTTGTCCTATTGTACATAAGCAGGAAGTCAGAAATTTTCAAAACCCTAACCGTAATTATCGAACAATTGTTCTACCCCTACCCAACACACTTTATAAATTGACTTTATAAATTAAAAAAAAAAAAAAAAAAAAATACAACAAGAGGTATCGAACCCGGATCGCCCGTACGGGAACCCAGCACGCTGACCACTTAGCCACAGGGGAGCTGCAGAACAGAAATCTCTACTAGTATATAAGCTGCGCGTAACACTTTAGAGCCTATTTTCTCTGAATCTTCTGGCTAGTGCGCTTTACTGTGTTGATACCCTTAAGGTATACTACTAATCTGCCGAGTCTCATCCCGATCTGAATTTCCGAGACCGTAAGGTTCCCCCTTGTAAGCACCAAATGTTGGTTGCAGCTAAATGGGAACCAATTTTTGGTGCAAGGTAGAGCAAAATTTTCAACAGTGTACTCAGCCACACACACACACAAAATCGAAGTTAATATAAAGGATTTAAAAAAAAAAAAAAAATGGGTTGTTGAGCGTAGAAAACAACCAAAGTAAGCAGTGTCCGACATAAAAGGCGTGATTTTATTCCGAATCGATGCTCCCACTCGATCAACGTGTGTCTATGAATCGAAAGAACTGTCACTCCCCATTTTGGCGCTTTCATATTCAGTCCGGAAAAATGCTTTTAATCCAGCTCGTGTTGACAGCTGTCGCCATAGCAACCAAGAAGGTTGGAAGACCAAGGGAACGTTTCCTTGCTAGAAACGAGCGTAGGCGAGCCCTTTTCTGCTTTCTGGATGAGCAAACGACAAAAAAAATAGGGGTGTGGAATATCGCACAACATTCTATTACTCATATGGATTTGTGTCATTTACCGTTTTTATATTTTCATCATTCGCTTAGAAAAAAATGTCCAATTTGGCGATATTTTTTGCGATAATTCTTTCATGGGTCTTTAAAAAAAAAAAAAAAAAAATGCGCCAAAATGATGATTTTGGCGATACACTTTTCTATAATCCTTATGCAATCGCTCTATATATAAGGCAATGCCCTCACTCACTCATTCACTGACTGATTCAATCACTCACTCATCACTAATTCTTCCACTTCCCACATGGTCACAACTCGGAAAATTGGTACAAATGTCAACAAAGACAAATATAAAAAAAAGTAAGCTAATCTGATCTCGATTAACCCACTTTAAGTGGTCAAAAAGGGGTTAAACATTCCAAATGAGGGATATTCAAATGTCTCACTTCCCATTTGGTCACAACTCTGAAAACTGATACAAATGTCGAAAAATTAAGCTATTCCAATCTTGATTAATTCACTTTAAGGGGTGGAAAAGGGGTTAAAAGTTCCAAACGAGGGATATTCGAATGTCCCATCTCCCACAGACACAATTTTGAAAATTGGTACAAATGTCAACAATGGGAAAGCAAGATATTACGATCTTGATTAACCAATTTAAAAGGGTCGAAAAGGGGTTAAACGTTGTAAACGAGGGATATCCGAATGACCCACTTCCATTGTTGTCACAATTCTGATATTTGGTGTAAATGTTAAGAAGGGTAAATATATAAAAAAAAGTTATTCCTATATCGATTAATAAACTTTTAAGGGATGATAAAATCAACGTAACATTGAAACGATGATGCGAGGAATATCTTAATGTCTCACTTCCAATACAGTTACAACTTTGAAATTTAGATCTAAGAGCAAATATAAACACAATAAACTATTGCAATCTCGATTAACTAATTAAAAAAAGTCCAAAGGGGGTTAAACGTTCTAAACAAGGGTTAATCAAATGTCCTCATTTCTAATTTATTCACAATTATAAATTTTGGAAAAAATGACAACAAAGGAAAGTTCCTATTTTGATGAATGAAATTGTCGGGATCGAATTGGGAGCAAACGTCTGAAGTCTAGAATACATGAATGTCTTTTAACCCTTTGCACTCCAGTGGCGCCTCTCAGACGCCACACGATTGGATGCTAAACCACGAGAGGACCATTAGGTGTGATGCGGAAATTCGATGCAAGGCCAATGACTGTGTTTAGTTTCAATGAAGCAAATCCATAAACACCAGCCGAACCTAAAATGTCTCGAGTTGCTAATTCCTCCGCGTGAAAAAGGCCTGGAGTGCAAAAGGTTAATTGCTGAAAATGCACATGAAAAACATTCGTAGCCCAGCACGGGTATTCAGATAGTCCTTTATAATAAGAGAGAAGAAAAAACGAATTTTGATGCATCATGAAAGAGAACTCTGTGTTAAAGGCATTTGCTCTTAAACTTTTTACGCCATTAAAGTATTTTTACGGGAATTCGGTGGTGGATATGTTTAGAACACCTTAAGAGGCATTGCCACAGCGATTTTGATCAAAATCGTAAGAGCCGTTTCTTAGCAATCACTGAAAAGCATTTTTTAAAGGCTTACAGCGATTTTGACAAAAACCTAAATGGTTAGTTACATGACCACCACCAATCCGCAAACCAAATTTAAACATCGTAGGGCAATTTGTTCGGGAGTTATGCTAACCACAGACAGATTTTTTTCCACGTCACTTTTTTGAAATCAGGATGTTCCAAAACGTAGAAAAATGTACAAAATAAAAAACGATTTTTTTCTTTTTACCGAAAAGTAACTTTCAGTATCCTATGTATAAATATGAGCAATTAAAAGTAAAAAATACATAAAAACCAAGTTGTTATTATACATTATTTACACTCATTGATAACTTTCATGTACAAAAACAACCGAAACGATTTTGAGTTGAGTTCGCAACAACAGTATAATTGATACCTGGCAATCAACATTCGGTGAAGAACAAGAACTATTTCATTTTCCAAATTATGAAAAATCATTTCTATACTGTTGCAAATCGTTTACTGAAAATTTGTGCTCACCAGAATCATTCAAGAGGAACAATATAATCTATTTCGATGAATATGGGCTTAATCAGACAGGAACCTACAGCTTAACGTGGATGCCGAACCACAACGAACATCCATGTCTAATCCGGGATTCGAACCCGGCACCTTTAGCATGGTGTGTGACCAGAACCATACAAAGGGGCCGATGAATATGGGAGAACTGTCTTAGAGCCTCGAAATGTGTGTCCACTAAAAAAAATTCGACAAGGTAAGGTCACACCCTATTTCAGGCCAAAATATGTTGCACAGGAGACTAGCTCCCTTCAGATAGTCTGGATGGTGTTGATTGCTATAGAAACAATACTCATCAATTTAAAGTAGGGATGGGGGTGCAGGAAATTGGCGTCCAAAAAGATTGCAATAAATCAAAGGCAGATTTTATACCTTTACGCTTTTTAAGATAGACTTGTTTATCCTAAGCCTGACTACTTTTTTGCCCACCTGATGACTGTATGGTTATCGCTTCGTATGCTAAAGGTGTTGGGTTCGAATCCCAGGTTAGCCACGGAAATTCATTGTGGTTCGGAGTCCACGTTAAGCTGTCAGTCCCGACCGCCGTTATTGTGCACAAGTATAAATCATTGAGCGCACAAACAAACTAAACCAAATAAGCCAGACTACTTTCTCCAAAACTTAAGTACGCCGACCAAACGGTATAGTGGTTAGCGTGCTAGCTTCTAGACCGCGAGGTTGCGGGTTCCGAGTCCCGTGTTAGGCATGGGTGTTTGTAAATGTATGTTGCCTTGTCTAATGACGAATGTTGCGGCGCATTATAGCCCTCGTGTTGCTGACGGCGCCAGATAATCTGAATACAACCAATCAACCTAACTTAAGTACTTTCTCCTAAGTATGTTAAACCAGCTGATGGGTGTAGGGATAGAGCTCTGGCTTTACATGCCAAAGGTGCTGGGTTCGAATCATGGATTGACATGGATGTTCGGAATCCATCTTAATCAGTAGTCACGGCCTGATTAGGCGATACTGTGCATAAAAATAGGTCGTTGAGTGTACAAACCAACCAAAGTATGTTACACTGTAATAAATTGACCTGAAATCCGATTTGTTCGATATACTTCGAATAAATATCTCAGATTCATTGATTATCAGGTAGCGGTGATCGAACAGTTGTAATAGTCCGAGAGGAGACTGCAATTTTTTGACCCCATCGAACATCATTCTGAATTTTTTTATAGAAATTGGAGAAAAGTGAGTAGATTACGAATCCACTGGTCTGCCCTAGCAAAAATGGCCGAAACTGATCAAAAATCGACTTGGAATGAGTTGAAATAAAATCCGATTGCCAAATATGTCATAACTTGCCAAAAAGAGAACAAACTTTTTCGTCTGGCAACCCACTTCATTTTGATTTTCAATGAGAAAAAGCGCAAATGATTTCAGATCTGAAAACTTATATCTTTTAAAAGTAAGCCAAATTGGCGACATCAGTTACGTCATAAGTAACGTAATATTTTTTGCCAACTTGGCTCCCTTTTAATAGACGCAAGTAGACCGTCGCCAGATATCTGAATCGTCTGCAACCTTCTTAATTGATAATTAAAGAGTGAGGGTTACCAAATAAAAAAAAAATGCTCATTATCTGGCAAGTTATGGCGCATTCGGCAATTGGATTTAGTTCAACTTATTAAAAGTCGATTTTTGACCAGTTTCGGCCATTTTTGCCACGGCAGACCAGTGGATTCGTAATCTACTCACTTTTCTCTCTAATTTCTATAAAAAAAAATTCAGAATGATGTTCGACGGGGTCCAAAAATTGCAGTCTCCTCTCAGTCTATAATGTAATATACTAGAAACACAGTTCAAGAAAAGACATTCTTAATGATAAGCATTGCGAGACTTATTAATGCATTTCCAAAACCAGTTGGGACTCGCATCTTTATATAGAAAACGACCTTCTCTTTTAACGCCGCCCCTGGAAAGAGGGGCGCAATTATTCCCTCTCTCCCGCCGGGCCAAATCTTTTCAATTTCCCTTTTCTGCAAGGAATGGACTGCCCTTGTAATGATTGCGACCCTTCGCCATTTCTAAAGATCCCCCTTCCTTCTCTCTCAATCGGCGATTAATTAGGCCTCGACATGTGGATCGAGCATCATGAAAAGGGGCGCACACACGGCAATTACCGCGCGGCGAACTCCCCCCCGTTGGTCCACCCCTGGATGTGCCGCACAATAACCTCCGAGTGCAGCCCTGGTTGAGAACGTCACTGGCGTAACTACGAAAAATGTCGCTTTAGAATTTAAGAGATTGGTTGGTTGGTTGTATTCAGATTATCTGGCGCCGTCAGCAACACGAGGGCTATAATGCGCCGAAACATTTCGTCATTTAACAAACCAACATACATTTACAAACACCCGTGCCTACACGGGACTCGCAACCTCGCGGTATAGAAGCTAGCACGCTAACCACTATACCGTTTGGTCGGCATAGATACGAAGAGGATCACTTCAAGAAATGATATAAACTGTTATTATTTAACCCTTTGCACTCCATGCCTTTTTCACGCGGAGGGACCAGCAACTCGAATCATTTTAGGTTCGGTTGGCTTTTACGGATTTTCTTCATTGAAACTAAACACAGTCATTGGCAACAATTTCCGCATCGAACCTAGAGGTCCTCTCGTGTTTCGGCGTCCAATCGTGTGGCGCCTGAGAGGCGCCGCTGGAGTGCAAAGGGTTAATGGCTATCAATTATAAATGAGCATTAACCCTATAACTACAAACCCGTTTTCTTCACCTGTAAGCTACAAACCGGGGTAAATATTAACCCCAAGGGGTTTTTTGCTCGTAAAACCGTTCTGAAAGCAGTAATTTGACTTTTAAGTACTTGAACTTTTTTTTTTTTTTGTCATGCTGAAAAAAATGGTGAAGAGCAAATTCAATTTTATCAAGGTTTAGTTGGTGAAAAATTGATTTGAATAGCTAAAAGTGCTGAAAAATGGTCAAACCATCATTTAACAAACAAAAATTTATAACTATTTTTTTAAACAACCGATTTTCAAATTTTTACCGGAATTTTAAAGAGGACACATGAGGCTTTTTGAAAAAAAATACGATCATGATTTTTTGCCAAAAAAGTCTATTAATTTGGGTTGGTTGGTTGTATTCAGATTATCTGGCGCCGTCAGCAACACGAGGGCTATAATGCGCCGCAACATTCGTCATTATACAAGCCAACATACATTTACAAACACCCATGCTTTACACGGGACTCGGAACCCGCAACCTCGCGGTGTAGAAGCTAGCACGCTAACCACTATACCGTTTGGTCAGCATCAATCCTGTTCTATCATGTCCTCGGGTTTTAATATAGTACTATAGAAGTTAATTCCACAAGTTGCCTCTTGTGAAAGTGCTACGAAAGAGTGTTCACATGGCAACCAACTAGTTGAGAGTTTACCAAGCAACTTAGTTCAATCAACTAAACCACCTCGTGTGAAAGAGGCCATATACTATAAAATTGGAATAATTGAAGCTGAAAATTGTTACTGCTTATATGTTTATTTTGTGGCTCTGTACTATTCTGACGAGTGTATGTTTAAATCTTTGAACAGCCCTGGATTAGCTTAATTTCACTTCTGGCTGGTTGGAGTTTAACGGCGCAAGGGCAACACGTGGGCCCCACTGCGCCAACCAATCGTCAATCGATTTTAAAATGGATTTAAAAAGGTCTCAGTTATTAAAAAAAGTAAAAAAAAAAAAATTAAAAAAAAAAAAATTAAAAAAAAAAGACATTTAAATCAAGTGATAAAATCCAATTTCACATAAGAAATTAAAAAAAAAATTGGGGTGAATTTAAGGTAGATGAAAGGTGAAGGGTGGTTGCCGTTTTCTGACAGTATTGAAAACACCACTTCTGAAATAAATAATAAAACAACAAATATATAGACAATACAATGTTTTCTAGTCTAGATTATATAATTATGCCGTACCTCTGACGTTCAATAGATTCGCACACTCAATCATTTTCCACTCTACGTGGCACGTCTACTACCTACAGCAATTTTTGATATGCACTGGGGGATCATCAATAGGCAATAACTGGATTACACTGGCTAGGTAAGTAACTTATATTTTGTACTTTGTATATATTTAATTTAGGTTATTTTGTTACCATATTTGGTTACTTATGTTTGCGTACTGTTGGTTTTTATAGAATTTGTCAACTTGCATTATGTATTGCATTTTTCCAGTATGATTGTCGCCGACCAAACGGTATAGTGGTTAGCGTACTGGCTTCTAGACCGCGAGGTTGCGGGTTCCGAGTCCCGTGTTGGCATGGGTGTTTGTAAATGTATGTTGGTTTGTTAAATGACGAAATGTTTCGGCGCATTATAGCCCTCGTGTTGCTGACGGCGCCAGATAATCTGAATACAACCAACCAGTATGATTGTCAAACGCTGTGTCAACTTTGTGTATTGTATATATTGCATTGTATTATGTATATTTTATTGTATTATGTATATTGTATAGTATAATCCTTTAACTATTGTATATTGTGTCAGCTTGTATATATTGCTTGCATTATATATTGCATTTTTCCAGTATGATTGTCAAACGTTGTGTCAACTTTGTATATTGCATTGTATTATGTATATTGCATTGTATTATGTATATTGCATTGTATTATGTATATTGTATTGTATAATCCTGTAACTATTGTATATTGTGTGCATCATGATCCTGTAACTAAGCTATATTGTATGTATATGATCGTGTAACTATCGTATGCAAATTATTTTCTATTTCTATATACGTGTATATATATATTTACTCGACCAACCTTGTTGGGCTTTAAGCCTGTTCTTAAAATTTGTATTTGTATGTTGTCTTGGTGTTTCCGTAGAACAAGAAATACGCTATATCTCGCGCATATTTTTATCCTTTCTTAGGTGGCATATTTACGAAAATGTCTGCATTATACGTCATTTCACTAAAACTAATCGCCACCGAATCTTGGCCTAATTTGTTTACCTTCATATACTAGGATTTAATTTCGCGCATGTGCAGCGCTTGTTAACTGTGCCAATTGACAGTAGGTATATATGGAAATATTACAATAATATTCGAACCACTTATTGGACATAAAAATAATTAGAAGGGGACACATTAAAATAACTTTTATTCTTATTCGGATGGAATAATAAAAAATATATCTTTGCTATTCCAAGAATTTGCTTAATGTCATTAAATTTGAATAAAAACAATTTTTAATTGAATTTAAAAGTTGTTCACTGCCATCTTGATGTATTCTATGCACCAATTTTCTCACATCTAGGTAAAATACTGTGGTTTTGTATGAGGCCCCCCCCCCCCCCGGGTTTCGAAGCAAGGACTGGAAGCATGAATTGGACTATCGCATTGATGTATGCAGTGTGACCAAGGGTTCACACATAGAACACCTGTAAGCTATGCAAATAAAACTTTAAATGTTTCTGTATTCTTTCAAATGTTGCAGTATTAGTCTTAGTTTTTTTACTATATAGCGCTTCGATACCGGAATTCTGAATAACTCTACATAGATCCATATTTTGCGCTGTGTGATTCATCCTTAAATAAGAATGTCTTTATGGTTGGTTGGTTATTTTCAGATTATCTGGCGCCGTCAGCAACACGAGGGCTATAATGCGCCGAAACATTCGTCATTAGACAAGCCAACATACGTTTAACAAACACCCATGCCTAACACGGGACTCGGAACCCGCAACCTCGAGGTCTAGAAGCTAGCACGCTAACCACTATACCGTTTGGTCGGCATTTCGGCAACAGGAAAGAATTTCTTCAATGGTCGGTTAAATACTATTTTAGCGCGATTGAATGACGACAAGTTGGTTTATTAGTAGTTCGTATAAGCTAACTTTTAGTGACATCAATTACATCCTCAAAATTTGATAGAATGCATTGTCATCGACATCAAATCTATCTGCCAAGTGCTAACCAAACGGTATAGTGGTTAGCGTGCTAGCTTCTAGACCGGCGAGGTTGCGGGTTCCGAGTCCCGTGTTAGGCATGGGTGTTTGTTAAACGTATGTTGGCTTGTCTAATGACGAATGTTTCGGCGCATTACAGCCCTCGTGTTGCTGACGGTGCCAGATAATCTGAAAGAACCAACTAACCATCTAAGTGCTTAAAATTACAGCAAACTTTTTATTTTGTAGTATATCCAAGGGGGAGGGGTTCTGGCGGTTAGCGCGCATACATGTCAGTGTTATGGCAGCGCGGCGGCTTAGTCACAAAGTTTCACTGAAGTTCACAACAACTTATCCTGACTCCATTGAATGCGCTGCAGTGATGTGCGATCCGGTACTCTGAGCACTGATTGGCTGCGCAATAATCTTACACGTGACATCTGGAACTGAGAGGAGACAGGGTTAGCCAATAGTGATCCGCCAAGTGAGTGACGTCACGAAATAGTTCGGTCAAAGCCATATGATTCGTTAAAAACCTTACAGAAACTGTGGTTAGAAAAGTAAAGTATTGAGTAAAATTAAAATTTGAAAGCGCTTACTTTCTTTTTTTTAGCAACGTACATTTAAGTTTAATGGTAAACTATGTGCGCATGTTATACATATTACTATATAAGTTAATCATTTGCTAGGAACTATATCTTTTAAGCGGAAGAATACATCCTACATTTTGTTTTCGTTGAGGTCAGGTTAAGTTGTCTCTGAATATACTAGAGGTCGGCGATATATCGATACGACGATATTTGTATCGATATTTTTTTTTAAATATCGATATTAAAAATATCGATAAAAGTCACCGATATATCGATATTTTAAAACATTTTTAGTTTTTTAGTGATCGTTTTGTAGTTCCATGTGTTTTTTCGATTTTCTTTATTCCCTTTTCAAAAACTTCAACACTTAAGTTTGGACTTGGCTGAGAGACAGTTAAAATGGCACCAATATTCAATATTTCGCCAATGTATTCAATATTTGCTTCACAATCATGGGCGCCAACCGGAGAATACAAAGGGGTGCACCTAACTGGCTTTCGAAAATTCAAATAAATTGGAAAAAACGTGTTAATTATAAATATATATACATATATTCTGTCAATTTTTCAATTATTTACATTGTCAAATTATTATACTAAGTATTCAGAGTTGCCATTAAAACCTATTGAAAAATATGTAAATTTTTCTTAAAATTACTGCACCAATTAAGCGAAAATATAAATTTTTCTTTTATAATAAATCCTTTTCAGTTGGAAAAGTAGTCACCTTACAAAAAGCAATCATGAAAAGTAGAAATTTACCCCAAAAAACTACATTTCTGGCAAAATTGAAAATCAAATTAAAAAAAAATTATGTATCTATATTTTATCGATACTTTTTTCTATGCAACGATATAGTATCGATATTTATTTTGATCGATACTTTTTTCTATGCACATATATAGTATCGATATTTATTTTGATCGATACTTTTTTCTATGCAACGATATAGTATCGATATTTATTTTAATTGATACTTTTTTCTATGCAACGAAATAGTATCGATATTTATTTTTATCGATATTTCCGACCTCTAGACTATACCCATTTCACTCGATCGTGAGTTACGCCATTATCGCTACGAGTTAGTGGTCCGGTCGAGCGGATCGAAGGTCTTTGTGGCGTCCAATAAAACGACAGACTGTGCTCGCTAATGATCTGCAACTCGCTGTTAACGAGTCCTTAAAGAATGGGGGGAATACCATAAAAGGGTTTTGATTACCGACCTGCGCGCATTAAACACAAGAGATTGTCGGAAGGACGGGAGAAGCGTCCTTTTCATTGTATCGAGGAACTTGTTTATTTAAAAAGGGGGGTTTTAAGAGATTTAGTTATTTTTAAAATGGTTATTGTTTTGGAAGAAAGTAATTAGATTAGGGTCAGCCTAAGAGCATACTGAAAGGCAGTTTTTGAAATGAAGTAAAAAAAAAAGGTAAAACTGTTTTAGTTACGCTACTGTCCTGCATTGCAGGAGATTTAAAAGTACAGTAGAATCTCGATTAACCGAACTAATTCGGACCAAAGGTAGGTCGATTAAGTGAAAATTCCGGATAAAAGAGAGTTGTAAAAAACAATAAAAAGTAAAGGATTTTCGTTTATTGAATACAGGACTTTTAAAGTTTTTTTATGACACAATTGTTGGAAATGAGTTTTTGTCGCAATAATCTCGATAATCTATGTTTCGCTGCTCTATCCCGGAGTCTTTTTTTGAAGGCAATAGTTCAGTTTGATCTGCATCCGAAGGTTGCTCTAACCGTGTCAGTTCTTTAGAAAAACAGTCAAAAGCCTCACCATTACTTATGTTGGTTGGTAGTTTTCAGATTATCTGGCGCCGTCAGCAACACGAGGGCTATATTTCGCCGAAACATTCGTCATTAGACAAGCCAAGATACATTTACAAACACCCATGACTAGCTCGTGACTCGAACCCGCAACCTCGCGGTTTAGAAGATAGCACGCTAACCACTATACCGTTAAGTACTAGTAAGGATCACTAACTATACTATAAAGGTCAGCGATATATCGATACGACGATATTTTTATCGATATGTAAAAAAAATATATCGATACAAGTCACCGACATATCGATATTTTCAAAATTTTTTAGTTTTTTTATGATCATTTTGTAGTTATGTGTTTTTTCGATTTTCTTTATTCCCTTTTCAAAAACCTCAAAGGCCGACCAAACGGTATAGTGGTTAGCGTGCTGGCTTCTAGACCGCGAGGTTGCGGGTTCCGAGTCCCGTGTTAGGCATGGGTGTTTGTAAATGTATGTTGACTTGTCTAATGACGAATGTTTCGGCGCATTATAGCCCTCGAGTTACTGACGGTGCCAGATAATCTGAAAACAACCAACCAAAAACTTCAAAACTAAAGTTTGGACTTGGCTGAGAGACAGTTAAAATGGCACCCTAACCAAAAGGAAAACATAATATAATGGAATGATAAGATCATTTATTAGCAGTCATTAACATAGCGCCGTTTCTGTTGCCACCGTGTGCCTGGAATTTGCATCTAATTTTAAATATTAAAAACATCTCTATCAGCGAAATGTGAGAAAAATTACTTTTTGAAATTTCTTCTTTAAAAATAAATGTGAATTTATATATTAACATTCAAATGTATTTTATTTATTCTGATTGATGATATAATTTATTTATAAAAATAATTTTTATAATTTATTTATTAAAACAATTTTGGCATGAATTCATGAAAAGTAAAAATTTGTCCCGAAAAACTTCGTTTCTGGCAAAATTGAAAATCAAACTAAAAAAAAAAATCCAGAATCGATATTTTATAGATATTTTTTTCATTGCAACGATATAGTATCGATATTTATTTTGATCGATATTTCCGACCTCTACTATACTCGCTATGTTACAATCTTCTAAGCCCACTGCATTTAGAAATTACTGTGTAGAAAAACTTGAAATTTGGTAAGTGAGTACAAAAATGATTAGTTAATGAAATGACATAAATTAAAAACTCCAAAATAGCGTCCAATGCATGTATCATGTATCTTGGCTTAAAACGCAGCAGCGGAAACCAGTTTACAAATCACGCCAACCGGCACGGAATATGGCAGTTGTCTAAAAAAAACTCAAACCTTGGCAGAAACCTCACGATAATCATAGAAACGGCAGGAAGTTTTTACTTCACAGCTAAAATGTTGCGTTTTTATCGGACTACAATCGAATGAGGGCATTTTCTTTTCTTATTATTTAAATATCCGATTTTTTTTAAAGAACTTTTGTTTGAATACTTGGAATGAGAAAGAAATTTTTCTTGAATATAAACAAATTTTACTCGTTGCGGGAATTGTCCATTATCTGCAATTGCAAATTACTTTAATACTTTTTTTTTTAGCTCAGATCGACTTTTCACAGCGTTTGAACATTATAAAGAAATCAATGGATTCCGCAAACAGGACTAATATAAATCTTTTTTGGTCCTAAAACTTGATAGAACTTATTTTCATTAACAATGAACTTATCTGCCAAGTTTGAGCTCGATTGGATTGAGACAAATGTGTTAATTAGTCTACCTAGAACAAACCGACCAAACGGTATAGTGGTTAGCGTGCTGGCTTTTAGACCGCGAAGTTGCGAGTCCCGCGTTAGGCATGGGTGTTTGTAAATGTATGTTGGCTTGTCTAATGACGAATGTTTCGGCGCATTATCGCCCTCTTGTTGCTGACGGTGCCAGATAATCTGAAAACAACCAACCACCTAAAACAACTTGTAAAAGTGACCATTTTGTGCCAGCTCCCAAAACAACAGAGTGTACTGTCATCGACAAAGAGTCTATCTGAAGTTTCAACTTGATTGGATGATGGCAAGTGGATTGATAAGCCCTCTGCAATTCCACGAACAAACACACAACAAAATCGTAGCTATTATAAAGGATTTAAAAATTACATTAAAAATGGAGCCTTAAGGTATACATATACAATTGAGATGATTTTCTTTAATTTTTAAGTTAGACTGCCAAAAAGTTTGAAATTATATCAGAATTAAAAATGATGTATTTTTATATATAAACTTTTTTTGTCCGTCAATTTTTTAATCAGCTAATTGCAATTAAAGTAATTAATTAGGACATTATTAGAACATACATAAATAAGGTTGTAATTAACTTAGAGGTATTATTTTTATTGCAAATAAGAGATATTATATTGACGCATGTTCCTATGGAGCATTTTGAATTTGGCTTCTATATTTTTTTAATTATAAGTTTTTAAATAAAAAGTTTTAAAAAATACATAGTTTTTAAGAAAAAATTAGGATTAAAATATGCATAAAAAATGTGTTTATCACAATATGTATTAGATTCTCCATAGAAAACACATTCACAACTATTGCCTACAAAACAAAATTAGAATTTTGTATTTGACCATTTATTACGAAGTTATGACCGTTGGCGTAAAGTTATATAACACCAAAATGTGATTCTTCAGAAAACGCGTTTAAAGTTTACTACACTAATGAACGTGATACAAAACAAGCTCACAAAACCTACTGTAATTTAAAAAGTAATTTGAGTCTCGGACAGAAAATGGTATCTTTTTAATGGTAATGAATTCGGGAATATTTTAAAACCAAAAAACAAAAACGCAGACTTGAGTCAAATTTCGCGATTCCCCCCCTAATGTATATGCATACCTTAAATAAATTATCCAAAATCACTCAAATCAATAACAGGCCTTTTGAGGAAATAAAGATTTCACCGCCTAAAACCTTTCTTTGATCGAATTCACGCCTCGAATAATCTTCCCCGATTCTTAAGTCGAGTAAAAATCATCAAGAACGAATTTCAATTAACGCTCACTCGAACAAAATGACCGAAAAAAAAAAACTTTACAATAAGCTTTTCACCTCCCCCCCCCCTCTCCCTCTCCTCAAATTCACTTTATTATGCACTTTTTTTTTTTAATTATATATATATCTTTCAATTTCATTTTCACCTCTCTCCCCAAATTCCCAATTCCGTTTCTCCACCACTTCCCCCAAAATTAAAAACATCCACACACCACATTCCCTTTCATAATCACAATAAACTTCTCTCTTTAAAGAAGAGAAAAGAGAGCAAACCCCCCCCCCCCCTTCGAAGAGATCTTGCTCGGATGATAACATTAATGAAGGTAATATCACCGCTCTTCAAGCCTCCCTTTCCAATCCCTCCGAGAAGAAGAAGGGGAACCTCTCTTCTCCAATTGAATGCTCGAATTTCCTTCCCAAAAATGCACGGTTCTACGCATCCGCCTTTTCTCTCTCTCTTAATCCTTTGGAAGGGAAACGCAAGATGAGATCTTTAATAACTTCTTCCCGCGCATCACCCAGGAGGAGAAATCACCCCCCCCCCCTCCCCCGAGACAACACATGCACCGTTATTAGTCTATTTTTGAGCCGTTTGAATCGGCGATTTTCCCCCCTCTCCTTTTTGGAAAAAGCCCCCGCAGCGGAGCATTTTCCACATCTTTGAGTTTTGGAAATCTCCGCATCTTCCCAAATGCGTCGGTGTGTGTGTGTATATTAAAAACACAAAAGTGCGCAATATGCATCAGTGTGTGTGTAGTATCACGGACAAATGGATCGCCCTAATAACTCGCTTCGAAAGGATGGTTTTCGCGAATAACTGATACGGGGAAAGCGAGATGAGGGGATATTTTATAAAATCCGAAAGCCAGTGTTTATGAAATATCAGGCATATTTTCGATAAGTCAATTCCTTATAGTCTGAGAGGCGACTGCAATTTTTGGACCCCATCGAACATCATTCTGAATTTTTTATAGAGATTGGAGGAAAGTGAGTAGATTACGAATCCACTGGTCTGCCGTGGTCAAAAATCGACTTTTAATAAGTTGAACTAAATCCAATTGCCAAACGAGTCATAACTTGCCAGATAATGAGCATTTTTTTTTTTTTTTTTGGTAACCCTTCGTTCTTTAATTTTCAATTAAGAAGGTTGCAGACGATTCAGATATCTGGCGACTGTCTACTTGCATCTATTAAAAGGGATCCAAGTTGGCAAAAAATATTACGTCACTTATTATGACGTAACTGATGTCGCCAATTTGGCTTACTTTTATAAGATACAAGTTTTCCGAGCCAAAGATCACAAAACGTTTGCGCTTTTTCTCATTGAAAATCAAAATGAAGTGGGTTGCCAGACGAATAAGTTTGTTCTATTTTCGGCAAGTTATGACATATTTGGTAATCGGATTTTAGTTCGACTCATTCCAAGTCGATTATGGATCAGTTTCGGCCATTTCAGACCAGTGGATTCGTAATCTACTCCCTTTTCTCCAATCTCTATAAAAAATTCAGAATGATGTTCGATGGGGTCCAAAAATTGCCTCTCGGACTATTAGTATACAGAGCCACTCTAATGGCGCCACCTCTTCTTGGCCACTGCTGAAGTATAATAAGCTCCATAGGATTGGTCTGAACGCCAACAGCGACAGACGCAACATCTATAACAGCTACAGCCAGTGGCTATATGCAGTGCTAGAAGTGGGAAAAGAAAAGTGGGGTGGATGCCCAAAAGACAAGTGCAACGCCCAGCCAAAAGATAAATTTGATAAATTCGTATTTTATAATAAAAATATTAACTGGTAAGGAAACAATTTATACTTTCTAACACTAACATTGAACAAAGGTCCAAAATGTGTTGTTATTTTAATGAATATTCTGTGACTTTTTTTTAAACTTGGTAGTAAGAAATAAAGTAAGGTTCAACATCATATACATAACTGATTATTTATATTTAAACAGTGCTTCCAAATGTGTATATTTTCATGAAATTAAATTATTAGAGAAAACTAAAATGTTTTTTTGGTTTTTTTTTTTATAAATAGCTTGTCTTTGTATGAAACAAGAATACAAATTTAACTTAAAAGAAAATTCATCCGAAGTTAAAAGTTGATCAATGAGGAACTTTCACGTTTTTTGGTTTTATTTTTAAAATAAAAGTAGAGAAAAAATCATGAAAAACAATACCATTCTTTCAAAAAATTTGAGCTCGGATAGATAGTTAAAAAAATATATTTAGTTTTTCACTTTGCGATTTGGTGGGAAAAAGCCACTTTTGCGTGAAGCTTCAAAGCGCAGATAATGAATATCGCCGACCTCTAATTACTACGCTCTACAGATCGATATTATGCACTTTGAACACTTGTGTTTTTGGCTATTTAGTTCGTGTTTGTATGGAGCGACACTTGGCCAATTACCCTTAGGGATCCTCTATGTGCTTTGCAGATTTGATCTCTCATCGACCTATTTAAGTGCCTGACCCTTACGTCCACAAAATTAGCATATTGTTGCGTGGACTGGTTCGAAAGATTTGAAGCCAAAGCAGATCAAAACTTGCAGAAATTTATTCCACTATAACTCTTCACAGATTCCTTTATAGCTCCAGAACTTCTCGTTCTAGTAGACAGAATACAGCTCTATACACAACAATAGAGCACAAAACAGCAGTTAAACTTGACAACACAACTGCTAAATCGCCGCAAAAGACAATGCAATACAGTTCGCTTTCGAACTACTCTGAATGCTCACTGAGACTCAGTATCTCAACTCAGCAATCCAGTCAACTAACTGACTCAGTTAACAACTAACTCCATCACCCGCTCTCTTGAGCTTTTATAGGGGAGAAGAACATACGTGAAACTTCTAGAGATAGATATTTGGAGAACTTTCCAGATAGTAGTCGAAAAGTCCTATACATGTACATGGGGACCGAAAATGTCGCCAAATGGTCGCCAAGTTTGGCGACAAAAATTAGTCGCCAAAAACGTCATTAATTTGGCTCTATCTCGCCAATTTGGCGAGATTGCCATTACCATAATGTTAAATGCCCTGCTCCTTGTAAAACTCGCTTCCCAGTGTTATCTCTGTAAAACTCGTTATCAAGAATCAAGAGACTCATTGCAGGGAAACAAACTATTGCACTGCCTTATGCGAAATGTACATAAATTTTACTATTTACAAAATTAACACTACGAAATATTTACAAATATACAAAAATTCGTAACAATATAAAACTTTTTACTTTCACTTACCCATATGTATACATAGAGTAATGAAAGTATAGGATTCGGTTTTGGAACATCCTGATTTCCAAAAAGTTGTCTAGAAAAAAATGTATGTGTGTATGTATGTATGTGTGTGCCAGTATCTGTGGTCAGCATAATTCCCGAACAAATTGACCTACGATGTTCAAATTTGGTGTGCGGGTAGGTGGTGGCTGTGGGACCTACTATTAAGGTTTTAGTCTAAATCGCACATGCGCATAAGGTAGCTGCCATTCAAAAAATCACGTTTTTAAATAATTGCTAAAAAACGGCTCTAACGATTTTGATCCAAATCGCTGTGGTAATGGCTCTTAAGGTGTTCTAAACATCCCCACCTCCAAAATTCTCGTAAAAATGTTTGAATGGCGTAAAAAGCTGAAAGACGTATGCTTTCAACTCAGAGTTCTCTTTCCTTGAGCATACCTCATCAACGATCGTTTTTTCTTCACCTCTCAGTTTCGCTTATAGTAAAGGATAATATAAAGATTATCGAAAAGTATATCACTAAAATCGCCATTTTGGCGGAGTTTTTATTTCTTTTTTAGACCCGTACAAGAATTATCGCCAAAAATATCGCCCAATTGGCCATTTCTTCTAAATGAGTGATGAAAATTTAAAAACGGTTGATGACACAAATCCACGTCAGTATTATAGCGTAAATGAAAGTTGTGCGATGTTCCATACCTCTAGTTTTCTTGAGAATTGAATAATAATTAGATTAATTTGTTTATCAGATGTAGTTGGGAATGTAAACTAATTTTAATTCTGTAAGAGAGGCGTCTAATCTGTTACGATTTTGTGACATTTATCTATATATTTAATAGACAATACGTTTTTTGGGGTTAGTCCGTCCGCCTAAACCGCTCAACCAATTTCAATGATCAAGGTGTCATTTTAAAGGAAATAAGCTGTAGATTTGCCAAAACGTACCAAAATAATTTATTAACACTTTATTAATTAGTTAAATTTCAATATTTTTCATCATTAAGCTACTACAAAGCCTCAATGATTTTGAATATATGATTGGCAACATCCTTACGTATGTAAACAACAAACCGGCTGCTCGGGGGTTCAACCAACCAACCAATCGTTGCTAATTTTAAAGCTATCCTTATATGTAAACAACAAACCCGTTGCTAATTTTAAAGCTCTTTTTAAACTCTTCGTTTCAAAGTTGATTTTTTCTGTTTTTCTGAAGCATTTTTGTATTAGAGTAATTATTATTTTGAAGTATTTCTATCCAGAAAATGCTTCGCGTTGGACGTCGTTCTCTAACGGGGCGACTTATCAGAATAAATAAAAGATATTGGGACTTCAATGTTAGGGCATAGCTAATGAAGTTTTAAGTCAGAATGTTGGCGGATAGTATATTTAACTTTCTATTATGAAACTTGCAATTTAGGTGTTTTCTCTATTAGGCCTTACATTAAATTTTTTATGGCTGGCAAACCTATTCGTGCGCAGCAAGATGTTTTAACCACAAATTCGAAGCGAGGCGTTTGGGGGTTGGCGAGCGTTAGCGAGCAGGGGGCGAAGCCCCCTAGTGAACATTTTAAGACAAGAGGCACGCGTCTATTTTGTTTATTCCCTCTCGTCTATTTTGCGGAAAGTAAACAAAATAGACGGAATTTTGTTTGTGTTCTAACTGACCCTTAGACAACCATTCCGTGTTATGTCAATGCTTTTTTTTTTTTTTTTTTTAAATTCCGAACTTTAATTTTTCCAAAAATTGGCTTCAAAGTGCATTTATTGTCTTTTTTCGGACTTTTTCGACGCCAGAGGCAGGGCCCGATTTAGAATTTTTTTTTCTGTAGGCCCAACATTCAGAGAGGGGGCCCCCAATAGCAAATATTTATTTCCTTACGTCACAATATTACCAGATCAAGCTACATTCGTTAAGACTAATTTTTTACAACTAAAACTCATAGTTTACTTTCACACGATTTTTTTTGTTATAATTAGTATGATCTTGATTTCCTCAAAACTTTTGAATTAATCAAGACCCCCCCCCCCCCCCCATGAACACTGATTTTAAAGCACACTTTCCTGTATTTTAAACTTACATTTTACCACAGGGTCCACAAATTATATAATAATAAAGATTACTTAATTTTATAACAATAATTGTAAATAATACAAAGTAACCTTTCACTGTTTCCACGATCTCACCAAAAAGGAGGGAAAAAAAGTCCACGGAAGAGCCTGCAAACCAACCAATCACAAAGACTCTTTCATTTCATAATATAAGAAGTTGTATATGGTTGGTTGGTGAACATCTCTTTACAAGAGGCGAGAGAAGGAGAACAACGGCGTAAAGCCCTTGTCTCCGTGTACATATGAAGAAGTTGTATATGATTGGCTGAACCGGAAAGATTTGCTTAATTAGGTTTTATTAGGTTAATCTATCTAACTTAACTCTCTGTGACTATAAAAAATATGGTATTTGCGGATGTGTATCTAAAATTTTTTTATTATTTTTGTTCAGTACTTCCCATTAAAAGACCATTATATTTACAATTTTCAGAAAACTTTCAAAATTTGGGGGCGCCCATATTTGGGGGCCCCTAGGCCCGGCCGTAGTGGGCCTAATGGTAAATCAGGCCCTGGCCAGAGGTGTGCAAAATTGACAAATTTGTGTGTTTGTTCTAGTTGATCCATCAGCTGTGCTAAGATCGTTTATCAAAAGTACATTTTGGAAATAATTTTATCGAAAAAAATCCATTCGGAGTCAATGTCAGTTGTTATCGGTAGCAACTTTCCTACAGAAATACGAATAAGTGGTTCAGTTACAATCTAATTTTCTTGTACTTAAACTTAAACTCAATACTCAAGGCTTAAAATTAATGAACGTAAAATTCTTTTTAAATCCCTTTATATTAACTTCGATTTTGTGTGTCAAATCTGCGGAGACTTAAATAACCCCCTTGCATTCATCCAAACCGTCTGAAACTTGGCAGATAGATTCGATGTCGATGACAATGCAATCTATCAAATTTTGGGACTGTAACTGTCACTAAAAGGTAATTTTTACGGAATACTAATAAACTAACTTGCAGTTATCCAATCGCGCTGACATAGCATTTTACTGACCATTGAAGAAACTCTTTATTGTCGACCAATTTTTTTTCAATAAATAATTAAATTACTTTAATCAGAATAAATAAATGGTACTTGGATGTGAGTGCATAAACTTACAACCATTTTCAATACATAAATTTCGAAACCTAGTTTGCCGCCCATTTTGCTGATAGAAATGTTTTTGATATTTAAAATTAGACGCGAACACCAAGCACGCGCTATTTACAGAATCGGCTCTGTGAATTCATATTAGAATTGAAGGATTCATATTAAAAACTTTGTTTTTATGGGTTATAGTATTCTTAGACTGAGAGGCGAGTGCAATTTTTGGACCCCATCGAACATCATTCTGAATTTTTTATAGAAATTGGAGAAAAGTGAGTAGATTACGAATCCACTGGTCTACCGTGGCAAAAATGGCCGAAACTGGTCAAAAATCGACTTTTAATAAGTTGAACTAAATCCAATTGCCAATTGCGCCATAACTTGCCAAATAATGAGCATTTTTTTTTATTTGGTAACCCTCACTCTTTAATTTTCAATTAAGAAGGTTGCAGACGATTCGGATGTGTGGCGATGGCTTACTCGCATCTTTCACAAATGAGCCAAATTGACAATAAACATTACGTCACTTATGACGTAACTGATGTCGTCAATTTGGATTACTTAAAAAAGATACAAGTTTTCCGAGCCAAAGATCAAAAATCGTTTGCGTTTTTTCTTATTGAAAATCAAAATGAAGTGGGTTGCTAGACGAAAAAGGTAGTTCTCTTTTTGGCAAGTTATGACATATTTGGCAATCGGATTTTAGTTCAACTCCTTCCAAGTCGATTTTTGATCAGTTTCGGCCATTTTTGCAACGGCAGACCAGTGGATTCGTAATCTACTCAGTTTTCTCCAATTTCTATTAAAAAAATTCAGAATGATGTTCGACGGGGTCCAAAAATTGCACTCGCCTCTCGGACTATCTGGATCAAGTTCCGGAAATTACCTGGAGCCCACTACCTAAACATACTTCTTCGCGAGGGGCACTTAAAGTGGAGTTTAAGCTCCCTTCAAAATCAATCAACACAAATCAAAACTTACCACATCAGAGGCCAGTACTGCCTTCATTTATAGAAACGTGCAATTTTAATATAATTTGCTCTTCCTTAAATCAAACCCAAACACGCGGTGAAATCTAATGAGCGATGACCACTTCTAATAAACAGCAGGGAGAGGGGGGGGGGTTGGCGAATATCACATTTCCGCCTCCAATACTAGAACCGAAGGATTTCGGCCACAGCCGGACAATTGACCGCCAATCAATGACGAAGGAAGGACCCCCCCCCCTCTCTTCCCCGAGGACATCTCAACTCCCCCCCCCCCCCGCAAAGTATCCTTACTCCTCCCCAATCTCAGAGAGAGACTGAGAGCATTGTGTAAGCAGTATACTGTTTAATAAAGGGAATATTGAAACGGAAATTTCCCTTATCCCCGAAATCGAAATTGGCCCGGGCAAAGTGATTACCCCCCTCCTCCTCTTCGGGGAAGTCAACAATCGTTTGAGAGAGAGATGCCCTCGGGGACCAATCAGAGGAGCGGAGTTTAATATCAGACGTTGGACTGAGGACTTCCAGTGTGCCGAGGTAATAAAGTTATCCCGCCTCTGGGGAGGATCGGGGGGGGGGGGGGGGGAGGATTGTGTACCTATATCGGAAAAGGAATTGTCGATGGATTTTCATCTCGCTTGCTGCTGCTGAAGCGTTTAGTGGATCGTCTGCTATTCCCCTTCCCCTCTCCGCTGATTCCCCCCCTTTTCTTGTGACTCCATTTTTCTGTAGGAGAGGTTAGTTTTGATTCCTTTTTGAGGAAATTAATTAAATAGCGGTGAAGGGGAGGGGTCGCTGCCGTACGACGATCACTCGTGTTAAACTGTTTTATGGATGGATACAGTGTTTTTAGAGAATTGCATTTCTATATGTTTGAGAAAGTGGAGGTAATCACTTGGTTCTGATTAAAGCGGTAGTACGGATTTTCATACAAAATCAGGACAAAATAGTTAGGAATGACATTTTTCTTCTCATACAGTGTAAAGCGTATGCAGCTTTCGCTGTGGGAGACGGGGCTCGATCCCAAGACCATTGTATCTCGAGACAGATACTTTACCGCTGTGCAAAAGAGTACTCCAGTGCACAGAAGTTTTATCTATTATTTGATGTCGCCACATATAGCCCTGTCCCAGTGACGAAGGAGCGATACTGTTGATCAACGTCTGATCGGAGTTGGAGGTTTGGGATGCTTGCTACATCGTTGTGTCCGCTTGTTGCGGTGTTGCACGCGAGTTGCGTATGTGTTGGCTTGTTGCGATGAAGTGTCTCCTTTTCAGAAGCCGCCGATAGATGGCAGCATGATTCGTTTTTAGTCCAGTCACCAATAAAGCGTAGGCTAGCTTTCACGGGCGACGGACCTCGATCCAGGGACCATTGTGTCTCGAGACAGATGCTTTACCGCTGTGCAAAAGAGTATTCCAGTGCACAGAAGTTTTATCTGTTATTTGATGTCGCCACAAGTGTCAGGAAAATATTTTTTAGAAAATACTCTTTACATTCACTACACTTAGAGAAAAATAAACGCAAAGGCATAAATACAAAGGGAGTGTGGTGGTCTCGTGTACAAATGAAAGGTACAACACCTAGGCACCAGTTTTGCCTAGTAGTTAGAGCTCCTGTTTTCTGATCTAGGGGTTCCGAGTTCGACTCCCCGTTAGCGCACATCGATACGTTGGTGACTCGGATATTGGAACATATCAGTGGTGCCATCTACTGCACGACATCCACACTACCACCTCAGCATCTCTCTGACGACTCACTGCCACACGTAAGCAACTCAATCGTTCGCCAATTCGCGACTCACTGAGAAGAGGCTATCTTGGTGTTCTCGTGAACAAATGGCAAATACAACACTTAGGTACCAGTGATCACTTTTGCCTAGTGGTTAGAGCGCATGTTCTCTGATCTAGGAGTCCAGGGTTCGACTCCCCGTTAGCGCGCATCGCTGCAGGAGGATTCTGTACCTATATCATTTCATCTCGCTCGCTGCTGAAGCGTTTAGTGGCTGCTTTCCCCCCCCCCCCCTCTTTTCTTGTGGAGATTGAATAGATTTTTGTCCCTGTGTGGTAGGAGGGGGGAAGGGGGTTAGTTTTGATTCCTTTTTGAGGAAATTAATCAAATAGTGGTTTGCTGCAGTCGATTTAGATGAAGGGGAGGAACTGCCATTGGATGATAACTCGTGTTGAACTGTTTTATGGATGGATATCGTGTTTTTATGGAATTACATTTGTACATGTACGTTAGAGGAAATGGCCTTGGCGCTGATTAAAGCAGAACTGATTTTCATAGAAAATCAAGACAAAATAGTTTGGACTGATGTAATTCTTCCCATATAGTGTTAGGAAAACATTAAAAAGAAATATTTTTTACCTTTATCCGACCAAACGGTGTAGTGGTTAGCGTGCTGGCTTCTAGACTTTGAGGTTGCGGGTTCCGAGTCCCGTGTTAAGGCATGGGTGTTTGTAAATGTATGTTGGCTTGTCTAATGACGAATGTTTCGGCTCATTATAGCCCTCGTGTTGATGACGGGGCCAGATAATCTGAAAACAACTAATCTTTACCTTTAATACACTAAGAGAACATATATATTCAAAGGCATATACAGGGTGTTCGGAAACCACCGCACTTCATATATATTTTCATAATTATGAGCAAAAATAAATAATATTTGTAATTTGAACTAGGGTCCGCAAATCAATATTTATTGAGATATTCGCAATCAAAGTTTTATCAATTCGAACCAATTAAATCCTTTCAATCCATTTATGAAACTCTTTTTATTCGTCCTTTTATCATTCGAGGTTACTAGAATTTTAATCGTTTGCTGATTGGAAAAAAATATTTAAGTGGGCGTGGTGGACCAAAGAGCAAGAAAAATTAAAGTTTTAAGTTTACTTTTTTTTTTCTCTTTATCACCTTTTGGCTAACAGTTGATTTGAAAATATTTACAATTTTTAATGCTTGAATTTGAAGTGAGCATATGATTTGGAAACCCTAACTTTTCAAAAGAAATAATTTATATTTGGAAATTTAGTTGCAATAAATAGCAGATAATTTGGAATTTTATTGTTCTTGTTTAATTAATAATCTTCGTTCGTACTATAAGAAAAAAAAATTTATAAAATAATAAACAATTATCATAAATACATGCAGAGACTTATCTTACTATAATTAAATAAGTTGTTAAAAGGCAGAATGTTTGGGCAACATGGAAAAGGTCCCGCGATCGAACCTTGCCGACGCTTTTCAGTCATTCTTTAAAATGAGTATACACGACAGTGATCGTAACAGATAGTGTTGTGTGAATTGTTTAGCTATATTAGGGAGTTATCTCAATTTTTTAACTCTACAGACTGAAAAAACTAGGACAGTTTCCATTGAAAGACCTCCCGGAAGGCACGACCATCACACAGGTATCGATTTAACGACATTTCGGTGCAGTATGACTCCATTTGCTATTAAGCCGTAAAATATATGACCAATGCTGAAAGAAGATACCGGTAGGGGGCGCTGCATTCATTTCTGAAAGTACTTAATTGTATAAATTGTATTTGATTTTTTTAGCAACAGGGCTAGACTTCATTAAGACAGTGTAACATTGAACAACTCAGAGATATCAAAATTTAATGAAAATGCCTTCCAGGAGGTCTTTCAAGGGGGAAATTGCACTCATTTTCGTCTTGAATGGGAATAAATATAGAACAATTCCATTACACTTCAAATTAATCAGAACGAAATCGTAACAAAATTCAGATAATAAAATAAACTACAAACTTCAATTTGTTACAGTTAGAGGACGCTATATTCGCTTCGATAAAGGAACTGAATTCGTTGTATGTGGTTTTTTTTAGCAACAGATACAAGAGGACTATACTGTATTGAATGATCAAACATAGGCAAATCATTATTGTATTATCCATACTATAAAGGTGGAACGCCTTCCGGGAGGTCTTTCAAACGGAAACTGAAACGCATTTTCGTCTTGAATGGAAGGAAATACGGAAAACTCCCATTAAATTGCACATAAGTTCGAACGCGATCGTAATAAAATTCAGGTAATCAAATAAACCAACAAGTTAAATTTACTACTGTTAGGGGTCGCCATGGAAAAGTATTAGTTGGTTTTATGTTATGTCTTAGCAACAGCTACAAAACAAAAGGACTATACTGCATGGAAACATCGTAAAATATTGGCAGTTCATATTTAGGTCATCCATATGTAAGGAGGACTGCCTTCCGTGAAGTCTTTTAAAGGGAAACTAAAAATTTTTTTTTTTTATTTGACTTTTTGAATTTCAATGGTCTTGTTTTGGTTAATGTGTTTTTTGACGGGGGTGGTTCTCTATTTCCTTCCATACAAGACAAAACGCGTTTTAGTTTCCTCTTTAAAGATCTCGCGGAAGGCTTTTCCTCCTTATCTCTAGCACTACGTTCCTTAGCTTAGTTATAGTCTATATCTTGCTGTAACTATATCCTGGCACAATTTAATCTTTATCTATAGCCATAAAATATCGAATCAAATCTAATAAAAAATTTAATACAATCTGTTGCCGCTCTGACCTCGCATGTCAAAGATGCTGGGTTCGAATCCTGAGTTAAGCATCGATGTTCGTCGTGGCTCAGAATCTACTCTAAACTATGCGTCCCCGCTTCATTAGCTTAGTTATTGTAAAATGCAGTATCCCTGTGAAATACCTCCCAGAAGGCTTTTCCTCTTTATCACTTGGACTACGTTCATTTGTCTATATATTTTTGTAACTATATCCGGGCGTAATTTAATACTTTTCTATAGCCATAAAATATCGAATCAAATCTAATAAAATACTAATACAATCTGTTGCCACTGCCTCGCATGTCAAAGGTGCTGAGTTCGAATCCTGGGTTAAGCATCGATGTTCGTCGTGGTTCGGAATCTACTCTAAACTATGCGTCCCCGCTTTATAGCTTATTTATTGTAAAAGGCAGTATCCTTGTGAAATACCTCCCAGAAGGCTTTTCCTCCTTATCACTTGGACTACGTTCATTTGTCTGTATATTGTTGAAACTATATCCTGGCGTAATTTAATCTTTATCTATAGTCATAAAATGTCGAATCAAATCTAATAAAATACTAATACAATCTGTTGCCACTGCCTCTCAGGTCAAAGGTGCTGGGATCGAATCCTGGGTTAAGCATCGATGTTCGTCGTGGTTTGGAATCTACTCTAAACTATGCTTCCCCGCTTCATTAGCTTAGTTATTGTAAAAGGCAGTATCCCTGTGAAATACCTCCCAGAAGGCTTTTCCTCCTTATCACTTGGACTACGTTCATTTGTCTGTATATTGTTGAAACTATATCCTGGCGTAATTTAATCTTTATCTATAGTCATAAAATGTCGAATCAAATCTAATAAAATACTAATACAATCTGTTGCCACTGCCTCTCAGGTCAAAGGTGCTGGGATCGAATCCTGGGTTAAGCATCGATGTTCGTTGGGGTTTGGAATCCACGCTTAGCTATAGGTCCCGGCCGGATTAGCCGTGTTATAGTGCAAAAAATTAGGTCGTTGAACTTAAAAACCAACCAACTTATCATGGTTTTAGCAATGTGTTATACAATCGTTATAAACGTTTGATAGAGAGATAATGGGATTGAAGGGTATATTAATACCCTTTATAAAAAGATTAAAAAAAAAAAGTAACCCATAAAAAATGTTTTTACTATATAAATCTTTGTATGCAACTTTTATGTGCAATTGCAACTTGTCGAAGGGATTTTGAGCCCAAGAAAGTTTCTATAGTATTTGAGCACTACGAACATAACCATCGCTTGTGTGACATTGACTAATATCCCTCTCCCCCCCTCCCCCACCTAAAGAAAAAAATTTAATAGAAGATTTTGTCATCGACGACGAGTCTATCTGTCAAGTTTTAGCTCGATTGGACGTCAAGTGGTATGTCAGTCCTTCGAAATAGAAATAGAAACGAGGGTAAAAGCGACCTTTTCATGACAGCCAATACTTGATAGAATCTAAGGATAGAATGCATTGTCATTGAAAACGACTATCTACCTCCCAAATTTGTGCTCGATTCGATTTTAGCCTCCGTAAATTTGCCTGGCACAAAAATAAAATAAAAATAATAATCGAATTTAATATTCAAATTATTCGAATTAAAAAACCCTCTTCCAAATAAAAATCTCTCCATTAGTTTGAGATTCGAATCACATAGCAATATGCAGTGATAGGTTTGGCTACAATAATTAATTAAAATTACATTTGGCGTCAAATCAATCGCCAATGTTGATATGGGCGGGGTTTAAGGCCTTTTATAATAAAGGCGTAAGCAATTTGTATTTTATTCACTGCCATTGGTACGTTTGGGGTCGGTAGTTCGGTTTTTAACCTTGCGCTGACTAAAAAGAGTCCCAACTTTAAAAAAATTTTAGACCCAAAAATTTTCATTTGCGGCACCGACAATATATTGGAAATATGCTTTATTTTTGTTATAGAATACGCCGGTACTAAGGAAGTGCGGTGGTTTCCGAACACCCTGTATATGTTTGTGGAAGTGGAGGCAATCACTTGGTTCTGATTAAAGCGGTAGTACGGATTTTCATACAAAATCAAAACAAAATAGTTTGGAATGATATATTCCTTCCCATATAGTGTTAGAAAAATTAAGGTATACGTATAGGTTTCAAAATTTTTTTATTTTTTATTTTCAATTTAAAAATTAGACCTTTGCACCTTGAAAAGTGCATCATTTGTTAAACTGTTTCCAATATTTTTTTTTTTTTAATTTCTTTAATTTTAATAATTAATTAGCATTTAATCAACTAATTAGGATAATTTCGAACGGTAATGACAAAAATTCTAATTCATCCACAGATACAATTTTGGTGTTCAATAATGCGGAATACCCTGCTCTATGTTATGACCTTATTAACAGAATTTTACAGTGTGTATATTTTGCGATATCTTGCTTTAACTGAATCTATTAGAAAAATCCAAGTTTTTTTTATACAGAATCTTATCTTTAAAATTCAATTAAAAAAATATTTATTTACAAATCACTTAGTATTTAGGATCAAAACATTTAACAATGTATGCAGATTATATAGCAAAAAACAAGTTTCAAAAAATATTATTTAAACTGGAGTTATTACTGTTTGAATGAAATGCAAAATAGAAAAAACTACAATCTGAGAATAACTTTTAAAAAAGTATTTTTTATATAAAAAACTGTTATTATTATACTAATTATTATAAATTTCCTTTTTAGTATGCTCCTCCATCATAGGGTTTCTTTCTTTTGTGTTGTTTTTATTTTGCTTTTGTTTTTTACGCCTTTACAAATCTTCCCAGATGTTTGCGAGTTTTGCGATTTGAAGCCTATACGTATACCTTAAAAAAAAAAAAAAAAAAAAAGCACCTCCTTACATTAATTTCATTAAGAGAATCTTCTATACAAAGGCAATAATTGTTCGAAATAACAAAATTGATTTTGTCCATAGTTTCGACTTTGAAAATTTATTCACCAGTATTCCACATGTTAATCTTATTGACATTTGCAATGATAATGTTTAGATTTATCTTGGGGATTTGAATTTAGATAAGTAGAATTGGTTGGTTGTTTTCAGGTTATCTGGCGCCGTCAGCAACACGAGGGCTATAATGCGCCGAAACATTCGTCATTAGACAAGCCAACAAACACCCATGCCTAACACGGGACTCGAACCCACAACCTCGCAGTCTAGAGGCTAGCACGCTAACCACTATACCATTTTATAAGTGGAATTGGATCGAGCTTTGCAAATTCAATATTTTTGAAACTTATGTTTACAATGGAATTGATTTTTTCGGACAGAATAAGGGAATTCCTATGCGTAAATAGTTTTTCTAGTCCTTTTGCCGACATTTATTTACATATGTTTGAAAGGGATTTTCTAAGAAATAATTATGTGGATGGATTTAGATATATATAGATGATTTATTGATTTTTAATTGTAATGAACTTGAAGCTGGTTGTTGATATTGTTACGAACTTTTATATATTTATAAATATTTCGTAGTGTTAATTTTGCAAATAGTAAAATTTTTGTACATTTCGCATAAGGCAATGCAATAGTTTGTTTCCCTGCAATGAGTCTCTTGATGCTTGATAACGAGTTTTACAGAGGTAACGCTGAGAAGCGAGATTTACAAGGAGCAGGGCATTTAACATTATGGTAATGGCAATCTCGCCAAATTGGTGAGATAGAGCCAAGTTGGTGATGGATTTGGTGACTAATTTTTGTCGCCAAATTTGGAGAGAAATCACCAAATGTCGCCAAACTTGGCGACCATTTGGCGACATTTTCGGTCCCCATGTACATGTATAGGACTTTTCGACTACGATCTGGAAAGTTCTCTTCTAGTTCTAGAAGATTCACGAAGATTCATCTGTCTTATATAAGGCTGACCAAGAGAGCGGGGAAGTTAGTTGACTGATTTTGAGTCACTGAGTTAGTTGTTAGCTGAGTCCATTAGTTGACTGGAATTACTGATACTGAGTCTCAGTGAGAGTTCAGAGAGTTCCGAAAGCGAACTGTATTGCATTGTCTTTTGCAGCGATCTGAACAGTTGTGTTGTCAAGTTTTTAACTGTTGTTTTGTGCTCTATTGTTGTGAAAAGAGCTGTATTCTGTCTACTAGAACGAGAAGTTCTGGAGTTGTAAAGGAATCTGTGAAGAGTTATAGTGGAATAAACTTCTGCAAGTTTTGATCTGCTTTGGTTTCAAATCTTTCGAACCCGTCCACGCAACAATATTTATCCTAGAATTGGTGTTGAAAAAAACTAATGATTGTAATAAAAGAGCACATTATTTGGACTTGGGTTTTAAAATTAAGGAAGATTATGCATTGTGCATTGGTGTTTATGATAAAAGATCTGTTTTCATATTTGATGCTATTAATCTATCCAATTTTGATAGTAATTTAAATTATAAAATCTTTAGCAATATTTTTTTTTTCTTCTCAATTTTGTAGACTAATTGGCATTTGCAATAATAAGAATGATTTGGATAGTGCATTGAAAATGTTTAGAAACAATTTAAGAATAAATGGATTTCCAAGATATTTTTGTAATTTTAATGTTTTTTAACGACACTGAAATTACCAGTTAAATAGCCCAAAACTGGGACGTGGTCTTGATTATAGATGGCGATAGTTTTTTCTTTAAGTGCGAAACTATTTGGTTTTTCGAAAGTGCTTTTTTGGGATATTAGCCCTTTTCACTCGTATGTCCCCGTATGGGGGACATCCCTAGTTTTACCATCGCGCTCGTATGTCCCCGTACAGGGGACATCGCATCTGTATTGGGCAAACTGTGATAACTTAACCAAAACATTTCTGTTCGAAGTATTTCCAAGTTGATTTGCTTTGGTGGAGGTGCCGTCATTACGTTCCGTCCCTAAATATTGTTTATATAGTATGTTCATATTATTACATTTCTTAGATTTTTAATCTTTTGCACTCCGAACCATTCTGGAAGGCTACCAGCAGCTCAGTCCTAGTGTTGCCCTTGCGCCAGTAAATTTCAGCAAACCCAACCATCGACAAACTCTCCTTATCGCTCCTTTCAAATGGCGCAGAAAAGTGCTCGAACCGTTGTGAATTAACACTTCTCACGTTCTCTTTTGACGCAAAACCCCGCTGAAATATTTTTTTTATATATATATCTTGGTAATTTTACCATATTTTGATTAGATTTCTTGTGCCATTTCAAGAGAAAACTTCAGGGAAACATGTATTTCTCAAAAAGTTGTGCTGGAAAAAGGTAATTCTCCGTAATCACTAATAAACTTGAATGTCCCCTGAGAGGGCACATCCGAGTGATATGCTAGATTACGACGTTCCCTGACAGGGGACAGTGGAGTGCAAAGGGTAAATGCGGTGTAGTGTAATATACTTAAGTATTCTTAGTAGTTTCAATAAATTATTGTGACACGTTGAAAAATAAAATATTATGTGGCCACATTCGCATCCTAGGTCAAGGGGTGTATTCGGAAGCTATACTTTAAAATTTTTGATTTAAGTATGGTAAACCTTCTAGTTAAATTGGAACACATTTCCATCAAAAACATTTATCTTGATTGAACATGAAAAGAAATTCCCAGTTATTTGCAAACTTTCTAAAGCATAATTACGAGTGCAATAGATTTAAATTGGCACCAATATTCAATATTTTCCATACACTAAAAAGCTATTGAAAATTATCTAAATTTTTCTAAAAATCACTGCACTAATTAAGCGAAAATATTTTTTTTTTTGGTTTTTGTAATAGATCTATTTCAGTTGAAAAAGTAGTCACCTTACCAAAATCAATTATGAAAAGTAGAAATTTACCCCGAAAAACTTTGTTTCTGGCAAAATTGAAAATCAAATTTAAAAAAAAAAAATCATGTATCGATATATCGATATTTTTTTTATGCAACGATATAGTATCGATATTTATTTTGATCGATATTTTCGACCTCTACTAATAATGCGCTAGAAGCAATGGAGCAACAATGAGTTTAGAGCTACTTTTGCGTTTTTTCCTGCTTATCCTAAACATTATCCTTATTATGTCAATGATCAAACTTTAACTTGTTCTGACCATATCAGAGATCTTGGCGTCATTTTTGATTCTAAACTTGATTTTTCTCTTCATATTGATGATATTATCTTAAAGGCTCATAAGATGCTTGGTTTTCTTAAAAGTAATACAAAAGATTTTTCTAATCCTCAGGCTCTTAAAACTCTTTATTTTAGTTTGGTCCGTTCAAAACTTGAATACTGCTCACTTATTTGGGACCCTTACTATAACAATAAAATTATAATTCTTGAAAGGGTTCAGACTAAATTTATGCGTTATCTTTATTATTATAATTCTCATGATCTCTCCTCTTCTTTCCTCCGCAATTTCTTCAGCATCCCCAGTTTAAAATCTAGACGTGAGCTTTCTTGTGTTTTTAATTGTGTTTATAATTATTTATATTTTAATGGTACTAATCCGTTTGCCGACAACCAGACAAAAAATCGCCAAAAAAGAAGGCCTAAATAATCTAAATTAACACCTTTCAAATAATTTATAATTTCTATATTTAGAATTGGCGATACATTTACGCTCCATTTATAAAGTTTGCGTTGGATGGTTTCGAAAGATTTGAAGCCAAAGCAGATCAAAACTTGCAGAAATTTATTCCACTATAACTCTTCACAGATTCTCTTACAACTCCAGAACTTCTCGTTCTAGTAGACTCAATACAGCTCTTTTCATAGAGCACAAAACAGCAGTTAAAAACTTGACAACACAACTGATAAAATCGTTGCAAAAGACAGTGCAATACAGTTTGCTTTATAAATGTCTGCAAATTATACAGTCTGCAAAAATATTTGTGACACTTGACCGTATTCTGGTTCACTGACGCGTAATGGCCAAGTCAACAAGCATTTTTGTATATTTAGGCCTATGCAGGGGAATTTTGACTTTGAGAAAAAATTTTTACTAATTTTCAATGCCCCCGTAATTTACAACAATTTTAAACTTGGCTCTACTTTAGATCTCAATACTTTTCAAGGCAGTAATCATTGCATGAAAAACTTGACACATTTTTAAAGAGATGTTTTTGTTGGGATTTCATTTCCTTTTTTTAAAGTACAAATTTAAAATTTACTATTTATTTGCGCAACAATAACTAGTTTTAAAATTTGTTGTGTTCTTAATTTTTAAACTTGCAAGGAAATTTCCTGGGATTGAAAGGCATACACATGTTTTTTTTTTTTTTTTTTTTTTTTGGGGGGGGGTTACTTACTATACAGTAACTTTACTGTACTTACTATACGTAAACTTTATGCTGGCGGTCAACTACGAAAACTATATAATTAGTCGACTCCTTTATTCTTTTAATTATTATTTTAGGAAGTTTTAAAAAACGTTCACAACAACATCAAATTAGCGGAAAATTACGCGAGATTTTTCTAAGAATGATAAATTTACCGGATCGCAGTCCATGACGTACTTATGCATTCAATATGAATGGTGATAATATAAAATTACTATACTAAACTTCAACTTAACTAGACATCACTTAGACGGTAGATCGTGACAGTGCTCATAGGTATTTAATCCATTTTGGCGGAGTGAAGACATAATTCTCGCCAAACCTTCTTAGAGCCTTTTGTTCTCTATAGGGTTGTGGTTTGGCGAACATTATGCTTTCACGCCGCCAAAATGGTTTAAATACCTATGAGCACTGTCACGATCTACCGTCTAAGTGATGTCTAGTTAAGTTGAAGTTTAGTATAGGCGGATCCACCTCCTGCTCGATAACGCTCGCCAACCCCCTGAATTGCTATGCAATCCCCTTGGCTCGCTTTGCTTGCCTTGAAGTGAAGCATTTAAAATATGCCCAAGCAAAAAGCTATTTCAGCTGCATAATGCCATGAAACTGAAAACGTTTTGTGATTTATGAAGAGCCAGAATACTTGCCACGTTATTATCCTACTGCTGTCGAGACGCGTTAAGCAGGGACAGTGTGGCAACGTAGTAGAAAGTTCTTGGAAAACAACAAAAATAAACAGTACATATATTTAAAAAAAATCAGTTATTTCATTGAGCAATTATAATTTACGGGCTGGTTTCGTATGAAGCGCCAAATAATTAAAGTTGTTTATCGAAGTTTCTTGACGAAGCAATCATATGTTCGCATAATCTTTTTTGCGATACTTAGAAAATAAAATAAAACAATTAAAGGCCAATTATCCGGCATTCAATCAACCGGAATTTTTTGAAAATTAAATTTGGTGAGAAAATTAGCCCTATTTCGCCAAGAGTTTTTTTTTTTTTTTTTTTCTATTTTATATGAGCTTTTGAAGTTGAGGGGATGGTTTTATTTGTTATTTTGAAAGTTCGGAACGGAGTTAAACGGAGATGTTGAAAAAAATATTATTTTTATAATGAGGTATGCTTATTTACTTTGGTTGGTTGGTTGTATTCATATTATCTGGCGCCGTCAGCAACACGAGGGCTATAATGCGCCGAAACATTCGTCATTAGACAAGCCAACATACATTTACAAACACCCATGCCTAACACGGGACTCGCAACCCGCAACCTCGCGGTCTAGAAGCCAGCACGCTAACCACTGTACCGTTTGATCGGCACTTATTTACTTTGATATCCATGGCTCACGAAATTTACAGTAAAATTGATTGGAATCTGCTGTGAGTGTTAATAAAATAATGTTGGCAATGGAACCATGGGA
Organism: Linyphia triangularis; assembly: GCA_963978545.1. Taxonomy (NCBI): domain Eukaryota; kingdom Metazoa; phylum Arthropoda; class Arachnida; order Araneae; family Linyphiidae; genus Linyphia; species Linyphia triangularis. Next base: position 109,348,147 of record OZ021723.1, on the reverse strand, counting down.
GGGTGCAAGGAGGAGGTGCACTTGCACCCTCCTGGCTCTTGAAAAAAAATTTAAAAATGGGGGAAAAGATGTAAATTCCAAGATTAAAAAAGCACATATGCCGTTTATACTTTTCTGGTACAAAGAGCATTTATTTTTTTCTTCTATTAATTTAGTCTTTTATTTCTTTCCAATGTCGTTTTTTATAGCTACTTGTCTGACGATTTTCTGGCGCTTGTTCTCTATGATTATTAGAGGCTGATGAGTAGAAGTATTTATTCCATTTATTGTATAATCATTTCCTGTGTAGTTCTCAAAATTCTAGGAAAATGTTTTGTTTTTTAAGTCATCAGATATACTATCTTGAAATCTATTTTTAGAATTCAATTGAACATATTCCCACACTGCCTACGTGTTTCATTTTTTTTTTTTTTTTTCTTTTTTTTTTTTTTCTCGTTATATCCGAAACTTGAAAGAAATAATTTTTTTTTTTACTCTTCTGTATTTTTGCATCTTCGAGTTCCACTATTCTAAACACTGTCTCTTGAATGCCGTGAGATCTAGTTGGATGATAAAAAAAAATTGTTAAAAATAAAATATTTTATTATTTTTACTATTTTGTATTTTTTCTCTTTATCAGGGTTGTGCTTTCAAAAATATATACCATGAAGTTTAACTATTCTCAAAGAGTATAATTTATAATGCATAATTATTAATTAACATTTCTAAAAAAAAACTAATGATTTTGATAAAAATCTAGCCTTGCACCCCCTTGCAAATATTCCTAGGGGTGGCCATGAGTGGAACGCTATAATCGGATAGAAATTCAACTGAAAAATTCCGACTGCTTTTGAATTGTGGAATTACGAACTTCTGTAACTTGGGTTGTTTTCCAATGCACCCTTGGAATTGATAGAAAAATCAATGCTTTATGTATATTTTTTGTTTAAAAAAAAACTTATCTTTGTGGGGAAAAAAACTAGAGGTGTGGAACATCTTACAACTTTCAATTACACTATAATAATGGTGTGGATTTGTGTCATTTAGCTTTTTTATATTATCATCATTGATTTAAAGAAAATTGACAGTTTGGAGATATTTTTTTAAGATTTATTCTTGTACGGGTCTTAAAAAAAAAACAAAAAAAAAACACCAAACTGGTTATTTTGTCTATATACTTTTCAATAATCATTATATTATCCTTGCATGTAAGGCCGACCAAACGATATAGTGGTTAGCGTGCTAGCTTCTAGACCACGAGGTTGCGGGTTCGAGTTCCGTGTTAGGCATGGGTGTTTGTAAATGTATGTTGGCTTGTCTAATGACGAATGTTTCGGCGCATTATAGCCCTCGTGTTGCTGACGGTGACAGATAATCTGAAAACAACCAACCAATCTTACTTATAAGTGAAACTGAGCAGATAAGGAGAAATGATCGTTGATGAGGTATGCTCAAGAAAAGAGAAGTCTGTGTTAAAGGCATTCGTTTTTCAACTTTTTACTCCACTAAAGCTTTTTTACAGGAATTTCGAAGGTGGGGATGTTTAGAACACCTTAAGAGGCATTACCACAGCAATTTTGAACAAAATCGTTAGAGCCGTATTTTAGCAATTAGTGAAAAACATGATTTTTTTCAATGGCAGCTACCTTATGCACATGCGCGATTTCGATGAAAACCTTAATGGTAGGTCCTTTTGCCATCACCAACCAGCACACCAAATTTGAACATGGTAGTTCAATTTGTTCGGGAGTTATGCTGACCACGTACACACAGACACATATATTTTCTATATAATTTTTTTTGAAATCAGGATGCTCCAAAACGAGGAGAAATGGGGGGAAAAAAAAATTGAATTTTTTTTTTTTTTATCGAATACTTTACTTTTATATTTAAAACATCATCAGCTTCAGTTTTCAACACCCTAAAGTTTGTATATTTTAAATAACACCACGAAGAATGTATTAGGTAGGAACAGTGGATGATGAATCACATGAATAGATTGCAAAAAAAAACCCTATTTATTGTTCACTTTAAACATACAGATATAGTAAAAAAACAATCTTCAGTTCATTCACTTAAATATAAACTCATTTTATCAATTATAAATTGAAAAGATAAATAGAAAATAATAAAACTGATAGGCCGCCCTTATGCTATTAGTTAAGTACTATGGTGTTTGCAAGTCACAATCTGGCACAAATACGAATATTCTATTTTTAATGTTAGAAATAGTATGACAATATATAAACAAAGTTCAAACTTCATAAAATTTCACTTTGGCATTCTTCAGATTAATAGTTTTACTCTCATGCATACATATGGGTGATTGAAAGTAAAATAGTTCATGATAGATGCAATAGATGTCAGCACGAAACAATTACTACTATCGATGATCATCACACTTAAAATAAAATCTTAAATTTGGTGCCGCCATCTGTATTTTAAATTTGTTTCTTATAATGCAATAGTGTTACAAGGTATATCCGAATGTTCCAATGTAGTCCAGGGGCGGATTTAGAGGTCAATCAAGGGGGGTGCGATTATGATCGTCAGTGGCGGTGATAGTTTGTCAACTTGGGGGGGGGGGGGGGTATCATCAATTAGTATGATACTACCAGTGTTCAATGAAGCATAAAAATTAGAGGGTTTGACCTTTTTTTTGCTCCCCATATAACAAATTACACCAAAAATGTAATAAAAAATTAAATTATAAATATTTAGTATTTATTTAAGAGCACAAAAAAATATCACATACAGATCGGGTGAATTGTAAAAAGTTCAACAAACCTGAAAATTCAACTTTCTTATACAAGTTAATTTACCAATACATTCAACATCATAAATCATTTAATGCAGAAAAAAGGCGGCAGATCTTTTAACAACTTTAGACAACATTGCAGGTACGTAAAACTCTATATTCAAAAGGTTTTAATAATTTCCAAAGTTAAACAATGCTTTTCAACTCTGAAATCACATTAGTAAATTAAAATATAAGTTACATTAACTTGAGACTATACACTATAAAATTGACCACTGCATTCAAATTTGATATGATATTATTTACTGTTTCCAAATTTTCCTTAATTTAAATGAAAATGGAGAGTTCGGCGATATTTTTGACAATAATTTTTATGTGGGACAAGAAGAAAAAAAAGGGAGAGAGTAAACGCCAAACTGGCGAAATTGGTAATGATATTTAATCGACATTACACTGTCCTTTCTTGAGCGAAAAGCAGAAAGATATCAATCGTTGATGGGAGATGCTCAAAGGCAGAGAGCTCTGCGTTAAAGACGCTCGTTTTTCAACTTTTTCTACGGGAGTTTCGGAGGTGGGGACGATTAAAACACGCTAAGAGGCATTAGATTCATAATTTCACTTTTATGTGAATGCTCAATCTTAATCGTAGGTCCCATGGCTACCACTAACCCGCACACCAAATTTTAATATCGTACGTCAATTCGTTTAGGAGTTATGCTGACCATGTACGCATAGACATTTTATCTAGACCACTTTTTTGAAATTAGGATGCTTCTAAACCTGGGGAAATGAAAGAAAAATCGATTTTTTTTTTACTGAATGCTATACATTTTGATTGCCTTATGTAAACATATAGTAAAAACGTGAAAGTAAAAACGTGTTTGGCTATGATTCTCAATATTTTGAAAAGAAGTATATAACAACAAGGAACTCACTTTAAACTGTTAAGGATAAGTAACTTTTTTATAATTTAAGAAAGTAATTTTGTTTGACATTGTCAAAGGGTATTTGTGATTTTGCATTTGAAAGGGTGCAGATACAATACTTATTCCAGTAAAATCAGTTTATTTTTATAAGAATGAAATATTTTATTATAATCTATTCAAATATTACGTTAATAATTGCTTACAATATCGAATATCATTGAGCACGATGAGTCCCTTATTCGGATCATTCGGAAAAAAAGGAAATATTTTTAAAAAAATCGGAAAAAAACAAATATCTAAACAAATATTGTTAATGAAATATTACATTTTGTGAAATAAGAAATAAAATTTAAAAAAAAAAAAAATCTTAATAAGGTTTAGTCACATAAACACCATATATTGATGCACTAAGACTACTCTAACTAAATTAACATACATTCGAACTTTATAGTAAAAAAAGAGTCAAGGTGTGTGTGTGTATAGTTTTTTAATAAAAAAAAAAAATTATCTTCTAATATAAGATAATTTTTACTATGGCTCTCTCAAGATTTTTTTTATTTATTATGTAAACTTTCTTTTCTTTTTATTGGTTAAATACGCATCAACAATATTAGTATTAAAATCTATCAAGATTTTCTGCATTAATCCAGTAAAAATGTCTTTTAAAACTTTAATATAGTTCTAATTTGGTTAGAGGATTACTATTATACCAAACGGTACGTGTGCTTTATTTCTGACAGCATCGAAGGTTTTTAAGGTGCAGGCAAGCCATAATTAAACTGGTGTTATTTAGATCAGTCCGAAGTCTGTAGAAATTAGAAAATCTTTTTGAAATTTTGTATTACTACTGCTGGGAAAATCTGGAAATGATGTTTAAACATTATCATAAAAATTTTGAAAGGAAAACTTTAAGAAATAACTGTTCGGATTTTTGCTAATTACGTTTCAAGAACAACAATATATTTAAAACTTCATTGGATTGAATTCATTTTGGTTTATTATTTCATTTACAAGGAATAGCATGTAAAGCGAACAGCCATAAGCCCTTCTCATCTTAAAGTTATATATTTTCCTTTAGTTGCAAAAATTCTCTAAATAAATGGATTTTAATTATACCCAACCTGTACTTTAATATAAATTTTGAGATTGGTTTAACATAACAGTATATTTTCTCTTATAAATATGATTTAAAAAGAATTTAAATTAGGAAAATGTACTCAAAGCCCATCTTAAACTGTCAACACACAAATCCTCACCATTAAAAAAAAAAAAAAAAAAAAAAAAGCAGCAGTAAGTTTTTCAAACAATCAACTTTACATTATCTGAAAATTAGCTTGCTTAACTCTCTGCGTTATAGTCAAATAAAATTCCAAACTAAATTAGTTACAGCAGGTGAAATTGTAATAATAATAATTTTCATATAACCATAGGACCTGCTTTTTCATCACAAGTAGCATCCCTAATCGGTTACATATTGTATCTCATATTATCAGTCATATTACCATCAAGTTTGAGTCACACACACAAAAACACATTTGAAATTAAAATTTAAAAAAAAAAAAAAAAAATTTAAACAGATTTTAACATTAACTGATTTAAATTATTTGTAAGTCATCGATATTGTTCCTAATATTTCAGTCATTTATATTTAAATAATCAATTCATACAAAACAATTTTGGTTTTTATTTAACAGAGCAAAAGAAAACTGCCAAAAGCTGCGAATGCGCCATATTTACAAATTTGTAATCTAAGCTGACCAGTTTTGAAATTATATGTTAAATCACTTGATATTCTTCTAGTAGCAATAAATGTCGTTGTATCGGATATTTCCAGGCACTGCACCGGAACAACATTAGATTCTGATTAGTTTGTTTATCAAGCAGGGAACATCTACCAGATGGTCTTTCAAGGAAAAAATAGGCCTCATATGCATCTTAAATAAGAGAAACATCGGAAAACTATCAGGAAGCTATCATCCAAATATTGCTCGATCCGATGACTTTTCGCAGGGTAGGCGAGTATATTGCCTCTTGTGTGTGAGATTGGAGCACAGCAATATTTAAAAACGTGTTTGGCTATGATCCTGACTATTTTGACAAAAAGTTAAAAGCTATATGGACATCACTTTAAACTGTTAAGGATAAATTACATTTTATAATTTACGAAAGTAATTTTGATTGACGCTATCAAAGGGCTTTTATGATTTTGCATATAAAAGGGTGCAGATACAATGGGTTATCCAGTAAAATCAGTTTATTTTTATAAGAATTAAATATTTTATTATAATCTATTCATATATTGATGGTATTGAATTGAGAGTTACGTTGATATTTGCATAAAATACCAAATATGAGTGTGTAGGATAAATTACTACTTCTGATCATTCGGTAAAAAATGCAATATTCAAGCATGTTTAGAAAAAAAAAGCAAATGTCTAAACTAAAACACATTGTTAATGATATATTACATTTTGTAAAATAAATAGTAACATTAAAAAATCTTATCATGGTTATATATTACTGTCAATTATCTTGAACTGCCATACCAATTGAAGAAACAAACAATCTAACTCTTGATATCGCACGCATACTCCAACTCATACTCCATTCCATTCACTTTCACACCAGAGTAGGGGCATTTTAGTAATTTGCAACTCAGAATGGCGCAATGTCACGTGCAAGGGAGGGGACAGTATGACCCCTCAAGTTTTATTGCTTTGTGCCCTTAGTTTCAATTCAAGGTCAAGAAAGAAGGGGTCATATTTTGTTCCTCCCTCAGCTGTTTTAAGATCTTTTGGAGAGAACGAAGGGAAACTTTTCTTGGTGCTAATTTAGCGATAGCTTCGTCATCGGAACTGTAAGTTCTTACAACATTCTGAAGAATTGCAATAATGCTATTGCACTGATTTGATCAAAGCTTTTCTTAATTATGAATTAGGCATTTTATTTTCCAATTATAATTAAAGTTCTTTTTTTTTTTTTTTTTTTTTTTTAAGTTATTTTAGTGCACGATTTTTTGTACATAGAATGAAGTTTAGGGGTGCGATGGCACACCGATATTAAACCTTTATAATTAGTTGGCCTCTGATCAAGAAGACAAGAAGTAGACCTGCAGAATGCTAATTGCAATCAAAAACTCTCCAGTCTTTGGTCCCATCTCATACTCACAAATGAGAAAATCGTGCTGAAATTGAGAAATTTTTTAAGGGTATTGTGAGAAAATTTTTAATTTGAGAATCACACAAGGGGTAAAGATTCGTTGACCGGTACATTGCATGTAATCACAATCCCGATCGATCTACTCGTCCCCACTCAAGCCTATTCCTTCTAAGGGTTGTGAAATAAGGAGCTCGGTTAGGTGGCTTAAAAACCTGTATTAATGAGGCATGAAAATTGAGAGAAAAAGCCTAATTTTGTTTACCCCCCCCCCCCCCTTCTCCTAAATCCATCGATATTGATATTAAGTAAAAAATAGATCATACAAATAAAAATGAAATTTCATTTTTTTTTTTTTACTTTGAACTCGGAGGAAACTGCCTTTAAAAATAATTTTGACGAGATACTTCATGGGGGGTGCGGTCGCACCCTCCGCACCCCCCCTAAATCCGCGCCTGATGTAGTCAGGGCCTGATTTACCATTAGGCCCACTAGGCCCGGGCCTAGGGGCCCCCAAATTTTGAAAGTCTTCTGAAAATTTTAAATATAATGTTCTTTTTATGGGAAGTGCTGAACAAAAATAATAAAAAAATTTTAGTTACACAACCGTAAATTCCATATTTTTTATAGTCACAGCGAGTTAGATAGATTAACCTAATAAAACTTAATTAAGCAAATCTTTCCGGTTCAGCCAATCATATACAATTTCTTCATATGTACACGGAGACAAGGGCTTTACGCCGCTGTTCTCCTTCACTCGCCTCTGGTAAAGAGATGTTCACCAACCATCCAACCATGTACAACTTCTTATAGTATTATGAAATGAAAGAATCTTTGTGATTGGTTGGTTTGCAGACTCTTCCGTGGACTTTTTTGGCCCTCCTTTTTGGTGAGATAGTGGAAACAGTGTAAATGTTACTTTGTATTATTTACAATTATTGTTATAAAATTAAGTAATCTTCATTATTATATAATTTGTGGACCCTGTGATAAAATGTAAGTTTAAAATACAGGAAAGTGTGCTTTAAAATCAGTGTCCATGTTGGGGTGGAGGGGTCTTGATTAATTCAAAAGTTTTGAGGAAATCAAGATCATACTAATTATAAAAAAAAAAAAATCGTGTGAAAGTAAACTATGAGTTTTAATTGTAAAAAATTAGTCTTAACGAATGTAGCTTGATCTGTTAATATTGTGACGTAAGGAAATAAATATTTGCTATTGGGGGCTCCTCTCTAAATGTTGGGCCTACAGTAAAATTTTTTCTAAATCAGGCCCTGAATGTAGTCACTCTGATATTTGGTGCAAATGTTAAGAAGGGCAAATTTAGAAAAATAAGTTATTCAAATATCGATTAAGGAATTTTTAAAGTATGAAAAGTCGACACAATATTGAAACTATACAAGGAACATATTGTTATGAATTTTTCCACTAAGGCACAGTTTTTACGGTATAAAAATATTTATTCTCTATTCAGAAAACTCACAACATTTATTCAAAGGCAACGGTCACTCTCAAGCTTCAACACAAGCTTCAGCAAAAACAACTTTGAATACAGCGATTATACAAGCTCACTCCAATAGGTAAACAAAGCGATAAGCCGATCTCCAGTCTTATTTATACTTGGCACGAGAGAACATTCGCGAAATTTCCAGCCAATTCGTCGGAAAAAAACATCTCGAAATTTCTCGATTGCTTTAGGTGTTGCCACCTTTTTCTAACCTGTATAATCGCTGTTAATAAATAAAATAAGAAGATAAAATAAATTACAATAGAGTTTTAAAATAATACGACACTATTTACACTATATACAGACAATTTGTGCAACAATATTAATGTTTCACTTCCATTACAGTTACAACTTTGAAAATTAGTACTAAGAGCAAACATAAACACAATAGATTATTGCAATCTCAATTAACTCATTAAAAAGGGTCGAAAGGGAATATTCAAGGGCCTCATTTCCAATATATTCGCAGTTATAAATTTTAGAACAAATGTCAACAAAGGCAAGACTAAGGTATGCATATTTGGATAAATCAATTTTTCGGGATCAAACGTCTGTGGAATGTGGAATACATTCAGGGCCCGATTTAGAAAATAGTAGGCCCAACATTCAGAGAGGGGCCCCCAATAGCAAATATTTATTTCCTTACGTCACAATATTACCAGATCAAGCTACTTTCGTTAAGACTAACTTTTTACAATTAAAACTCATAGTTTATTTTCACACGATTTTTTTGTTATAATTAGTATGATCTTGATTTCCTCAAAACTTTTAAATTAATCAAGACAACTTCATGGGGGATGAAGATTGATTTTAAAGCACACTTTCCTGTATTTTAAACTTACATTTTACCACAGGGTCCACAAATTATATAATAATAAAGATTTCTTAATCTTATAACAATAATTGTAAATAATACAAAGTAACCTTTCCACTGTTTCTACGATCTCACCAAAAAGAAGGGCCAAAAAAGTTCAAAAAAGTCCACGGAAGAGCCTGTAAACCGACCAATCACAAAGACTCTTTCATTTCATAATATAAGAAGTTGTATATGGTTGGTTGGTTGGTTGGTGAACATCTCTTTACAAGAGGCGAGAGAAGGAGAACAGCGGCATAAAGCCCTTGTCTCTGTGTACATATGAAGAAGTTGTATATGATTGGCTGAACCGGAAAAATTTGCTTAATTAGGTTTATCTATCTAACTTAACTCTCTGTGACTATAAAAAATATGGAATTTGCGCATGTGTAACTAAAATTTTTTATTATTTTTGTTCAGTACTTCCCATAAAAAGACCATTAAATTTAAAATTTTCAGAAAACTTTCAAAATTTTGGGGCCCCTGCTAGGCCCGGGCCTAGTGGGCCTAATGGTAAATCAGGCCTAAAATGCACAGGCCACAGAGCAGTAAGAGAACATTGCCTGTCAGACATCCCTTACCTGAAAGACAATTATCATACTTTTTTTAAATTGTAAACTATTTTTGGTACAGACGTAGTATAGAACATCCTTTGGCATGATTTTATTTGGCTTTTTCCTCCAGATAAATGCTGTTTCTGGCAACTGGTGTTATTTTAAGTTACATTTTGTTTGTTTTAATTTTATCTCACTTACTACGTTGTTAATTTTGGCGAATTTTCTAAACGCCTAATGAAAAATATTGTCAAATGTCCTATACTATATCTGTTTCCTATCTATAATAATAAAACAAGCTGTGTGTCTGTCTGTCTGGGGATCTATAGAAACCTACTTAAAATTGGAGTAGAGCTGTGAAATTTTCGGCATAAGTAGTTTTGGACTTCTAATTGTATACATGTCAAACAGAATGTTAAAATTTTAATTAGTTCTTTTTTTAAATATATTTTTTTTTACAAAGCGACTTCAGACAGAGATTCATCTCCGAAATATCCACAAAAGTAGTTTTAGCCTTCTAATTGTAGTTTTAAAAAACAGAATTTAAAAATTTTGATTAGTTTTTTTAAATTAATTTTCTTAATTAATTAACACATTTTTTTACAAAACGATTTCTAATAGGGCTACAGCTCTGAAATTTTCAACATAAATAGTTTTGGCCTTTTAATTGGACTCTAGAAAAACAGAGTTTTAAATTTTTGTTTAGTTCTTTATTAATTAATTTGTTTAATTAATTAATTAATATACATTTTACAAAACGATTTCAAATAGGGCGAAAGCTCTGAAAGTTTCAACATAAGTAGTTTTGGCCTCTAATTTTGCTTTCCACAAACACGTGTTAAAATATCCTTAAAAGGGTGTTGTATTATTGTATTAACGGGGAATTTTTTTCCCTCAACAAGGGAGAGACTTTCAATATTAAGGCTTTACGTAGCAATTAGATTTTAGTGAGTAAAGCGAGCTTATGCTAACGCAGCAATGAACCTTTCAGCGAGCGAAGCGAGCCTATGCTTGCATAGCAATGAGCCTTTCAACGAGTGAAGTAAGTCTGTGTTTATGTGGCAAAGAACTTTTCAGCTTACGAGGCGAGCTCGATTTTGCGTAGCGATGAACCTTCCTGCGAGCGAAGCGCCAAAAATTGGGACCTATAAACGAATGACAAATTTCCGCAACGAGAGGCCTCAGAGCTAGCTAAAATATTGCACATGTTAAAATTTCGTAACAAAGAATGGGTATTCAGCTAGTTTTGTCATAAAACGTGATTTGGATTAAATTTTTCAAGCACTTTGGCAAAACTCGCTTGTCGAACTAACAGTTTAGAAGTTTAAAAATTTTTATAAATATTTAAATAGATTTTTCTTAACATTTGTTTCTAAGCAATAAATTTTTAAGCAATTTATAACTATTAAGCAATGATTCTAAAAATAAGTGTTTTTCAGTTTTTAAACGAATTTTTTCTCGTTTTAGTACATATTTAAAACATTTTTTTTTTTTTAATTTAATTTTTTGTTAAAGACTTAACACTTGCGTGAAGGCAAGTCTTCACCGCCAAAAGTTGTTGATAGGGACATGTTTACTAATACGGTTTAGAAAATAAGAACATATTATTGCCTATAGTATTTGTATTTCTTTGCCCTGGCTTCGCATGCTAAAGGTGCCGAGTTCAAATCCCAAGTTAGGCGTGCATGTTTGCTGTGGTTCGGAATCCACGTTAAGCTGTAGGTCCCAGTGTGCTTAGCCGGTTTTTTGCACAAGTATAGGTCGTTAAGCGCACAAACTAAACATTCATAGCCCAGCCATCAAAGAATTTTGCGATTTTGCTCATTAGTTCATTGGTTTGTTTGTACGTTCAACGGCCTATTTTTATGCACAATAACGGCTAATCAGGCCGAGACCTACAGCTTTATTGTGGATTCCGAACCACAACTAACATCCATGCCTAACCCGGGATTTGAACCCGTCACCTCTGGCATGCGAGGCCAGAGCGCTAACCCCGCAGCTAACAGATGGACTCTTAATGGCTCATGTAACATCATAAAATGGTTTTCTATTTATACTATTTAAAATACACGTAATTTGCTGTTTTCAAACCATTACAAATGTAAAGACAGGTATTCCTACTATATATTTCTTGTTTTAATACATAATTAAACCATTCTGTTTTTTTTTTTTTTCCTTTTTTTTTTGTTTTTCCCCCCCCCCCCTTCTTTTTTCTTTTTCTTTTTTTGTTAAGGACTTACCACTTGCGTGAATGCAGTCTTCACCGTCAAGAGTTGTTGATAGGGACATGTTTACTAATACGGTTTAGAAAATAAGAATATATTATTGCCTATATTTGTAATTCTTAGTCAGATTTATTTTGAATAAGTTAGTAATAATAGGGTATTTGACGAATTTTCAAAATAGGCTTTAAATACAGCATATGCACAAAATAAAAATCACATAATTTTTCAAAATAATGCAGCAAAACGCCAAAAATTGCATTTTAAAATGCAAGCAAAAGCCCCACCCCTAAAACGCTGCTCAAAAACCCATCTCACATGGTGACTGTCAAAACAGCATTGCGACTGGTAAATAACCATGACTTACTGTTGAACCATGACTTACATGATTGTGTAACTTAAATGTTTTTTTTTTTCTTTCTTCTTTTTTTTTTTTTCGAAGAAATGTTTTTTCGGTATTATGTTGTACCCCTCTGTAAAAGTGCTTCAATTAAAATTCCAGGCAAATTGTTTATACATGCGCAAAGGAAAACAGATATACGAAAAAAGTGGTTAAATCTTGCAAGAAGATAACTAAGTTTCCACCATAAACTGCGGTTTACTTCTGTGAAGATAACTTTGTAAATAATTCTTTAATTTTTTTTGAAATTTTAATTACACATTAATAAGTTTAGGTACAGCTGCACTGTTGAAACATTTTTTATTTTTTTTATTTTATATATTTTTTTTTTTTGTAAATTCGAAACTAAAATAAGGCTGCTGGTTGGTTGGTTGGTTGTTTTTAGATTATCTGGCGCCGTCAGCAACACGAGGGCTATAATGCGCCGAAACATTCGTCATTAGACAAACCAACATACATTTACAAACACCCATGCCTAATACGGGACTCGGAACCCTCAACCTCCCGGTCTAGAAGCTAGCACGCTAACCACTATACCGTTTGGTCGGCGAAATAAGGCTGTTAAACACTAATTTGGGTAAAACTTGCAAGTACGGTACAGTCATTCAGGGTAACCAGGGGTGTAGTGGAGCGGGAACGCGTAGGAACGGCGATCCTTTACCTTTTTAGAAGGAGAAACGGCGTTCCCTCACCTAAATTTTTTTTTTTTTTTTTTTTTTTTTTTAATTTTTTTACATTAAATGCAAAGTCACATAAGAAAATGCAAAAGTTCTTTCGTGAAAACTATGCTTTCGTTTTCGATCAATAACTTCAGAGCTGAGCAGGCATGCTCAAGTATTTGCAAAACACTTAAAAGAGGTGCGGTAACCCGCACCGAGGCGATTCTATCAACAATCCGACATTAAACTCCCTCCCCATCTCAATGCTCCTGCAAAAGAACTCTGACATATGTTTACACTTAACTATGATTCATTGATTCATCCTATGCCAATTATCTTCTCCAACGAATGATCTGTATTTGTGGATGAATTCCAGACGCATGACTCGTCATGAATACGGACTATAACTTCCCTACACAAGTTCACGGCAACTAAAGTCTTAATTTTTAAAAACAAAACTGTGGTCTGACACATACAGTTCTTTGTACTCTCTCCTTGAATGTTTCTCCTCTAATTTTAACGGAAAAAACACTAACCGATTTATCAGCACAAGTGATGCATCTTTTTTAAAAAAAAGAGATAGACATTTTTAAATCACCCACTTATATTTGTAAACCTTGCGCCGTATCTAAGAAATGAATTCGTTCAAGTTATACATATACACTAGGAATTGCAAAATTTGACTCAAGTCTGCGTTTTTGTTTTAAAATATTTCCGAATTCATTACCTTTAAAATAATACCATTTTCTTTCTGAGACTCAATTTACTTTTTAAATTATAGTGAGTTTTGTGAACCTATTTTGTATCACGTTCATTAGCGTACTAAACTTTAAACGCGTTTTCTGAAGAATGACATTTTGGTGTTATATGACTTTACGCCAACTGTCATAACTTCGTAATAAATTGTCCAATTTACAAAATTCTAATTTTGCTCTGAAGACACAAGCTGTGAATGTGTTTCCTATGGAGAATTTAACATATATTGTTATAAATATATTTTTTATAAATATTTTAATCTTAATTTGTTGTTAAAAATTATGTATTTTTTAAAGCTTTTTTTTTTTTTAATTTATAATTAAATAAATATTGCAGCCAAATTCAAAATTCTCCATAAGAACATGCGCGTCAATATAATATATTTTATTTGCAATAAAAATCACACCTCTAAGTTAACTACAAATTGATTTATGTATGTTCTAATAATGTCCTAATTAGTTACTTAAATTGCAATTATCTGATTAAAAAATTGACGGAAAAAAAGTTTATTTATATATAAATTCATCATTTTTAATTCTGATATACTGCCAAAAAGTTTGAAATTATTGCCTAAAAATTATAGAAAATCATCTTAATTGTATATGTATACCAGGAAAAATAAATGACAATAAAAGATACGTTTTTTGGACATTCAAAGCAAACCTGCGATTCTGACGGAATTAACTAATTGGGTGTTAAAGAATTCAGATGAAAAGGGGAGGTGCAGAAAGTTAAAATTTTGAATTAGCTTTTAAGGTTTTTTGAAATCATGCAATTATGCATTTATATTGGCTTGCCAAATATGGAGAAAATTAAACTGATGAACATGGCAAAATATATTCAAAACAGCAATGATGGATATGGGTGACACTAGGAAGATGCACGGGATTCTCGTAGTTGCTTAACTTTTTATAAAATTGGAGAAAAGGGTAAAATTTAAAGGAAAAAAATTAACTGTGTTCCTTTTAATGATAGATTTCATATTAGTCATTGTAAGAAAAATAGTTTTGAAAAATTAAATTTTGAATAAAAAAAAATAACTTTTTCTTAGCAAACTTCTACCCATGCTAATGATTCTGCCTTTTTCCAAAAAGTTAAGGTATTCTTCGAAATTAAGACTGTGAAATAGTAGGAAATCAATTCAAATGTATTTCAAAATGCAAAAATAAATTGCTTTTCGGTTTGAGAATGGGAAAGTTTACATTTACAGTTATTTCCGTGTTTATTCCAAAAATATAGCAGCAGTTCTTTAAAAAAATCTTTTCCACCAAGTTTTTTTTTTTTTTTTTTTTTTTTTTTAATCAAGACTAAATAAAGTGGCGAGAATGAAAGGAGGAAATTGCTTCTGATCCTTTTTAAACTCAGTGATTTTGATGGCAATATCATATAAAATTTGCAGTTTGTTTTTTCCTCCAATTTATACCCACTTTTCATGATTATCACTCGAATCGTCTCTCTGCATTTTCATCGCGAGAAGGAGAAAAACCATAAAACAATCGATATCTACAACAATCGCAATCTTTTTCATTCATTTTGAAAACAGACTTCGAAAAGCTACAGAATCTGGGAATTTATTCGAACCCATTGATTGTTATAGGCATCTCAGAAATTCTGGAAGTCAGATGATTATCTAGGCTTCGAAAGCCTAGATCAGCTGATGACCCTATTAGGGTGCGTTCTGAATCGAAACTCGATCTCTTTTAAATCAGGTAAATAATCTGTTTAAAATGTGTTGTAGATAATTTGTTTAAAAATTGTTGTAAAAATGTTTAAAAATTTATGTCAATAATATGTATGAAAATGTCTTCAAACCATTTATAAAGTGTCAAACAATCACTTGAAATGGGTTATGCACAGCAAATTGTTTAAAAATTCATACAACTTAGTAGTTTTAAAAAAACTATTTAAATAAAAATGTTTAAACACAGACATTTTTTTCTTCTTTTTAATTTTTGAGGGGCTCATTATTTGTTTTGTGATTATTAAAGTAATATTAATAAAGGTTATTTACTCCTAGTAGTTACTTTCACCCCCGCCCCCATAGAAAAAAAAAGTGTACGTTTGTAACGACTCGACAAAGCGTTCCTAAACCTTTTTATTTTACATTACACCACTGACCGTCCCTCTTTCATCCGGAACTCTCTGTTAACCGACCATCCTTTAGTCGACATCAAAAATCTCCCAAATGAGTAATAAATCATTTGTTCCTTTTTAAACCGTAATCTTTTCCCTCGCTCTAAAGTTACATAAGTAATGGTGAGGCTTTTGACTGTTTTTCTAAAGAACTGACATGGTTAGAGCAACCTTCGGATCAAACTGAACTATTGCCTTCAAAAAAAGACTCCGGGATAGAGCAGCGAAACAAAGATTATCGAGATTATTGCGACAAAAACTCATTTCCAACAATTATGTCATAAAAAAAAAAAACATTAAAAGCCCTGCATTCAATAAATGAAAATAATTTACTTTTTATTATTTTTTACCAACTCTATTATCCGGCATTTTTGCTTATCCGACCTATCTTCTGTCCGAATTAAGTCGGTTAATCGAGGTTCTACTGTCTATGTGGCATTTGGTAATTATTTTTTATTTGTTGATGGTGTCAAGTACCCTATTAATAATGCTGTTTAGTAATTAATTAATTAACCCTATTAATAATTAATAATGCTGAGAATTTGTTTCTTGTTGCTGCTGAATAAAGGAATGAAAATGTTTTTGTCGAATAAGCTGTTATGATAAACATATTATTAATTGGTCTTATTGCGGGTGTCCATAAAATTGATGGTATTATAAAACTCAAGAAGGATTGAATACTGCTGAGTTAGGTGAAAATGGTGAAGTCGTCCGCGCCACAGCTGCCTTTGCCACAATTGTTTTGTCTAGAGAAGCCAGTAATAAAAGGACCCAACCGAAGTTAAACCGAGGTGAAAAATTAAGCTGCTGCAGCAAAGGTTAAGGCGCCGTAATAAAAAAAAAAGAAGAAAGTTTTGAATCAATGTTGGCGGCAGGGCATGGAGGGGGGGCCGGGCTGCATCTCAATTTATTAGTTCAAAACTGAAATTATTTATTTTCTAAAATGAAGATCCATTTCTACGGTAAGCAGTGGTGTAGTGTAAAATAAAAAGGTTCGCTATGTCGCGTCGTTATAAACATATACTTTTGTTTTTTTCTTTGTGTGGTGGGAGGGGGGGGAGTGAAAATTACGACTTGAATAAATAACTTTCTTAATTTTGCTTTAGTAATCTCAAAACAGATAATGAGCTCCTCAAAATTGAAAAGAAAAACATGTGTGTTTAGACTTTTTTATTTAAATTTCTTTTTAAAACTATTAAATCATCTGGATTTTTTAACAATTTGCTTTGCACAACCCATTTTAACAGATTATTTGACACTTTATAAATGGATTAGAAGATATTTTCAAACATATTATTGACACAAATTTTTAAATAGATTTTTTGCAACAATTTTTAAACAAATTATCTACAATTTATTTTAAACGGATTATTTACATGATTTCTTAAACAATTATCATTCAGAAAAATTTCCATAAGAGATCGAGTTTCGATTTTTCGAATGGCTATATGTGTGGGTTGCCTCGCCTCTTTCAAGTGTTTGCAAATTCTTGAACTTGCTTACTCAGCTCTGAAGTTTCAGATCGAAAACGACAGCATAGTTCTCACGAAAGAACTGTTTCGTTTTATTTCTTGATTGTGTGTTTAATGTCACGTAATAAAATTAAAAAAAAAAAAAAAAAAAAAAAAAAAAAAAAAAAAAATTAGGTGAAGGAACTCCTTTCCGCCTTCTAAAAAGGTGAAGGATCGCCGTTCCCACGCGTTCCCGCCCCACTACACCTCTGACGGTAAGTGAAATGAATGATTGTGAAAAGTGTGTAGAGTTGGGGGGGGGGGGGGAGCATTTTCGAAAACGAGCCGCCACTGAAATGCACTTGGTAACATTTTGTTGCAAAGCACGAATATTCAGTTTGTCCTTTATATTGACTTCGCTTGTGTCGATGGGGATAGAATCTGCGGAGGCCTTGTTAACCTCCTTGCCGTCATTCAATCGGTCTGAAACTTGGCAGATAGGTACGATGGCGATGACATGGCGTTCTATCAAATTTTAATGGCTGTCACTAAAAAATTGCTTTTACGGAATTCTAATAAAATCACGTTAAAATATCATTGGACTGATCATTTTGAAACTCTTTCCTGTTGCCCAAATTTGTTAAATATATAGACAAATAGCTGAATACCCGTGCTGCGCTACGAAATTTTACCATGTACCTTTAAGCAATCAAAAGACATTCATGCATTCTACACTTCAGACGTTTGCTTCCATTTCGATCCCGATAATTTCAATTATCAAAATAAGAACTTTCCTTTGTTGACATTTTTTCCAAAATTTATAATTGAGAATATATTGGCAATGAGACATTTGAATATCCCTCCTTTAGAACGTTCTTTTTCACCACTTAAAAGGGGTAAATCGAGATTGGAGTAGCGATAAACTTGCCAATGTAGAAACCCTGCAATGACTTCGTGCTCTTCAACTATTTTACATTATCTCTGTGGAAGCTTGCTTTTTTCTGGAAGCAGTTCCAAATTGTTGAATTCATTTCTGAATTAATTGATGAGCAGGTGTAGAACAATTTCTGTGGAAGAAGTGGAAGAACTTTTTCGAGTGGGACATCTAGATAACTAGATTGTGTTGTGTGTGTGTTTTTATGCTCTTCTGTGTAGTGACATATCGTTACAACGCTTGAACTACTTTGAATTCTCATTTCATTTTAATTTAAAGTTTGAAAGTTTCATCCAAATATGTGATCTTTTCGAGTGTTACATCTAGATTGTGTTGCGTGGTTTTTTTTTTATGATCTTCTGTGTGGTGACATACCGTTACAATGCTTGGACTATTTTGAATTCTCATTTAATTTTAATTTAAAGTTTGAAAGTTTCATCCAAATATGTGAACTTTAATTTAAAGTTTGAAGTTCGAAAGCTCATCAAAGAGAGAAAGTTTCATCCAAATCATAATTGAGAAATCAATTCATTTTCGCTCATGTAAGTGTCCTTTTATTGATTGATTGACTTATTATTTATTTATTTACATTTTATTTATTTATTTATTTATTTTTCTACATTTTATTTATTTATTTATTTTTCTACATTTTATTTATTTATTTTTCTACATTTTATTTATTCAATGTGGTGTTTTTCGAAAATTTGAGACCTTTGAGACCTCAAATCAACTAAATCTAATGATGGCCGAGTGAGTAATTGCCAAAGAGTGAAAGTTCTAAGAAAACTGTAACTTTGCCTTGGAAACAACTGCTAGTAGGGAGATTATAAAAATGTGGGAGCAATGAATGGGGGGGGGGTTAACTTTTATAAATATTTTTTAAAAAATTCCTAAATAATTTTTTACACTGTGCGTAGTTTTTCATGCTAGAATATAATATATAAGCATTAAAAGACAGGAAGTGTTCTAAAAAATTAATAATTAAAGTATTTAATCAAATGATCTGTAGATTACAGACTTTGTTCTCCTGTAGGTTGCACAATTTTGGAAATAGTCATCCTGTAAGTAATTGTTTTGATTCTTCTAAGATTCAATAAGTTTTTGTTTATTATTTTACAGATGCATTAATGGCTTTTAGCGAGCGATTAAGATTATATAAAATTGATAGTCCACTTATTTATCTGATAAATAGAAAAATGTTTCAATATACATAATAACAGAACTTTTTTCTTGATATGTACTAATATTTTTAAGATTTTAAATCATCTTAATATCTCATATTTAATATATACACTACAAATTGCATGTCAATCATAATTTTTGCTATAATATTTATATGTTAAGATTCACAATGTACCATAACTCTTTCTGAATATAATAAGAAATGAAAGAAACAGTTTACTTTTATTTGAGAACCACTCGCGCGTGCTATTTTTGTTTAATATACAACCGCATTACAAGGTCATTTTTTAATGCACATTTCAATTGTTTCTTAAGCAAAAGAAACGTCTCTGCGTGATGTTACAGGCGGTGATGGCGATTTGAGTAGACAATCTTCATAGTTTAATGTTGTCCGATCGTGAAACCTATTTGAATTAATGTCTTCTTGAGGTATCAAAAAATTACATTTCTTTGATTATCAGCGTTTTGATCATTATGCAGTTTCGACATCGCTGTTAATTTTTATTACTTGCAAATATTGTTAGAGCAAAGAAAATGCATGAAAACAACAAAAATATTTTAGATTTCCTTTTAAAAATAGACAGGCTGATTTTAAACATAGATTTAAGTCATACATAACACATCGTAAAATGGGGTGAATCGGAACACTTTTCAACTTTCAAAGAAAAAATCGGGTGTAATAAGATCGTTAACGAACATATTTTTGACATTGAAACTTGGGTCTTAACTTCTTCTTTGAGGATCAGCCCAAAAAATTTTACAAAACTTTAAAATCTACTCTATGTTTGCGTGCCGTATGACTGCAAATTCCTTAAAATATCTTGAGAAAAGAGAAAAGCATTCTCATTTGTTTCAGAAAATTTCTTCATTCATGGGCGTTTTTTGTAAAACACAATTATATAGCAATAATCTTGTGGGTGTAAAACTTTGCTCACATAGAGTCTTCATACATTTTTCCATATAACTTAAAGATAACGATGTCATTTAGAGAAAAAAAAAACATTGGAACAATTGGGGTTTTCTGCTATGCGGAAACTAAGCTCCTCTTTTGACATTTATTCAAGCCAGCAATCTTGATTACTGTCTTGAAGGGAGTAATTAGAGTCTTCTTCAGTCTTTGAATCCTGTGTGGAACATAATCTTGCCAAAAACAGCTTTTTAATATCGCGTTTCAAGTGTTCCGATTCACCCCGCAAATCACAAAATCGAGACGAGGAAAAACATAAAAATTCGTAAAATAAAAAGTTTTTAAAACCAAATTAAATTAAGTATGGCATGCTGTAGTGGATGTTTATACTTATCTAAAAATTTTTTAGTTAAGTCTATAACAGGAACATGTTAGTAATTACTGGATAAGTTTTGGAGAGGTTAAAACTCATTGGATTGTGTGGACGCTGTTTCAGAATTTTTTTTTTTTTTAAAAGGACAGTTTTTAAATCCCCCCAAAACATATGTTCCAAGTTTCCAAACATGTTAGCCAAATAAAAATATATATAATTAATAAAACTTCTTTATTTGTGTAAAATAATTATTTCTTTTTAATTTCACGAAGTTACGTTCCGATTCACACAGCTGTTCCTATTCACCCCATTTTACGGTAATGTACAAAATTCCATAACGATCGTAAATGGCACCATTTTGTTCCGATCGTACACATAGTTGGACATGTTTATCGTCATAATTTTAACATTTTACGGCCTACATATGATTTTTTTTTTTTTTGCGTAAAAACTATTGGTTAACAAAAGTAACATTATAATTAATACATTATTTCAAGTTTTAAGACATTAGACTTTAAGTAACAATACCTTTATTAAGATGATTATCGGCGTTTCGATCATTACGCGATTTGGACATTGCTGTTTAACAAATAATGAAAGTGTATTTACAAGAAAGAAATTGTACGATAAGACACAAAAGCACTTGGAAATGTTAAAAAATTTAATTTTAAAAGGCAATTAAATGAGTTTAAAGTGCTTATTTCATATATTTCATATTCAAATACACCTTTCTTTTGGACATAACAAAGCGTGGAATATTTCTTTCTAGAACAATCTTTCCATCTCCCAAAATTATTTAACCAGTTCAGCCCATCGATTGTCCAAAATTAAAAGTACTTATCTCTTTCTTTGATTCATTTACTATTTTTCTTTTAAAATTCATGGAAACAAGTTATAACCCTTTTTACTTTTAAATTCATAGGTTAATGAAAGTATAGCATTCGATCAAAAAAAAAAAATTTCGATATTTTTGCCTTCTCCACGTTTTGGAACATCCTGATTTCAAAAAAAGTGATCTAGAAAAAATGCCCGTCTGTATGTCTGTGGTCAGCATAACTCCCGAACAAATTGACCTACGATGTTTCAAATTTTGTGTGTGGGTTAGTGGTGGCCCTAGGACCTACCATTAAGGTTTTCGTCAAAATAACGCATGTGCATAAGGTTGAAATCATGAAAAAATTATGTTTTTAGGCAATTGCTAAAAAAAGCGGCTCTAACGATGTTAATTAAAATCTCTATGCTAATGCCTCTAAAGTGTTCTAATAAGCACCTTCGAAATTCCCGTAGAAATGCATTCAAAGCGTAAAAAGTTAAAAAACGAGTGCTTTCAACACAGAGCTTTCTGCCCTTAAACATCACCCATCAACGATTGACTTTTTTTCTGTTTCACGCACAAGAATGGATAATGTAATGTCTATTGAATAACATTGCCGATTTCCTAATCTTGGCGGGTCTTTTTTATTATTATTATTATATTTCTTGACAACGTAAAAATTATTTCCAAAAATATCGCCAAACAGACCATTTTTATCTAAATGAGTAAAAATTTAAAAAAAAAAAAAAAAAAAAACCGGTCAAATTTTAATGACCAAAATTATAGAGCAATTACCTCCAACAAAAAATCATAGAAAAGTGAAACATAACAAGAAAATTCATCATTAGTTTGTGATTTGTTTAAGAGTAGAAATAAAAGCGCAGGCATCAGTCGTCCATATATTAATTTGAAAACAGGAAACTATCAAAACACAACGGTTCCGGTATAAACGGCTGTTTTGATCGATCGTGTTGATGTTTTTAATTTGCAGCTGCAATGAAAGAAAGACGAGTTATATTTCAATGCCAAATTTACTTTTTCCATAGTGATCTATATATGACAATGTTGTTTATAGTAACATATTCTTCTTGAATACATTTGGAACGTGTTTTTATATTGAGCTTAATAGAAACGAAAAATTGGGCAGCGGATGTTCTCATGGGCATATATTTCAAGTTTTTAATATAAATCAATCTCTTATATGCATTGCGACCAAACGGTATAGTGGTTAGCGTGCTGGTTTCTAGACCGCGAGGTTGCGGGTTCCGATTCCCGTGTTGGCATGGATGTTTGTAAATGTATGTTGGTTTGTTAAATGACGAAATGTTTCGGCGCATTATAGCTCTCGTGTTGCTGACGGCGCCAGATAATCTGAATACAACCAACCAACAACTTATATGCATTGCCAATTTTTGTGCTTGGTGTTGACATCTAATTTTAAACATTAAAAATATCTCTATCAGCAGAATATGCGGTAAACTGCTTTTCAATATTTATTCCTAAAGGTATAGATATACGTTGGGAATCGCAAAATTTGACCCAAATATGCATTTTTGTTTTTTCATTCTAAAATGTTCTCCAATTCATTATCTTTAAAATGATACCATAATTTTCTTATAGTTAAAATACTTTTTTAATTACACGCAATTTCGTAAAGGTCGACGTTTAAAGCATATTGGAAAAAAGAAAATGTCGAAAACTTTGAACTCAATTTCTGGAGAACTGCTTTTCATTGTTGAGTGAATGTACTCCAACGGTGATATTAACTGATTTTTAAAATTTAAACTGTATAATTTAGATAACATTTCAGAGCACGGGCTCTACCTGTTTACAAAAATTTTGGTAAAAACTAGATTTTTTTATGTATTTTAGAATATTTTTATTTTTGGAATTTTTTTATTTTTTCTAGTATTTTTCATGTTAAATGTTAAAAATTAAAATATTTAAGTTATGCATTATATTTTGCTTGGGCATACCTTTGCCTTGCCTTTATTTCCAGTAAGAAATTTGTTTCAAAATTAATTAGGTATTATTTTATCATAGTTGCAGTTAGGCCTTAATTAGTGAATTAAAATTCAATTAATTAAATAAATATTTTACTTTTTTTTACCTTTTTGTTACTGCAAATACATTACATTTTTTGCTCTTGTAATTCTCACAAAAATTTGACACGCTGGCGTAATAAATAAAAAAAAAAAATTGTCCAACGTATATGCATACCTTAAAATGGATTAATTTATGCACAAATATCTTTTATTTATTCTAATTAAGGTACTCTTCAGTTATCCGGGCGCAAATGTCGCCAACCAAGCGAAGCGAATGGAAGGAAAACGTGCTTTGTTTTGAAAATGAATTCAAAGAATAGAGCACCTGGACCCAAACGAACTTTTATGGTTATAAGAAGAAATTTGGCGAAATTCTACATTATTTGACGATTTATCGCTTGCGCCCGGAAAACGGAAGAGCACCCTAATTAAAATTAATTTTATTTATTAAAACAATTTTGGCAATTGGAAAGAGTTTCTTCAATGATCGGTTCAATGCTATTTCAACGCGATTGGCTGACGGTGAATTGGATTAGTATTAGTATTCCTTAAAGGTGACCTTTTAGTAGCAGTGACACCCCCCAAAATTTGATAGAACGCATTGTCATCGACATCGAATCTATCTGCCAAGTTTCAGTCCGATTGGATGACGGCAAGGAGGTTAATTAGGCCTCCGCAAATTTGCCCGCTACCCACCTATACACACAAAATAAAAGTTAATACAGAGTGGCCACAGAACCGGGTTAACCTGGAAATCAGGGAAATGTCAGGGAGCTTTCTGATTCTGGAAAAAATCAGGGAAATGTATGGAACATTTTAAAATTTCATTAAAATCAGGGAAATTTTGTATTGTTTAAGGCACGTTCATCCATATTTTGGCGCTATTTACATGGAGATTTGTGGTGGCAGGCCATTAGAAGTTTAATGTTACGGAATAATTTAAACTTTTCAATACCAGCAAAACTATATTTTTAAAAATTGGACATTATTTCTTTAGCATACATGTTCTAATTGATCAGGGGGTCTAGACATCTGGAAAACCTAAGAAAATTGGAGAAATTTGAAAAAAAGTTTGCCCTAAAATCAGGGAATTTTTTAGAAATCTGTCAGGGAACTTTTTTTTTCTGAATTTTGTGGCCACCTTGTAATAAAAAGGATTAAAAAAAAAAAATTGCT
This sequence comes from Linyphia triangularis, assembly GCA_963978545.1. Classification (NCBI taxonomy): domain Eukaryota; kingdom Metazoa; phylum Arthropoda; class Arachnida; order Araneae; family Linyphiidae; genus Linyphia; species Linyphia triangularis. Next base: position 109,323,362 of record OZ021723.1, on the reverse strand, counting down.
CATTAGAACATGAATTGAAACAACAATTCATACATTTGAAGGAGGGGAAAAAATGAAGTTTATATTTCATGATAATATTGGACGATTACTGAGTCTATGATTTTGATTATGATTAGAAAAATTAATATGCTTTTATCGGACTGTCGTCCGCGATAGATTTCTGGGTGGGACAGTAAAAAAATCCGATTCATACTGCAAAGGTTTAATTAATCCCCTTGCCGTCGTCCAATCGGGCTAAAACTTGGCTGATAGATTCGATGGCAACGCATTCCATCAAATTTTGAGGGCTGTCACTGTCACTAAAAGATCCCTTTTACGGAATATAAATAAATCAACTGTCATCTAAGAAATCGATCATTGAAGAAACTTTTTTTCTGCGTTATTGTTATATTGTTATATTTTGCGATATTATACATAAAAAAAAAGGCATAGACTCTGTAGCCAACCAAATGGTATAGTGGTTAGCGTGCTAGCCTTTAGACCGCGAGGTTGCGGGTTCCGAGTCCCGTGTTAAGGCATGGGTGTTTGCAAATGTATGTTGGTTTGTCTAATGACGAATGTTTCGGCGCAATATAGGCCTCGTGTTGCTGACGGCGCCAGATAATCTGAAAACAACCAACATAGACTCTGTTAAAGCTTCTTACTATAATGTAGTGCAGAATAACAGATTTTTTAGCTGAATAAATCTGATATTGTACGATAATACTGTTCCGAGATAATAAAAAAAATAAAAAATTACAACTACAATAGTTTGTTATTATATTTCAAGAATCGGTAGCATTGCTTTACTTAAAACATTGTCCTTTTTCGATACTATTCCATCATTGTTCACCTGCACAGCTAAAATGCAATAAAAATAATACAAATAATGCAATGAAATTGGGTATTCAGCTAGTTGCACACATTGTTTGCAGCTGATATTTAAAAAATCGTATGCTGGTAAGTGAAATATCATGATTGACATGTTCGTTAAGCAAATTAGACGCAGATCGTTTTCAATTCTCTGGTTGGATATCGTATGATTCTTCTTTCGGTAGGTTTGTCATTTTATTGGCGACTATTTTATAACCATTTTATTGGCGATTTTTTGGCACGGGACATTTTTTTTTCTTTTCCCCCCCTATTCGTAAATAGATAAGAATTATCAAATTAAGATTAATTAAATAGTTATGTTTTTGTTTTACATAATATTACGTTGACAAAATTAGGTGAAATACTTTTTATAACAACGTGCAAAAAAATTAAACATTTTGTGTCAAAAATCGTGGCAAAAAGTAGAACTTTTTCGCGAGGAGTGCGGAAAGTTAACTTTTTTTGCGCGACTTGTGCTCAAATATTGCCGACCAAACGGTAGAGTGGTTAGCGTGCTAGCTTGTAGACACCGAGGTTGCGGGTTCCGAATCCCGTGTTAGGCATGGGTGTTTGTAAAATGTACGTTGGATTGTCTAATGACGAATATTCCGGCGCATTATAGTCCTCGTGTTGCTGACGGCGCCAGATAATCTGAATACAACCAACCAACCAACCGTGCTCAAATATCATAGTCTTGGTATTGAAGTGACATATTCTTAAAAGAAATTCATTGACTGGAATTGCTAACATTAATAAATATCTGTATTTAAAAAAAAATTGTAATGTATATAATAACAGAGTGGCCACAAAATCGGGAAAGACTGGAAATCAGGAAAATGTCAGGGAGCTTTCTGATTCTGGAAAAAATCAGGGAAATGTCAGGAAATTTTTAAGATTTCATGAAAATCAGGGAAATGTCAGGGAGCTTTCTGATTCTGGAAAAAATCAGGGAAATGTCAGAAATTTTTTAAGATTTCATGAAAATCAGGGAAATTTTGTATCGTTTAAGGCACGTTCATCCATATTTTGGCGCTATTTACCGGGAGATTTCTGATGGTTAGAAGCTTAATGTTACGGAATAATTTAAACTTTTCATTACCAGTGAAACTATTAAAAAAAAAAATTGCAAATTATCTCTTTAGCATACATGTTCTATTTGATCAAGGTGTCTAGACATCTGAAAAACCTAAAAAAAAATTGAGAAATTTGAAAAAAGTTTGCTCTAAAATCAGAGAATTTCTTAGCAATCTGTCAGGGAAATCAGGTAATTATCAGGAAAAAATTTTTCCTGAATTTTGTGGCCACCCTCAATAATATATATTACATAGTAATATATTCTGTATAAAAAATATTTATAAATAATACCGTGGGAAAATACTTTTTTAAAATCGGTAAATTATTTTACTCGTGCTAACGTCAAATAAACATTTTACCTTGTTTGAAAAAGTATTACTTTCACCACTAGTTGTATAACTAACTATTTTTTAATATAACTTTGACACCATCTAGAGTTATATAAAAAAAAAACTAGCTAAATACCTGTGCTTCGCTACGAAATTTTAACATGTGCAATATTTTAGCTAGCTGTGAGGCCTCGCATTGCGGAAATCTAAATTAAAATTTTAACATTCTTTTTGTCAGTCCAATTAGAAGACCAAAACTACTTGTGTTGAACATTTCAGAAATGTAGCCCAATTACAAATCATTTTGTAAAATATTTGTTAATTAATTTAAAAAAATAAAAAAAAATTTGTTTTTCAAAAATCCAATTAGAAGGCCACAACTATTTATGTTGACAATTTCAAAGCTATAGCCCTATTTGAAATCTTTTTGTAATATATAAATTAATTAATTTAAAAAATAATTAAAAAAGAACAAAATAAAAATTTAAAATTCTGTTTTTTAAAAGTCCAAAACTACTTATGTTGAAAATTTCAGAGCTGTACCCCTATTAGTAGTCGTTTTGTAAAATGTTTATTAATTAAGTAAAAAAATTAATTAAAAAAAGAACAAAATAAAAATTAAAATTCTGTTTTTTAAAAGTCCAATTAAAAGACCAAAACTACTTATGTTGAAAATTTCAGATCTGTAGCCCTATTAGATATCGTTTGTAACATTAATTAAAAAAATTAATCAAAAAAGAACTAATTAAAATTTTAACATTCTGTTTGTGATGCATAAAATTGGAAGGCCAAAACTATTTATGTTGAAAATTTCAGAGCTCTACTTCAATTTTAAGTAGGTTTCTATAGATCCACAGAGCAACAGACAGACAGCTTGTTTTATTATTATAGATAATAATAACTGCTAGTCATCATAATTTTAGAACTCTAATTTGTTTTCGAATAGCGAAAATGTCTCGTACGTACAACAGGGAATTGCCTGATAATGTTATTTATAAGTTCATATATTATTTATATTCTTACTAGCTGAATACCCGTGCTGCGCTACGAAATTTTACCATTAGCATTTTAGCGATCAAAAGACATTCATGTATTCTACACTTCAGACGTTTGCTCCCATTTCGATCCCGACAAATTGATTTATCAAAATAGGAACTTTCCTTTGTTGACATTTTAAACGAAATTTATAATTGTGAATAGTAAACTGGAATAGTTTATTGTGTTTATGTTTGCTCTTAGTTCTAAATTTCAAAGTAGTAGCTGTATTGGAATTAAGTTAATTAGACATTAAGTTAATCCTCGTATAGTTTCAATGTTGCGTCGTCTTTTCATCCCTTAAAAATTCGTTAATCGATATTGGAATGACTTATTTTTTTAACATTTACAAAAAAATATCAGAAAAATGACTACATTGGAAGAGGAACATTCGGATATCCCTCGTTTGGAACATTTAACTTCTTTTCGACCCCTTAAAGTTGGTTAATCGAGAACAGAATAGCTTACTTTTTCTATGTTTAATCTTTTTTGACATTTGTACCAAATTTCCGAGTTGTGACCATATGGGAAGTGGTACATTCGAATATTCCTCGTTTGGAAAGTTTAATCCCTTTTCCACCCCTTGATCCACCGGAGATCGGAATAGTTTACTTTTTCTGCGTTTGTCTTTATTGATATTCACACCAGTTTTCAGAATTGTGAAAATATGAGAAGTAGGACATTCGAATATATCGCTCGTTTGGAACGTTTAACCCCTTTTTGACCTCTTAGAGTGGGTAAATAGAGATCGGAATAGCTTACTTTTTATACGTTTGTTTTTGTTGATACTTGCACCAGATTTCAGAGTTGTGACGAAAGGGGAGGTAGGACATTCGAATATCCGTCGTTTGGAACGTTTAACCCCTGTTCCACCCCTTAAAGTGGGTTAATCGAGATCTGAATAGCTTACTTTTTCTATGTTTACCATTGTTGATATTTGTGCCAATTTTCAGAGTTGTGACTATGTGGGAAGTAGGATTTTCGAATGTCCCCCGTTTGGAACGTTTAACCCCTTTTCGACCCCTTAAAGTGGGTTAATCGAGATCGGGATAGTCTACTTTTTCTATTTTTACCATTGTTGATATTTGTGCCGATTTTCAGAGTTGTGACTATGTGGGAAGTAGGATTTTCGAATGTCCCCCGTTTGGAACGTTTAACCCCTTTTCGACCCCTTAAAGTGTGTTAATCGAGATCGGAATAGTTTACTTTTTCTATTTTTACCATTGTTGATATTTGTGCCGATTTTCAGAGTTGTGACTATGTGGGAAGTGGGAGAATTAGTGATGAGTGAGTCAGTGAGTCAGTCAGTGAATCCGTGAGTGAGGGCTTTGCCTTATATATATAGAGATTTGTTCATTCACATTGGAACTAAGGAGCCAATTATGATTTTATCTTCACCGTGTTTCTAAGATATGTGAGTTTGGGGTTCTTTTTCTTGAAATGGATTCTGTGGGGATCATGTGTGATAAATGAAGATCTCCGAGAACATATTTTTTTCAAACACATTGCCCACACGTATAACAATTTGTAAAGATTTATTCTCAATTCAGTGCATTGGGTACCAACTTAAGGAGTTAGAGACTGTTCAAGCCTGTCAAATACTTGCACATAGCCACAGAACATAGAAATCAGGAAAATGTCAGGGAGCTTTCTGATTCGGATGGAAAAAATCAGGGAATTTTTCTATTATTTTGAAAGTGCGTTTTCTCCGTTCATCCATATTTTGGTACCATTTTCCAGGAAAATAGTGGTAATCATTTAGAAGTTTCATGTTACGGTCTAATTTAAACTTTTTATTAATGCCGTTACTGTTTTTTTTTTTTTTTTAATCGGCTTATTTTCTCTTTGTCATACATGTTCTATTTGATCAGGAACCAAACGGTATAGTGGTTGGCGTGCTGGTTTCTAGACCGCGAGGTTGCGGGTTCCGAGTCCCGTGTTAGGCATGGGTGTTTGTAAATGTATGTTGGCTTGTCTAATGACGAATGTTTCGGCGCATTATAGCCCTCGTGATGCTGACGACGCCAGATAATCTGAAAACAACCAACCAACCAACTATTTGATCAGACAACTATTTTACACATCTGGAAAAATTGAGGAAATTCGAAAAAAAGTTTGCCATAAATTTTAAATATCAAAAACATTTCTACCACTAAAATGTGAGGCAAACTACGTTTCAAAATTTATTTCTTAAAAATGAACGTAAATTTAGCCACTCACATCCAAATATCTTTTATTTATTCTTATTAAAACAATTTTATTATTTATTTATTAAAACAATTTTGGCAACAAGAAAGAGTTTCTTCAATGGTCGGTTAAATACAATTTTAGCGCGATTGGATGACGGCAAGTCGGTTTATTAGTATTCCGTAAAAAGCGAACTTTTAGTGACAGTGACAACCACCAAAATTTAATCGAATACATTATCATCGACATCGAATCTGTTTGCCAAGTTTTAGACCGATTGGATAATGGCAAGGGCGTTAATTAGACTGCCATCGACAAACATGCACCGAAGTTAAAATAAAGGATTTAAAAACCCAACTTTTTTTACTTTCAAATTTATCCAGCATAAGGTAATGAAAGCTTAAGTAAGGTAATGCTTTAGGTAAAAAATAAAAAATTGTTAGGTGGGGGGGAGGGGGGGAGTAGAAAAGCCTGTATCTATACGGAATGGAACGAAACTTAAAGTAGAGCGTCCGTTCTTTTTAGATGAATTTCGGATGACTTTAACGTTTCTTCACGTCTTAGTTGTGAGGTTTTCACTAAATTAAAAATTAAAAGAAGATTTTCTTTTTTTTTTTCTTTTCATTTCTTCACGTTTTGAAACAGCCTGACTTCAAAAGAGTGGTCTAGAAAAAACTTCTGCCCGTGGTGTACGTATAACTCTCGAATTTGGTGTATTATGGGTTAGTGATTGCCATGGACCAACCTACCCTTTAGGTTTTCGTCAAATTTCCGCATGCACATAAGGTAGCTGTCATTGAAAAAATCATATTTTTCAATAATTACTAAAAAAAGCATCTGACGATTTTGATAAAAATCGCTGTGCTCTTAAGGTGTTCTAAACATCCCAACCTCCGAAATTCCCCTAAAAATGGTACAAAGTTAAAAAATGAATGTCTTTTAAACAGAATTCCCTTCCCTTGCACATCAACGACTGTTTTTCTTCTATCCACTGTAAAGGATAATGTAAGAATTAACAAAACGTATATCGCCATTTTTGCGTTTTCCCATACAAGAATTATCGCCAAAAATATCGCCAAACTCTCTATTTTTCTAAATGAATGATTAAAAATATAAAATGATAAATATCATTAATCCACGTCAGTATAAAGTCATGATAAGAGTTTTTCGGTTAAATACAAATCTTTAAAAAATTGAAAACGCAAAAAAAAAAGAAAAAGTTGGCAAGTTTGAAACACATCCAGAAACAAACCCTCTTCTCGTCCAAACTAAACTAAAATAAAAAGTCAAATGAGGATGATTAAACTTTATTTACTTAATTATCATCTGAAAAAACATTTCCCCTTCATTTGGAGATGATAAAAGAAGATATGCACACTGTGATTTTGCAGCTGGCATTGAAAATGGCAGACGAACTCGGCCGTGAGTAGTTAGAAAGTGGGGCTCCGAAGCCATGGCGGGATGCGGGATGGGACGAGGGACGATGACGTCACCGGAAGTGGGCGTGGCCGGATATGACGTCACAGGAAGTGCCATCACCGGATATGACGTCACCGGAAATCACGTGACCGGAAGTGGAGTGGAGTTGTTTCCTTCCTGCTGCTGTTTTAGTTTCGGTTTCATTATAAGCTGTTTGTGTATGACGTCACAGTGGGTATGATGTCATAATGTGTTTTATATCAAAGTTTTGAGCGGTGGCAACACTTTTTTTAGTTTCGGTTTATCTTTCAGACGGGGTTGAGTTGTTCTAAGACTGCTTCTTAGTGAATAAGTTAGAGTGATAGGTTTTTATTGCATGACGTCACAGTGGGTATGACGTCATAATTTGTTTTATATCAAAGTTTTTGAGCGGTGGCAACACTTTTTTTTTTGTGCTTCCAGTTAAATGGGGTTGAGTTGTTCTAGGACTGCTTCTAAGTGAATAAGTTAGAGTTATAGATATTTTTACTAGTGACGTCACATTGAGTATGGCGTCATAACTTGTTTTATATCAAAGTTTTGAGCGGTGGCAACACTTTTTAGTTTCGATTTACCTTTCAGGTGGAGTTGAGTTGTTTTAGGGCTGCTTCTAAACGAATAACTTAGAGTTATAGATATTTTTACTAGTGACGTCACAGTGGGTATGACGTCATTCTATGTTAAGATTTAGCATTTAAGGTATGGCAACATCTTGTGAGAGATCTAGATACGAGTAGGTGTTAATCGGATGAGTCATTCTGTCTGAACAGGTTTGAACAGCTTGGGACAGGATATTGCACGGCGATAAAGGTGGATAGGTGTTAACCAATCAGATTTCACGCTAGAGGGCGTTGTTTCGACTACCAGCCAATCAGAAGGGATGAGCTGCTTCACTCACGGACTTGCATTCAGCGAAGACACCATTTCTCTGCTGATTTTGTCAAGTGAAGGTGCGTTTGCTGTTTCTTCGAAGTTGTGCTTGTTAGTTTGAAGTGAAAATGTCGTCTGATTTACATATTGAACTCGTTGAAAGTTTTTACGATGCAGCTAAATCACAGCAGTTGTTACATGAATTGTTGAACTACGAGTATGAGAATCTCCAATTGAACTTTAATGGAAAAAGTTACACGCCTCAAAGGAAAGTGCTCGGTTTTGGTGATACTGGCGTGAAATATACCTTTTCTGGAACGTGCGTCTTTTCCAAGCCGTGGACTTCTACACTGCTTGATATTAAGAAGGATGTTGAAAACAAGACTGGACAAGAATACAACTATGCCCTTCTCAACTACTATGCAGATGGAAATGCCAAGATTGGAGCTCATAAAGACAGCGAAAAAGACTTGGATCCAGACTTCACTATTCCAACCCTAAGTCTCGGAGCTATCAGAACCATGCAGTTTGCCCGTCCTGATTTCCAGCCCAACAAAGTTCCGTTGCCAAGTGGATCTCTTCTTCTCATGAAGCCACCCACCAATCAGTTCTGGACCCATGAAATTTCAGCCGAACCTGCTGTGAAGGAGCCGAGAATCAGTATCACTTTTCGGAACATCGTAGCGAGACCCCAAGATATTGTAGAGTATCCCCACAAGTCCCTTTCTCGGAAGAGACCATCAGATGAAGTGATCGTCGAAGAAGAAACAATTCCCGATGAGGACTGGATGACTCGCCTTTATGCCTCTGTAAAGAAAACCAGTGGATGCCTCAAGGAATGGAACCTTGGATTTGGTTTCATAGTGTCCCTTCATCAATATGACTCTCGTCTTTTCATCCACATGTCTCAACATAATAGTCAAGGAAGTTCTCAGAAAATTTTGATGAACATGGATACCTTTCAGGACTTTTATAACAAACTCTTACACGTGAACACGAAATACGCAGCTAGTAGCGTTGTGTGTAACAATCAACTCTTGGTTCTATCACATAAGGGTGAGTTAGTTTTAAAACAACTCTTTTATCTTAAACTTAAGGAAAGTTCCTTAAAAGTAAATGAAAATAATCTTGCTAAAATTAGAGATCTCATGCATGAAATATGTGAAACCATCAAGGAGTCTCTTATAAATTTACTACGAGTTGAAATTCTTAATCATTGTGTTCAAAATGTAAATATACCTTCCAATATAGACTTATTTCATGAATATGTTTCTGCTTTTCGATGTGAAATAGAAAGTAATGTTTTAAAATTGTTTCGCTGTGATGCTTGTGCTATTGGTGACCCCTCACAAGGAAATCATGTCTGTATAACTACTTCATTGCAAGATCAGTCTTGGTGTGTTGGAGACGATGCTATTCTTGTACTTAATGTTAAAAATGTGATTGAAACCTTACAATGTAAAAATGTCATACAATTCTTTAATGAAGATTTCTTTAAATGTATATCATATGGTGCCTTGAAAGATTATTTGAAATTGTAAATAAAAATTATTCAACGGAAATTTGTGTGTGATTTTCTTATGTGAAATAATAGAACAAAAAAAAATGTTAAAGCAATATCACTTTATTGAATCATAAATTTTCCCACTTTTTAGGTGGTTTTACATTTCGTCTCAACTTTGTTTGAACAATTTTTCTGATATTTGGATACTCTAATGCATAAATAAGAGAGAAAAAGTAACATACTTGAACATCTTACAACTAAGAATTCAAAAGTGAACGTGAAAATTTACTTTACGAATAAACATCATGTCTTTAAAATGTGTAAGAATATCACTAAATAAGAGAAAAAAGTAATATACTTAAACTTTGTACGACAAATAACTTTAACATTAACGTAAAATTTTTTCTTCACATATAAAAATCACGACTTTAAAATGTGACGTGTAAGAAGAATTAGCATACTCTTATATCAACGATAAATAAGATAAAAAAGAAGCTCTAAAAATTTATAAGGCAAATAATTTAAATAATACGCGAAAATTTACCACACATATAAAAATTATGTCTTTCAAATGTGTAAGAATAACGCTAAATTAGAGAAAAAGAAATACTAAAAATTTATAAGGTAAGGAATTGAAACAATATGCGAAAATTTATTTCACGCATAAATTTTTTATCTTTAAAATGTGTAAGAATAATGCTAAATTAGTGAAGAAAAAAAATAACATACTTAAACTTTCTTCGACAACAATTTAAACAATACGCGACATTTTCATACACAATTATTTTCTTAGGTTAATGTTAAATAATGGGAAATTTAACAGAATAAAAATTTCAAAGATAAAGAATTTTAACCTTTACACGAAAATTTACCTCACAAAAATATCATATCCTTAAACTTTAACGTGACAATTTACTCTTCATATACAATTAAACTCTTAGGTTAATGTTAAATAAGAAAAAATATAATATACTTAAAATTTCTAAGATAAACATAACGTAAAAATTTCGTATCATGTGTTTAAAATGTAACATATAAGAGAAAAAAACTAACATACTTGAACTTTCTATAGCAAAGAATTTAAGCATTAGCGTAAAAATTCACTTTACATATAAAATTCACATCTTTAAATGGGAAGATAAGCAGGTGACGGTAATTAGCCAATCAGGGTAGCGGTAGGTGATACGCCATTCGCCGGCGTTTTTAGATCGGAGGATGAGTCACGCTAAAACTTGTTGGAACAGGTCGGGAGATTTGTACAGCAAGAACAACAGCATCGACGCGCAAGCAGCGGGTGATGCTGTGATGTGTCAGCAGGTCTTTGAGATTATCGTTTTCCTACTTTGCCGTTTTCATAATGAAATGTTTGTGAAAACTTGGAATGAATGAAGTGGATTTCAAAGACATATTAGTAAGTGAAGGTAGAATTCGCATGGACTTTCTTCCAAAAAGTATGATTCACTTGGAGAATTTAAGATCATTTCTACTTGAAAACTTTTCTATTATTTAAAACATTGAATATTGTTCAAACTCCGTGGGATTATATGCTACAATACGGGTAAAACTTAACAAAATTGTTACATAGAAGAAAAATAGTAAGAGATTTAAAATAAATATTAGTTATAGATACTCCAAAGAAAAAATTTCACCTCTACTTTTCAATCGGAAAATCAATACAAGTTGGAAATTTATGTTACTTCAAGAAAGACTTAGACAATTTACTTTGTAATAATATACGTTAAGGTGTCATATTAACTCGTGCAATAAATGCTGACTAAGGATTATTTTACTTATCAATCTAAGAAAGGTGAATTGGGGGAAAATATTAAATAAATTGTAGATATTAAATACATTGTAGATATGCATTCAAGTTTTGAAAATCGCCTGCAAGACTTTTAAAACATCTTAAGATAATTTGAAAGAAACTTGCGAATTATATGTAAACTACATAACTTTTTATACTCTGAAAGGAAATCACAAGTAACTTAGTTAACTTTTTTCATGGTAACACTCATATCCAATGACATGTTTTTAAAATTTAACCTTCTTTACATGATATTAGTTATAAATTTGTTCAATCTCAGATGCGATATACTATTATTTCTAACATATATGTTACGAATTGTGTAAAGTTTTTAAAAGAGTATATGCAAATCACCAATCAGAAACATAAAAATCTAACATCATTCAAACAAACTAAAATAATAAGATATTTTCCTTAGTGGAAATAGTTAACTACTCATGTGATGGAATATACTAGAAAATTTAAATACTGAAAAAAGTTTGCTAGGCAAACTTAAAGAATATTTTTTTTCTTGTGAAAAACTAGCATAAATTTGAAAAATGTAGAGTTTGTTACTACGTAAAATTGAACATCATCTGGACAAACTAAATTATACGTGAATTTTTTTTTTTTTTTTTTTTTTTTTTTTTTTTTTTTTATTATTATTATTATTTGAGAGGTGCTGACAATATATCATTAATATAGAGATTTTTAACTTCCATCCATAATTTCTAAATAACTTATATATAAATTTCAGAAAAACTGAAACGGAATGTGTTTTACAAGAGGCTTATTTTGTAAGATGAATATTCAATATTAATATAACTGAGCAAAGTTCATTCCGGAAAAAACTTGTAAAAGATACTTATATTTTGAAAATAGTTTGAAATATCCTTTTAAATTTATGAATGCTCGCTTTCGAAAGACATAAATAAAACTGATATTACTCATGATAATTAACACATACATAACATTAGTCAAACAAAGTGAAATTTTTATTGCTTGTGACCGATTACTTTTCAGTGAAGCAGAACTTACATAGGAAATTTGTGCAAACTTTTTCAACTTTTAAACCAAGTATCATGTAAAATTATAAATTACGATAGGAAATAGCATACTTCAGAATCGGAACATGTCTTGTAGTTAAGCTAAATGTATTTCTCAAGGAATTGAAAGCATACCAGAGAAGTCCTTATCATTTCGCATCTTTTCTCATGTTGCAAGAAGACATACTTTGTAAAAGATCGTCTTAGCACTTAACAAAAATCAGTAAAAATAAATATATTTTCTATGGCAAAGATAAAACTTCACAACTTAATTACTTAAATTTAGCTAAGTTGCATATGGTTTATTCACATAACTCGCATATGCTTCGAATGTTGAAATATATTTGTCAGTTGAAATCAAACTCATCGAAAATAAATGCTATCTACATTTTCAAGTCGGAAATTACTATTAAATAAACTTTGCATGTAAGACATTATCATGTTAAAAAGAAAAATCTACAAAAATGTAAATGATAATTTTACTGTTGGTACATAAATGATGAATAATTTATGATTTTATTCTAGGCAAACGTTTTATTGTCTAACAGAGAACTTAAACTTTAGCAGAAAAACGAAAAAATACAAATTTTATAACCTATCATGCTTGTCGAAAATTGAATTTATTAGCTGTTGTAATAGATTTTTATTGTCCAAATTTCTATAGTTCTTCCCAGTGCAATAATATTAAGTTCATGTGTAATGAGTAGGTTTTTTTTTTTTGTTGAATCTTATAAATTTAATGAAATTATTATGACCTAAGAGATTGAGTGAACTGAATAAATCAATGACGTAAATTTAAACAGTGACTTGAACTGATATACATACTATAACTGTAAAGAAGTATGACAAAGTGATAGATGAAGTGAAAATCGAAGTTGAGTGAAATGTGTTGAAAAAAGTTGAAGACGACAAGAAATTCATAAATGAGAATTATCATTGACTTATATTAACTTCGTTTTTCTTGCTTATGACAAGAAAATACACTCTTGTTTATTAAGAACCAACTTGATATCTTATCATAGAATGACAATGATGAAATATCTATACATTAAAAAAAAAATACCAAACTTAGACATAGCAAATTTCTTGAAATTCATGTATAATGTGAGAAGTTTTACTGGAAATATAGAAGATACAACATTGAAAGATGTGAATGTTTCGAAGTACTTTATCAGAAATAAAAAAAAAAAAAAAAAAAAAAAAATGCGCTGAGGTTCGCTATAAAATTTTTTTTAGGAGAAAGTTTAAACAAAATTTAAAATCAAACATGCTTTTAAGTGGGAACACATATATTAAAACTATAGCACATTTAACAATTTATATTATGTCATCTCAGTTGGTATCAAACTGAATAATATGAAAAACAACCACAAACTGAATAAAGATGAAAATTATCAATATATGTGGAAAAGTTTCCTTTTTTCACATATAAAAAAAAAATAACACATTGACATACGTTAAGATCACGAAACATGCGTAATCATATACCGATAAGAGCAACCAATGTTGCGGGGAGATATTCACGTGATGGACAATATCCCATGAATAAATTGAGTGATTTAATTTCTAATGCTAATTCCAATAGTATTCCACGTAACTTCAACTTTATATGTTACACTATAGATATATTTATTTTTCAAATATATTGACTTTCGAAAAATCATCCTTCAATATAAGAATGATCATAGTAAGAATAAAAGAAAAGATACTAAGCATTGATTTAAAGTGTATTTATTTCAACTTAGCAATAAATCATATGCGTGAAACGAAAATTGCTTCGAACCAAAGTATAACTATCCAATTTCATTGATTCCTACAAGGAAATTTTTCTCATCTAGTAATTGAATTTTTTTTCTCGTACACATTATAAGTGTTGTCCAATCAGATGTAGAATAGCTGAAGATATCCGACCTCTTTCTAAATATTAATAAGTCACTGTTGAAAAACTTATAAAAATTTCAATTTACACTTAAAGTTTTTTTTTATTTTTATATATATATATTTCAAAGAACGTTTTCAAGTCAATATGTATATTTAAATACTGAAACTTATTCACTTCAATAAATGTATGTTTAAGTTATAAAACTTGTCGTATGTATTGAAAAATTGTAACTTTTCGTCTTCGTATAAATCGATAACTTATACACTAGTTCTTCATCAATTAATCTTCTAAGTAAATCTTTCAAAGGTAAAAACATATCTATAGCTATGCATTTGTAACAAGTTAAATTGTACATGTTTCATGTGAAAGTTACAAAATTTTATACATTTTCATGAAAAACTATAAAATTTTAATTTCACGAGAAACATGTACAATTTAACTTGTTACAAATGCATAGCTATAGATATGTTTTTACCTTTGAAAGATTTACTTAGAAGATTAATTGATGAAGAACTAGTGTATAAGTTATCGATTTATACGAAGACGAAAAGTTACAATTTTTCAATACATACGACAAGTTTTATAACTTAAACATACATTTATTGAAGTGAATAAGTTTCAGTATTTAAATATACATATTGACTTGAAAACGTTCTTTGAAATATATATATATAAAAATAAAAAAAAACTTTAAGTGTAAATTGAAATTTTTATAAGTTTTTCAACAGTGACTTATTAATATTTAGAAAGAGGTCGGATATCTTCAGCTATTCTACATCTGATTGGACAACACTTATAATGTGTACGAGAAAAAAAATTCAATTACTAGATGAGAAAAATTTCCTTGTAGGAATCAATGAAATTGGATAGTTATACTTTGGTTCGAAGCAATTTTCGTTTCACGCATATGATTTATTGCTAAGTTGAAATAAATACACTTTAAATCAATGCTTAGTATCTTTTCTTTTATTCTTACTATGATCATTCTTATATTGAAGGATGATTTTTCGAAAGTCAATATATTTGAAAAATAAATATATCTATAGTGTAACATATAAAGTTGAAGTTACGTGGAATACTATTGGAATTAGCATTAGAAATTAAATCACTCAATTTATTCATGGGATATTGTCCATCACGTGAATATCTCCCCGCAACATTGGTTGCTCTTATCGGTATATGATTACGCATGTTTCGTGATCTTAACGTATGTCAATGTGTTATTTTTTTTTTATATGTGAAAAAAGGAAACTTTTCCACATATATTGATAATTTTCATCTTTATTCAGTTTGTGGTTGTTTTTCATATTATTCAGTTTGATACCAACTGAGATGACATAATATAAATTGTTAAATGTGCTATAGTTTTAATATATGTGTTCCCACTTAAAAGCATGTTTGATTTTAAATTTTGTTTAAACTTTCTCCTAAAAAAAATTTTATAGCGAACCTCAGCGCATTTTTTTTTTTTTTTTTTTTTTTTTATTTCTGATAAAGTACTTCGAAACATTCACATCTTTCAATGTTGTATCTTCTATATTTCCAGTAAAACTTCTCACATTATACATGAATTTCAAGAAATTTGCTATGTCTAAGTTTGGTATTTTTTTTTTAATGTATAGATATTTCATCATTGTCATTCTATGATAAGATATCAAGTTGGTTCTTAATAAACAAGAGTGTATTTTCTTGTCATAAGCAAGAAAAACGAAGTTAATATAAGTCAATGATAATTCTCATTTATGAATTTCTTGTCGTCTTCAACTTTTTTCAACACATTTCACTCAACTTCGATTTTCACTTCATCTATCACTTTGTCATACTTCTTTACAGTTATAGTATGTATATCAGTTCAAGTCACTGTTTAAATTTACGTCATTGATTTATTCAGTTCACTCAATCTCTTAGGTCATAATAATTTCATTAAATTTATAAGATTCAACAAAAAAAAAAAACCTACTCATTACACATGAACTTAATATTATTGCACTGGGAAGAACTATAGAAATTTGGACAATAAAAATCTATTACAACAGCTAATAAATTCAATTTTCGATAAGCATGATAGGTTATAAAATTTGTATTTTTTCGTTTTTCTGCTAAAGTTTAAGTTCTCTGTTAGACAATAAAACGTTTGCCTAGAATAAAATCATAAATTATTCATCATTTATGTACCAACAGTAAAATTATCATTTACATTTTTGTAGATTTTTCTTTTTAACATGATAATGTCTTACATGCAAAGTTTATTTAATAGTAATTTCCGACTTGAAAATGTAGATAGCATTTATTTTCGATGAGTTTGATTTCAACTGACAAATATATTTCAACATTCGAAGCATATGCGAGTTATGTGAATAAACCATATGCAACTTAGCTAAATTTAAGTAATTAAGTTGTGAAGTTTTATCTTTGCCATAGAAAATATATTTATTTTTACTGATTTTTGTTAAGTGCTAAGACGATCTTTTACAAAGTATGTCTTCTTGCAACATGAGAAAAGATGCGAAATGATAAGGACTTCTCTGGTATGCTTTCAATTCCTTGAGAAATACATTTAGCTTAACTACAAGACATGTTCCGATTCTGAAGTATGCTATTTCCTATCGTAATTTATAATTTTACATGATACTTGGTTTAAAAGTTGAAAAAGTTTGCACAAATTTCCTATGTAAGTTCTGCTTCACTGAAAAGTAATCGGTCACAAGCAATAAAAATTTCACTTTGTTTGACTAATGTTATGTATGTGTTAATTATCATGAGTAATATCAGTTTTATTTATGTCTTTCGAAAGCGAGCATTCATAAATTTAAAAGGATATTTCAAACTATTTTCAAAATATAAGTATCTTTTACAAGTTTTTTCCGGAATGAACTTTGCTCAGTTATATTAATATTGAATATTCATCTTACAAAATAAGCCTCTTGTAAAACACATTCCGTTTCAGTTTTTCTGAAATTTATATATAAGTTATTTAGAAATTATGGATGGAAGTTAAAAATCTCTATATTAATGATATATTGTCAGCACCTCTCAAATAATAATAATAATAAAAAAAAAAAAAAAAAAAAAAAAAAAAAAAAAAAATTCACGTATAATTTAGTTTGTCCAGATGATGTTCAATTTTACGTAGTAACAAACTCTACATTTTTCAAATTTATGCTAGTTTTTCACAAGAAAAAAAATATTCTTTAAGTTTGCCTAGCAAACTTTTTTCAGTATTTAAATTTTCTAGTATATTCCATCACATGAGTAGTTAACTATTTCCACTAAGGAAAATATCTTATTATTTTAGTTTGTTTGAATGATGTTAGATTTTTATGTTTCTGATTGGTGATTTGCATATACTCTTTTAAAAACTTTACACAATTCGTAACATATATGTTAGAAATAATAGTATATCGCATCTGAGATTGAACAAATTTATAACTAATATCATGTAAAGAAGGTTAAATTTTAAAAACATGTCATTGGATATGAGTGTTACCATGAAAAAAGTTAACTAAGTTACTTGTGATTTCCTTTCAGAGTATAAAAAGTTATGTAGTTTACATATAATTCGCAAGTTTCTTTCAAATTATCTTAAGATGTTTTAAAAGTCTTGCAGGCGATTTTCAAAACTTGAATGCATATCTACAATGTATTTAATATCTACAATTTATTTAATATTTTCCCCCAATTCACCTTTCTTAGATTGATAAGTAAAATAATCCTTAGTCAGCATTTATTGCACGAGTTAATATGACACCTTAACGTATATTATTACAAAGTAAATTGTCTAAGTCTTTCTTGAAGTAACATAAATTTCCAACTTGTATTGATTTTCCGATTGAAAAGTAGAGGTGAAATTTTTTCTTTGGAGTATCTATAACTAATATTTATTTTAAATCTCTTACTATTTTTCTTCTATGTAACAATTTTGTTAAGTTTTACCCGTATTGTAGCATATAATCCCACGGAGTTTGAACAATATTCAATGTTTTAAATAATAGAAAAGTTTTCAAGTAGAAATGATCTTAAATTCTCCAAGTGAATCATACTTTTTGGAAGAAAGTCCATGCGAATTCTACCTTCACTTACTAATATGTCTTTGAAATCCACTTCATTCATTCCAAGTTTTCACAAACATTTCATTATGAAAACGGCAAAGTAGGAAAACGATAATCTCAAAGACCTGCTGACACATCACAGCATCACCCGCTGCTTGCGCGTCGATGCTGTTGTTCTTGCTGTACAAATCTCCCGACCTGTTCCAACAAGTTTTAGCGTGACTCATCCTCCGATCTAAAAACGCCGGCGAATGGCGTATCACCTACCGCTACCCTGATTGGCTAATTACCGTCACCTGCTTATCTTCCCATTTAAAGATGTGAATTTTATATGTAAAGTGAATTTTTACGCTAATGCTTAAATTCTTTGCTATAGAAAGTTCAAGTATGTTAGTTTTTTTCTCTTATATGTTACATTTTAAACACATGATACGAAATTTTTACGTTATGTTTATCTTAGAAATTTTAAGTATATTATATTTTTTCTTATTTAACATTAACCTAAGAGTTTAATTGTATATGAAGAGTAAATTGTCACGTTAAAGTTTAAGGATATGATATTTTTGTGAGGTAAATTTTCGTGTAAAGGTTAAAATTCTTTATCTTTGAAATTTTTATTCTGTTAAATTTCCCATTATTTAACATTAACCTAAGAAAATAATTGTGTATGAAAATGTCGCGTATTGTTTAAATTGTTGTCGAAGAAAGTTTAAGTATGTTATTTTTTTTCTTCACTAATTTAGCATTATTCTTACACATTTTAAAGATAAAAAATTTATGCGTGAAATAAATTTTCGCATATTGTTTCAATTCCTTACCTTATAAATTTTTAGTATTTCTTTTTCTCTAATTTAGCGTTATTCTTACACATTTGAAAGACATAATTTTTATATGTGTGGTAAATTTTCGCGTATTATTTAAATTATTTGCCTTATAAATTTTTAGAGCTTCTTTTTTATCTTATTTATCGTTGATATAAGAGTATGCTAATTCTTCTTACACGTCACATTTTAAAGTCGTGATTTTTATATGTGAAGAAAAAATTTTACGTTAATGTTAAAGTTATTTGTCGTACAAAGTTTAAGTATATTACTTTTTTCTCTTATTTAGTGATATTCTTACACATTTTAAAGACATGATGTTTATTCGTAAAGTAAATTTTCACGTTCACTTTTGAATTCTTAGTTGTAAGATGTTCAAGTATGTTACTTTTTCTCTCTTATTTATGCATTAGAGTATCCAAATATCAGAAAAATTGTTCAAACAAAGTTGAGACGAAATGTAAAACCACCTAAAAAGTGGGAAAATTTATGATTCAATAAAGTGATATTGCTTTAACATTTTTTTTTGTTCTATTATTTCACATAAGAAAATCACACACAAATTTCCGTTGAATAATTTTTATTTACAATTTCAAATAATCTTTCAAGGCACCATATGATATACATTTAAAGAAATCTTCATTAAAGAATTGTATGACATTTTTACATTGTAAGGTTTCAATCACATTTTTAACATTAAGTACAAGAATAGCATCGTCTCCAACACACCAAGACTGATCTTGCAATGAAGTAGTTATACAGACATGATTTCCTTGTGAGGGGTCACCAATAGCACAAGCATCACAGCGAAACAATTTTAAAACATTACTTTCTATTTCACATCGAAAAGCAGAAACATATTCATGAAATAAGTCTATATTGGAAGGTATATTTACATTTTGAACACAATGATTAAGAATTTCAACTCGTAGTAAATTTATAAGAGACTCCTTGATGGTTTCACATATTTCATGCATGAGATCTCTAATTTTAGCAAGATTATTTTCATTTACTTTTAAGGAACTTTCCTTAAGTTTAAGATAAAAGAGTTGTTTTAAAACTAACTCACCCTTATGTGATAGAACCAAGAGTTGATTGTTACACACAACGCTACTAGCTGCGTATTTCGTGTTCACGTGTAAGAGTTTGTTATAAAAGTCCTGAAAGGTATCCATGTTCATCAAAATTTTCTGAGAACTTCCTTGACTATTATGTTGAGACATGTGGATGAAAAGACGAGAGTCATATTGATGAAGGGACACTATGAAACCAAATCCAAGGTTCCATTCCTTGAGGCATCCACTGGTTTTCTTTACAGAGGCATAAAGGCGAGTCATCCAGTCCTCATCGGGAATTGTTTCTTCTTCGACGATCACTTCATCTGATGGTCTCTTCCGAGAAAGGGACTTGTGGGGATACTCTACAATATCTTGGGGTCTCGCTACGATGTTCCGAAAAGTGATACTGATTCTCGGCTCCTTCACAGCAGGTTCGGCTGAAATTTCATGGGTCCAGAACTGATTGGTGGGTGGCTTCATGAGAAGAAGAGATCCACTTGGCAACGGAACTTTGTTGGGCTGGAAATCAGGACGGGCAAACTGCATGGTTCTGATAGCTCCGAGACTTAGGGTTGGAATAGTGAAGTCTGGATCCAAGTCTTTTTCGCTGTCTTTATGAGCTCCAATCTTGGCATTTCCATCTGCATAGTAGTTGAGAAGGGCATAGTTGTATTCTTGTCCAGTCTTGTTTTCAACATCCTTCTTAATATCAAGCAGTGTAGAAGTCCACGGCTTGGAAAAGACGCACGTTCCAGAAAAGGTATATTTCACGCCAGTATCACCAAAACCGAGCACTTTCCTTTGAGGCGTGTAACTTTTTCCATTAAAGTTCAATTGGAGATTCTCATACTCGTAGTTCAACAATTCATGTAACAACTGCTGTGATTTAGCTGCATCGTAAAAACTTTCAACGAGTTCAATATGTAAATCAGACGACATTTTCACTTCAAACTAACAAGCACAACTTCGAAGAAACAGCAAACGCACCTTCACTTGACAAAATCAGCAGAGAAATGGTGTCTTCGCTGAATGCAAGTCCGTGAGTGACGCAGCTCATCCCTTCTGATTGGCTGGTAGTCGAAACAACGCCCTCTAGCGTGAAATCTGATTGGTTAACACCTATCCACCTTTATCGCCGTGCAATATCCTGTCCCAAGCTGTTCAAACCTGTTCAGACAGAATGACTCATCCGATTAACACCTACTCGTATCTAGATCTCTCACAAGATGTTGCCATACCTTAAATGCTAAATCTTAACATAGAATGACGTCATACCCACTGTGACGTCACTAGTAAAAATATCTATAACTCTAAGTTATTCGTTTAGAAGCAGCCCTAAAACAACTCAACTCCACCTGAAAGGTAAATCGAAACTAAAAAGTGTTGCCACCGCTCAAAACTTTGATATAAAACAAGTTATGACGCCATACTCAATGTGACGTCACTAGTAAAAATATCTATAACTCTAACTTATTCACTTAGAAGCAGTCCTAGAACAACTCAACCCCATTTAACTGGAAGCACAAAAAAAAAAGTGTTGCCACCGCTCAAAAACTTTGATATAAAACAAATTATGACGTCATACCCACTGTGACGTCATGCAATAAAAACCTATCACTCTAACTTATTCACTAAGAAGCAGTCTTAGAACAACTCAACCCCGTCTGAAAGATAAACCGAAACTAAAAAAAAGTGTTGCCACCGCTCAAAACTTTGATATAAAACACATTATGACATCATACCCACTGTGACGTCATACACAAACAGCTTATAATGAAACCGAAACTAAAACAGCAGCAGGAAGGAAACAACTCCACTCCACTTCCGGTCACGTGATTTCCGGTGACGTCATATCCGGTGATGGCACTTCCTGTGACGTCATATCCGGCCACGCCCACTTCCGGTGACGTCATCGTCCCTCGTCCCATCCCGCATCCCGCCATGGCTTCGGAGCCCCACTTTCTAACTACTGCCGTGTTTATAACATTTGTTCGGGTGACAGAATTGTTTTGGAAACTTTCAAATGGCGCAGAATTGTTTTTGAGAGGCTGTTTTTGAAAACTATACTATCCTCTGTAACTAATGCAGCGGATTCTTTTGGCTAGTTCTTTTTTTTTTTTTTTTTTAGGGTTGCCCTCATTCCTGCTTCAAACGGAGCATCGAGTTTGATTTTTAATTTTATAACAACAATAAAGCGGTCACACTCTGAACATAGGCATCTGCTTTTGATTTCGACTAAGGGGGAGAAATTCCCTGGATAAACTCGATAGGGAGAAGGGGGGGGGGGGGTATTATCCCATGATTTCCGGACTCCAATTTTTTTCATGATCTACCTCAGCAATACAAAATTACTTACTCCCATATCATTCAATACTTTAAAATACGTATGTTTATGAAACTGCACAAAATTGATTACATCACATTTTAATAATTGTAAGTGTTTTCCATTGCCAATTTTTATATTCTGTTGTCAGCTTGTGCATCTCATTTTTATATATTAACAACTCTAGCAGAAAAATATGCGGCAAATAACGTTTCAACATTTATTTATAAAAACTAGCTGTATACCCGTGCTTCGCCACGAAATTTTGCCTTGTGCAATATTTTAGCCAGCTGTGAAATCTGTCATGGGTGTATAGGCCTCTATTTTTGGCGCTTCGCTAGCAGAAAGGTTCATCACAACGCAAAACCGAGCTCGCTTCGCTCGCTGAAAAATTCTTTGACACATAAACACCGGATTACTTAACTCATTGAAAGGTTCATTGCTATACAAACATGAGCTCGCTTTGCTCCATGAAAGGGTCATTGCTGCGTCGCATCACACACTAAAAACTAATAGCTACGTAATGCCTTAATATTAGAAGCCCCTCCCTTGTCGAGAAACAATAAAAAAAATTTCCCTGTTAATAATTATAATACAACACCCCTTTAAGAATATTTTAACACGTAATGTTTGTAAAAAGCAAAATTAAAAGGTCAAAACTATACTTATGTTGAAAATTTCAGAGCTCTAGGCCTATTAGAAGTCGCTTTTTGTGAAAATATTAATTAAAAATAAATTAAAATTTTAACCTTTTTGTCAAAAATCCAATTAGAAGGCCAAAACTCTTTGTGTTGAAAATTTCAGAACTGTAGCCCAATTAGAAATCATTTTGTAAAATATTTGTAAATTAATCAATTAAAAAACAAATAAAATTTCACATTCTGTTTTTCAAAAGTTCAATTTGAAGGCCAAAACTATTTATGTTAAAAATTTTAGAGCTGTAGTGTTATTAGAAATCATTTTGTAAAATATTTATTAATTAATTAAAAAAAAATAATTAAGAAAGAACTAAATAAAAATTTACTATTCTGTTTTTCAAAAGTCCAATTAAAGGCTAAAACTACTTATGTTGAAAATTTCAGAGCTGTAGCTCTATTAGAAATCGTTTTGTGAAATATTTATTAATTAATAAAAAAAAAAAAAAATTAAAAAAGAACTAAAAAAAATAATTTAATATTCTGTTTTTCAAAAGTCCAATCAAAAGGCTAAAACTACGGCTGATACGGCTGTTGCATCTCCTGAAAAAAAACTTACGTTAATTTCTTAGTTCTAAATAAAATTTAAAAAAAAAAGCTAGAAGGTTGAATTAATATCGTAAACGATTAATTAATAAATAGAGTTCTCTAAAAAAGATAATATATATATCTTTCTTAATTTGTTCTTCATTTATGAATTAAAGATTTAAATAAATTAAAATGCGTGTTTGTTAAAAAAAATCAGTTATCAAACATTCAAAAATGACTATCCTTCAAAAAGTAGCGTTGTGAATTTTTCTCACAGACAATAATTGCAGTTTTTATCAGGCTAAATCTATTATTTATTCTCTCTTTAAATGCTCACCAAATTTATTCCAGAAAACTTCTGTGAATTAAATGACGAAAAACAAATCCACAATCACGTACTATTATTTTTTTAAAAGACGAGTTTCAAAAAAAAAAAAAAAAAAAAAAAAAATAATAATAATAATAATAATAATCATCCAAAAGTCTCGAAAATAATTAAAGTAGAAAATGAGTCGAAGAACATGAAAAAAAATCGCATGAAGTTTTTTTTTTTATTCGTCTTCATCAATCAACAAAACTTATATTTCTATCGCCAACACTTTCTCAAAAGTTGCCAAATGGGCAAACATTTGCCAAATCCGGGAGTTGTATATGTGTGACATCATAAATAAGCCCCACCCCCTTCTACGGGGAGGAAAACTTTTCTTTGGAGTTCAGAGTTTAATTGTCTTGAATTGTGTTAATCGATTTTTTGTGCGTTCTTCGTGAAAAGATCTGTATCTTCTATTGCGTAAAATAATTGAAAATTTTTAATTATGTAAAATTTTTATAGAATTATGTGATTCTGACTATAGAATTATGGAATTATAGAATTATGTGATTCTGACTGTAGAATTATGGAATTATGTGATTCTGACTATAGAATTATGGAATTATAGAATTATGTGATTCTGACTATAGAATTATGGAATTATAGAATTATGTGATTCTGACTGTAGAATTATGGAATTATGTGATTCTGACTATAGAATTATGGAATTATAGAATTATGTGATTCTGACTGTAGAATTATGGAATTATGTGATTCTGACTATAGAATTATGGAATTATAGAATTATGTGATTCTGACTGTAGAATTATGGAATTATGTGATTCTGACTATAGAATTATGGAATTATAGAATTATGTGATTCTGACTGTAGAATTATGGAATTATGTGATTCTGACTATAGAATTATGGAATTATAGAATTATGTGATTCTGACTATAGAATTATGGAATTATAGAATTATGTGATTCTGACTGTAGAATTATGGAATTATGTGATTCTGACTATAGAATTATGGAATTATAGAATTATGTGATTCTGACTGTAGAATTATGGAATTATGTGATTCTGACTATAGAATTATGGAATTATAGAATTATGTGATTCTGACTGTAGAATTATGGAATTATGTGATTCTGACTATAGAATTATGGAATTATAGAATTATGTGATTCTGACTGTAGAATTATGGAATTATGTGATTCTGACTATAGAATTATGGAATTATAGAATTATGTGATTCTGACTATAGAATTATGGAATTATAGAATTATGTGATTCTGACTGTAGAATTATGGAATTATGTGATTCTGACTATAGAATTATGGAATTATAGAATTATGTGATTCTGACTATAGAATTATGGAATTATAGAATTATGTGATTCTGACTGTAGAATTATGGAATTATGTGATTCTGACTATAGAATTATGGAATTATAGAATTATGTGATTCTGACTATAGAATTATGGAATTATAGAATTATGATATTCTGACCTGAAAATGTTCTCTTGATTTAATTAAGTGACCTTCTGACAACGCCGGGTAAGTTCATATGCTAGTTTTATTATTTTTTGTGTTGCCTTTTTTTCGAATTCTGTGTTTGTGGCAGGCCTAAGTTATTTACTTAATTCTATTATTTTTTAATTAAACTAAATTCATAGTGACCCCAGAACCTGGAAGTCAGGGAGCTTTCTGATTCTGGAAAAAATCAGGGAAATGCCAGGAAACTTTTTAAAATGTAACGAAAATCAGGGAAATTTTTAGGCATGTTTTCCCTTTCATCTGTGTTTTGGCGCCATTTTCCCGGACATTTGTGGGTGGGAATCGTTTTAAGTTTAGCTTTGCCAAATAATTTTAATTTTTCATTGCCGCCAAAACTATTTTTTAAAAAAATTGGAATGTTATCTCTTTATCATATATGTTCTATTTGATCAGTATACACATCTGGAAAACCGTGAAAAATTGGAGGAATTTGAAAAAAAAATGTGCCCTGAAATCAGGGAATTTTGTAGAAATCTGTCAGGGAAATCAGGGAACTTTTTTTCCTGAATTTTGTGGCCACCCTTTTTGTGGCTATCGCATATATTCCATTATCAGAGTGACCATAGAACCTGGAAATTCAGGAAAATGTCTGAGAACTTTTGTGATTGTGAAAAAAATTAGGAAATGTGCGCGATATTTTTTTTTAAATGTCATGAAAACCAGTGGAATTTTCTGTCATGGTTTTGAAGGTATGTTTCTCTGTTCATTCGTGTTTTCGCGCCATTTACCCCGATAAGTGTTATGGAATAGAACGAGAAAATTGTTACAGAGTAATTTAAACTATATGCATTACCGCCCAAACTATTTTTTATTTTATTTTAAATTGGAATATTGTTATGGAATAGAGCGAGAAAATTGTTACGGAGTAATTATCCATCCGGCCCAAACTGTTTTTTTTAATTGGAATACTTTCTCTTTAGCATACATGTTCTATATGATCAGGGTATCTACATATTTGAAAAAGTTATGGAAATTTGAAATAAAGTTTGCCATAAAAACAGGGGAATTTTATAGAAATTTATCCGGGTACTTTTTCCCCTGAATTTTGTGTGCACTCTGATAATGGATGGAATTGGTTATCCCATATTCCTTGTAATGTAAGTAATGTATTGTTAACCCATTAAAAACGAATTTGAAATAGCTAAAAACAATGACTTGTTCTCCTATACTTTGTTTATTTAGATAGTTTAAAGTGTATTTTGAATTTTTCCAATTTTTAATTATTATTATTATTTTTTTTTTTTTGGAAAATTATTATTATGATGTTTAAAAAACACTTAGTGCAATCGCTATTTATTATCAAAGAAAAAAAAATCCAAAATGTCGATTTGAAAATTTGCCTACTAACAGTCGTTAATGTGTTAATGGCCCATGAGTAGGCACCATTAAAATTTTACTAACCAACCATAATGTTAAGGTTTTCATGGCTTGTAAGTGAAAGTCAGTCTTGCTAACTTAAGCTTTGTTGGAATAATGTTCTTTTTTACATGCACGCAATCAGCGGGTAAATAAGAGCCTTGAATAAAAATTCGAACATGAAAGTAGCAAAAATATAGAGCTCTCAAAATTGAAAAAAGAAAAATTCCAAATTCCACAATGTGGTTCGAACAGGAAATTCGAATTAACCTTAACCCGTTAAAGACGACTTTGAAATGACATTGTTTTTAAATATTAGCTTTTTTATATAGATCATATTGGGTATATTTTGAATTTTCCAGATTTTTTCCGAAAATTATTTTTATGATTTTTAAAAAACACTAATTAGAACCACAATCGCAATTTATTAACAAAAAAAAAAAAAAAAAAGGCTAAAATTTCGACTTGCCGTTAATGGGTTAAACTGCTGTATGCAGTCTGACAGACCGCGAATCATTTTTTGTGGAACGCTTCCACCCCATATAGAATATTTCTTCGACTTTTAATATTATACATTTTTTTCTATACACTATGTTTATAAAATTTAGAGACATGTTCACCAAATTGTTTGATCGATGTGCTGCCCTTGAGCCAGAAATATTTAACCAACCACAGAAGTTTACTCTAATATTCGAATTCTAATAGACATCCAGTTTAGAGGATTATACAGATAGTGTTAATTCCTTCTCACTTATCGAAAAGTTAATTTTTGCTCTTTTTTTTAAATCCTTTATATTTACTTCGATTTTGTAATTAATTAAAAGGAACTAAATAAGAATTTGAAATTCTGTTTTTTAAAAGTCCAATTAGAAAGCTAAACCTACTTATGTTGAAAATTTCAGAACTGTAGCCCTATTAGAAATCGTTTTGTAAAAATAATTGTTAATTTATTAAGAAAATTATTTAAAAAATAATTAATTAAAATTTTAACATTCTGTTTTTCAGAAGTCCAATTAGTAGGCTAAAACTATTTATGTTGAAAATTTCAGAGCTTTAGCCCTATTAGAAGTCATTTTGTAAAAATAATTGTTAATTTATTAAGAAAATTAATTAAAAAATAATTAATTAAAATTTTAACATTCTGTTTTTCAAAAGTCCAATTAGTAGATTAAAACTACTTACTAGGGGGCTTCGCCCCCTGCTCGCTAACGCTCGCCAACCCCCAAACGCCTCGCTGCGCTCGGATTGAGCGGCTTTGCCTCTCGAATTTATGGTTTTAAAACATCTTGCTGCGCTCGAATAGGTTTGCCAGCCATAAAAAATGTAACCAAATTCTTATAAATTTAATGTAAGGCCTAATAGAGAAAACACCCAAATTGCAAGTTTCATAATAGAAAGTTAAATATACTATCCGCCAACATTCTGACTTAAAACTTCATTAGCTATGCCCTAACATTGAAGTCCCAATATCTTTTATTTATTCTGATAAGTCGCCCCGTTAGAGAACGACGTCCAACGCGAAGCATTTTCTGGATAGAAATTCTTCAAAATAATAATTACTCTAATACAAAAATGCTTCAGAAAAACAGAAAAAATCAACTTTGAAACGAAGAGTTTAAAAAGAGCTTTAAAATTAGCAACGGTTTGTTGTTTACATACGTAAGGATAGCTTTAAAATTAGCAACGATTGGTTGGTTGGTTGAACCCCCGAGCAGCCGGTTTGTTGTTTACATACGTAAGGATGTTGCCAATCATATATTCAAAATCATTGAGGCTTTGTAGTAGCTTATTGATGAAAAATATTGAAATTTAACTAATTCATAAAGTGTTAATAAATTATTTTGGCACGTTTTGGCAAATCTACAGCTTATTTCCTTTAAAATGACACCTTGATCATTGAAATTGGTTGAGCAGTTTAGGCGGACGGACTAACCCCAAAAAACGTATTGCCTATTAAATATATAGATGTTGAAAATTTCAGAGCTGTATCTCGATTTGAAGTTACTTTGTAAAAAAAAAAAATTAATTAAAATATTAATTAAAAAAGAAATAATTAAAATTTTAACATTCTGTTTGACATGCATAATCTTAGAAGGCCAAAACTTGTTGTGTTGAAAATTTCAGAGCTGTTCTCCAATTTTAAGTAGGTTTCTATAGATCCACAGACAGACAGATAGACAGACATGAATATAGACACACAAAACTTGTTTTATTATTATAGATTACCCTGGTAAAAGTCAAAATAGTGAATTGTGACGTTCCACGGATGTAATATTTCACTGTTTAGGAGTAAAATTTGAGTGGTAATCAAAATATTTTATTCCAATTTGAAATTGCAATTAATATATATATATATATATATATATATATATATATATATATATATATATATATATATATATATATATATATATATATATATCCTTTAAAATTATCCGAATAAATTAATTATATATTATTTGTTTATACCTAAAAAGGTATTTTTTATTTGATTACTGTTTGTAATAAATGACAATTACACAAATTCTTGTTTTTATGTAGAATGACCCTAATAAGTAATAAAGTAAATTCTTTTAATCAGAATAAATAAAAGATATTTGGACGTGAATGCATAAACTCACATTCAATTTTAATAAATAAATTTCGAAACGTAGTTTGCGGAATATTTTGCTGATAGATATGTTTTTGATAATTAAAATTATATGCAAACACCAAGTACATGCTGATTACAGAATTGGCGTTATATATAGGGAACGGGGTACTCAAAGATTTTAAAAATATGGAATTCTAGTTCTATTTGCCTTGCATAGAAGGCGCTACGCTGAATCGTTTAATATATCGTTTTTTATTGTAAACCAATTAGAACTATATTATTTTTTAATAATTACAATTACTGATTTAAGTTTCGATTTCCATTTTCTAGTTTCGATTTCAATTTAACGTTTAGTTATTATAATTTTTAATTATTTTTTAATGTTTTTATACATTTATGGAGGAACTACATTTTAACTGTAACTGCAGATATCTTTTCCGCGTGTAATTTAAAGTAAATATTTATTTTTTTTGCCTAAGTTTGATGATTTCATTTGCGAAAATGTTCGTGGTTGAATCTCAAGCAGAAAAGGTTTGGCTTCTAAAATTGTAGCACAGCTTTAAGTGGCTTTTAACATGTCAGCTTCAACGACAAATAACAATGTCGTATGTTTAGCAAATCTAAAAATGCTGTGGATACATTATATGGTAACATAAATTTATTGTAATATTGTTTCATAGTGATTAAGAACGGGATAAAGTACATATTAAAGCAAAAAAGTTATTTAAATATGTGTAATTTATTTTTTTAATTACTACTTTAAAAAATTGTAAATTTTCATACTTTCAACAAATAACTGCGTAAAAAATCTTTTTTTTTTGTATTATTTTATAAGATATGGCATTTAATAGACATTTCTAAGCAATATAAAGCAAAAAAAAAACTTAATTTTAGTTTAAAGATTTTTGTACGAGCGAACCTCAAATAAACTCACTGCTGAATTTTGTTTTTTTAACAGAATTTTAAATAAGTGATTATTAATGATTTATTAGCCTATTATTATGATATTTTTTTTTTTTTTTTTTTTTAATATGATTTTGAAAATGTTTTAACGACATATGACAGAATAAAAATCGAAAGCGTTCAATTATAAACAAATATAAAAATATTATTTAATAGTATTAGTAAGCAAAACAAGTTAATCTATAAACAGATATTAATGAATTGTAAACAAAACAGTTTTACCCAAAAAGAATGCTTATAATAATTGGTTTTTCCAGAATACGGTGATGTCCTTGAGAATTTGTTCGAATGTTCGTCCCAAACGAACTTTTCTCTTATGGTTAAAGAAGAAATTTGGCGAAATTCTACATTATTTGGCGATTTATCGCTTGCGCCCGGAAAACGGAAAGAGTACCCAATATTTTATGTTTTAAATCCTTACGTCAATATTTGTGTAGTGGCTCCATCTGGTTTTGTTATTTCCTATTTAATTTTCATTTATAATAGATAGACATTAAATTAAAACATTTTATGTAATTTCAAGTGATATTTTTTATCCCTACTCACCAAATGTCAAGGTGGTTATAGAAAGTAGTTTCTAAATGCACTGGGCTAGAAGATTGTAACATAGCGAGTATAGGGAATGATCCTTACTAGGTCTTCCTCTAAATGAATTAAATTTATGTAATTTATTTTAAACTGTTTATTTGATTCAATATCATTTATTTAGTTATATTATTATTTATATTTCAACTTAATTTTATTTTATATATTTTATTATATATATATTTTACTTTCGTTTGTGTGTTTTTGATTTTGGCAATTTTTCCGATCGTCAAGTTTTTTATACTATATATTTTCCAAAATCTTTAAAACTTATGTATACGCCTAATATTATGTCTTCAGTAATTCAATATTTTCTTCCCACACTATAGAATGTACTACAATATTTGAAGCTGCAAATTGAAAAAAAAAAGGAGAAAATGAATGAAAAAGAGTAAGTTTTCAAAAATCCTATTTTTTTTAAAAAAAGATTCCTTTATGGTTAATTTCGATTCTGTTTGTTTGTGGATAAATTAACCTTCTTACTGTTATTCAATCACAGGGTTCCCATGGTCAATAAAAATGCTTAATATTTGTGAACTTGCAGAAGTCGTATTCACCATAAAATTCCTAATAGTCCTTAAATTTTTGTGTCCCCTTAAGTTCCTGAAATTGTACTTAAATTTTTCCATAATTCCTAAGAAAATGAAAAATCTTGAAAATTACCCAATTTTCCCTTTTTATCCCTAAAATGTTCCCAAAATTTTTGGAATTATTCCCAAAATTCATACTTAAATTTTTTAGAAAACTCACTTGCTAACCTTATTTAAATATAAAGTGTGTGTGTCAATACAGCATGATGTAGAGTTGACGTCATAAATTCATCAAATTAAAAATTTAAAGTGGTTAAGTTCATAGAAACATTTAGAATAATACCGTTTTTAAAATTTTGAGTAGGAAAAAAATGCCAATTATAAATTTTTGATAAATCAAAGTGTAAACACAAACTTATACCAATTTTTTTCTCCCTGTTTCCTGTATGTAATCTGCACATCTCTGCAAATTAATCCTAGCGATACCCGCACATAAATCCTTACTTTCCTCATTATAAGTTTCAAATTCAATCTAAAACTAAGTGTTAATTTATGAATTACTAGCTAAATACCCGTGTTACGCTACGAAATTTTAACATGTGCAATATTTTAGCTAGCTGTGAGCCCTCGCATTGCGGAAATCTGTCATTCGTGTATAAAACCCAGTTTTTGGCGCTTCGCTCACAGGAAAGTTCATCGCTATGCAAAATCGAGCTCGCTTCTTTCGCTGAAAGTTCATGGACACATAAACACAGGCTTAATTCACTCGTTAAAAGGTTCATTGGTATGCAAGCATAGGCTCGCTGAAAGGTTCATTGCTGCATAAGCATAAGCTAGCTTCACTCACTAAAATCTAATTGCTACATAAAGACTTAATATTGGAAGCCTCTTCCTTGTCAAGAAAAAAAAATTCTCCGTTAATACAATAATACAACACCCCTTTAAGATTATTTTAACACGTGTTTGTGGAAAGCAAAATTAGAGGCTAAAACTACTTATGTTGAAACTTTCAGAGATCTAGGCCTATTCAAAGTCGTTTTTTGTGAAAAAAATTAATTGAAAAACAAATTAAAATTTTAACATTCTTTTTGTCAGTCCAATTAGAAGGCCAACACTACTTGCGTTGAAATTTTCAGAAATGTAGCCCAATTACAAATCATTTTGTAAAATATTTGTTAATTAATTTAAAAAATAATAATAATAATAATAAAAAAATTCTGTTTTTTAAAAATCCAATTAGAAGGCCACAACTATTTATGTTGAAAATTTCAAAGCTGTAGCCCTATTTGAAATCGTTTTGTAATATATAAATTAATTAAAAAAGAACAAAATAAAAATTTAAAATTCTGTTTTTTAAATGTCCAATTAAAAGGCCAAAACTACTTATGTTGAAAATTTCAGAGCTGTAGCCCTGTTAGTAATCGTTTTGTAATATATTTATTAATTAATTAAAAAAATTAATTAAAAAGAACTAATTAAAATTTTAAAATTCTGTTTATGATGCATAAAATTAGAAGGCCAAATCTACTTATGCTGAAAATTTCAGAGCTCTACTCCAATTTTAAGTAGTAGTGTCCAGACAGACACACAGCTTGTTTTATTATTATAGATAATTTCGACTTACTGCAAATTTCCTTTTATTCATACGATTCTTATTTTGTGCGTCTTTGATTATATTATGATTTCCAACAATGTTCTCATTTTTCTTTGATGCAGGCGGCCTCCCGTAAAGCGCCCCAGGAGGATGGAAATATGTGCAGTTAGAAATCCAGGAACGATCCATACGACCGTAATATGGAAAGAAGCTAAATATGTGGAAGAAAAAGAGAAGAAATGCATATATTGTCAAAGGATACACAGGTTTCACTTTTAATTTTTCAAGTATACAAATGATCTAACTCAGGGTTCCCACGGTCATTGAAAGTCATTAAAAGTGCTTAATATTTTTGAACCTGTTTTCAAGGCCTTGAAAATGCTTAAAAGTCCTTGAAAATGCTTAAAAGTCCTTGAAAATGCTTAGTGGTCCTTAAAAGTGCTTAATATTTTAGTATGTTGTCCAACTGCAAAATTTATAAAAATACAACTCGAACTTGCTATCCCCGCGTGACCGCCAGTCATCTGCACTGTATCGGAATTTTCTGACATACTTATATTACGCATGTGCCGACTTGTAACTGTTTTGGTAGAATATACTTGATAAAAAATATATATTTAGTCATGATGCCTAAAAACAAATTTTCAAACGTCATTAAAAACATTAATTTGGCCCTTAAGAGTCATTCAAAAGTCATTGATTTTCATTCTGTGATTTGAGTGGGAACCCTGTAACTGTTCAGGGATCTGTGTAAAAAGAAATTTGTGTCCTATTACTGATCCTTCACCAGGGTTCCCACGGTCATTGAAAGTCATTAAAAGTGCTTAATATTTTTGAACTTGTTTTCAAGGCCTTGAAAATGCTTAGAGGTGCTTAAAAGTCATTGGAAATGCTTAGAGGTCCTTAAAACTCCTTAAATTTTGTGGATGTTGTGCACCGAAACTGCAAAATTTATAAAAATACAATTTAGACTTGCTATCCCCACGTGACCGCCACTTATCCACACCATATCGGAAATCTCTGACATATTTGTATTACGCATGCACTAACTTGTAACTTTTTTGGTAAAATATACTTTATTAAAAATTTATATGTAGACATGAAGCCCGAAAACAAATTTTCAAAGGTCCTTAAAAACGTTAATTAGGTCCTTCAAAGTCATTGATTTTCATTCTGTGATTTGAGTGAGACCCCTGTTCACAAAGTTTTATCTTTTTAAAAATGGCCCTTTACGAAATTTCATTTCTGAAAAAAAAGAACACTTCATAAAAGTGTATGTTTCAAGAAAAGCAATTTTTAAATTTATACTTGATATATATTTGCATATTTTGCTGAATTTTATATAGGAAAGTTTTTCTAGTGTTATATTCTCCATTTGATTTTGTTTGAAAGAAAATATTAAATTTGTCATTAAGTTATTTTTTATATACTTGATTAAAGTTCATGGAAATAGTGTTCTGTTAAAATAATCTTAGACCGACCCATGCCATTTGTTTGTGAAACTATTTGATTTATATTTCAGCAATTTTTTTATTATTATTATATTTAGAATTTTTTTTTACAAAGAATTCAATGACTAAAAGTTCCACTTATTTGAGTTATTAGTTAAAGTTAATAAAGTAGACAAAAAGACTTCAGGTATGATCAAATTTAATTTTAAAATTATTATATTTAAATTAAATAATCAAAATTCTCCTTTTTGTTAATATTTTACTACTTAAATAGTTCTTGTAGATGGTTATTCTTATTTTATTTGCGTATTATTTCTGTTATATTTTTAATTGTCCTGTAAACTTAAAAGCGCGGCCACCAGTAGCCTTATGGTTAAAAAAAAATCTCAAAGTTTTATCTGACTGCATCCCTTACAAGCATGATTATTTTTCTTCTTGTCTTGCGTTTTTTTGTCGACAGAATATATTAGAACCCTAAATTTCTTAATATTTCAAATCGATTCCTTCAGATTTTTTCATTTTTATTAACCCTGTTAGTTATACAGTTTCTTTCATTTATTATGTGTCTTCACGTTTTTCCCAACCTGTGAAAGCATTGTCCTTGCGACAATAAAATCCAATCAACCCAACCTGCGATTCATCCCACTTTTTAAACTATTGTTTACCTTTTGTGCCAGCTGAACCTAAGGTTGAGATTTAATTTTCATTCATGAAAGGTTTGTTAAATAATATTTTGTGTTGGGTTATTTATTTTCCTGGATTTGATTGGTTAACTTATATTTTAACATGCTTTTATTAACTTTGTATGTATCTATATAACAGAGTTTTTTAACTCAATTTTTGACCACTTCAAAATGTAGGATTAATTTGAAATTTTACACAGTTATCAAAGATCGATGCCAATACAATAATTCAATAAGTTTGTCGCATTATCGCAAAGATTAGCTTGTGTTGCACTTGCGCCGTTAAACTCCAACCAACCTTCTCTGGAATCGAACCCTGGTGTCCCATGACAACCCCAGTAATCACAGAACCTACCATCGACATTTGATAAGGCAGACATTTGAAAGATCTGTCGTGTGCACTACGCTTATACTATCAGCAAAAAGTTATTCAGATTTATCATGTAATAACGATGGACGAGCCACCGATTGGTTTTGATGTAATATTAGAACGTTTCTTTCATTTGGTCGGAACTCTGGATTGTAAGGATTAGCTCTAGAAATACCACAGTTTTCCATGTAAATGTGGACACGATCTAAGGGAGCATAACCGAATTAATGAGCTATTTGCGGTTTCACCTTAATATGATGTGTACTGAGACATGCATGAGTTAATCACTGAGACAAGCATATGACTACTGGCCGGATCAACTAATAGGAAGTTTCATTCACATTTCACAACTGAATAATTAATTGTTTAAAAAAACTAAAAAATCCTGCTGTAATTGAAAGCGTGTTTTTTTAGTCGCATTATCCTTACTAGGATCTTCAGAATTAGCGATTTTTCATATTCAGAGACACTGTAGTGTTTTGTGCCGAGTAATACGGCGTGCACTAAGGCATACACATGACTTAAATTTGAGACAAGTGTATGACTATTGGCAGGAACAACTGGAGAGTTTTGCACACTTAACTAAAAAAGAAAATTACAGTTTACAACAAAAATAATTAATAGTTTAAAAAAGTAGAAAATAATTTTAAATAAGTTCAAAATAAGAATAGAGTGATAAACAAAAAATATTTATTTTATCGTAAAAAAGCGTGGGGTGCTTGATGTCAATTGTGGTATTTATTTAATGATAGATATTGGTAAAAGTAGAACCATTATGAAAATATCTTAAAAAACACCCCACGCTTTTTTACAATAAAATAAATATATCTTGTTAATCACTCTATTGTTATTTCAAACTTATTTAAAATTATTTTCTACTTTTTAGTTCAATTTTCTATTGAAGCGTGTTTTTTAGTTTTTTAAACTATTATTTTCATGATGAAATGAACCATGGTTAGCGGAGGATGAATCAGAGTTCCTTTATGCAAATATGTTGGTTAGTGAAGAAAAGTTTCTTGTGAAAGACAGCAGAGGATGTTTGACTGCCTTGGAGTCAGGAGTTTTGATTATGTGTTAAATAAATTTTAAGATTTTATTTCAAACCCTTGTCCTCAATTATGCTCCACTGCAATTTCTATTGTAGACTAATTAAATTATAGACGGAATTTTTAACCCCTTGCCTGTGACGCCCAAACCCAATTCGGGCAACACAAATGCACCAATTTCGGAATGCCCAACCTGAGTTTGGGCAAAAAAAAAAATTGGTGCTTCAATTCCGTGAAGCTTTAACTCAGTATGGCCCTCGTGTTGCCCTTGGGCTGTTAAATCTCATCCTACTCAAATTTTTTGTCTCCATTTTTAGAACGTTTTTCTCAAATATATTCCACAGGCAAGGGGTTAATCTTATGAGATTAGATTAAACACTTTACAGTGCTATGTTACAGATATGTTACAAATCTATAGGCATCCATAAGTGAAAAAGCTTAGATCCTGTACTTGATTTTTTTTTTTACTTTCATTGATATTTTATTAAACACAATTAACTTAGGTATGTGTTTTTGATTTATATATTTAATGCAAATCAAATAAAGAATTGAAACATCCTTCTCTAAAAAAAAAATCTGAATGCGCTGCTGCATACATTCTGGTAAAAGGTAAAACCCCAATCTCCCCTTCCCTGGCCCCCTTCCCCTGGTCAAAAAAAAAATAATAATATTAATAATTATCTGCGATGAAGTGGCGACTAAACTAAAAGTGTC
Organism: Linyphia triangularis; assembly: GCA_963978545.1. Taxonomy (NCBI): domain Eukaryota; kingdom Metazoa; phylum Arthropoda; class Arachnida; order Araneae; family Linyphiidae; genus Linyphia; species Linyphia triangularis. Next base: position 109,286,110 of record OZ021723.1, on the reverse strand, counting down.
TACTGGCTACTATTTGAAAATTTCAATTTTCATGTCTAGTTAGTGCTCTGGCTTCACATGCCAAAGGTGCTGGGTTTGAATCCTGGGTTAGACATGGATGTTTGTTGTGGTTCAGAATCCACGTTAAGCTGTAGGTCCCGGCCTGATTAGCCGTTATTGTGCACAAGTATATGTCGTTGAGTGCACCAATCAGCCCCAGAGTTCTAGAAAGTAAAAGTTTCAACTTTCCTTTTAATTTTTTTTACCTTTCTTGAACTGTCTCTTATATTGTATGACGATAAACCTAAATGTATTCTAGGTACTGGACATGAAAGTATGCTTAATTCGAAATGTATCTGATGCAAAAACCACCCATTTCAAATTATTCCATTTTTTTTTCAGGCAAACAGTATTTGCTAATATTTAAATCTCTTTTTGCATTAAGTTTGCAATTAAACTCTTTAAGTTTTTGTACCTAAATATATGTTGCTTCAATTTTATTTTGGTTTTAAACTGTTGTTCTTCCTTTAATACTTTGTTAATTTAGTTTACATCTAATTTGCCTTGTTATGTTTAGAACAAAGTCGCCTAAAAGAAAATGCTCGTCTACAAATGATGATTCCAAAGATAAGAAAAAGATGAATTCCGAGTCGGCTCACACAAGTACAATTGATTCCAAGGAAGATAGATCTAGGTACTGGACATGAAAGTATACTTAATTCGAAATGTATCTGATGTAAAAACCACCCATTTTAAATTATTCCATGTTTTTTTCTTCAGGCAAACAATATTTGCTGATATTTAAATCTCTTTTTGCATTAAGTTTGCAATTAAATTCTTTTAAGTTTTTGTACCTAAATATATGTTGCTTCAATTTTATTTTGGTTTTAAACTGTTGTTCTTCCTTTAATACTTTGTTAATTTAGTTTACATCTAATTTGCCTTGTTATGTTTAGAACAAAGTCACCTAAAAGAAAATGCTCGTCTACAAATGATGATTCCAAAGATAAGAAAAAGAAGAATTCCGAGTCGGCTCACACAAGTACAATTGATTCCAAGGAAGATAGATCTAGGTACTGGACGTGAAAGTATACTTAATTCGAAATGTATCTGATGTAAAAACCACCCATTTCAAATTATTCCATGTTTTTTTCTTCAGGCAAACAATATTTGCTGATATTTAAATCTCTTTTTGCATTAAGTTTGCAATTAAACTCTTTTAAGTTTTTGTACCTAAATATATGTTGCTTCAATTTTATTTTGGTTTTAAACTGTTGTTCTTCCTTTAATACTTTGTTAATTTAGTTTACATCTAATTTGCCTTGTTATGTTTAGAACAAAGTCACCTAAAAGAAAATGCTCGTCTACAAATGATGATTCCAAAGATAAGAAAAAGATGAATTCCGAGTCGGCTCACACAAGTACAATTGATTCCAAGGAAGATAGATCTAGGTACTGGACATGAAAGTATACTTAATTCGAAATGTATCTGATGTAAAAACCACCCATTTTAAATTATTCCATGTTTTTTTCTTCAGGCAAACAATATTTGCTGATATTTAAATCTCTTTTTGCATTAAGTTTGCAATTAAATTCTTTTAAGTTTTTGTACCTAAATATATGTTGCTTCAATTTTATTTTGGTTTTAAACTGTTGTTCTTCCTTTAATACTTTGTTAATTTAGTTTACATCTAATTTGCCTTGTTATGTTTAGAACAAAGTCACCTAAAAGAAAATGCTCGTCTACAAATGATGATTCCAAAGATAAGAAAAAGATGAATTCCGAGTCGGCTCACACAAGTACAATTGATTCCAAGGAAGATAGATCTAGGTACTGGACATGAAAGTATACTTAATTCGAAATGTATCTGATGTAAAAACCACCCATTTTAAATTATTCCATGTTTTTTTCTTCAGGCAAACAATATTTGCTGATATTTAAATCTCTTTTTGCATTAAGTTTGCAATTAAATTCTTTTAAGTTTTTGTACCTAAATATATGTTGCTTCAATTTTATTTTGGTTTTAAACTGTTGTTCTTCCTTTAATACTTTGTTAATTTAGTTTACATCTAATTTGCCTTGTTATGTTTAGAACAAAGTCACCTAAAAGAAAATGCTCGTCTACAAATGATGATTCCAAAGATAAGAAAAAGAAGAATTCCAAGTCGGCTCACACAAGTACAATTGATTCCAAGGAAGACAGAGACAAAAAGAAGAAAAACAGAAAGCGAATAATAGAACCAACTGACTCCTCTAGTGAAAGTGAATCAGAGAAAGAAAAAACAGCGGTAATAATTTGCAATAACTTCTAGAATTTACTTATCACAAAAATTTATTTTGTGTATCATAAAAATTAATTTTATAAAAGTAGCACTGTAATAATAAAAAAATTATTTAAAAATTATCTTAGAAATATTAAAGATATAAATATAAAACTCTTATCCAAAATAGACCAAGAGGAGACTTCAGAAACTGGATTTAAAACACTTGGAAACACTAGCTTTTTTAAATCCGCAGTAAGAACAGTTACAAACACTGCAAAAAAATAAAATAAAAGATTAATTTATTATTATGACTCAATCTATAGATCAAAAATACTAACAATTATTTTATAAAACTAGTACTGAAATGAAAACCAAAACACACAAGGTAAAAATTCGAACCGCCAGACCGACCTTTTAACTTCTTGCATTAAAACACTGTACCTGCATAAGTTCAAAGTTCCCAAATCACTGATGGAATGATTACCTTTCCCACTTATTATTCTTTAATGTTTTGGTCTCTATCCGTATTATTTACATTCTTATTACGTATTATTTACGTATGTGATGGCCATTTTCCAGAGCGTTTCGGTGATGAAATGGCCGTTATTTTCGTAATTATGGCAGACGTTATTGCTGTGAATTACATTCTTGCCTGATGCTCATTTTCATGGGGTGTTACGATGTACTAGTCTTCTTCTACTTTAGCACTGCAGCCGATTTCCAGCCAAGGCTGTCTCAGTCAGCTTGAATCATCTTACCCTATCCAACGCCACCTTCCTCCATTTATTCAAGCCTTCAAATTCTTTTCCACGTTGTCCATCCACCTTGTACGTGGCCTACCTCTTTTTCCTTCTGGGTTTTGAAATCTTATATTTTTTGCTCGATTTTCATCTTCATACCTATATACATGGCCGAGCCATCTTATTTGCGTTACTTTAATGACTTTTACTAGATTCGGCTCTCTGAATTGAACTTGTAGCTCATGATTATACATTATTCTCCAAACTCCGTTTTCCTTTACTGCTCCAAAAATTCTTCTCAGGATATTTCGTTTAAAAACCACTAATTTTTCTTCATTTGATTTATTCATTGTCCAGCATTCGACTAATTGACCAGCATTGTCCATATAAGACTATTGGTCTAATCAATGTCTTATATATCTGTATCTTTGTTTCTCTGCTTAGAAATTTGGATTTAAACTGGTTGCGTAAACCATAGTAGCATCTGTTAGCCATGTTAATTCGATTCTTAATTTCAGAGGTCATATCGTTATTGTTATGTACAATTGTACTCAAATATTTGAACTATTGATTTTGTTTGCATAAAATATAAAAATCAAAAAATTATATTACGAAAAGTTTTAAAGTAAGTATTAATTTTTAAAATTTTTATTGAAATTTCAAATATTAGAAAACGAAAATACTTAACATGATATAGAGTATTTGTTGAATGTTTCATCCACTTTGATATGATTTGATTGATGTTCTTTATTTTTTAAGTTTTACTTAAAAAATAGCTTTTTAAATCTGACATTTAATACTAGAGTCCTCTTTTCTTGAAATTAAACTGTAAACAATGAAAAAAGTGTGATTTTAAAATATAATTGCACGTGCACACACAGTGCAAGTACACTATTATTGAAGCAATTTGGTGTTCGTGTCATGAAGATGTAAAGATAAACTGTACATGCAGCGCTGCCACAGGCGACTAAAAAGGCTACTAAAGCGACTATTTTAGTGGCCAGGCAACTATTTCAATGAAAAAAGGGCCCAAATCGACTATTTTGAACAAAACCTTCAACTATTTTTGGGCTCGGGCGACTATTTTTTTAGAAATTGGATACCGCCTGTTAGTAGGACGAAAAAAAATCGGTACTAACTCAAAATGGTAATTTTTTTTAAAGTGTATGGGAGAGCGAACACTACCAAACAGTTGTTCATATTCGCTGGTAGAGTTATCACTTTGTTAGTCCGACGATAGTAACTTCACGCAAGATTGTTGTTTTTGACTGCAACCGTGGTCATTTTCGCCTACCTGTTAGGTTTCAATGTTTTATCTTTCGCCGTGCAAGGCAACAGCATACACAATTATATTCTCAAATATCAAATTATTTCTCTTTATTTACTCTAAAAAAATTAATTAGTGGAATTTGCCCCGAACACCGGAAGAAAGTGCCATAGTATGGACAGTATTGATGTTATTGGACGTTATTTCCGAGATTTGTGTCAGTGTGATGAACAATCTCGCCGTGTTGGTCAATGAAAGCAGAATGATTAGAATTTCAATGTTGTTGCTAAAGTTATGAATAATAAAATAATTAAAATTTTTAAGCAATTTATTTAATTACTCTGAATGTAGCTTAAACAGGGTGGCGTCAGAAGCGGGGATTCAGGGAAATGTCAAGGAATTTCGCAAAATTACTCTTTAATCAGGGAATTTTGAAATTTTCGAGTTTCTCTTCTCGCGTACCCCGTGTGGGTGCGGACATCTGTCCCGACTTGCGTCACATGATATATATATATAGTTTATATAGTTGGCCGATCGATTTGGGTGTACGAAGTTTCCGAACTTTTTCTACTCAGCAGCTAAGCGAAACCTGCCAATCCCCCCCCCCCCTCGGCCCACAACCACATGTTCATGTACCGCTTTTTTTTTTCTTTTTTTTTTTTACTTTCTGAAATCATTGTTATGCTTGAAACAATGATTTACACATTATTTATGATAGATTTTTGGTTATCCTATAACTTCGCGTCCGCCGGTGTCTTATTGTTAAAAAAAATCTTCAAACTTAAATCTGCTGCATCCTTTACAGACATGATTTTTTTTCTTGCCTTGCGTTTTTTCTCAACAGAATATATTAGAACCCTAATTATTTACGTATTATTTCTGTTAGATTTTTAGTAATCCGATTATTTAGAAGCGCGACCGTAGATTTATTGTTTAAAAAAATCCTCCAAATTAAATCTGACTGCATCCTTTACAGACATGATTATTTTTCTTCTTGTCTTGTGTTTTTTGTCAATAGAATATATTGGAACCCTAAATTCCTTAATATTTCAAATTGATTTCATCATATTTTTTCGTTTTTATTAACCCTTTACAGCATTGTGTTATAGATGTGCAACAAATCTATAGGCATTCATAAGCAAAATGGGTTAGATCCTGAACTTAATTTTTTTTTTTTACTTTAATTTTGACATTTTATTTAACGTAAAATTAACTGAAAGTTATGTGTTTTTGATTTATATGTTTAATATAAATCAAACAAAGAATTGAAGTATCCTCCCCCCCTCCAAAAAATAAAAAAAGAATCTGAATGCTTTACTGCATACATTTAGGCAAAGGGTTATGGAATTTAAAAAAAAAAGGTCCTTACATTCCCCCCCCCCCCCCCACTTTCGCCAAATGCTGCGCTTGTCATGTTTTATGAAAACTATTTTTTGCCTCATTTAATAGGTACTTTTGTGGTTTAAGATAGTATTTCTGTTGTACAAAATTTTATTTCTGTATATCTATGAGTAATTAATTTTTTATAAGAAGCTGTTAATTTCAAGACTTTCTTTAATGCATTATGTGTTATTTATCTTTTCTCAGCTTCAAAATCTAAAACACATAATTTTTCAAGAAATATATGTTATCCCCAGTGTGATGTAGAGGGCGCTGCTAATGTAATCCCCTAGCGGCGACTTCGTCGCCAGAGAGAGGGAATGATCGAAGGAGTGGAGGTGAACGGACGTGGAAGTCGCCTCTCCTAGTTTGGGTTTAAGAACCTATTTCTATCTAATGCACGAATAAACCTGCTGTCCATTTAATTGGCCTTTTTCACTTTTACCCCTTCATCATACAACATGGGGGCTGTGAACGGACGTAGAAGTCGCCTCTCCTAGTTTGGGTTTAAGAACCTATTTCTATCTAATGCACGAATAAACCTGCTGTCCATTTAATTGGCCTTTTTCACTTTTACCCCTTCATCATACAACATATATGTACCTAGTTAAATTCGTGACTGAGTAGCAAAATGCTGATTATTTAAGTTTCATGCTTATGCATGCCCAAGTTTAGTGAATATTTAGAATACTGTTTAAAATTTATGTTATTAACAGGATACAGCCTATAACATATATTAAAGAAAATAAATTTTTTTTTTTTTTTTTTTTTTTTTTTTTTTAATTAGAAAGAAAAATATTGTACTAATTTTGCTTTTCCTTGAAGTTAGCAAGTATGGGTGTAGTTTGTAAATTGGTTTATGCGATTTTTTTTTTCCTTGATGTTTTTCATTCTTTTTTATGCTCTAAAGATGCTTGTTTTGATTTTTAGCCTAAACTTATATTTTGTTGCAATTATACGTTGATAAGTAAATGTAATTCTATATAGGTCAAATGTATATATTTTTAAATTGGCCATTATTTTCTTTGTTTTTTTAAAATGATAACATTGACAGAGATGCACATCAGGGAATTTTCTGGAAATCAGGGAAAAGTCAGGGAATTTTGTTTCGCAAATTCTGTAGCCATATTCTGTTAAAAATTTAAAAACTGGCCTTAATGAAATTTGATTGCCATTGTCAATGTATAGTGTAATTGTTTAAACATGATACTTGTTTTTCTGAATAAAGTTGTTTGACTTTGGAAGTTAAAAAAAAGTTATCTTGTTTTGCCAATCGATTTTTATCTTCGCTTTTGCGTGAAGTTTAGCTTTTTTTTTTGCTTTGGTGCTGTCTAGGAGTTAGGTTGAGTTGCCAACTTCCATCGCAGTATATAAATATGGTAGTGCCTCCCCCAAGACACCTGCCTTTTGCCGAATGGAATGTAATGTTTTAGACACTATTTTGAATTGAAAGAAGAATGTTTCTGGGTTTTCGTGTTTTATGTAAATCAACAGTTTTATTTCAATCTTATGAGAAGTGAGGCTACTATTTTCAATGTCTGAGACTACTATTTTTAATGTGTGAGACTACTATTTTAGCTACTATTTTTAACATCTGAGGCTACTAAAGCAACTATTTTCAAAGCTTACAGTCAGTGGCAGCCCTGCACTTACCAATAGTGGTTACCCATGGTACTTCAATATTACCAACAAAAATGAAAAAACGGCTACAGGTAGATGAGATTTAATTTGCATAATTTGGCACAAATGGACACTAAGAAAGACTAACATAACTGAACTGAGCATATGTAAGAGCAGTCACTACACTAGCATATTTTAACATATTTACTCGGCACATAATTTTACATTATGCTATAGCTAAATTTTAACTGAATGAATTTGGGGCATTTAAGTTTTTATGCAGTTCTTTGCATAAAAACCATACAAATATGAAATTTGGTTAATCCAGAGATGTATGTCAATGTAACATAAACGTTTAAATGCATATAATGTTTTCAGTTACTAAGTTGTTTGACTTGTCACTAAAAATTAGTATGTTTTTTTTGCTGGTTTGCACTGTTTTCAAGTAATGTTTTTGTTTGGGTGGTATACTTTGCCTGCTTTTTATATAGAGTTACTCTAAACCTTATTTATAATTTCCACTTAAATATAAATTTTTCAGAAACAAGCTTAATATTTTATGAATCATAAACGTTTAGTATATACTTTTTACAAATTATTTTTACAATTTTGCCATTGTTTTCCATTTTATTTTTTAAATGTTTTTTATTTTTTTATTTTCTTTTTAGGATATTCAAGTTGGGGAGAGTTTTCATGATCTTTCTGAAAAGTTAAAGCCCTACCAAGTGAAAGGTATTGGCTTATAAGTTATTTTTGATTCCATGATAATTTACAAAGAAAATTATTGTAGTTTTATGTTTTCTTGTTAGTTTTATTCCTCTCAATTAAACTTTAAGACACCTATCCCAATCAAATGCATTTAATAGTATTTTATGGAAAAATATTTTTTCAAGACAAGTACTCTGAATAACTTGATTTGAATAAATTAAAATTTTCAGGGTTTCCACAGGCAGCTAAAGCGACTATTTTCGAGACAAGGATACTATGGGAACTTTTTTCGCCAAAATTGGCCCAAAAGCGACCTTTTCAGTGTATACTGATACTTTTTCAAATTTTCGGCGACTATTTTGAAAAAGAAAAAATCTTTTTTTTTTTATCTACAAGTATAAAACACGTGAGGAATGGAAACGTATTCAAACATCAAGGTTTGGTTGTGACGTCAAGAGTAAGCCGTCTTTCTGTGGCTTCCACTAATGATGTTCCACTTAAAGAGCTTGATTGGATTTAAATTGAAGAGTATCAAATGTTTTTATTCAAAATAACATATGTTCTTTTTTATTGGCTCTGTGGTGAATCACTGTAACTTTTCCGAACCAATGCATATTCAGAAGTTACATGCACAGCATTTGGATCAAACCAAAACTTAACTATTACGTGTCCCTCTGACTCACTGCAACAGAAGTGACGTTTTTATATTATAACTTTGAACTAGAAACCAGAATATTTTTTTTTATACAGTTGCACCTCAGATATCCATAGTAAAGAAACAGTCTGTTTCTGTCTGCCCCTCAGAAGAAAGCTACTTAAAATAGGCATAGAACTCTGAAATTTTCAACATAAGTAGTTTTTGACCTTCTACTGTGAGTTTTGATCTAATTTGTCTTTTAACAAACAGAATGTTAAAATTTTAATTAGTTTTTTTTTAAAATTAATTTTAATTGTTTTTTTTTAAACAATTGCTACTATGTGCACAGCTCTGAAATTTTCAACATAAGTAGTTTTGGTCTTCTAATTGGACTTTTGACAAACAGAATGTTAAAATTTTCATTCATTTTTTAACAAAGCAATTTCTAATCAGCGTACAGCTCTGAAATTTTTACCAAAACGTAGTTTTGGACTTTTAAAAAACATAATTATAAACTTTTACTTATTTTTTAAAAATGAATGAATTTTTTATTTTTTATACAAAATGACTTCCAGTAGGGATAAAGCTCTGAAATTTTCAATGAAAGTTCTTTTCGCCTTCTTATTGGACTTTTGACAGACACAATGTTAAATATTGTCTTCGGGGGTTTGTGTTATTGTATTAACAGGGAATATTTTCTTGGTTCTCGATAGGAGATGGAACTCTAATATTAAGGGTTTTTGTAGCAATTAATATTTTAGCGAGTGAAACGGGCTTATGCTTTGAAAGCGATGAACCTTAGAGCGAACATGTTATTGAATATTGTTTAATTTTTTACAAACCAACTTCTAACAGGCGTTGAGCTCTGAAATTTTCAACATGAGTAGTTTTAGCCTTCTAATAAACAAATTGTAAAAATTTTAAGGATTTTTTTTAAAATATTTTTTCATTAACTTTTTACATAGTGAATTCTAATAGGCATACAGCTCTGAAATTTTTATGTGACGTGTCAAAAGCTGGGTCCTATACACAATGATAAGTTTCTGCTATGCAGTGTCAAGCAGCTAGTTCAAAATATAGTTTTTTAGAATTGTCACGCTATTAGTTTTAGTATTTGAGCTACTACTTTAGCTAATATTATTTTCACCCAAGGCTACTAAAGCAACTATTTTCAATGCCATTAAGCTTTGGCAGCCCTGTGATTGTTATGCCGATATAATGGCCGCTATTGTCGAGATTTAGGCTTATATGCCGGGTGATCGCCGAGATTTACGTTGTTGTGACGGCCATTTTTGTAATAGACCCAAATAGATGTAATAGACTCATTGCGAGATTTGTAGAGGTATGGAAGGCATTATCGTTTATATTTGCATTGAAATGATTGTCATTTTCGCTAAAGGTTACCCTGATTCAGTGCTAGAAATGTGGGTAGACGCGGGGTGACGCATCCCCCCACTTGTCCAGAAAATTTCCATGCGTCTCCCCACTTCTAAAAACACTGAAATCCATCCCCCCACTTCTAAAACTACCGAAATTCAACCCCCCCCCCCAATTTTAAAAAACATTCAATCCATCTAAAAACTAGATAAAGATTAAAAAAAAAATAGTATTAACCTTTCATTTTCATTACTTCTGCTTTTTGTTACTTTTTATAATTTCATTTTTGTTTTGTTTAAAACAGATTCAGTCAATTTTTCTTGGAAATGCGTGGCGAGTTTCGGCGCCTGTTGTCTGGGATTATTGAGGATTGGATAGAAAAAGACATATTTATTGCACTATCGTTTCCTGTTTTGTCCTTCACCATTTACTTTAAAATATTTTGCGTTTTGTTGATTATTAATAGAAAACCGTGTATTCCTCCAACTTAAACAATAACTCTTACTTCTGATTCCAAACGGCATTTGTATTCGTAATCCATCTAGCTATAATCACCAATAATTCAACATGTCCATATAGCAACATGTCACCAACTTTTGGCCATCCCCCCACCTTTTTTCCCCCACTTCTACCACTGCCCTGATTTAAGGATTTAACAGCTGCTTTTCCCGGTATTTGCTCAGCCGTTTCGGTGCTGATGTTATTACTGCCGAGATTTACGTTTTTGTAATGGGGCTTTCATCAAGGCTTCTGTTGATTGTATGTTCGTGATGTGTGTCGTTGGGAGGATCGATTTCGCTGTGTAGGTCAGTCGATGAAGAGCGACTAAAATTTTAATATTGTAGCTAAGTTTAACGTTTAGTTATTTAATTTCTTATTCTAAAACATTTTACTTCAAATAGAAATTATAGGTTAGTTTGTGCTACATGTCATTAAAAAAGTTGTGTTGCATTTTGTATCTAATTTTGGTGGACATTTTGATTTTTTTTTTTTAAAACTAATTTATCTTCCCTGTTTAATAGATTCTGTAGAAGGAGTTGTAAAGAAGAAATCAAAAAAGGGTGGAAAACCCAAGAGTGACTCTTTAGACGATTTTCAGTCACGAAAGAAGAATGATGAAGAAAAACGATTTGAAAGGTATTTTAAAAAATGCATCTTGTGTTCTCAGAAATATAGGTTTCACTTTTGAAACGTCTTTTTTCAAGTATACAAATCATCTAACTGTTCAGGGATCTGTCTAATAAGAAATTTGTGTCTACCTTATGAGATTATATAAACACTTTACAGTGCTATGTTACAGATATGCTACAAATCCATAAATGAAAAAGCTTAAATCCTGTACTTGATTTTTTTTACTTTCATTGACACTTTATTAAACACAATTAACTTAGATCTGTGTTTTTGATTTATATATTTTCTACGTATCAAATAAAGAATTGAAATATCCTCCTCTATAAAAAAAATTGCCCTGCTTCTGCATACTTTCAGGTGAAAGGTAAAACCTCAATCTCCCCTTCCTTGGCTGCGCCACTGGTCCAAAAAAAAAAAAAAAAAATCTGCTTTGAAGTGGCTACTAAACTAAAAGTGTCTACCTGCAACTGGCTACTATTTGAAAATTTCAATTTTCAGGTCTAGTTAGTGCTTTGGCTTCACATGCCAAAGGTGCTGGGTTTGAATCCCGGGTTAGACGTGGCTGTTCGTTTTGGTTCAAAATCCACGTTAATCTGTAGGTCCCGGCCTGATTAGCCATTTTTGTGCACAAGTATATGTTGTTGATTGCACCAATCAACCCCAGAGTATAAGAAAGTAAAAGTTTCAATTTTCCTTTTAATTTTTTTACCTTTCTTGAACTGTCTCTAATATTGTATGACGATAAACCTAAATGTATTCTAGGTACTGGACATAAAAGTATGCTTAATTCGAAATGTATCGGATGTAAAAACCACCCATTTCAAATTATTCCATTTTTTTTCAGGCAAACAGTATTTGCTAATATTTAAATCTGCTTTTGCATTAAGTTTGCCATTCAACTCTTTAAGTTTTTGTACCTAAATATATGTTGCTTCAATTTTATTTTGGTTTTAAACTGGTGTTCTTCCTTCAATATTTTTTCAATTTAGTTTACATCTAATTTGTCTTGTTATGTTTAGAAAAATATCTATTGAAAGAAAACTCTTGTCTTCTAATGATGATTCCAAAGAAAAGAAGAATCCTGATAATTTTTTGAAAGATAGTGACAAAAAGAAAAAACAGAGAAAGAGAATAATAGTACCAACAGAGTCCTCTAGCGAAAATGAATCGGACAAAGAAAAAACAACAGTAATAATTTGCTATAACTTCTATTAATTTACTTATCACAACAATTTATCTTATACATTCCAAAAATTTATTTTGTGCATCACAAAAATTCATTTTATAAAAGTAGCACTGAAATAATATATATATATATATATTTAAAAATTATCTTTACCCACAGTGTTTAAATGGACAAATGAGTGTTTGAATTAAGATCAATTACTTGTAAAATTTTTAATTCAACTATTATTGTTACAACTATTAATCGAGAAACAAACCTTCAAAAATTAAACACTGAGGTTTCAACCCGCCAACTCATCAGTGGTTTTGTCAGGTCCAGTACCCCAAAGAAGGTGTTTCTAAAGGAATAGCGGGAAATATCTCCAAAGCACAACCATAAAACCATGACACCTCTCGAAAACCTTATGGTGGAAAGTGGCATAAGAACAATTTAAAATTTTAGAAATGTTAAAGATATACATTTCTTATCCAAAATGAACCAAGAGGAGACTTCAGAAACTGAATTAAAAACACCAACTTCATTTAAATTTGCAGTAAGAACAGTTACTCTGCAAAAAAATAAACTAAAAGATTAATTTACTATTATGGCTCAATCTATAGATCAAAAATACTAACATTTATTTTATAAAACTAGTACTGAAATCAAAACCAAAATACACACTTACATGGCTTCCACAGGCGACTAAAAAGGCTACTAAAGCGACTATTTTAGTGGCCAGGCGACTATGGCAACTATTTCAATGAAAAAAGGGTTCAAAGCGACTATTTTGAACAAAACCTTCAACTATTTTTAGGCTCAGGCGACTATTTTTTTAAAAATTGGATACTGTCCGTTAGAAGACAGAAAAAAAAAATGGCACTAAGGTACTAACAATTTATTAAAATGGTGACTTTTTTTTAAGGGGGGCGGGTGAGCAAACACTACCGAAATAGTTGTTCATATTCGCTGGTAGAGTTATCACTTTGTTAGTCCGACGATACTAACTTCACGCAAGATTGTTGTTTTTGACGGCAACCGCTGTCATTTTCGCCTACCTGTTAGGTTTCAATGTTTTATCTTTCGCCGTGCAAGGCAACAGCATATACAATTATATTCTCAAATATCAAATTATTTCTCTTTATTTACTCTAAAAAAAATTAATTAGTGGAATTTGACCCGAACACCGGAAGAAAGAGCCATAGTATGGACTGTATTGATGTTATTGGACATTATTTGTGTCAGTGTGATGAACAATTTCACCGTGTTGGTCAATGAATGCAGAATGATTAGAATTTCAATGTTGTTGTTAAAGTTATGAATAATAAAATAATTAAAATTTTTAAGCAATTTATTTAATTACTCTGAATGTAGCTTAAACAGGGTGGCGTCAGAAGCGGGGATTCAGGGAAATGTCAAGGAATTTCGCAAAATTACTCTTTAATCAGGGAATTTTGAAATTTTCGAGTTTCTCTTCTCGCGTACCCCGTGTGGGTGCGGACATCTGTCCCGACTTGCGTCACATGATATATATATATAGTTTATATAGTTGGCCGATCGATTTGGGTGTACGAAGTTTCCGAACTTTTTCTACTCAGCAGCTAAGCGAAACCTGCCAATCCCCCCCCCCCCCTCGGCCCACAACCACATGTTCATGTACCGCTTTTTTTTTCTTTTTTTTTTTTACTTTCTGAAATCATTGTTATGCTTGGAACAATGATTTACACATTATTTATGATAGATTTTTGGTTATCCTATAACTTCGCGTCCGCCGGTGTCTTATTGTTAAAAAAAATCTTCAAACTTAAATCTGCTGCATCCTTTACAGACATGATTTTTTTTCTTGCCTTGCGTTTTTTCTCAACAGAATATATTAGAACCCTAATTATTTACGTATTATTTCTGTTAGATTTTTAGTAATCCGATTATTTAGAAGCGCGACCGTAGATTTATTGTTTGAAAAAATCCTCCAACTTAAATCTACTGCATCCTTTACAGACATGATTATTTTTCTTCTTGTCTTGTGTTTTTTATCAATAGAATATATAGGAACCCTAAATTCCTTAATATTTCAAATTGATTTCATCATATTTTTTCATTTTTATTAACCCTTACAACATTGTGTTATAGATGTGCAACAAATCTATAGGCATTCATAAGCAAAATGGGTTAGATCCTGTACTTGATTTTTTTTTTACTTTAATTTTGACATTTTATTTAACGTAAAATTAACTGAAAGTTATGTATTTTTGATTTATATCAGCGATTCTCAACCTGTGGGGCGCGCCCCCCTAGGGGGCCGCGAGTACACTAGAGGGGAGGCGCGAGAATATCCAAGAAAAAATATTATTTATTAAAATTGATTAACTGACTGAAAGGAAAGCACACATACACAAAGAAAACAAAATACATTTCGACATATTTAACAAATAAAGTAAAACAACTTACTAAATGAAAACTTACTTAATCAAAACATACTAAATTAAAAACAAATTTAATAATTATTAGTGACTTCCTTGGGCCTGTCTTGCAGAGCAAAGTTTTTCAAAGGGAGTCTTAATATTAGAAATAGCCACTCTCTGTTCTGTTTCTATATTTAGCCGAGATCTATATTTTGTCTTCAAAGAAGCCACAGCAGAAAATCCAGTTTCACAAATGTGGGATGTTAAAAATGGTAATAGAATGCAAAATGCCCTTGTTTTTAGTGCAGAAAAATCATCCTCTATTCCTGCTCAAAATTCAAATAGTGATTTATTACTAAATTGTCTTTTGGTTTCGCTACTTGTCATGAAGTCTATGAATTTTTCTTCCTCCTCAATTGAGAGTCCTTAGGGAGTCTTATGAAATGGATCCCTAACCCACTCTTAACTTGCTATCAGTTTGTTGTCATCAAGAAAATACTTTTTAAATTCTTTGCCAGCATGGTTAAATGATTTTCAATGGTTGCAAAAACAACTTTTACATGTTCTTCTTCAGCCTTGTAAATTTTTGTACAATCATCCACTTTTACAAACATTGTAAGGTTTTTTGCTTTAAATTTCTGCTCCACAATTCCAATTTTCTACAAGAGCATTAACTTTATCACTCGTATTCAACATATGTGTATTTGCTCCTTGGAGTTGAAGATTCAAGTTATTTAATTTCTCGAATATGTCGACCAAGTAGCTCAATTTCATCACAAATAAGCTATCACGAAAATTTTCGGCTTCATGTCTGTTTTCTTTTTCTATGAAAATGGCGATTTCTTCTCTTAATTCATAAATACGTTGAAAAAATTTCCCACGTGATAACCATCTTGTCTCGCAATAAAATAGTAAAGCTGAATGTACTGAACTCGTGTCTTTACAAAGTGCGAAAAAGATTCTCGATTTCAGGGGTCTCATTTTTATATAATTTACTACGGTTACAACTGTAGGGAACACAATATTCAGACTAGGACTCATTTCTTTCGAAGCCAAAGCTTCTCTGTGGATCATGCAATGTGTCCAGATGCACTGAGGCGATTTTTGTTTTACAAGTGCTTGTATACCTTGGAATCTTCCGGACATTGAACGAGCACCATCAGTGCATATTCCGAAGCAAATTTTTCCATTCTAGGTTTGCTCGTTCCTAAAATCATTTAAAATAGCAAATAATGCAAGCACTGTTGTTTGGAGTTCTATTGGTTTGCAGAAAAGTAGTAGTTCTACTACTGACATATTATCACAAAATCGAACATACGCAATTAAATGAGCATCTTTATTACTATCTGTTACTTCATCCAGCTATATTGAAAACAATTTGTCACGCAACTTCGAGAAAAGCTGACTTTATATATCATCAGCTATATCACCAATTTGACAAGCAACAGTATCATTTGAAAGAGGTATGGACTGCAATTGTTTTGAAAAATTATCTCCAAACATAGTTTCTACAATCTCGATTGCTGCTGGCAAAATAAGCTCTTCAACAATGGTATGAGGTTTTTTACATCTGGCATTTTATATGAAACTTTGTAAGATGCAATTAAAGCATTTTTATTCACAGACAAAGTTTCTTTAAAAATATATTTTTGCTTTTTAAATGATTTTAATTCGAAGAATTCTCTGGGTTTGTTGACGTACTCACTATGAAGCGTTTCCAAATGCCGTTTATGATTATTATGTTTCATGCTGTCTGCGGCCAATATTTTTGAGCAAATGATACACAGGGGCCTTTCTTCTTCATTTACTTCAGTACTGTTAAACCCAAAATTTAAGTATTCTTGAGAATAGTATTTTCTTGATTTTATTTTCGGAATCACGCTCGCCTGTGTACTTGTTGATACTTGACTATCGTCTAATGCTCGCTTACTTCCGCTTAAAAATGTATCCATAAGTCTTCATAAATCTGCTGCCGTGAATATTTAATATGGTGAATTACAATTAACACAAAAACATATATAACGTACACATTCACGATAGATTCTATAGCAATAGGATGATCGACTAAAATGAGACTGCCTGGAATTGAAATTTGTGTTATCGAACATTTTCCTTCTTCCTATGAGAAAACATTTGCTCTGCGCTTCCTGTAGAAGGCATCGGTAGTGTTCACCGCCCGCTTGGCAAAATGTCAGATGTGGTATCTTGCCAACGTTGGCACGCTTTTACTCTTGTTTTGGCAGTTAGTTAAAAAAAAATTAAAAACAGAATCCAAAATACTCAATATACATTATTGTTGTATACATTTTATTGTAAGCGGGGGCACGATGAAAATTATGATTGAAAACTGGGCCGCGAATACTGAAAGGTTGAGAAACGCTGATTTATATGTTTAATATAAATCAAACAAAGAATTGAAGTATCCTCCCCCCCCCCCCCCCCTCCAAAAAATAAAAAAAGAATCTGAATGCTTTACTGCATACATTTAGGCAAAGAGTTATGGAATTTAAAAAATAAGGTCCTTACATTCCCCCCCCCCCCTTTCGCCAAATGCTGCGCTTGTCATGTTTTATGAAAACGATTTTTTGCCTCATTTAATATGTACTTTTGTGGTTTAAGATAGTATTTCTGTTGTACAAAATTTTATTTCTGTATATCTATGAGTAATTAATTTTTTATAAGAAGCTGTTAATTTCAAGACTTTCTTTAATGCATTATGTGTTATTTATCTTTTCTCAGCTTCAAAATCTAAAACACATAATTTTTCATGAAATATATGTACCTAGTGAAATTCGTGACTAAGTAGGAAAATGCTGATTATTTAAGTTTCATGCTCATGCATGCCCAAGTTTAGTGAATATTTAGATTACTGTTTAAAATTTATGTTATTAACAGGATACAGCCTATAACATATATTAAAGAAAATAACATTTTTTTTTTTTTTTTTTAATTTTTTTATTAAGAAGAAAAATATTGTACTAATTTTGCTTTTCCTTGAAGTATGGGTGTAGTTTGTAAATTGGTTTATGCGATTTTTTTTTTTCCTTGAAGTTTTCCATTCTTTTTTATGCTTTAAAGATGCTTGTTTTGATTTTTAGCCTAAACTTATATTTTGTTGCAATTATACGTTGATAAGTAAATGTAATTCTATATAGGTCAAATGTATATATTTTTAAATTGGCCATTATTTTCTTTGTCAATGTTATCATTTTAAAAAAACAGAGATGCACATCAGGGAATTTTCTGGAAATCAGGGAAAAGTCAGGGAATTTTGTTTCGCGAATTCTGTAGCCATTCTGTTAAAAATTTAAAAACTGGCCTTAATGAAATTGGATTGCCATTGTCAATGTATAGTTTAACATGATACTTGTTTTTCTGAAAAAAGTTGTTTGACTTTGGAAGTTAAAAAAAAGTTATCTTGTTTTGCCAATCGATACTTATCTTCGCTTTTGCGTGAAGTTTAGCTTTTTTTTTTTGCTTTGGTGCTGTCTAGGAGTTAGGTTGAGTTGCCAACTTCCATCGCAGTATATAAATATGGTAGCGCCTCCCCCAAGACACCTGCCTTTTGCCGTATGGAATGTAATGTGTTAGACAATATTTTGAATTGAAAGAAGAATGTTTCTGGGTTTTCTTGTTTTATGTAAATCAACAGTTTTATTTCGATCTTATGAGAAGTGAGGCTACTATTTTCAACTTCTGAGACTACTATTTTTAATCTGTGAGACTACTATTTTAGCTACTATTTTTAATGTGTGAGACTACTATTTTAGCTACTATTTTTAACATCTGAGGCTACTAAAGCAACTATTTTCAAAGCTTACAGTCAGTGGCAGCCCTGCACTTACCAATAGTGGTTACCCATGGTACTTCAATATTACCAACAAAAATGAAAAAACGGCTACAGGTAGATGAGATTTAATTTGCATAATTTGGCACAAATGGACACTAAGAAAGACTAACATAACTGAACTGAGCATATGTAAGAGCAGTCACTACACTAGCATATTTTAACATATTTACTCGGCACATAATTTTACATTATGCTATAGCTAAATTTTAACTGAATGAATTTGGGGCATTTAAGTTTTTATGCAGTTCTTTGCATAAAAACCATACAAATATGAAATTTGGTTAATCCAGAGATGTATGTCAATGTAACATAAACGTTTAAATGCATATAATGTTTTCAGTTACTAAGTTGTTTGACTTGTCACTAAAAATTAGTATGTTTTTTTTGCTGGTTTGCAGTGTTTTCAAGTAATGTTTTTGTTTGGGTGGTATACTTTGCCTGCTTTTTATATAGAGTTACTCTAAACCTTATTTATAATTTCCACTTAAATATAAATTTTTCAGAAACAAGCTTAATATTTTATGAATCATAAACGTTTAGTATATACTTTTTACAAATTATTTTTACAATTTTGCCATTGTTTTCCATTTTATTTTTTAAATGTTTTTTATTTTTTTATTTTCTTTTTAGGATATTCAAGTTGGGGAGAGTTTTCATGATCTTTCTGAAAAGTTAAAGCCCTACCAAGTGAAAGGTATTGGCTTATAAGTTATTTTTGATTCCATGATAATTTACAAAGAAAATTATTGTAGTTTTATGTTTTCTTGTTAGTTTTATTCCTCTCAATTAAACTTTAAGACACCTATCCCAATCAAATGCATTTAATAGTATTTTATGGAAAAATATTTTTTCAAGACAAGTACTCTGAATAACTTGATTTGAATAAATTAAAATTTTCAGGGCTTCCACAGGCGGCTAAAGCGACTATTTTCGAGACAAGGATACTATGGGAACTTTTTTCGCCAAAATTGGCCCAAAAGCAACCTTTTCAGTGTATACTGATACTTTTTCAAATTTTCGGCGACTATTTTGAAAAAGAAAAAATCTTTTTTTTTTATCTACAAGTATAAAACACGTGAGGAATGGAAACGTATTCAGTATATATATATATATATATATATATATATATATATATATATATATATATATATATATATATATATATATATATATATAAACAAATACATATATTTTTCTTTTAGTATAACAACCCCTGGCCCAGAGGCGGGGATATAGAATTGCAAAGCAAATTGAAGTTTTTCCTATGTTTTTTTCAATAGGTGGCGACATGCTCTAAATTCCCAATGTTAACAGTAATTAAAAGCAATCTCTACCAATTTAGACACTTTTGTATTAGGGACAGACTCACTCGGCAATTTTTTTATTTTATTTTTGTATCTTTTATTCACGTGTGTTATTCCTTCTTTAATGCAGCTTCGACGTGGATGAACTGGATCCACCCCAACTGCCAGAACTGTAAGTAAAAAAATGATTAATGTCTTTTATCAAATTATTATACCATCACAAATGTAGCCCAATTTTTCAATCTGTCAGGAGATTTTTTTAAAAAAATTTCCACGAAAATCAAGGGGTTATATAGTATCACTGTTTTAAAGGTAGGGTTTCCCGTTCATCCGTATTTCGACGCCATTCTCTCTAAGAACTGTGGCGGTAATCGTTATAATTTTAAAGTTGAGGAATAATTTAAACTTTTCACTACCGCCAAAACTATTTTTTTAAAAATTGGCATATTTTTAGCATGTTCTGTTTGATGAGGGGTGTTAACACATTTTGAAAAGTTGGGAAATTTTAACGTAAAGTTTGTAGTAAAATCAGGAATTTTTTTAGAAATCTATCGAGGTTCACATTCGCCATAGAATTCCTAATATTACTTACATTTTTATTTCTATCTAAATTTTTTTGTTTTTTTTTGATAATTCCCTAAAATTTTTTTATACTTAAAAATTCTCCAATTTTTCTTCAAACCTGCGAAAAACACCGAATATTCCCCTATATGAGAATCATGGATTTAATTAAATGTGTATGTTTGTCGAAATAGTACTATGGAAAATTCCCGCATTCCCCCCCCCCCCCCTTCCCCATTTTTTTATTCAATTCTAAATGTTTCGAAAAGGCCATAAACACAAAAATTTCTGCTCAACGCGCTTTTTTTTTTTTTTTTTTTTAAATTTGCGTTTAAAGTTTCCTTGTCAGACGAGAAAACGATTCATTCCGCTTTCATTGAATGTGTCGTCACGGCTTCCCAAACATCTTGTCTTGAAATGCAGCAACAGAAACCAGATTTGCAAGTTTCTCGCGAATCACGCCAACCTGTACGGAATATGGCAATGGTCTACCAACTCCAACTATTTGGCAGAAACCTTACGATTACCATAAAAACGGAAGGAACGCTTGACATCATAGATTTTGCTGAGTGTTTTGATCGGACTGGTTTTGTATCGGTTTTGAGGCATCCCCCCCCCCCCCCTCCTTAATATTTAAATAACTAATTTTTTTTAAAGAACTTTTATTTAAATATTTGGAATCGGAAAGAAATTCTTCATGAATATAAAATAATTTGACTCGTTTTTATAAAATGTAGGGAATTGTCCATATTTTAATTATATAACTGTTATTTTGCTAAAAAGTTGTTTGAAGTTCGATTTTTTGAAAATTGGCAGTTTTTTTTAGAGGTTTTAAAACAAGCTTTGGAAAGAATGTGTTAGGAGCTGGTGTCAGCTAAAGAAATCTTCTTAAATGTGTTTAAATTATCCCTACAATTTTAAGAATTATCCCTAAAATATTCCTAAGATTTTTGGAATTACCACACTAAAATTCTTACTTAAATTTTTTAGAAAACTCACTGGAAATCTTTTTTTTCCTGAATTTTCTGGTCATTTTTATGATCTTGTTAAAAAAAAAATCTTCATAATCTTTTACAAACTGATCTGCTGCTTCATTTAGTGGTTTTTCCAAGTATAGTTTTCAAAGTTAACAGTAAAGAATTATTTTTGTTCTATCTCAATGTGCTACCATTTTAGAGCAATATTTTGGTCATTTCTAAGATAAAATATTAAATAAATTTTTTTTTTTGAGTAATTTACTAACTTATGATATCTTTTCTTTAAAATGTAGGAATGAAGACTCAGCTGACATCCCTATGAATGAAGAAGTGGTGTAAGTAAATAATTGAAAACGATATTGTGTGAAATTTTCGATTATCTTATTTTGATATATTTATACAATACTATTAAAAGTGGCCCTTAGGTAGTATGGCAAGGTGATTTATTTTTGCCATAAATTTTTTTCAATTTCACGACTGTAGTCCGTAACACTATTCGATTATTTTTTTACTAAAAATTGGTAAATTTGTTTGATTGCTAAAAATGTAGATGTAAGTAAATTTCGAAGTATTGGAATAAAATTTCACAATAATGACATGACCTCACCAATTTTTATTCTATTTTTCGTTTTTAGTATTTTTTTTTAAAGATTCACATCCATCTAAGAAGTCTAGATTAAAATGATTAAGAAATTAAGGTTTGATGCTCATAGAAACGGACTATCGTAACTCAACATTTACACAAAACTTAGTTTGGGTTACTTCTTGTTAAGTATATACTTTAAAAATGGACATGCTATTTACTCAAGATTTTCTTTACTACAGGGAACAGCCACCAGAAGAGCAGGCACCACCACCAGCGGCAGCAGAAGAAGAGTAAGTATCCTTCTTTAGGGTTATTCAGTGTTAATTACTTAAAATAAAAACTTTCGTTTCGGAAGTGTGCATAGACAATGCATGGACACATGGACAATACACACTTTCGGCTGAGGTATTGCTTCAAAATCTGAAGTTTTTTTTTTTATCAATTATAAAAACGTCGTATCTTAAATTTTAACGCAATTAAAAACTTTATAATTCGAATACAGGATTATGAGTGTTTTGCTCCAGTGATTTAATTTTGATTATCAATTCACATTTCATTTGTCTGTTTTCGTTTGATATGGTTATACAAAATGCCTTAAATTTTGAAATAGTATTTTGGCTGCATGTAAATGCACCTTTGAACTTCTTGTGCAGACTGAAACGGCGGGGAATTACTGAGTACATATCCTTAATATTCTTATAACTTAATAATCCTTTTTTAGGGCTATTCATTGTATCTGATTATCCATTATATGTTCATAAGGAACGGAATCATTGCAAAGTAATATTACATTAAAGGTCCTTTAGTGAAGCTACATAAATAATAGTTCGAGCAATGCCACAATTCATGTGGACCATCTTATTCGACTTGTGACATTTGGTGCAAAATTAATGGAACTGGAGAAATTCATCTTCCTTCATATGAATACCTTCGTAAAATTTTATTCCATACTTGCAGTAAGAGGAAGTCTTAGTAAGGATCATTCCCTATACTCGTTATGTACAGTGCATTTAGAAATTACCTTCTATTAAACTTTGAAATTTGCCGAGTGGGTACGAAAAATGATAAAATGACGTAAATTGTTTTCATTTAAAGTCTACCTGTTATAAATGAAAACACCAAAAGACAAAACCAGGTGGAGCCACTACAAGTGCATTGATGTAAGGAATTCAAATATAAAATAAAATATATTAGACGCCATTTTCGAGTTTTTAATTTATGCCATTTTATTATCTATACTCACCAAATGCCAAGCTTTTCTACAAAGTAGTTTCTAAATGCACTGGGCTAGAAGATAGTGTTAGAGCGAGTATAGGGAATGATCTTTACTATAGGATTTCCTATTAACAGTTATAAAGACTTTTAAGTTTCCGCATTTCTGTTGTTGAGACCGTTTTAAAGTAACACACTCTTCTGGATAAAATTATTATTCTAATTCATTCTTCTCGTTAGAAAAAGCCTCGTTTTTTTGTCATTCAAATTGAAAGAGCGTCAAGAGGCTCTTTTAAATGTGGAATTCACCTAAAGAGTTATAATATTTTGTTATTTATACTGCAAAGAACATTTTGGGTGGACTCATACCTGTGCTTCCACCCTTCCTTTCTACTTTTGTATACAAAAGTAGTACCTATAGGTGTCTCTGAACCCATGACAATGCTTGGTACTTTTCCGTTAAAGGGGGCTGTTGGCAATATCCAAGAACGGTATGGATTCTGCGCCAAGAATTGTTTACATAAAACCGCGCCAAATTATGGCAACCATAGACAGTTAAAAAATTGCGACTGCTGACATTTATTTGGCGAAAATCACCATGGCACAGAATCCGTGCTGTACTTGGATTATTGCCGATGGGGCCCTCTAACAGAAAAGTACCCAATGGCTTCATATAACATACATAATTTCAATTGAAATATTTTTGTTCCGCAGAGTGGCTGCCGTGCCACAAAAAAGAGGCCGGGGAAGGCCAAAGAAAAAAGTTTATGCCAGAAGGGGACCAAGGGGACCATATAACGTAAGATCAAGAAGGTCACCCGCAAAACCAACCACAACCGACCCGATCACAGACGTGAGATGGAGTTTGGAAAAACAACTAGGACATATTAAACTAGTAGAGCATCCCCAAGTAAGAGCATGTTTCTTTTGTTACTTGCCATAGAAGCTGATTAAAGTAAATAATAGAACCCATAAAACAAAGTTTTTAATATAAATCCTTTATATGCATTGCCAATTTTTAGATTCATTAACCCTGCGCCGATTCTCGAAACAGCGTGTACTTGGTGTTGGCGTCTAGTTTTAAATATCAAAAACATTTCTATCAGCAAAATTTGCGGCAAACTACGGTTAAAATTATTATTTTTTAAATGAACGTGAATTTATGATTTCACATCTAAATATCATTTAGTTTTTTTGGATTAAAACAATTTTATTATTTATTTATTAAAAAAATTTTGGCAACAGGAGAGAGTTTCTTCAACGATCGGTTAAATGCCATTTTAGTACGATTGGATGACGGCAAGTTGGCTTATTGCTTATTGGTATTCCATAAGAGCTACCTTTTAGTGACAGTCACAGCCCCACAATTTGATAGAATTCTTTTTTCATCGAATCTATCTGCTAAGTCTTGGCCTAATTGGATGACGGCAAGACCTCAGATTTCCCCGGCTGCCACAAAACAAAATCAACTAAGCTAGGTATTTACCATATAATTTTTTCTGTGCATTACGTTTCATTACAATTTACAAGATAGACTTTTTATAGTATTTGACAACTACATAGAAAACAACTTGTCCGTGTCAAGAATAAGCGCCTCCCTCCCCTAAAAAAATGTGATATAATGTATTGCCAGCGATAACAAGTCATTCTGTCAAGTTTCAACTTGACTGAATGAAAGCAAGTGGGTTGATTAGGTCTCCTAAAATTTTGCTCACCACAAAAATAAGCAAAATATTTAAAAACATTAAAATGGCAAGTTTCTTTTATCTTATGTCATCAAAATTAACAAGGAAAGTTTTCCGTCATTAAATATCTCCAAATTGTATTTGTTAGAATATGGCTTGAAATCTGGATCTGAATTTCAATAGAAACATGTGTAAAAGTAACATTTAAGTGACTGCCTCAAAAGTTAAATAGAAAATTTTCATAGATAATGAGTATAATCTATGACAATCCTATCTACGTCTTCTAAAAATTTAACGAAAATCATGGAAATTTTGTATTGTGTTTTAAAGGTACATTTTTCTGTTTTTTCTGCATTTTGTGTCCATAAGGGGATTCGGAAAGTCAAAAATCATAAAAATGTCGTTTTTTGTATTTTTGCTTTTTTAAAAAGCCACGTTCTTCTTCTTTCTAATGCTGTTTGAAGTTTCTTTGTGCGAAATCTAGTAGTATTTTATTTTAATTTTTATATGCAACTCCAAATCGTCGAATCTGCCTTTCCAGGCTTGATGTGTACGGTAACGTCGTCATGTGTATTGTAGGTGACGTCACTTTATCGCCTGCTGTTTTTCATCATTCTATTTTTAAATCCTTTATATTCTTACATTAACTTTAACTGCAACTAAATCTGGCTTCTTGTTTGGAATTTGTCACATTGTTTATTTTAAAACGTGCTGAATATGTGTTTGTAGTTTTGCTGCTCCACGTTGAAATTTAGCTAGAAATTTTGTTCTTGTTTCGTCTTTTATCTCCTTTTATAAATATAAATATGGGCAGCAGGAAAAGTTTTTTAGAAATGTAAAGCTTGCAACATAGGTAGGAATATAGTTATATCCACAGAGTCTGTTATGACCGATGCAGTTTTTAAAATTAAAATGCCAAACTTGCATGCAAATTACAACAAATGTATATTAATGTTCTGGCATTATAATAAACATAATTATGAAATATATTTATTTTTATGACACTTCAAAGAGAAGTAAATGTAGGTTTACACTTTTTGGCTGTACATTTCGTTATCTGTTATATGACTTATTTGAAATTTAACAAATATAAGCAAACATTTCCTGGTTCAAACTGTTAATAAATATATTTGGATAGTAGTAAAACACTTAAATCCCTTGAACAACAATTTTCTTTAAAAATAGTCGAAGAAAGGTTAGATTTTTACGTTTTTGCCTATATCTCGGAATGAAGTTTTTATAAACTCGATGTACCTTTTCTCAAAAACTTACACTTAGAGCCTTGTAACTTTTACAGTATAATCCTTACACATGCAAGTCTATTTTAAAGTCTATTTTAAAGCTTTTGTAAACAAACTAGAAGTTAATTTTTTTACTCAACTTTTAAGGTGAAAAAATTCACGAATTTTTATGTGTTTTTTGTGTATAGTGACAAAAAAATATTATTTTACAACTTTTAGACAGGAAATCTCACCTTCAGTATATGAAGAAGTGTTCCACAAATACACTGACACCAAATTTATGTATGTGTCTACTGTAGTTCTTGAGAAAAGGTACATCAAAAGTAGGCTAATTTAACATGGGAGAGATAGGACATTCTGCGATTTTCCGGGTCCCCTTACAGAAGAATTGTGTTGGTGATCGTTAGAAGTATAATGTTACTGAAAATTGTAAACTTTTCATTGCTACAAAAACTATTTAAAAAAAAAAATTGCCATATTGTCTCTTTAGCATACATGTTGTATTTGTTCAGAGTTTCTATACATCTGGAAAAATTGAGGAACTGAAGAAAAAAAGTTTACCAAAAAATCAGGGAACTTATTTAGAAGTCTTAACAGGGAATTATCAAGAAACTTTTCCCCCTAAATATTGTGACCATCCTGACCGATCATTTAAGAAACAAATTTGCACTAGTGTCATAGGAGCAATATGAAACAAAGAAATATTGGTGCTAAACAAGTGTCATTTCTGTATGAGAGGTCGAATTACACAAAGCTGATATTATCCTGATCAACCAAATGTTATCATTCGGCATTCCACAACCCGAGGTCATGTTATAAAAAGCTAACATTTCCTTAATTTTCCAAAAACCATTTGGCATTCCTTTGATGAGAGGTCGAATTACTCAAAGCTGATAATTATTAATAAAATTCTGGTCTGCCGAATATCTGGTCAGATCGGCATTACCTGACGCTAGGTCATATTACATAAAGCAGATATTAATCTGGTCAGCCGAATATTATCATTTGGCATTTCAGGATGTTAGCTTGTATTACACAAATCTAATTAACATTAACCTGTACATGTAGCTATTACCTGGTCAGCTGAATATCAGCATTTCAGGGCGGGTTGTCATATTGCAAAAAGTTAAGTCTTCAAGAAATCATTTCGAATTTCTGGTTTGGAGGTCAAATTACACAAATATTAATCAGACCAAATGTCATATTTTGACTTTTCAGGGCGTGAGGTCGTATTGGATATTTCCCAAGAAAATGTCCCAGCTCCGATTCGAAATGAACTGGACATCCGAGGAGCCCAAAGTGGCTTCAACTTTTGTTTCCAATACAAAATTCACCAACGGTCGATGGGATAATGCTTCAGTACCAAAATTTTTCTAATAGACAAATGCACTTTGGAGGAGCTCATTTGTATAAATTTATCTAATTTAAAGTTATATATATATATATTTATATTTGAAAAAAGATTCAACTAGATTTTTTTTCCTCATAGGTCGAGAAATTACCTTTTATCTACAAGAGACTTGGACTGGACAAATTGCCAAAAATCCCCGTTTCCATCTCGGGCAGAATGCTCACTAGAGCAGAGAAAAAACGACTCGAGGAGGCCAACCTCTAAAATTTATTAATTTTATTATTTGGAATAACATTTTTTTTTTTTTTAATTTGTTATTATTTTCTATACAAATTAACGTAATTTTTTTTCTGAATAAATATAACGTAATTTTTTTTTAGAATCAATTTAATGTAAATATTTAAAAAATTAATATAATGTAATTGTTTTCTAAATCAATCGAGTGAAATCATTTTTTTAATCAATTTAAAATTATTATTTTCAATTTAGTGTAATTGTTTTCTAAAGCAATCTAATGAAATTATTTTTTTTCTTCAAATAAATTTAAAGTAATTATTTTTTAAATCAATTGAATTGCTTTCTGAGTCAATTTAATAGAATTATATATAATTTAATTAAACATTTAAAGAATAAAAAATTCAACCAGTGACAGTAATAGAATTAATTTAGATTTTTTTTTTTTAAATTTAGAATCAAGAACTGTTCAAGCATAGCATAATTGATCAAGAAATTTAATTTTATTTATAAAAATTGAATTGAATACAAAATATATATAAAAATAAAAATATATACCAGCTTAATTTTTTTAAAAAAGACCTCATGCAACTATGCGTCTGTCGGCAAATTGAGTCTTAAATTTAAATATGTTTGAATACAAAAAATTTTATTCTAAAATTCTAAATACTCATGCAAAAAAAAAAAAAGAGTCTAAAAGGTATTTACATTAAATGTAAATTGAAGAATGAGCTAGAACTCAATTTTTAAAATAACTTTAATATTGTCACTACCTAATCCACCACTACTCCCTGATTTATATTTTAAAGACAACAAAAATTACAGTTCGTTTACACCACTTGTTAATATTTGGTTGCAGACAATGTGAACTGCTGAAAGGACCACCATCAAAGCTCAACGACGAGGAATGCGATTTCTCTTGTGTGACTGCAGCCGGTTGGTAGAGCACCGACCTCCCAACCGACTTACAGCAAGTCTGAACCACAAATCTTGCCAACGAATGGAGCAGTGGGGGGAAGCGTTATCGCAAATCCAGCTTGTCTCTGAAGTCTTCCACAGTACAGAAGCTTGGATAGTGCAGTGCCACCTCAGGTGTCGACCTCCCCCTGAAAACGACTCACAAACTACAATGAGCAATCCGCGCCCACCCGTGCTTCGTGCCTTTCGAGTAAGTTGGCGTGATTGGGATACAGGTAAACCTGAAACCTCTTCACGTTTTCTCTTCTCTTGCGTGACGGTAATGAATAAAAGACCACCGTGACTTCACTTCTTTTCCTTTCTTTGCGGTCTGCCATTTTATGGGTTGTTTCACTTTACCAGGTAGATGTGAGATGGGGTGCATAAAGTTGAAGAGTTACATTTTGTTGTTCTTATAGTCCTTTCGTTCACATTCTCGCTACATGAATTAGGCAGGAATTTCCCCTTTCGTTGAATTCGACATTGGAGGAATAAAGCAGCGGATATTGAGGTAGGATTCGTTTTCCTACTGAAGGAGGTGTGAAGGGACTGTTGTGGCGCAACTGGAAATCTTGGGTATTTTAGGGAATTTTAAAATTCTGCAAAAATATCGGGGGAAATGGTTGTTTTTTACTGTCAAATTTGACAATCGACATTTTCGTAATCTGAGTGTATGATATTTTAATAGGGCTCAGACTTTCTCCTAGGCTCATTGATCTAATGCTTTGTTAAATGGTCTCACAATTTCCATTGAGTATTGCTTTAAAATATATTAAAAACTACGTATTTACCAGGTGTGTAACTAGAGTAGGAACTAACCATTCAAATTTGAAGTGAAATTTACTCTTTTTTTTTTTTTAATAATTTTGTTCATTTTTTACCCTTGACAATTAAACATTTGTATATTATATAATACTAATACTATTTCAGTTAAGCGGTTTACAGATGTTTCCATAGCACTAATTAACTACTCATTCATCGAAACTTTAATTTTTGCACATTTCTACTTACTAATTAATATATTATAATGCTTCTCTTAAAATACGCTAATTTGTTTGTAAGTATAAAAATATACTTGTTTTTAATTTGTGGTCTACGAGTTGTAACACTTTACAACAAGCACAGCGTTGTAACAAGTTAGAGAGTAACACTAATTTAAGTTTATTTATCGAGGGTAAAAAAGTTTTTTTTTTCTCTTAGAGCAAGCTCTATTGAAACAGTTTTGGCAAATGTTCAAAGTGAGTTTTTCTATTTTAATGTAAACTTCTTATTTTTTATTATAATGAAAATAAGATAGTCATTCTTTCTTATAAAAAAATAACTGATTCTCAAAACCAACAGAGACGTTGAAAACATCTGGTAAATTTTCCGTTTTTTTTTTAGCGATTAACTGTGCACGGTGCAGTTTGGCTTTCCGGGTCGCGAGGTCACACTAAACGTAGATTGAATTTTCCCAGTCAACCGAACACCGACGTTCGGTTTTCTGGGTCGCGAGGTCAAACCACACGTAGATTAAATTTTCCTGGTGAGCCGAGCACCGATGTTCAGGCATTCCGGGTCGCGAGGTCACACAATACGTAGATTGAAATTTCCCGGTCAACCGAGCACCGACGTTCAGTTTTCTGGGTCGCGAGGTCAAACCACACGTAGATTAAATTTTCCTGGTGAGCCGAGCACCGATGTTCAGGCATTCCGGGTCGCGAGGTCACACAATACGTAGATTGAAATTTCCCGGTCAACCGAGCACCGACGTTCGGCTTTCTGGGTCGCGAGGTCAAACCACACGTAGATTAAATTTTCCTGGTGAGCTGAGCACCGATGTTCAGGCATTCTGGGTCGCGAGGTCACACAATACGTAGATTGAAATTTCCCGGTCAACCGAGCACCGACGTTCGGTTTTCTGGGTCGCGAGGTCAAACCACACGTAGATTAAATTTTCCTGGTGAGCCGAGCACCGATGTTCAGGCATTCCGGGTCGCGAGGTCACACAATACGTAGATTGAAATTTCCCGGTCAACCGAGCACCGACGTTCGGTTTTCTGGGTCGCGAGGTCAAACCACACGTAGATTAAATTTTCCTGGTGAGCCGAGCACCGATGTTCAGGCATTCCGGGTCGCGAGGTCACACAATACGTAGATTGAATTTTCCCGGTCAACCGAGCACCGACATTCGGTTTTCTGGGTCGCGAGGTCAAACCACACGTAGATTAAATTTTCCTGGTGAGCCAAGCACCGATGTTCAGGCATTCCGGGTCGCGAGGTCACACAATACGTAGATTGAATTTTCCCGGTCAACCGAGCACCGACGTTCGGTTTTCTGGGTCGCGAGGTCAAACCACACGTAGATTAAATTTTCCTGGTGAGCCGAGCACCGATGTTCAGGCATTCCGGGTCGCGAGGTCACACAATACTTAGATTGAATTTTCCCGGTCAACCGAGCATCGACGTTCGGTTTTCTGGGTCGCGAGGTCAAACCACACGTAGATTAAATTTTCCTGGTGAGCCGAGCACCGATGTTCAGGCATTCCGGGTCGCGAGGTCACACAATACGTAGATTGAAATTTCCCGGTCAACCGAGCACCGACGTTCGGTTTTCTGGGTCGCGAGGTCAAACCACACGTAGATTAAATTTTCCTGGTGAGCCGAGCACCGATGTTCAGGCATTCCGGGTCGCGAGGTCACACAATACGTAGATTGAAATTTCCCGGTCAACCGAGCACCGACGTTCGGCTTTCTGGGTCGCGAGGTCAAACCACACGTAGATTAAATTTTCCTGGTGAGCCGAGCACCGATGTTCAGGCATTCCGGGTCGCGAGGTCACACAATACGTAGATTGAAATTTCCCGGTCAACCGAGCACCGACGTTCGGTTTTCTGGGTCGCGAGGTCAAACCACACGTAGATTAAATTTTCCTGGTGAGCCGAGCACCGATGTTCAGGCATTCCGGGTCGCGAGGTCACACAATACGTAGATTGAAATTTCCTGGTCAACCGAGCACCGACGTTCGATTTTTTTGGGTCGCGAGGTCATTACACGGGTAGATTGAATTTTCCTGGTGAGCCAAGCACCGACGTTCGCTCAAAAATTCTTATTCCCTACATTTCTTTTTTCTCCCAAAAATTCCTAGAATTGTAGCTAATTCCTGAACAGAATTAAAAATTCCCCGATTTTCTTCCAAAACCTGCGAATAATTCCCGATATTCCTCCCAAATATAAATAGTTTTTGAAATTATAATTATTAAAATTTTAATTCTTGACAAACTATTTTAAACTGTAGTGAAAAACATATTAGTTCCAAGTTTTAAATTTGAAGCAGTATACTTTTTGTAGTATTGTTGCTTAAAAATTAAATAATTGAATTTAATGAAATTCCCTTGTTTGTCAAAATTGAAAACTATATAATTGTTGTTTGCTTATAAATTGTTTGTAGTTATTATTATTTTTTTTAATTGACATGATCAAAAAATTTCTTATTATGTTATGTATTAATATCCTTTTGATGGAATTTTCATTTTGGTTTTTCTCTGTCTGTTCATGAAGTGCATCTTATTTTTATGCAAGAACTATTATTGTTCGTATCTTGTTGCTTCATCAACATTATAAAGCATCTATAGTAATTCACCCTTGTATTGAGTATTGAAGCCCCAGTGAATCCCTCTCACCTCTTAACGAAGAACAGGATGATTTCCTTTATATGATAATTTTTTTTTTAGAGAACAATAAAAAAATTTCCGGCGTTTCAATAAATAAAAATCCTTTTACTGTTCTAGCAATTAATGTTTTAAGAATGTTGTATTCTTTTATGTGTTAGTGAACCTTCAACATAAGTTGAAGTTTGGCTTATTGAATGACTTTTGGTCTATCGCAATTTTTCTCGATTCTGGTCCATCCGGTTTTCAGGCGACTCTTTGCAAAGACGTACATTTTGTTTACTGTAACACTTTGTTTTCTGGTCTTAAACTCAAGTAGCTTTCCTGTTTCAGGATGTGCATCCACTTTGGTATGAAATAACTTTTCTGTTATGGACAGTAATTTCTTTACTGCACTGTTTCACATTTGTAGGCTTCTTTCTCAATTACTTTCTTTGGCGCCGTAGTTATGCTATTCAATTGAACAATTGTTCCATCAACAAGTATGTTGTTTGACTTCTTGTTAATTATTGAGTTCTACTGTTATTATAATTCGTTATTCCTGAACTAATACAAGTATGAACTACTTCGAGTATATCATCTGCTCCCCTCATACATTTTTCAAATGCATTCAGTATTTTTTGTCAGACAAAACAGTTTCTCATTTAAATGAATGTTATTACACCCGAAATTGTACTCTTTCCCCGCTTCCGATAGTAGTGTAATAGCTGTATTTGTAAGCTTCTGTCCTCTATATTACATGTTGTTGATGTTATATTGCCCCAACTTTCTGATAATCATTTAACTTAATTATGGCTGTATCCGAATCTTCATTTTATGTCCTATGTAAGAAAACTCGGTTATTATTTGGTATTGTTACCTAAGTCTGAAGCATGATAATATGTTCATATAAACTTCTCTCAATATACTTGATTATAAGCTTCTTTCAATGTACTTGATACAATAATAAGATTAGAAAACTATCATACTTCAAAATATGAATTTAGATGAAGGATTTACCTTCCTGCATGTCATATTTTTCAACAACTTAAACATTAGTTACATATTTAGTTTCTCCCTCGTCCACTGTATTCCAAAGTTACTTTTGGTGCAGTTTGACCCTCGGGTTGCCCTTGCGCCTAATAAATCTCAAAGCAACCAACCAACCCAAGTTCCTTTTTCGTCGTCATCAATTTCATCTGGTATTCCCAAGATGCATTGTGATTTCCGTTGAGATAGCAGATTGGTGTCGACTTTGCGACATCCATAATCTGATCAAACTTTATCAATGCAGGTATTAATTTCAGTCTTTTTTTTATGCAAAAGCTCAATTTACTTTCTGTAAGTATTTGCGATGATATTAAGCTTTATCTCCTTGAAACATTGCACTTTTTTTTAGCATGTGCAGGAATCGTAACCACTGTAAAAGAACTTTCGGCTACAAATATAGTTGTGATTTTTGTCATTTGACTTTTTATGAAGAAGTCAGAGTGGCCACAGAACAGGAAAAACCTGGAAATCAGGGAAATGTCAGGGAGCTTTCTGATTCTGAAAAAAATCAGGGAAATGTCCGGGAACTTTTTAAAATTTCATGAATATTTGGGGAAATTTTGTATTGGTTAAGGCACATTCATCCATATTTTGGCACTATTTACATGGTAGTGGTAAGCCATTAGAAGTTTAATGTTACGGATGGATTGAGGATGAATGCAGAAACATTGTGATGCGATAGCATCTATGTTACATGAAAAATCAGCGGTTTGGTTGGGCTCTAGAAAAGTATTGCCTCCCTAACTTGCGAGGACAATTTTAATTTTGATATAGAGTTGACACTCCCGATTATGTAGTGAAATCGCAAAGTGAAATTAAAAATTTAACATTGTGGAAAAAAACATTTTGTTCCAGCCTTGAAAATGTATTATAAAACTTCCTACTATGAGCCACAAGTTGTACTTCTTATCTCATTTTAGTTACATTAATATGTACAGTACGCCAAGCCATACTGCAACGAGTTATTTGTATTTTCTTAATAAAATAAGTGAGAAATCATGATCCCCTGTCAAGAATATCATTTATCGTATTTTATTACTGACGTAGGTAAAATAATTCAGTAATTCCTTCCCTGGCTTGTGTAAGTAAAAAATAAAGTGTTGAAGAGTGGTAGAATTCAGAGAGGAAAAGTTTTAATTATATTTATTTGAACAGAAAGTTACTGCAATTTCTATTTAAAAAAATCAAGATTTGAACAAAAATTATAGTCGCCTCTTGTATTCCCCATCCCCCCAAAAAATAATAATCATGCTTAATAATGCGTATAATCAACTTTAGAGCTTGTTTTTGTGTTTTTGATGCGAACAGGTTATTCATTGCTTTGTTATGGGTGGATTTTGTGATATTTTGAATGTGTGTGGATTTTTTGAATGTGTGAATGAATTTTTAGTTTCTAGATTTTGCGTGAGTGTGATTTTTTTCTGTGTGAGTGGATTTTGTGTGTGTGTGTTTGTGTGGTTATTTTTGTGTGTGGTTTTTTTGGGAAGTGTGTGTGTGGGATTTTGTGGATTTTAGGATTGTGGATTTTATGGATTGTGGATTTTATGGATTGTGGATTTTATGGATTGTTGGATGTATGTAGATTGTTGGTTTGATTGTGGATTGTTGGGTGTTTGTAGATTTTGCTTGGTGTCTAGATGTCTTTTTGTGTGGTGAGTTTAACCGTATGGTTTTGTGTTCTCTAAGCATTTAAGCTGGGTGAAGTGTGTGCAAGCAATGATAACCTGTCAGCAATAATCTCACGAAAAACAAGATCTATGTGTACTTTATATTGTTAAGGGCTCCCACTGCAATCCTCAGTCTAAACCTAAATAAAGACTGAGATCCCGACATTAGACGTCCCCAATTCTTATGTGTAAGTTCAAATGAGTTCTGTCCCAAAAGGCACTCAAGCACTGAATATGACATTGAATGACAATTCAATATAACCCGCCAACTAACCTAGAAAGGTAAAGTAATCAAAAACATTGATGAGTCCCTTAGAAATGCAAGGTCTGGAACTTTATTTCCTGTCACAGGGTTACTTTTACTAAGAATATACAATCGACACAGTTACCGAGAATATTCAGCAAAACCCAATCATCAAAATAACTTTGGCATTCATATCCCATACTGTGCCTTCATGCTCGTTCGAATCGAGCTCATTGTTTGCCCTGAAGAGTCAGCAGAAGAAAAAAAAAAAACTATTGTTCACAATATTAGGAATCAAGAATATTAAAATAATAATAATAATAATTATCGAGATAAATTCAGAAGTACTCTTGTGGTTCAATCAGATTTCCTCTCCCTTACTCTGCCTTCATACTGATTCGAAACGAGCTTATTGCTTGCAATCAAAGGTCATCAGAAAGAAAAATGAACCATTTGTGAAGTTATTAACACTTTCCAAGATTGAGCAGAGCTACTTTCATGGAAGATAATTGCATCAGAGACTTCTGGTTTATCAGATGCAACCATAAATGCGCTGGAATAACTGATTCCACACTTCTTATTCCTTTTTTTTTAAGCATTGCTGTTTTCTTACGTACAATAAATGATTTTCTTTACTAGAATGTTAATTAGAATGTGCCCTTAGATTTGCCAAACTGGCCAATACTCAGCAATGTAATTTTAATACAAAATATTGCTTTTGAAAATAGTATTGTTTGTTTTTCAATTATTTAATTTAGCGTTTTTTGTTCATAATGCTTTTTCAACTTTTGGATGTAACCCTAAACGGGCGTTAGTGTTATATAATTGAATAAGGGCGAGTAATCCATCGTAAGCTTCTGAACGATTTGCAAAGAGTTTTACAGAAATTTGAAAATCATAAGGTAGTTCTATTTTAAAATAAGATTTTCAAACTGCCAGTGCTGTCCCAACTTGATTGAAAGCCTGCTTTTAAGAAAAGTTCTTTGAGGTTTTCTATATTGATTAAAACAGACGCCAGCATTTAACACACTTGCATTGTTTTGTTGAACCATTTATACTCTTGTATTGATGTTCTTTCATCAGCATTGCAGTTGTAAGGTGACAAAGGGTTAGCTTAGGTGACAAATGTCACTCGTCATTGCCTTTGTATTTGCAAGTACTCTTTTCCATTTGATCACCCCAAGAATTCCTTTTCGCTTATAGAAAATTTTTCACCTATTTTTGTCCTCCCCTCTTCCTTTTTTTTGCCATGTCGTAGACTTTTGTCCCATGCGGGACACAACTGTGTCACCGTTTTATCTTCACAGCCCTCCTAGAATGAATGCCCCCTTCCTTTAATTTGGAAAGTTTGGCCCTCATTAAATACCATATAATTCTCAAATGATGCTTCATCATAATGTCCAAATTGTAAACTAAGGTTGGTTGGTTGTTTTCAGATTATCTGGCACCGTCAGCAACACGAGGGCTATAATGTAAATTGAGGTTTCGAAAAGTGTAAAAGAACAATCGATATTGCATATCGAAAAATTATCATACATGCTGTGCCCCACTCTACGCTGGCTTCAAAGTTTGATTAAATATAGGCTTTTTGGCATTTTGAATTGGCTAACTACAAAGTTACCGTCTTCATTGAAATGTTATACAAGTTAGAAGAGTTGGTTGCTCATATTGTATTTGTAAATTATCATGTATGCTGTAACCCTACTATACTGGTTCCAAAGATTAAAGAAAAATAGGCATTATGGAAATTCAATTTTTGAACTTCCCTGTAGTGACCCTTCTTTCATATTTTGCGCAAGTTCTCAAGTCCGTATGTTCTTGTGACTTTAAGTCATTGAAGTATTATTGGGGCCGGGTCGCATTCGCCCTAAAATTCCTAATATTCCTTAAGTTTTTGTTTCTCCCTAAAATTCCTAAAAGTTTACTTAAATTTTTCGAAATTTCCTAAAAAAATTGAAAACGCGGAAATTCTCCTGATTTTTCCTCCAAACCCCACGAAAAAAACCTCGATATTCCTCCAGATGAGAAATTTGGATTTAATTAAATTCGCGTGTTTGTCAAAATACTAGTATAATTATACAACTGTTATTTTGCTAAAAAGTTGTTTGATATTCATTTTTTTAAAAAATTGGCTGGTTTTTTTTGCCGGTGGAAATAATTTTTGCTTTGGAAAGAATATTTCTGTGTTAGGAGCCTATGTCAGCTTCAAAAGAAATATCCCTAACATTTTTAGCATTATTCCTAAAATGTTCTGAAATGATCCCTAAAATTAATTTTTTTTGTTAACTTACAGCGTCTCCTGGTGCTAAATATGCTGCAAACTATCACTATACTAAACTTCAACTTAACTAGACATCACTTAGACGGTAGATCGTTACAGTGCTCATAGGTATTTAATCCATTTTGGCGGCGTGAAAGCATAATGTTCGCCAAACCACAACCCTGTAGAGAACAAAAGGCGATAAGGTTTGGCGAGAATTATGTCTTCACTCCGCCGAAATGGATTAAATACCTATGAGCACTGTGACGATCTATCATCTAAGTGATGTCTAGTTAAGTTGAAGTTTAGTATAGTAGCTACCAAATTTGGAAAGAGAATTAGACACTTACATTTTGAAAAATCAATTGAAAATTTTGACTTTCTAGCAAGTTTTGCACGAGCTTCTATTTTGCTTGCTTATCATTGATGTGCTCTGATTTGGTTATTTTTAATGAGGAAGAATGATAATATTTTTTATTACCAAATGAGAGGATTAAATTTAAATAGAAAATCCCATTGTTAGTGTTGGCTCGAATTTCTGTAACACTTTATTGCAATTACAACAGAATTTTTTAAAAATAAACGAAATGAGTACAACAAAAAGTTAAATTTCCCTTCAAATTTTAATGATTTACTGATATTCTAGTTGCACACTTGGTAAATAGTTTTATATATTTTAAAGCTATATTTCTGCAGAAATTGCAAGATCACAAAATGGAACATTCGGTCGATGAGCTTTGGAAAAGCCGAGGCCCTGTTAAAATATCATGCACTCAGATTACGAAATTGTTGATTGTTAGTTTTGGCAGTCAGAAACATTCGTTTTCTCCGATTTTTGTAGAATTTAAAAAAATTCCCTAAAACAACCCTGATTTCTGAGTTGTAATACAACATACCCTTCATAACTCCTTCAATGGGCAAATGAATCCTACCTCAATATTATCCGTTGCTTTATTCCTCCAACGTTGAATTCAGCAAAAGGGTAAATTCCTGTTCAATTCATGTAGCGGGAATGCGAATGAAATAACTACAAGGGCAACAAAGTGTAATTCTTCAACTTTGTACACCCCATCTCACATCTACCTGGTACGTGAAACGGCCCATAAAAAACCCCAGACCACAAAGAAGGGAGAGAAGTGAAGCCTCGATGGTCCTTTTTCATTCCGACATGTAAGGAAAGAAAACGTGAAGAGGTTCCAGGTTTGCCTGTATCCCAATCACGCCAACTTACCCGAAAGACACAAAGCATGGGCGGGCGTGGGTTGCGCATTGCAGTTTGTGAACCGTTTTCAAGGGGAGGTCAACACCTGAGCTGGCACCGCACTATCCAAGCTCCTATACCGTGGAAGACTTCAGAGACAGACTGGATTTGTGGTGAAGCTTCCCCCACTGCTCCATTCTTCGGCAATATTTGTGGTTCAGACTTGCTGTAAGTCGTTTGGGAGGTCAGTGCTCTACCAACCGGCTGCAGTCACACAAGAGAAATCACATTATTCGAAGTTGAGCTTTGCTGATGGTCCTTTCAGCAGTTCATATTGGCTGTATCCAAGTATCAACAAGTGGCGTAAATGAATTGTAACTTTTTTGTTTTTTAGATATAAGTCAGGTTGGGTGATGTGGTTTGGTAGAGACAATATTACAGCTATTTAAATTTTTGAACTCTAGCTGATTCCCAAACAATTTCTTGGAAGTTAAAATGTATTATGAAGTAAATTCCATTTTTGAGTTTTGGTGTATTTTTTTTTCCTTTTATTTTTTCTCTCTCAAAATCTGACATTGATTACTGAACGTTAAATGTTGTAAGTTGGGACATTGCATGAAGAATTCATGCATTGAAAAATTTCAAGTTGCATAAAAATAGTTATGAAACAATAGTAATGAAATTGTTATGCCTGCTTGAATTAAACTAATATTTAGGAATAAAATTTTTAAAACTTGCGAAAGATTATAAAAAAAGAAAAAAGATTCAGGATTTTTTTTTATTGCTATTTTAATTACATGTTTAAACGCTAATTTTACACAGAATTAATATAAATGGATTGTTAATTATTTTGTCAAGTTGAGATTTGATTAATTTAATAATTTTTATTTAATAATTTAAATTTAGTTTTTATATGAATTTAATATTTTTTGCTGGTTGAATTTAATTAGAGATTTTAAACTTTTAATATTTACTTAAAATATGGCCTCCTTGAGTTTCGAAAGTCCTGAACGATACCAGAACGATGACCAAATGATGACTAAGAAGACTAATCACAGAACGATGACGAATCCCTGAAAGATGACTAAACGATGACTATTCCCAGAATGATGATTAGACGATGGAAAATTTCAGAAAATATTGAGTTGAAACGTCCCCAAATCAAAAGCAAGTTGTGCTTGTAGCATTTTGATATTAGTGCTGTGATCGAATCAATTGTAAAGCCACATATTAAAGACATTATGTGAGAAATCAAAATTTTCAAAGATCCCTAAAAAACATTATTTAGGTCTTGGAAAAGTCATTGAAATACTCTGTATAATCGAAATGTGAATAACTTACACAAATTATATGTGTGTATATTTATGTATATATCTATGAATTGTATTATGTATACTTTAATTGTATTTACTATGTATGTATATGTATAATTATTTACTATGTATATTTACTATGTGTATTTACTACGTATAATTATCTATACTTGCTGCACTGTAATAATACTTGTATGGCCAAAAGAGTTTGCGACCAGAATACTGTGACGAATACGAATACTATGTGTGGGAAGTGCACATATAATATGCTATGGCTAAAGCACAGTGCATATAAAACACTGAACTGAAAAGTCATCAAAATATGTCCACTTGAGGCAGAAAGCAAGTTATGCTTGTTGAATTTTCATATTAGTGCTGTGATCGAATCAATTGTAAAGCCACATATTAAAGACATGATGTGAGAATACAAATTTTCAAAGAACCTTAAAAAACTTTATTTAGGTCTTGAAAAGTCATTGATTTACCTTCAGTGGTTTCATTAGAAATAGTGTGTATATAACCTAGTCAAACTGTTAATTGTACCAAAATATTACCAATTTACTAAAATATGTGTGTATATTTATGTATATATCTAAAAATTGTATTATGTATATATCTAAAAATTGTATTATGTATATTTTCACTTTCATAAACCTTTAAACCTCTCACCATAAACACATTGAAAAGAGAGTTAGCGAAGTTAATAAAGAATACTATGCGTGGGAAGTGCACATATAATGTGTTATGGCTGAAGCACAGTGCATATAAAAATTGAATTGAAACGTTATCAAAATATGTCCACTTAAGGCAGAAAGCAAGTTGTGCTTGTAGAATTTGTATATTGGTGCTGTGGTCGAATCAATTGTAAAGACATGATGTGAGAATACAATTTTTCAAAGAACCTTAAAAAACTTTATTTAGGTCTTGAAAAGTCATTGATTTACCTTCAGTGGTTTCATTAAAAATAGTGTGTATATAACCTAGTCAAACTGTTAATTGTACCAAAATATTACCAATTTACTAAAATATGTGTGTATATTTATGTATATATCTAAAAATTGTATTATGTATATATCTAAAAATTGTATTATGTATATATCTAAAAATTGTATTATGTATATTTTCACTTTCATAAACCTTTGAACCTCTCACCATAAACACATTGAAAAATGAGTTAGCGAAGTTAATAAAGAATACTATGCGTGGGAAGTGCACATATAATGTGTTATGGCTGAAGCACAGTGCATATAAAAATTGAATTGAAACGTTATCAAAATATGTCCACTTAAGGCAGAAAGCAAGTTGTGCTTGTAGAATTTGTATATTAGTGCTGTGGTCGAATCAATTGTAAAGACATGATGTGAGAATACAATTTTTCAAAGAACCTTAAAAAACTTTATTTAGGTCTTGAAAAGTCATTGATTTACCTTCAGTGGTTTCATTAAAAATAGTGTGTATATAACCTAGTCAAACTGTTAATTGTACCAAAATATTACCAATTTACTAAAATATGTGTGTATATTTATGTATATATCTAAAAATTGTATCTCTATATATATAAGGCAAAGCCCTCACTCACTCACTCACTCACTCACTCACTCACTCATCACTAATTCTCCCACTTCCCACATAGTCACAACTCTGAAAATCGGCACAAATATCAACAATGGTAAAAATAGAAAAAGTAAACTATTCCGATCTCGATTAACACACTTTAAGGGGTCGAAAAGGGGTCAAACGTTCCAAACGGGGGACATTCGAAAATCCTAC
Source organism: Linyphia triangularis (assembly GCA_963978545.1). Classification (NCBI taxonomy): domain Eukaryota; kingdom Metazoa; phylum Arthropoda; class Arachnida; order Araneae; family Linyphiidae; genus Linyphia; species Linyphia triangularis. Next base: position 109,244,350 of record OZ021723.1, on the reverse strand, counting down.
TTCCCACATAGTCACAACTCTGAAAATCGGCACAAATATCAACAATGGTAAAAATAGAAAAAGTAAACTATTCCGATCTCGATTAACACACTTTAAGTGGTCGAAAAGGGGTCAAACGTTCCAAACGGGGGACATTCGAAAATCCTACTTCCCACATAGTCACAACTCTAAAAATCGGCACAAATATCAACAATGGTAAAAATAGAAAAAGTAAACTATTCCGATCTCGATTAACACACTTTAAGGGGTCGAAAAGGGGTCAAACGTTCCAAACGGGGGACATTCGAAAATCCTACTTCCCACATAGTCACAACGCTGAAAATCGGCACAAATATCAACAATGGTAAAAATAGAAAAAGTAAACTATTCCGATCTCGATTAACACACTTTAAGGGGTCGAAAAGGGGTCAAACGTTCCAAACGGGGGACATTCGAAAATCCTACTTCCCACATAGTCACAACTCTGAAAATCGGCACAAATATCAACAATGGTAAAAATAGAAAAAGTAAACTATTCCGATCTCGATTAACACACTTTAAGGGGTCGAAAAGGGGTCAAACGTTCCAAACGGGGGACATTCGAAAATCCTACTTCCCACATAGTCACAACTCTGAAAATCGGCACAAATATCAACAATGGTAAAAATAGAAAAAGTAAACTATTCCGATCTCGATTAACACACTTTAAGGGGTCGAAAAGGGGTCAAACGTTCCAAACGGGGGACATTCGAAAATCCTACTTCCCACATAGTCACAACGCTGAAAATCGGCACAAATATCAACAATGGTAAAAATAGAAAAAGTAAACTATTCCGATCTCGATTAACACACTTTAAGGGGTCGAAAAGGGGTCAAACGTTCCAAACGGGGGACATTCGAAAATCCTACTTCCCACATAGTCACAACTCTGAAAATCGGCACAAATATCAACAATGGTAAAAATAGAAAAAGTAAACTATTCCGATCTCGATTAACACACTTTAAGGGGTCGAAAAGGGGTTAAACGTTCCAAACGGGGGACATTCGAAAATCCTACTTCCCACATAGTCACAACTCTGAAAATCGGCACAAATATCAACAATGGTAAAAATAGAAAAAGTAAACTATTCCGATCTCGATTAACCCACTTTAAGGGGTCGAAAAGGGGTTAAACGTTCCAAACGGGGGACATTCGAAAATCCTACTTCCCACATAGTCACAACTCTGAAAATCGGCACAAATATCAACAATGGTAAAAATAGAAAAAGTAAACTATTCCGATCTCGATTAACACACTTTAAGTGGTCGAAAAGGGGTTAAATGTTCCAAACGAGGGATATCCGAATGTTCCTCTTCCAATGTAGTCATTTTTCTGATATTTTTTTGCAAATGTTAAAAAAATAAGTCATTCCAATATCGATTAACGAATTTTTAAGGGATGAAAAGACGACGCAACATTGAAACTATACGAGGATTAACTTAATGTCTAATTAACTTAATTCCAATACAGCTACTACTTTGAAATTTAGAACTAAGAGCAAACATAAACACAATAAACTATTCCAGTTTACTATTCACAATTATAAAGTTCGTTTAAAATGTCAACAAAGGAAAGTTCCTATTTTGATAAATCAATTTGTCGGGATCGAAATGGGAGCAAACGTCTGAAGTGTAGAATACATGAATGTCTTTTGATCGCTAAAATGCTAATGGTAAAATTTCGTAGCGCAGCACGGGTATTCAGCTAGTTATGTATATATCTAAAAATTGTATTATGTATATATCTAAAAATTGTATTATGTATATTTTCACTTTCATAAACCTTTGAACCTCTCACCATAAACACATTGAAAAATGAGTTAGCTAAGTTAATAAAGAATACTATGCGTGGGAAGTGCACATATAATGTGTTATGGCTGAAGCACAGTGCATATAAAAATTGAATTGAAACGTTATCAAAATATGTCCACTTAAGGCAGAAAGCAAGTTGTGCTTGTAGAATTTGTATATTAGTGCTGTGGTCGAATCAATTGTAAAGACATGATGTGAGAATACAATTTTTCAAAGAACCTTAAAAAACTTTATTTAGGTCTTGAAAAGTCATTGATTTACCTTCAGTGGTTTCATTAGAAATAGTGTGTATTTTACCTAGTCAAACTGTTAATTGTACCAAAATATTACCAATTTACTAAAATATGTGTGTATATTTATGTATATATCTAAAAATTGTATTATGTATATTTTCACTTTCATAAACCTTTAAACCTCTCACCATAAACACATTGAAAAATGAGTTAGCGAAGTTAATTAAGAATACTATGCGTGGGAAGTGCACATATAATGTGTTATGGCTGAAGCACAGTGCATATAAAAATTGAATTGAAACGTTATCAAAATATGTCCACTTAAGGCAGAAAGCAAGTTGTGCTTGTAGAATTTGTATATTAGTGCTGTGGTCGAATCAATTGTAAAGACATGATGTGAGAATACAATTTTTCAAAGAACCTTAAAAAACTTTATTTAGGTCTTGAAAAGTCATTGATTTACCTTCAGTGGTTTCATTAGAAATAATGTGTATATAACCTAGTCAAACTGTTAATTGTACCAAAATATTACCAATTTACTAAAATATGTGTGTATATTTATGTATATATCTAAAAATTGTATTATGTATATATCTAAAAATTGTATTATGTATATTTTCACTTTCATAAACCTTTAAACCTCTCACAATAAACACATTGAAAAATGAGTTAGCGAAGTTAATTAAGAATACTATGCGTGGGAAGTGCACATATAATGTGTTATGGCTGAAGCACAGTGCATATAAAAATTGAATTGAAACGTCATCTAAATATGTCCACTTAAGGCAGAAAGCAAGTTGTGCTTGTAGAATTTTGATATTTGTGGTGTGGTAGAATCAATTGTAAAGACATGATGTGAGAATAAAAATTTTCAAAGAACCTTAAAAAACTTTATTTAGGTCTTGAAAAGTCATTGATTTACCTTCAGTGGTTTCATTAGAAATAATGTGTATATAACCTAGTCAAACTGTTAATTGTACCAAAATATTACCAATTTACTAAAATATGTGTGTATATTTATGTATATATCTAAAAATTGTATTATGTATATATCTAAAAATTGTATTATGTATATTTTCACTTTCATAAACCTTTAAACCTCTCACAATAAACACATTGAAAAATGAGTTAGCGAAGTTAATTAAGAATACTATGCGTGGGAAGTGCACATATAATGTGTTATGGCTGAAGCACAGTGCATATAAAAATTGAATTGAAACGTCATCTAAATATGTCCACTTAAGGCAGAAAGCAAGTTGTGCTTGTAGAATTTTGATATTTGTGGTGTGGTAGAATCAATTGTAAAGACATGATGTGAGAATAAAAAATTTCAAAGAACCTTAAAAAACATTATTGAGGTCTTGAAAAGTCATTGATTTACCTTCAGTGGTTTCGTTAGATATAGTGTGTATATTACCTAGTCAAACTGGATTGAAACATCATCAAAATCTGTCCAGAAGGCAAAAAGCAAATTGTGCTTGTAAGATTTTAATACTTGTTCAAATGTGGCTGAATTAAAGACATGATGTGTAAAGGCATGTAAAGTCACACATTAAAGACATGATGCCTTTAAATAACTTTCCAATGATCCTTCAATAATATTATTTGTGTCTTGAAAAGTCATTAAAAGTCATTGATTTGCATTCCACGATTTCAGTAGGAATACTGTGTATATTATCTAGAAAACTATTAATTGTACAGAAATGTAACCAGCGTTCTCGAGTGTTATGTTGTTATATCTATAAATCTTATAATTTATACTTTCATTTTCATGAACCTTTAAACCCCTCACCATGAACAAATTGTAAACAATTGTTTGCATATCTTAAAATGCTTTTTGGTATGCTGTCTGCCAACATTCCCACTTGTTTCCTCATAATTGTTTGTATATATCAGGTTATTGTTTGTATATATGTTTTCAAGCAATTGAAAATACTTGAGAAGTCCTTTAAAGTTTTTATTTTTTGTTGATTGTATGTTCCCTACTGCAATAATTAAAAAAATTCATTTCCATTTATCTGCGCCGCACTGGAATTCATAGGGCCTTAAAAAAAAATATTATTTAGGTCTTGAAAAGGCATTGATTTGCATTCCAGGATTACAGTAAGAATATTGTGTATATTATCTAGTCAAACTGTTAATTCAAATGTTACTATTTTATTCAAATGTTATGTGTGTGTAATTATGTATATACTGTTTATAAATCTAATATCTATAATAATAAAACACGTTTTCTGTGTGTCTCCGGATCTATAGAAATCTCCTTAAAATAGGCTTAGAGCTATGAAATTTTAAACATAAGTAGTTTTGGGCTTTAATTGAACTTTTGAAAAACAATTTTGAAATTTTGATTAGTTTTTTTTTTAAATTTTTAATTAACAAATATTTTACAAAACGATTTCGAATAGGGGTACAGCTCTGAAAATTTCAACATAAGTAGTCTTAGCCTTTTAATTGTACTTCAAAAAAAAAAAAATTAAAATTTTGATTAGTTTTTTTTAATTAATTTTATTAATTCTTATAAAAATATTTTACAAAACGATTTCTAATAAGGCTACTGCTCTGACTTGAAAAAAAGTTTGTCGTAAAATCAAGGAAAATTTTAGAAATCCGTCAGGGAACTTTATTTTCCTTAATTTTGTGGCCAGCTTGATACATGCATTTGTGATGCGCATTGCGACTAATATACTCTTGTAAAAACATAGAAGAAATTCATAAATGAATGAAATCAATCGATGGACAATTTATTTAAATTACAAGGGGTCGAAACGTTATAACTGATGATCATAATCAACAACGATCAAATTACATTTCACACTTTTTTTATTGCAATAAATTTTGTAAAAGTACTTTAAAATGTAATAATTAAAATGTTGACTCCTCCTCTGCCCTTTTGGAAACAGCTTGAGTCGATTAAGTATCTTATAAATTGCAATTATCTGCTGACAGGACAAGGTTATTTTTTCGGCAACGGAAGTATTTCACTTTTGTTGAAAGAGTTAAGTTTTTCATATCCAGCCTAGGTTTAATTTTTAAAGATCGTTTGTTTGGAGTGATTTAATTCTTTCGAATTAAATTTTGCTCTCACACAGTTTAGGAGAGCCTTGTTGTTATGCTGAAACAAATTGGAAACAAATTTTCAAAACGAATAAACGCGGGGAAACGACGTGTCGTTTTGGAATAACAGTAAATCTGACTATTAGACGACAATACGGATTTTTTTGTGTGTGTGTGTGCCTTGAAACTGACCTTGGTATTAAAAGCAGCGATGTAGTGTAAAATAAAAAGGTGTGGGAACGCTATGTCGCATCGTTACTAATGTACACTTTTCTGTTGGGTGGGGGGAGTAAAAAAGACAACTAAGAATAAATTACTTTATTAATACTACTTTCATAACCTCAAAACAGATTATTGGGCACCTCAAAAATTTAAAAGGAAAAAAAATAAGTGTGTATAGACTTTTTTTTATTTAAATAATTTTTTAAACTGTAAAGTTATATGGATTTTTAAGCAATTTGCTTTGCATAACCCATTTTAACAGATTGCTTGACACTTTATAAATGGGTTATATGACATTTTCCAACATATTACTGACACAAATTTCTAAACAGATTTTTTACAACAATTTTTAAACAGATTATCTATGTATAACACATTTTAAACAGATTATTTACATGATTTTTTTTTAACAATTTTCATTCTGAAAAATTTCCATAAGAAATCGAGTTTCCATTCAGACACATTTGACTAGGATCTCACCCTAACAGGATCATCACCTGATTTGAGTTTTCGGAGCCTAGATTTAACATAATCATCTGACTCAGAATTTCAGAGATACAACATACAATGGGTTCGGATAAATTCCCAAATTCTGTAGCTCCTCGAAATCCGTTTTCAAAGTGAATCAACACGTTGACTGCCACGCGCGTTTACTGTTGAAATCTCCTTCAGGCCACGAGTACCGCTGTACAAAGCGTATTCTGCTGAGTACCCGCGCCGATATTTGAATAATGCGATTAGCTGGTGGTCGCAAGAATAATTTCTCGTTCCGTTTGTTTCCACGGTGTCATGTCTGTTTATTTGTGTTTCGCATCTGTTTCTCATTTCGCCGCTTTACACGATTAGTTTGAATCTTTGCCGAGTAAAGAGAATATAACTTAAACTCTAATTCATTGAAATGTCGAAAAGAAAAATATAAAACTTATTTCCTAGTGAGTCAAATAGCAGTGAGGAAAAAAAAAAAAAAAAAAAGCTTTTACGAGACTTACAATAACTTTCTTAATAATCCATTTTCATATTATTTTTATAACAATTCAATAGTTTTGTTACTTCGTGTGAAATATCTTTTCAAATACTTACGGATATCTTTCGCAAAATAGTCAAATACGGGTGACGCGGCCGGATCAGAAACTATGTTGTCACCCGAATATGGGTGACGCGGCAGTCAACGTGTTAAAGAGATTGTTGCAGATGTCGATTGGAGAGTTTTATAGTTTTTCTCCTTCTCGAGAGGAAAACTTGGAGAAGTTCTTTCTTGATACCCTTCCTTTTCCAGAATTTGCACCATTAATTAAAATGAAATTATTAAGTTAAAATCCGCCAGTCGACTTAAAATGTCTTGATAAAATATTAATTTGTGTACCATCCCAATCATCTTTAATCTTAAGAGGGATATCCAAATATAAACTCATCACTTGCCAGACGAATAGATTATCTTGGGACATTCCTGACTTTTTAATCTTATCCAGTTCGGTTTGTCATATCGACAATGGAGACGATTAGGAGATAATGATCTTCAAAAATGGATATGAATCGAAAGAGAAAGCAAATTGCAAAATTTATATGATACTGCCATCAAAATCACTAGAGTTTCAAAAAGAGCGGATTCTTCTCCTGATCGCCACCACTGATGCATTAATTAGTGTTGATTTTTTGAAACTTGAGAAAACAGATTTTTCTTAACTGCTGCTACATTTTTAGAATAAACTTTCAAATGACTCTTAAGTTTTTCCATTCCCAAATTGAAAAATAATTTACTTCTACGTTTAAAAATAAAATACATTTGAATTGTTTTTCTATTATTTCACAGCCCAATTTCGATGTGTTATATACATTTACAAAACCATTAGCAATTTTGAAATAAGGAAAATGAAATATATAACATCAACAAATATGAATACCCTCACTTTTTGGAAAAGAACAGACTCATTTACATAGGTTGCAAGGGGAAAAAAATGTTTTTGTTCAAACCTTGATTTTTCAAAACTATTTTTCTTCTAACAATAACAAATATAACATCTATTATTAAAACGCACACGATTTTTTTTCGGTGAATATTGTCCTTTTCTCCATTTTTATAAAAATTTAAGCAACTAGGGGAATTCAAGCATCCTCCCATGCACCTTCTTGGCAGCACCCAATTCCGTTATTTTTACGTTTAGAGTTTAAAGTAAGTAACAGTTAAGAAATCAATGCTGTTTTGAATATATATTTTTTCATGTTCAAACAACATATCAGTTTGATTTTCCAAATATCTGGCAAGCCAATGTAAATGCATAATTCCGTATTCTCAAAACACCCTAAGAGCTAATACAATATATTAACATTCTAATACATTTAGCTATCTATCTGGATTCTTAGCGCCCAGCCAGTTTCTTCCATCAGAATCTCAGGTTTCCACCCCCCCCCCCTTTTTTTTGTGTGGCCTACATTGCCTCTACATTTAAAAGTTAATGTTATTTTTCTTTAATTTTAGACGGATTGAGAGTTTTTGAAAGTGGGGGGATGGATTTCAGTTGTTTTAGAAGTGGGGAGACGCATGGGTATTTTCTTGAAAAATGAGGGGGGGGGGGGGGAGGTCGTCACCTCGCGTCTACCCACACTTCTAGTACTGACTGTGTTGCAGAGTATTAAAGAAATGGTATGCACTGGTTCGAGAAAATAGAAAGTTTATTAATTATGGTTAAATGATTATAGGTAGCATTTATTTAATTAGGTAAAACATAAAAGGGGAGATATAAAGACACACTCCTAACAGACTTGCATGTCTTACGCGAATGAACCTTGACACTTGGATTACATATACATTGTGCAATGCGCAGTACATATGCGCACATCACTTAAAGAGGAATGTACCATTTACTAATATGAGGGGGATCGTAGAAGGGTTAGAGAGATGATATGAAAATGGGCGTTATTATCCTACAGACTGTATGGTAACTTTGTTCTAGAAAAATCAGCAAAGTTTTCTTAAAATCTTCAAATTTTATGACCGTTCTATTATTTTGATTAGATGTAAGCCTAAATTAAAAAAAAAAAAAAAAAGACAGAATTTTGCTTATGTAATTTTTTACTAGAAAAATATCCAAATATTTCCCCCCACGTCTACCAGGAAAAAAATATTTTTTTAAGTGGGGGAAAGGGGAGAATGTCGAAAAAGTTTTTTTTTTGTATAGAAAATGCTTTCTATCTTAATTTAAGATCAGAATTTGCACATACACGCACAAAAATACCGGAAAATCATAAATTCCTCTTTTGAAAAAAGTGCTCTCAAAATGATTTAGACTCTTTTACTTGCACCGAACCGAATGAAAGTTAAATTGGGTTTCTTTTTACACTATGCCATCGATTTGTGAAATATGCACTGCATTATTATGTGTCTCCATTTCCAAAGAGAAGAGCACACACGATGCTTCCATTCGAAGCTGTCTTCCAAAACGCAGTGTCCATTTCGGAATTCGGATTCGGACTCGGACAATACCCACGCGAGCCTCCCTTCTTGGGGGCCCCAAAAGGGGGCTGCCAAACTGGATATCAGCGCTGCCAGGTCTGGCAATTTTTCGCCAATTTGGCGATTTTTGAAGGCGTTTGGCGATAGGTTTTGAGGATTTGGCGATTGGCGATTTTTTGGCGATTTAAAAAAATTAGTCTGGCGAATTTCCACTTTTTTTTGGCGATTTTCGGATTTTCCAGTGATTTTCTGGATATTTACTATTTTTTTATATATATATTTATTTTTTGTTTTGTTTAAAGCAGACTTAGTCAACCTTCCTTGTAACTGTCTGGTGAATGCAGGCACCTGTTGTCTTGAATTATTGAGGATAGGTTAGAAGATACATTTATTGCACTATCATTAAAATACTTTGGCTTACTTTTTGTTCCTGTTTTGTTCTCAACCATTTACTTTTAAATACTTTTGCTGTTTGTAGATTATTAGGCATTAAATATGGTACTTAATTGATATCTATTTTAAGAATTCGGTTGTTCGTTTAGAATATGGCATATTTTTTAATTTTATTTTTATTAGGGAAACAATTTTCTTTGAATTTTGTATGTTGTATTTCTAAATCCTAACTTCGATTTTGTTTGCTTTTGTGTGTGGCGTACGAATCTGAGAAAATTATAACGACAAATTAATCCACTTGCCTAGCTTTATCCATTCGAGCTGAAACTTAGCAGATAGATTTCGATATCGATAGCAATGCATTCTATCAAGTTTTAGGGCTGTCACTAAATGGCCTCTTTTACACACGTTTCTATTTGACTTGGAGGAACTAATTAACTCACTTACTGTAATCCAATTGAACTTAATCTAAGTGTTGTAGTGTAAAATAAAAAGAGGTGGAAGAATTCGAAGTGCGTTTCAACTAATCACAAATTGTTTTCTTATTTCGTGCAAAGGATTTTTACTTATTAAGAAACTTGATTCGTATCTAATCTAAAGGTGTTCCCAGAAATAAAAAACGAGAGGAAGAAGCAGTCTTCCCACGTAGGTGGCACATGGAACGCGACAAAAAGAAAAAAAAAAAATTAATTATTGTAACTATTATAAGAAGTCAACCGATTCCCCGAAAATCCGTTGACTTCTTATAATAGTTATAATAATTAATTTTTTGCCCTGAAGTCAAAGTCAATGAAACAACTTTAAAAACTTTTTAGCATGTATTATGAAATGAGTATCTTATTTAAAATGATAAAAGTTTAATAAAAAAAAATTAAAAAAATTGAAAATGTCGACATCAAAAATAAAGACTAAAAATTAAAATGTTAGATCAAACACCAGTCATTCATTTTAAGTTACTTGTTTCGTTCACATACCAGACTAATCGGAAATTCTCAAATAATTTACAAAAATGTATCACATATTTTTCACAGCAAAATCTAATACATTAACAAAGAGATACAATAGATTTGAGAAGTTTTTGACTATTGAGAAGTTCTAATTTAAGCCGATCCAATTGGAAAAAAAATGTCATAGGAAATACTAGTTATTTATGCAACTAGTGGGGAAAGTAATACTTTTACAAACAAGGTAAAATGTTTATTTGATGAGTGCGACCCAAAATAGAATATCGTAGATCAATCTGTTCGGGAGTTATGCTTACTAGGTCTACGGACGTACACCGACATTGTTCTAGACCACTTTTTTTAACTCAGAGCACATCCCAAAACATGAAGAAAAGCAAAAATCGATTTTTTTTTTACCGAATCCAATACTTTTATTTCCCTGTTTTAACAAATGGATCATTGAAATTCATAAAAATAATTTATCTAGTTCCATGTAAAAGCATAAAATTATTGAAATGCAAAACTGTTCGTGTAACTAAGAAAATATGAAATATTGTTTCAAAATTTTCCATAGCGTGAAGGAGTTCTGTGGTGATCTCAATTTTCAAAATATAAGTATACCCGACAGGGATTGTGACAGATGTCCGATTATTGATGTAGTAACAATCTGAACTGTAAAAAAAAACAAGTTTAAAATTTTTAACAAATTAAAATTTCCAAAGTCATAAGATTATTAAGAAAACTAATCAAATAATTCTTATTCAAAAACATAAATTCTTATTTTTATATCCAATTAAAGCATTGTAATCAGTCATGTTAACTATGTCAATATTTTTTTTTCATTTCTCTCTAAAGTTAATTAACTCTTTTTAGAAATAATTGTGGTTAAAGCTGTACTATTTACATTTTTATCTACCATTTTCTTCATCATTTCCAGGTTCGTTGTATTTTCTTCTATTTATACTGTTTCTTCCCTTGAACAAAATCAAATTGAAAGTAAATAATAATTTGCAATCTTTTATTATTCTTATTGTTAAGTTTTAAATGACAAGCTTAAGCAAATAACCTATGAATATCCAAGAAAAATTTCCAATATTATTTCGAAAGCAACGGAATTTTTTTTTACGTAATGAATAATACGTGGCAGCCTAAACTGGGGACACACAGGCCTCACTAAAAGGCCGGGCACGGCGCGGATACAAGCCTCCTTTTGATAAATGTCGAAAGGGGAGAAATGAAATCTTAAGGAGGGTGGAATTTGTTCCTGTGTGTCTTCAGCTTAACTTTCCTAAATCCCAGCCCAGCTAATAGATAGAAATGGAAAGGAAAAAAGCCAAACCAGAATCGGCTCAAGATTGGAACAAGGGAAAGGAAATGACACTGCACTTTTCATCCCCACGCCGACAGTGCGACTAGTATTTTAACAAACACAACAGGGTACCCCTTGGTCCTTTGTTCTGTTCGCCGCGATTTGGTTCTGCATGCGAGACAAAAAAAAAAGGAAAGAAGAAGGCTGGAGGCTAGAAGCTAAACTGCCCTAAAACGAGATTCTCCACAACCATTTGGTTACGTTAAGTTTGCCCGCCAAGTCGATCTAATTATTTGTCAAGTAGGCGCCGAGGTTTCTTTGTAAGAGAACTCCTGGGGGTCAATAGGGAGGGATAGGAAACCCTAAAAACGGCTGCAAACTAATTGAAATTTGAAACGAACACCACAGTGACGAACACTACCGGGTAGGGGATAAAATAAATTGATCTCGTGTTTTGTCGCCTACTCGATTTTTTAATAGGCTGTTGGCGATTCAGACTATCTGAGAGTTGGCAGCCCTGCTGGATATCAGATTTTACTTCGCCCTCTCCTCTCTAGAAACGGAGACTGGACACGGTTCGAGTGATGAGTAAAAGCATTTTGGAAGCTAAAAAAGGTTAAAATTGGAAAATTGTGAAGGAGTTAAGTTGGCATTTTTGAGCTATTTATGCAAATTTGAGTACCAAATTATCAAATGAGGGTCAGAACTGGCACGGGTGATGATGCTTGAAAGCATTTTATGTGGTGGAAAAAAAAAAAAAAAAAAAAAAAAAAAAAAAAACCTTCTGAAATTTAAGTAATTTACAAATTTAATTTCTAGGACAGATTTGGCCAAGTTTTGATCCACTTCCATTTTCATGGGTGTTCTATAATATAAATTAAAGGCTCCCGTCTTAGTAAGTAATTAATTTTAAAATGGCAAAATTTTGCTACGGTAACTTTGTTCTAGAAAAACTAAGAAGTTTAAGAAGAAAAAAAGAGACAATATTTTGCCTTAACTTTTTACTTGAAATATCACCAGAAATTTTCAGCCAAAAAAAATTTGGAAAAATATATTCCTCATTGAAATAACATGATGTCATGTTAGTTCAAAATTAATATTTTTTCAGTCTAGAATACTAGAAGACATCTCTCAAATCAATTTTGAATATCAATTTACGCTTAAAATAATATTTTAGTACTCAAAATCGAAAATAATGCAAAGTAAAAAAAAAGTTTCTTAAAATCAGTATTAAAGCACAATATTTTCAGAAAAGGAATTTCTGATTTTACTAATAAAATTTTTTGAGGGGCAATTTTGGATCTTGGATGAGTATAGAAAGTAATTTTCAATACAAAAGCTTCCCCTCCCCTCCTCTCCACTTAAAAAAAAAGCCCTTTTCAAACAACATGGGAGAGCACCTTCGGCGGTTTTTCTATCAAATTTGGGCAAATTTGGATTATAAATGCATATAAAAAATCATTTTCAATAAAAAATTAAAAAAAAAAAAAAAAAAAAATTCTATCGAAATGCAAAGGGTTGGTTGGTTGTTATCAAATTATCTGGCGTCGTCAGCAACACGAGGTCTATAATGAGCCGAAACATTCGTCATTTGACAAGCCAACATACATTTACAAACGCCCATGCCTAACACGGGACTCGGAACCCGCAACCTCGCGGTCTAGAAGCCAGCACGCTAATCACTATACCGTTTGGTCGGCCCGAAATGCAAAGGGAGATCAACTTGAACGATTTTTCCATCAAAAAGTTACAGCCTCAAAATGTTTTCCTTTTGTGAAATTTAACCTTATATATAGATACACTAAAAATAATTAATAGTTTAAAAAAATAAAAAACACGCTTTAATAGAAAACCAAACTAAAAAGTAGAAAATTAATATAGTTGAAAAAACTAAAAAACACGATTTAATAGAAAACTAAACTAAAATGTAGAAAATAATTTTAAATACGTGTAAGTTTGAAATAAGAATAGAGTGATTAACAAGAAATATTTATTTTATCGTAAAAAAGCGTGGGGTGCTTGATGTCAATTGTTGTAAATATTTAATGACAGATATTGGTAAAAGTAGAGCCATTATGAAAATATCTTAAAAAGCACCCCACGCTTTTTTACGGTAAAATAAATATTTCTTGTTAATTACTCCATTCTTATTTCAAACACATTTAAAATTATTTTCTGCTTTTTAGTTTAATTTTCTATTAAAACATGTTTTTTAGTTTTTTTTAAATATTTTTTTTTTTTTTTTAAATAACACTCCCACAAAAGCATAGTTTTAAAATACTGGAAATGAAAATATCGAGACACCTACAATATTTTAAATTACCTTACCTTTAATTTGAAGTCGTCTTCAAAATATCTCCTGTTGAGGTGACAAATGCAAAAGAAACTGAAAGGGAAAGAAAAAGAGTCATCATTCACATTATCTATCGATATTTCTAATGCAAAATAAACCCACACACACTTCTTATGGTAAAATGAAAACTTTTTATAATGTCGAATATTGCTGTTGTTTAAAAACGAACTACCTCTGTCGTCCTTTTACCCTTTTTAAGATATTTTCATAATGTGATAGTTTTATGGTTTTAAAATTAAATCTTCGAATTAAATCAAAGAAAAACTTACAAAAATTGTAGAAAGATATAAAGGGTGGGGTGAGCCCAAATAAACTTATTTTGTATATGTGTTGCTGCCGAAAATGGTTCTTGCCTATTATACCGTCGACCGTTGATTGGTTTGTACGTTCAACGACCTGTTTTTATGCACAATGATGGCTAATTAGGCCGGGATCTACAGTTTAACGTGGATTTCGAACTACAACGAACATCCATACTTACACCAGGATTTGAAACAGGCTCTTTTGCCATGCGAGGAAAGGGCACTAACCACACAACGATCAGGTGGGCTCATCGACCGTTGGAAAACTTATATTTGGCGACAAAAAGTTGGAACCGCCAGGCATTCTCTGAGGCTCGGTTCAAAACAGAGCAGTGGGGCCTTCTCATGAAACGCCTTGGCTGCTCGGTTGTCCGATGTGAGAAGGGGGGGGGGTGGGTGTACTCTCAACGACCTATTTTTGTGCATAATAACGGCAAATAAGGCCAGGTCCTACAGCTTAACGTAGATTCTGAACCACAACGATCATCCATGCCTAACCCTGGATTCGGATCCGTTAACTTTGGCATGTGAGACCAGAGCGTTAACCCCACAGCCCTCAGGTCGGCTGAGTATTGAATATAATTATAGATTATAAGAGCCATGGGAATTAGAGCTCAGAAGAAGAAAAAAAAGCACGACATAAAGTTCATTAAGGAAAGCTAATTCGGGGTTTTATGACACTTATGTAGCAAATGGGGACTGTACTAAAAAAATTCGACATGAAAATAAATAGACTTACGCTATTGGGTTATTTTGCTTTCTTTATTAATGTATTTCATATCCTACAGAACAAATGCAGAGCATAGCATAAAATAAAAACTGCTACACAGTGGGCTTATTTACTATAAAGTATTTACATAAAGACGACCTTTTGACGTGGTGGGAAAAACAAACTAAATCCTGGATTTTTCCCACCTTACGGCACATTTGGTTTGCAACAATCTACATTTAATTTTGCGACAATTGACTATATCAAAGTGATAGACTGGGGAGTCTACAATCTTTGTAAATACCTTAGTGAGAAAAGTAAGTGACTGGTCAAAGGGAAAGATATGCATTTTTTATTGCAAAAGGTTAATTCTCAATCTTTTGTTGTGAAATCGCTAGATCTTAAAATACTTGAAAATTGGCAATTTTATTATTTTTCAAGTGGTATACTTTATTTTCGGTTTAGTTACTACTTTACTACCACAGAATGAAATAGAAATAAATTAGTTTTTCTTTTCAACTGGCTCCATCTTCAAAAATCGTAGTTGGCCAGTTTTTCTTTACGTTTTGATAATCACGAGATTTGTGGATTTTGTTTTTATTATTATTTCAATTAGATACTTACTCTCGTGCAGTGCCAAGGATAGCTTAAAGTTGGGACTTCTTCCACCTCTTCCTCCAGCTAGGGACATCAGGCAAGCGCATCTGAAAGCACAAACATCAAGGGAAATTAATGATTTAACATTTTCTACTCATTTAAACACATCAGTATATCAAAGGAACCAAGTGAGGTGAGTTACACATAACAAGTAGTAAGTTGGCTTAGTCAGTATGTTCAGTGGTTTCCTTCTTTTCGATGCAGAATAGTTCATTATTGATAGACCTCCTAGAAAGACATTTGCCAGGAATCTGGTTCGATATGTGGTTCGTTAAGAGGAAGTCCTAGTAGAGACCATTTCCTATGCACGCTGTGTTACAGTCTTCTAACACAGTGCATTTAGAAACTACTTTCTATAACCATCTTGACATTTGATGGCTTGATCTCTTTAAATCTCACTTAATGGTCACTTAAATGTTCATAAATTAAAAACTAGAAAATAGCGTCTAGTATAATTTATTTTGCATTTGAAAACCTTATGTCAATGCATATGCAGGGGTACGTAGTAAGCATAACTCCTGAACAAATTGACCTACGAAGTTCAAATTTTGTTCGCTGGCCATGGGACTTACCGTTAAGATTTTCGTCAAAATCGCGCATGGGCATAAGGTTGAAATTATGAAAAATCATGCTTTTCAGCAATTGCTAAAAAAACGGCTCTAACAATCGAAATATTCAAAACCCACCTTCCTCACCTTCAAAATTTCCGTAGAAATGCGATAAAAGCTTGAAAAGTTGAAAAACGAGTGCTTTTAACACAGAGCTCTCTGCCCTTGAGCACCGCTTATCAACGGTCGTTTTGATCGGACTGCGATCGTACCAAGTTTTCGGCCATTTTCTTTTCTTAATATTTAAATAACTATTTTTTTTTAAAGAACTTTTGTTTGAATATTTGGAATCATAAAGAAATTCTTCATAAATATAAACTAATTCCACTCGTTTTTAAAAAATGCGGGAGTTGTCAATTTAAACTTTAAAGAGGACTTTCCCTTTAAGGCTAAGGCCCACAGGAGCGTTTTTTCAGGCAGAAACGCGGCATGAAATTAAGCTACAAAACATAAACAAGCTGAGGTAAGATGTGCCTTTTCTTGGGGACTATTACAGCTAGAAACAAAGTTTAGTCGCTGAAATATTCATTGAATATTGTTACTTACTTTAGCATGGACTTTTAGAAATATTTTACCATAAAAAAAAGTTATTGAACTTCAAACATTAATTTATTTTTTTTTGTCTTTCTCTTGGTAATGTTTTAGTAAAAAATTGCTTTCTTAAGAAACTAGGCAATATTTTTGAAAAAGCCCTTGTTAAAGTAATAAACAATGTCTGATTTATGACAACAAAAAATTTCAATTCAAAATCTCTTATAATTACTTAGAAAAGTTACATCAAAAGCCAAAAACATGGTTCTGAGTATATCAAGTTTAAATTAAACAATCCACCTTAATTCTTAGTATACCTGAATCATATGTCTGTGTGCTGTTATGAAACAATTAAAATCTCAAAACCGACATATTTCAAGATGTCCGATTCCGGGTGACCTTAAGTCATAGCGAATGGGTTGCCAAAGTCGATTGAGGGCAAACTACAATATTTTTTTTACTAACAAGATCAGTCAAAGTAAAACTAGGGATGTGGAATACCACGCAACTTTCAATTACACTATAATTTTGGTCATTGTATTAAAATTTATGGTGTTTTCTCATTTAATTAAAAATGGCCAATTTGGAGATATTTTTGGCAAAAATGTTTGCATGGACAAAACCCCCCCCCCACCAAGATGGCAAAATTGGCGATGTTATTTGATCGGTATTGCATTGTCCTTTCTTGTGCGGGAAACAGAAAAAAAAATCAATCGTTGATGAGCGATGTTCAAGGGCAGAGAGCTCTGGGTTAACGACACTCGTTTCTCATCTAACGGTATAGTGGTTAGCGTGCTAGCTTCTTGACCGCGAGCTTGCGAGTTCCGAGTCCCATGTTAGGCATGGGTGTTTGTAAATGTATGTTGGCTTATCTAATGACAAATGTTTCGGCGCATTATAGCCCTCGTGTTGCTGACGGCGCCAGATAATCTGAAAAACAAACAACCAACAACGTTTCTCATCTTTTTACCCTTTTATTACATTTCTACTGAAATTTTGAAGGTGGGGACGATTAGATTTTACACAGAGATTTTAATCCAAATCTTTAGAGTCGTCTTTTAGTAATTGATGGAAAACAGGTTCTTTTCGCGATTTTTCATAATTTCCACCACATGCGCAAACGCGATTTTGACGGAAACCTAAATGGTTGGTCCCATGGCCACCACTAACCCGCACACAAAATTTCAAACATCATAGGTCAATTTATTCGGGAGTTATGCTGACTGTTTGGACACAGACATACAATATTTCTGGACCACTTTTTTGAAATCAGGGTGTTCCACACGTGGAGAAATGCAAAAAAAAAAAAAAAAAAAAAAAAAAAAAAAAATCTTTTTGAACGAATGCTATACTTTCATTGCCCTATGTAAACAAGGGAGGGGGGATTCTTTCCCCCTCCCATTGCTCACACTGTTCCTGGAAAGAATCTGGCATCGAACTAAAGTTTGAAAGACGTCGCAGGCGGCATTTCGGACTCAGAATTTACGATGCAAGAAAGTGCCAACTTTGACAAGGTGCCGAAAGAGGAGGTTTCAGACCACATCAACCAGGAATGGAATGTCGGCATGTTTCTAAAAAGAAATGTTCCCGAAGAAGGGTAGGGCGGTGATCTTGTATGAGAAGTGAACATTGGACTGAAATGTTTATTTGGGGATTAAGGGACTGAAATGTTTATTAGTTCTTTTTTTGGGGAAAGATAGCAATTTTCAGACAGAAACGAGAGCAATGCTCAGCGAGAATAAAAGGGTGCGACTGATGGATGACTAGGTCTGTCTCTACGGCTGGTATGGGATATCAGATTTCTAAACACAGCTGTGCCTGACAGAGAACTAATTAAGGGTGTGAAACATCGCTCAACTTTCAAGTACACTATAATACTGGTCAGTGGTCACTACATTTAAATTTTACGTGGAATAGTGTTATTACCATTTTCTTAATTTCATTTATTTGAGAAAAAAAAAATGTCCAGTTTGGCGTTATTTTTGGCGATAATTCCTATAGGGGAAAAAAAATCGCCAAAATGTTGAATTTGGCGATGTACTTTTCAATAACTCTTACATTATCCGTTTCTTGTTAGTGAAGAGGAGTGACAGAGGAGAAAAACGGTTAATTACTTGTAATGCTCAAGGGAAGAGAACTCTGTGTTAAAGACATTCGTTTTTCAACTTTTACGCCTTTATAGCATTTTTACGGGAATTTAAGAGGAAAGGTTGTTTAGAACATCTCTAGAGAATACCTCTTGATTGATACCTTGGAGATTTTGATCAAAATCGTTTGAACCGTTTTTTAACGTTTGCTGAAAAACATGATTTTTTCCTGTTTAGTGCTTGAGCAATATTGATAAATACGTTAATGACAGGTCCATGGCCACCACCAATCTGTACACTAAATTTGAACATCGTCATTTCGTTCAGGAGTTATGCTGACTACGTACACAAGGACAGATATTTTTTCTAAATCACTTTTTTGATGTCAGAATGTTCCAAAAAACGCAAATAAATGCAAGAAAGAAAAAAAATCGTAAATTTTTAACTGAAAACATTACTTTCCTTACCTTATGTTAACATATGGCGAATTGTTGTTTACAAGAGTCGCAAAAAATAGTCGTTTGTAGTTTAATATATATATAAAAAAAGTTTTTTTTTTTTTTTTAAATTTTCTCAAAGTTCACTTTTTCAAAATTTTTTACAACTTTGGTAATATGCCTCTATATGTACTTGACATTGCAAGACCTTATGAGTTTAAAAAATTTGCTCAGTGGGCATTTTCCCCTCAACTAAATACAACATTTTTGATTTTCTAAGAGAGAAGTTAGTAAAAGTCGTGTGTCGAAAATTTGTGAGTGAAACATTGTAGGGTAACATAGCCTCATAAAATAATATTTTGGAGCAATTTCTTTTTCGGTAATTTTTTAAAATTTATTTTTTCAACTTAAAAAAAAAAGTTTTTAAACTTTCTCTCAAAAAATTTTGTTTTTAAAAATGTAACAATTTGAATGAGGTGGTCTTATATAACTTTGTATGTGTCCAAAATTGAAGATCCTGATGAGATAACTTTTTGATTTAAAAATCGCTCAAAGTACATTTGTTCCCCAACCAAATTCAACTTTTCTGATTTTTTCCCAAGAGAAGTTACTATCGTAGAATTTTGAATTTTTTTGAGAAGTAGCGTACTGTAATAAAACTTAAGGCCGAAATTAAAGGATCCTTGAGCAATTAGAATCTTTCAAATCTTTTTTTTTTTTTTTTTTTAAATATTATAACTTTGGCAATGAAAAGGTCTTATATGTCTCTACACGTGCGTGAAATTGAAAGACCTTATAAGTTTACTTTTTGACTAAAATTTTACTCGATGGTCTTTTTTTTTTCACAACCAAATCCAACATTTATGATTTTTCACAAGATAAGTTATTGTCGTTGAAAGTTGTAAAATTCGGAGTGAATTACGGTAGTGTAACCTCAGGTTTAAAGAATCCTGAGACAATTAACTAATTTTTGGTAATTAATTAAAAACATTTTGTTAAAAAAAACTAAGATTTTTTTTTTTTTTTATCCTTGAGAATTTTCTTGAATAGTGCCTTTAACTTGTTGTTGGTCTTATAATTTGTATTTGTATTTCTTAAAGTTCACATTTTCGAAAAATATTCTAATTACATAAATGAACAGTCCTTATATACATGCCTGAAATTGTATGATTCTGTTATGTTTGCTTTTTGATTGGAATTTCGTTCAAAAAGCATTTATTGTTCACAAAAAAATTCAAGTTTTGAATTTTCATACAAAAAGTGATCCCCGTAGAATGTTGAATTTTGTTTTGAGTGAGGTAACATAGTAGGTTGTAACACTTTATCCTTTGACAACAAATCCCAAACGTAAAATAAACTAAGACTATGTGTCGCAATCGCTAAAGATATTTTAACAATATACTTTTCATAAATATACAAATAGTATATTTTTGTAGCAATTTTATCACTGATGGAATATTTTCTATAACTGTTCAATACAATTGGGATTAGATATCCCACAAATATAAGGAATTATAAGCCTATTAGGGTCGAAAAGGTTATGTTCATTAATTTTTATTAATTGATACAGTTATTTAGAGTTTTAAATTCATCCTATCAAGCTGGATGCTTTTCTTTGGCAGTGAGAACATCATAAGTGCTATATAAGTAACAAAAAAAAGCTATTATCTTAAAAATGAAGTTTTTGTATGTATGTTTGTCGATGTCGAGCAGTCTGCGGAGGCATAATTTACCCTCTTGCCGTCATCCAATCCGGCTGAAACTTGGCAGATAGATTCGATAATAATGCATTCTATCAAATTTTGGTGGCTGTCACTGTCACTAAAAGGTAGTTTTTACGGAATACTAATTAATGAACTTGCTGTCATCCAATCACGCTGAAATAGAATTTAACTAATCACTGAAAAAACTCTTTCCTGTTGCCAAATTTTTTTCCATAAATAAAAAATAAAATTGTTTTAATCAGAAGAAATAAAAGATATTTGGATGTGAGTTCCAATTAATTTTCAATGAATAAATTTCGAAAAGTAGTTTGCCACGTATTTTGCTGATGGAGAGGTATTCAATATTTAATATTAGATGCCAACACCAAGCACACGCTGGCAACAGAAACGGCGCTATAATAATAATTATAAAAATTGGCAATGCATATACAGGATTTATAGTAAAAACTTTTTTATGGGTTGTATTATTAAAAGAAAGAAAATCTATCTTTCTCAAATGGCCATCACGGCTATTTATGATTTAATAATCAAGGTGAATCACATTTCTTTACCAAAGTGTTATGTCCAGTTCTAGTTTCCTAAAGTAGAGCGGTCATAAGTTTTAATCAAAAATCTAAGTGGCGGAAGACCCCTGTATTGGCCGCCATCTGGAATTTCAGTCGTAGTTGTAAAATGCCCATAATTAATGCTACAGAGCTCAGATTTCCTTCATATATGTACCAAATGAAAGGGTTTTTAATGCTTTACATTATC
This sequence comes from Linyphia triangularis, assembly GCA_963978545.1. Classification (NCBI taxonomy): domain Eukaryota; kingdom Metazoa; phylum Arthropoda; class Arachnida; order Araneae; family Linyphiidae; genus Linyphia; species Linyphia triangularis. The sequence goes on along the minus strand of OZ021723.1, from coordinate 109,222,750 downwards.
AACTAGAAACACATCCTCTGTAAATAACTTTTTGATTGTAATAGCATTAAAATACTTTTATTCGCTTGTTTTGATTGTAGTCCAGTCATTTTAGAGCTTTAAAAGGTCAAACATCAAATAAATTGCAACAAAAGGTTTTCTAGACTATGAAAAATGTCCAGAAGTTTATATCAAAAGTCTAGAAAAATCTAAGTAACGGAAGCCTGTCATATTACTCATTGGTCGCCATCTTGAATTTCTGTCGTTGTAGTAAAATGCCCATAATTAATGCTTCCGGGCTCAGATTTCCAGCTAATATGTACCAAATAAAATTGTTTTAAATCTTAACCTTATCAATTAGAAACACATTCTATTTAAATAACTTTTTGATAGTAATAACATAAGAAATACTTTTATTTACTTGATTTGATTTCTTATTAAATCACAAATATATTACTTTTACAAACAATTTCACTGAAATCACAAAATTTATTGCGTTATATAAAATTTTTTAACATGCATGTCAAAAACTACTCTCACCAACTTTGATATTTAAAAATAGAAGCAGTTTGATGCAATTTATGACCAGAAAAAGATAATGTTACCACACAAAAGAAAATTAGTTTTCAATCGATTTTTTTCATAATTATTTCAATTGCAGAGTGGCCCCTATGCAAGTGTACCTAGGGCCCTCTTACTGCCCTCCCCTATCCTAGCCCATATACACATACTACCGTCCATACTAAAAATATAATATCTCCACAGTTATTGGTTTTGAAATAGGGTGGTTTTTGTAAATAGAGAAGCGTGTATAACAGGGGTCAATAGACTACGGGTTCGGAGCCACATGCAGTTCTTCTGATGGATATTTGTGCCTTTTAAAGTTCTAACTAATTATACCTAAGAATAAATTGAAGTAATAATAAATTATAAAAATTGTATAAAAATGTAAAAAAGTTCGTAGTTAAAATTTCGTATTTCGGCTCTTTAAATGTATTGTGATTCTGATTATTGAATGTTTGACCCTTAGCGCAGAAATGTGTGCCGTCCCCTGGAAGGGCCGCCGACAAGGGGGGGGGGGGGGGAGGACAAAACAGTGCACATTTTAGGGGCCCGCTTTTCCAAGAAGGACCCGCGATTTCTTGTTAAAATAAACTTGAAAATAAGAACTTTACTAAATTTTTTTTTTAAATTTATCGGTTTTATAACAAACAAAAAGACAAAAGATATCGAAAATTCTTTTGCAAACGACTCTTAAAACCAGTCTTTTATTTTTTTATTTTTTATTATTAAACACCGTCCCAGGAACGCAAACCATAAGTGGAGGAAGGGACCATGGGAATGAGAAGGGAAATTGGTCAAAAGAAGCTTTAACCACCAACAGTTTGTGTTGCCAAGGCAACTTTTTATATTAGCCATATGTATGCATCTGATGGATATTTGCTCTATAAGAATGTGAACTACCCGATATTTAGTTTTTGTTGTCATTTTGAAGCTCAGTAATAATCTTTTTGTTTGGAGCGAACAGAGATAAACCTCTTTGGAGCCCCTAACAAGCTCCGACCTCAAAGGTAAACATCAATGTTTATAGAAGAAACTACATTTTAGTCAAAATAATAATAATAAATATAGTGTTATTTCGTAGACAAAGGTTTAGTATCAAGTAAGAATTAATCTACAAAGCACTCTCGATGGCACGTGCCCTACAGATATTTTTGAGGGGTCCAGGCTATTTGAAAGCCCTTGTTTATTCTTAAACGTGAAACTTCATGCAAAAGTTATTTTTTTTTTTTTTGTCATTTCATTGACGAAAGTTCACCTAAGCAAAGATGAATTAAATATCAAGCATTGACCTTAGAAAAGGGCCCGTCGATAGTTGTCCCAACTGAATATCACATTTGCATCAAAATCATAAATACACTAAAAATGAGCACCGTGTATCAATTTTAAATTAAATGTTTCTCTAATGTACCCGTCACATGCTCATGGACGTCACGAACCTTATAGAGGGCAATTGTAATTTATTTCTTGTTATTATTATTATCATTATTTGCGATAACGTCTTACCTGACAACTTATGGTTTTGTCCCTATTCATTTGTAAAAGTGTATGCGCACTACAGAAAAACTCAAAATTATTTCCTCTTGAATGAAGAATGAGTTTTTGTGTAGTCGTATATGGGGCTCTTTTAAGTTTTCCTCACCTGCCAAAAACATTGGGTAATCGTAAAAAGCAAAGGGAAAAAAAAAAGGTAATTACGAAAATGATTTTATAAAAAGAGTGCAAATAATATTCATCTATTTGAATTTGATTGCAATGAAATCTAAAATGACTTTTTAAGGTGACTCAAGTATGTGGTGTTTTTTTTTTTTTGGTTTTATTTTATATAAATATTCCCGAATTCATTTCTTTTAAAATGATAACATTTTCTTTCTGAGACTCAAATTACTTTTTAAATTACAGTGTGTTTAGTGAACCTATTTTGTATCACATTAATTAGAGTAGTAAACTTTAAACGCGTTTTCTGAAGAATGACATTTTGGTGCGATAATACGACTTTACTCTAACGGTCATAATTTCATTATAAATGGTCCGGTTTACAAAATTCTAAGATTCTTTTGTAGACAATAGTTGTGAATGTGCTTCCTACTAGAATCTAATATATACTGTTATACACAAATTTTTATATATATTTAATTTTTTGATGAAAACTATGTATTTTTTCATACTTTTTATTTAAAAACATATCTGGCTACCTAGTAGTAAAAAAAGTTTTAAATAAAAATTACTTCTTAGTTAAAAATACTTATTTATATTAGAAACGATTATTTACAGCCATATTTACAAAGTAAGGCAATAGCATTTCGGAGCTCTTGCAAAGAAATTAGCAAGTCGCGAATCCTCTTTGGTAACCCTTTAATATCCGTCTTCTTAAGTAGCCTGGTCAGCTCCGAATAATTGCAAGAAGGCCATTTGAATATCAGCGGGTTTCATGGTCTGCAGTGGCACCAACGGCATGCTAGGATGATGTTACTTGATTGGAAGCTTGAACTTACATCCGCCGACGCGCGTCAATTTGCTGGGCCATGCACGTAGGAAACCACATCATCCTTCGTCATTTTGTGGATTAACTGGTGAGCATTTGGCAACACAGACTTAAACAGTTCGTTGTTATGAAACGTGTCGTTTGAGTAGTTCGAAGGCAGGGGAGAGGAGCTTGACGAAGCTTTTTAGCTAGGTAGTGATTTGAGATGTTTTTAGGCGGTGTTTTAGCTTCTGCCAAACTTCTTCCAATTGCTACCTAGTAGTGTTTAGACAGGAAATGACTTTAGTGTGTGTGAGTGGAGATGGGAAGAGGTTTGGTGAAAGAATGACAAGTGTGTAGGATGACCCTCGGAAATGCCGTCTCCTTTTCTTCTGCTGGACTTGGTTAACCGGCTGCAGTATGAAAAAAAACAAAATTCACTGACATTAATGTGAAAGAACCACGTCCATCCTTTGCTTTTGTGCGATATCACAGTGAAAAGGTATGCAAATTATTTTACATGGTATAAACTTAAATACCCTAGAAATAATATTGCCGACCAAACGGTGTAGTGGTTAGCGTGCTGGCTTCTAGACCGTGAGGTTGCGGGTTCGAGTCCCGTATTAGACATGGGTGTTTGTAAATGTATGTTGGCTTGTCTAATGACGAAAGTTTCCGCGCATTATAGCCCTCGTGTTGCTGACGGCGCCAGATAATCTGAATACAACCAACCAACCTAGAAATAATATTAACTATGTAGAGGTCTTGCATAATTGAATAACAAAACTCGTTATAAAAAACCCCCAGTTTTTTTAAATACTCTTCTTCAGTAGTCGAATGAATTGACAAACTAATTTTTTTTTTACGGTAATTTGAAATTTTTGTACAAATGTTGCAATATCATGACACATATTTACCTCGACATGCTTTTAAATTCCATTTCTTTTTGTAGTGCAGTGTGCTAAAATATAAACTGCTTATAATTTTTTTTTATAATTAAACTTATCGAATTTTGTATTTAGTGAAACTATTTTTTCACGTCGAATTGAGTCGATCAAACGGTATAGTGGTTAGCGTGCTAGATTCTAGACCGCGAGGTTGCGGGTTCGGGTCCCGTGTAAGGCATGGATGTTTGTAAATGTATGTTGGCTTGTCAAATGACGAATGTTTCGGCGCATTATAGCCCTCGTGTTGCTGACGGCGCCAGATAATCTGAAAACAACCAACCAACCAAGATGCAACAAAAATTATGGCAATCATCCTAGTTTGCACATCGAGTATACTTAATTTGATTTCTTAATAAAATACAATTTTTTATTAAAAGTGGCTTTTGTTTCTTATTTAAATGTTTTTCTAAAGCACGTGTTATTTGTGTTGGTAAATGTGCACTGTAATATCTAATACGCTTTATAGGGCTACACTCTGCCGATTGTATTGGAACTGGAGTTCGGATATCCATTTAAATTTCAGTTGTAGCGTTTCCTACATAACATTTCATACTAATTTACTCAAAAATTATCATTAATCACTCAATACTCTACCCTTTTTTAATGAACTTTGCTCATGTTTTTTTGAGAGAGAATATATAACTTCGGTAAATCACGATTAGGGAGGCTGCAAATTGCCGAATTCTTCTTTTCAACATGTTACATCACTACACTTGCTTCCTTACTCTACTCACAAGCATTTTAAAGTTATTTTACTTTTCCAGACTTAAGTTTGCTCTCTGCATATCGCAACAAGTTTACATTTGTGCAAACAAATAACTTTCTCACATAAATTTATGTTAGTTTCTTGTTTTTCAAAAAACCTTTAGAATTGCAAAACAGCTCTCATGAACAACTTCCTGCAAATTGTTCAAGTTATAAACTCAAGTTAAATAATGTATTTTCTGCAAGGTAGCGCCTGTAACTGAAAGTTTGAAACGGCATTTAGTCTTGCATCACATCACATTATATTATATATTTTTTTTCTTATTCCAAGAAAAACGTATTTGAATGTAAAGAAATATTCACGGAACTTTTTAAGTACTAATATTTTTTTTAAATTCTCATCCATTCAACATCAGTACTGATTTCAAAATTTAATTACATCAAAATTACACAAATGAGCAATTTTTGATTTTCAAATTTTTTTTCAATGCTAGAAGAAATCATGTACCGAAACTAATTTGAACTCTGATATATAAATTTATTTTTCCAAAAATAATTCGATTACGAAAAATAATTTTTGTTACATGCCCACGTTGCCATGCAGCCTTAAATATTATAAACTTTCAAATTCGGGCTTTTAAATCTTATGCGAATGCATTGTTGGAAGCTTTGTATACAATCAGTTGGATTAGGTCATTCTTGGTTTCAGAAAATTCAGTGTTGTTGCAATTTCACATTGTTAACTTCTAACAATGGAGTAAAATATGTTTGAAAACCATTATTGCGAAATCGCTCATTTCGACGCCATTTTAAGAAAAAACTGACCACACAGTTTATTCAAGACTTTTCCTATTTCTAAAAGCGTGCTAGCTTCTAGACCGCGAGGTTGCGGGTTCCGAGTCCCGTATTAGGCATGGATGTTTGTAAATATATGTTGGCTTGTCTAATGACGAATGTTTCGGCGCATAATAGCCCTCGTGTTGCTGATGGTGCCAGATAATCTGAATACAACCAACCCATCCACTCCCAGAACATTTTGTTTAGGTTTAATATAGTTTCTATTAATTATATTACTTTTATAGCATTTAATTACAGTTGAAATTTTAATAAAAATTATTATCCATACGATTAATTTTGAGTTGCTTTTCTCAAATTCAAACATTATTTTTTCTCCACAGTGTCCTTATGGAAAATTATGCAGTATCGAGATTAATGAGCATCGTTTCGATCTTTTAGAAACCTATTTCTACTTAATTATTCAAGTTGACTTAAATGTTCAGTGATGAGGGTATGAATATTTTATTATTTTCTATGAGTTTTCAGAATCATCAAACCAGGTGAGGATTAACAAATAATATTTAAGTTTAAGTCTCAACCTTTGATGTCGAACATGCACTTAATGTAGTTTTCCCTGTTTTATTATGAATTTTATCCCTCCATTTATATAAGGTCTTTCTGAAAATAATCCCTAACTTTGAATGACATAAGAGCTAAACAGTAAAAAGAGACATGTTATAAGGAATGTATAAAAGGTATGGAATTATAAATATACGGGCAATTCTACCATAATTTTAACTTTTATGTAAGGAAAATTTTGGAAAACAAAACGTAACAAATTAACATAAAATGTATATGAAAATGCTTATTAATGTTTCAAGATTACTAAACAATAGTCAGCAGTGATCGTTTTTAAAGAAATTTTGTTATAATGACTAAATATATTGAGTTTTTGTGCCTAATTTTCCTTACCGTCCCCATGATATTTATATTCAATAACATATTACATTATGTAAAATTTGCACTCTTTATGCTTAATGTCGGTGACTCTGCATTGCTAAGACTCAGCAAATCTATAATCAACAGCATTGTGAAAGGATTTTTTCTGTTAGCTATGCCGAAATGTCAGGGGCGGATTTAGAGGTCAATCAAGGGGGGTGCGATTATGATCGTCAGTGGCGGTGATAGTTTGTCAACTTGGGGGGGGGGGGGGTATCATCAATTAGTATGATACTACCAGTGTTCAATGAAGCATAAAAATTAGAGGGTTTGACCTTTTTTTTGCTCCCCATATAACAAATTACACCAAAAATGTAATAAAAAATTAAATTATAAATATTTAGTATTTATTTAAGAGCACAAAAAAATATCACATACAGATCGGGTGAATTGTAAAAAGTTCAACAAACCTGAAAATTCAACTTTCTTATACAAGTTAATTTACCAATACATTCAACATCATAAATCATTTAATGCAGAAAAAAGGCGGCAGATCTTTTAACAACTTTAGACAACATTGCAGGTACGTAAAACTCTATATTCAAAAGGTTTTAATAATTTCCAAAGTTAAACAATGCTTTTCAACTCTGAAATCACATTAGTAAATTAAAATATAAGTTACATTAACTTGAGACTATACACTATAAAATTGACCACTGCATTCAAATTTGATATGATATTATTTACTGTTTCCAAATTTTCCTTAATTTAAATGAAAATGGAGAGTTCGGCGATATTTTTGACAATAATTTTTATGTGGGACAAGAAGAAAAAAAAGGGAGAGAGTAAACGCCAAACTGGCGAAATTGGTAATGATATTTAATCGACATTACACTGTCCTTTCTTGAGCGAAAAGCAGAAAGATATCAATCGTTGATGGGAGATGCTCAAAGGCAGAGAGCTCTGCGTTAAAGACTCTCGTTTTTCAACTTTTTCTACGGGAGTTTCGGAGGTGGGGACGATTAAAACACGCTAAGAGGCATTAGATTCATAATTTCACTTTTATGTGAATGCTCAATCTTAATCGTAGGTCCCATGGCTACCACTAACCCGCACACCAAATTTTAATATCGTACGTCAATTCGTTTAGGAGTTATGCTGACCATGTACGCATAGACATTTTATCTAGACCACTTTTTTGAAATTAGGATGCTTCTAAACCTGGGGAAATGAAAGAAAAATCGATTTTTTTTTTACTGAATGCTATACATTTTGATTGCCTTATGTAAACATATAGTAAAAACGTGAAAGTAAAAACGTGTTTGGCTATGATTCTCAATATTTTGAAAAGAAGTATATAACAACAAGGAACTCACTTTAAACTGTTAAGGATAAGTAACTTTTTTATAATTTAAGAAAGTAATTTTGTTTGACATTGTCAAAGGGTATTTGTGATTTTGCATTTGAAAGGGTGCAGATACAATACTTATTCCAGTAAAATCAGTTTATTTTTATAAGAATGAAATATTTTATTATAATCTATTCAAATATTACGTTAATAATTGCTTACAATATCGAATATCATTGAGCACGATGAGTCCCTTATTCGGATCATTCGGAAAAAAAGGAAATATTTTTAAAAAAATCGGAAAAAAACAAATATCTAAACAAATATTGTTAATGAAATATTACATTTTGTGAAATAAGAAATAAAATTTAAAAAAAAAAAAAATCTTAATAAGGTTTAGTCACATAAACACCATATATTGATGCACTAAGACTACTCTAACTAAATTAACATACATTCGAACTTTATAGTAAAAAAAGAGTCAAGGTGTGTGTGTGTATAGTTTTTTAATAAAAAAAAAAATTATCTTCTAATATAAGATAATTTTTACTATGGCTCTCTCAAGATTTTTTTTATTTATTATGTAAACTTTCTTTTCTTTTTATTGGTTAAATACGCATCAACAATATTAGTATTAAAATCTATCAAGATTTTCTGCATTAATCCAGTAAAAATGTCTTTTAAAACTTTAATATAGTTCTAATTTGGTTAGAGGATTACTATTATACCAAACGGTACGTGTGCTTTATTTCTGACAGCATCGAAGGTTTTTAAGGTGCAGGCAAGCCATAATTAAACTGGTGTTATTTAGATCAGTCCGAAGTCTGTAGAAATTAGAAAATCTTTTTGAAATTTTGTATTACTACTGCTGGGAAAATCTGGAAATGATGTTTAAACATTATCATAAAAATTTTGAAAGGAAAACTTTAAGAAATAACTGTTCGGATTTTTGCTAATTACGTTTCAAGAACAACAATATATTTAAAACTTCATTGGATTGAATTCATTTTGGTTTATTATTTCATTTACAAGGAATAGCATGTAAAGCGAACAGCCATAAGCCCTTCTCATCTTAAAGTTATATATTTTCCTTTAGTTGCAAAAATTCTCTAAATAAATGGATTTTAATTATACCCAACCTGTACTTTAATATAAATTTTGAGATTGGTTTAACATAACAGTATATTTTCTCTTATAAATATGATTTAAAAAGAATTTAAATTAGGAAAATGTACTCAAAGCCCATCTTAAACTGTCAACACACAAATCCTCACCATTAAAAAAAAAAAAAAAAAAAAAAAGCAGCAGTAAGTTTTTCAAACAATCAACTTTACATTATCTGAAAATTAGCTTGCTTAACTCTCTGCGTTATAGTCAAATAAAATTCCAAACTAAATTAGTTACAGCAGGTGAAATTGTAATAATAATAATTTTCATATAACCATAGGACCTGCTTTTTCATCACAAGTAGCATCCCTAATCGGTTACATATTGTATCTCATATTATCAGTCATATTACCATCAAGTTTGAGTCACACACACAAAAACACATTTGAAATTAAAATTTAAAAAAAAAAAAAAAAAATTTAAACAGATTTTAACATTAACTGATTTAAATTATTTGTAAGTCATCGATATTGTTCCTAATATTTCAGTCATTTATATTTAAATAATCAATTCATACAAAACAATTTTGGTTTTTATTTAACAGAGCAAAAGAAAACTGCCAAAAGCTGCGAATGCGCCATATTTACAAATTTGTAATCTAAGCTGACCAGTTTTGAAATTATATGTTAAATCACTTGATATTCTTCTAGTAGCAATAAATGTCGTTGTATCGGATATTTCCAGGCACTGCACCGGAACAACATTAGATTCTGATTAGTTTGTTTATCAAGCAGGGAACATCTACCAGATGGTCTTTCAAGGAAAAAATAGGCCTCATATGCATCTTAAATAAGAGAAACATCGGAAAACTATCAGGAAGCTATCATCCAAATATTGCTCGATCCGATGACTTTTCGCAGGGTAGGCGAGTATATTGCCTCTTGTGTGTGAGATTGGAGCACAGCAATATTTAAAAACGTGTTTGGCTATGATCCTGACTATTTTGACAAAAAGTTAAAAGCTATATGGACATCACTTTAAACTGTTAAGGATAAATTACATTTTATAATTTACGAAAGTAATTTTGATTGACGCTATCAAAGGGCTTTTATGATTTTGCATATAAAAGGGTGCAGATACAATGGGTTATCCAGTAAAATCAGTTTATTTTTATAAGAATTAAATATTTTATTATAATCTATTCATATATTGATGGTATTGAATTGAGAGTTACGTTGATATTTGCATAAAATACCAAATATGAGTGTGTAGGATAAATTACTACTTCTGATCATTCGGTAAAAAATGCAATATTCAAGCATGTTTAGAAAAAAAAAGCAAATGTCTAAACTAAAACACATTGTTAATGATATATTACATTTTGTAAAATAAATAGTAACATTAAAAAATCTTATCATGGTTATATATTACTGTCAATTATCTTGAACTGCCATACCAATTGAAGAAACAAACAATCTAACTCTTGATATCGCACGCATACTCCAACTCATACTCCATTCCATTCACTTTCACACCAGAGTAGGGGCATTTTAGTAATTTGCAACTCAGAATGGCGCAATGTCACGTGCAAGGGAGGGGACAGTATGACCCCTCAAGTTTTATTGCTTTGTGCCCTTAGTTTCAATTCAAGGTCAAGAAAGAAGGGGTCATATTTTGTTCCTCCCTCAGCTGTTTTAAGATCTTTTGGAGAGAACGAAGGGAAACTTTTCTTGGTGCTAATTTAGCGATAGCTTCGTCATCGGAACTGTAAGTTCTTACAACATTCTGAAGAATTGCAATAATGCTATTGCACTGATTTGATCAAAGCTTTTCTTAATTATGAATTAGGCATTTTATTTTCCAATTATAATTAAAGTTCTTTTTTTTTTTTTTTTTTTTTTTAAGTTATTTTAGTGCACGATTTTTTGTACATAGAATGAAGTTTAGGGGTGCGATGGCACACCGATATTAAACCTTTATAATTAGTTGGCCTCTGATCAAGAAGACAAGAAGTAGACCTGCAGAATGCTAATTGCAATCAAAAACTCTCCAGTCTTTGGTCCCATCTCATACTCACAAATGAGAAAATCGTGCTGAAATTGAGAAATTTTTTAAGGGTATTGTGAGAAAATTTTTAATTTGAGAATCACACAAGGGGTAAAGATTCGTTGACCGGTACATTGCATGTAATCACAATCCCGATCGATCTACTCGTCCCCACTCAAGCCTATTCCTTCTAAGGGTTGTGAAATAAGGAGCTCGGTTAGGTGGCTTAAAAACCTGTATTAATGAGGCATGAAAATTGAGAGAAAAAGCCTAATTTTGTTTACCCCCCCCCCCCTTCTCCTAAATCCATCGATATTGATATTAAGTAAAAAATAGATCATACAAATAAAAATGAAATTTCATTTTTTTTTTTTTACTTTGAACTCGGAGGAAACTGCCTTTAAAAATAATTTTGACGAGATACTTCATGGGGGGTGCGGTCGCACCCTCCGCACCCCCCCCTAAATCCGCGCCTGCGAAATGTTTCAATTTAACTATTTTTTTGTATTTTGTGTTCATACATTTTACTTTACACCTATATATACCTATAGAAAGTAGACTGAAGGCACAACAATTTTGAAATATACTTGCTGGGCTAAAATGTATTAATAATATCAGCAGACAAATTTGAAGACATTTACTGAAAGTTTTACTGTCGGGGACTGTAATGAAAGCGAAGGGACGGTAAGGACAACTCAGATAGGTTACAAGTAATAGAAAAATAATAACTAAATTAGATTTAGTTAAGTATTCGGATCTAAATGTATTGTAAAAACAAAGTTTTCTTCTTAAAATACCTGTTGAAATAGTTTATCATAGTCCTTGACATTGTTTATGCACAAAAATTGGTTTGATATTGAATGCGGTGGATCCTCAATTCTAGACATTATTTCTGTCACTGGTAGGCTGTTGTGACCTTCTGTTACTGTCTAAAAGAATTTGTCGCCAGAGCGATGCATTTACATAACAGTTACTGCATCAGTTTCCAATTTTTCTACAATTCCGAGATAGAATGAGTTGTCGTAACATGCAGCAATCCAGTCTCCTTTTAAAACTTTATCAAGTTTTCCAGTCTCTTGATTAATTGAAGTGTTGGGACCACTATTTTGTGGTCAGGGCCGTCGCTAAGAATTTTGGTTGGGGGGGGGGGGGGGCGTAGACATCCTTTTGCCGACTGAAATCAAGGCATGTCCGGTGTAAATGTAGAAAATATAAATTAAGGTTCTAATAAATTGTTAACTAATTTTTATTAATGTAAAATTAACGTATACATAATTTTTAATTAATATATGAATAATTCCTGCATAATTAATTATTAATTAATGTAAAACTAATTGTTAATGCATTTTTTTTATTTAATTGTGAATTGTTTTATTTAATGTGAAATTAGTTTAAATTATTTTTAAATTACCGTCTAAACAATTTTTAATATTTTATGGCATTTTATTAATACGTACTTAATGTCAAATTTTAATTCCCATCACATTATAGTTAAAGTTCTTTCAAATACATTTAATTTTTCATTTCTTTTTAGTAAATTAACCCTTCCTCTCCAAACAAAGGAAATTATTTTTGGAAGCGTTTTTATTTGGGGGCAGGGGAGGGGGGGGGGGGAGACTTTTATACCTTGCAGATAGATAGAAGTTTCCCCGACAATCTTAAACCAATTCAGTAAACTGATTCTCAGTTTACTGAATTTTCATTTCGATACATTTTTTTTTTTATATTTTCAAATTGCAGTTTCGAAAAGAAAAAAAAAAATTAAACGTGTAAAAGTGGTTGGAAAATAGCACTTTAACACGGAATTAAATAGATGAAAATTATTGATCAAATTGGTGACTTTTGTATAATGAATTGTATAAAGGTTGATCAAAAAACGAATTCTGAAAAAATTCTTCTTTTTAAAATTCTGGCGGACTATTGCTACTACAGAAAATTCCCTACGCGAAGCAATGCAATTTTTATAATAGATACAATGTCAGGGACATAAGAAACATGCACTTGCCCTCCTTCTCCTCTGGATTTCGAAAAATAAAGTAACGTGGGAAAAAAAGTGGTAAAATTTACAAGAAAAATATATATATGGATATTAATTCATCAATTTGAACAGAACATTAATGAACAATTATTAACTAACATCCAATTAGGAAATCCAATTCCCATCTTCGAAACATCAAGGATTAAACAAAAACTTTTGTCGCCTTACATCTCCCTGCAAGTAATCATATAGGCATTCATGGATACTATAATTGCATTGCAAAACACAACTGTTATTAAAAACAATTTGTTAATTATTTAATTTTTAAATACTTTTTAACACTTTTCCTAACTAAAAAAGAAAAGATTTTGATTTTTCTTGAAACGTGTGTTAATAGTAAAACTTAATGTTTTTGTAACAATTCAATCCAGGAACCTACTTCTTAAAAGTAGTTACTTCGAGTATATATTTTTATCAAAATTGCTGGATTTAATTTAATGATTTTTTTGTGGTTTTTCACTGATGTTGTATGGTTTTTCAGCAATAATTTCTGCAAATATTACTCATTTTTTGAACAATAATCGTTTGTTCAAGAAGGAAAGTATACTTGAAAATGCAAGTTTTTTTTTCCTAAGCGGGATTAAAAATGAAATGGATTACTTTAGCATTAAACCAAACTATAATATTTATGTGCAAAAAGGTAAGTTATTCGCAACTAATGGAACTTCGAATTTAGAGACAAAATACTCTATTAAAAAGCATGCCATAATTTTTAGCACAACATACCAAACTATATAAGGAATAGTACGTGTGAGTTTTTTTGGGAAAGGTGTGGGGAAAGGGGGAAGTTATTCAAATCTACAGTGTTAATCCTATCTTGAGGAAGAACAAGTTGCACATTTGATCTTCAAAGCAAGAGAAACATCACTGTCAACATGAAATTTCCAAAACCCCACCCCCATTTCCATTACCCACATGTAATGGTTATGATCCTAATTTGAGATTTATTGATCCAATTTGAAATATTTTTAAAGGTATTTAGACTAAAAAATCTTAATTTATCTGAAAGACAATTTTTTCCCGGTGTTTCGAATATTAAAGTGGTGAAATCCAGGATAGGTTGGTTGGATGTTTTTCAAATTTATTAGGCGCAAGGGAAGCACAAAGGCCAAACTGCGTCAGAAATCGAGGATAGGAGTGAAAGGATACTCACAATTTGCAATACACTGAACCTGGTTGTTTGTATTGGACAATATCGGTCCACAGCTATTTGAGCACGGGGAACATTAAGAATTTTAGATAGTATTATAATAAACCTTTCAACACTTTTCCAAAGATTATTTTGTTAGAATAAATTCGATATCGCCTTCCAGTTTACAAGTGGCATGCATTATTTTGGGAATGCATTTTCAATATATGAAGTACAAGGTGGTCATAAAGAAACTTTGCCGATATATGGGCCTTTAGCTTCCGTTCCGTTTAACAGATCGAGATGAGATTTCAGGTATAGTTATTCAGAGGTATGAGCTCGAGAATCTGTGAATTTCAACAAATGGCGCTCACGGTTATGGTTATAGTTACATGCACGACATTTTCAAATGACAACGTCTACTTTTTCCTGTCGCAAAATGTTCAGCGCATAAGGAAACCCTAGAGAGATGGAACGGTACGTGTATCATAAAAAACGGACGCATTATGCACCCCCTCCCCCCCCAAAAAAAAGCTCTGCGAACGGCCAACAAAAACTCGATTAAGGCGCACGATGGAAATTTGCATTTGACAGAGGCCAAAGTTCACGAGTGCCATCACAGGCAATTTAATCGGTTTTCTAAGCTGAATATTTGGAGAGCGGCCTCCATTGCTCCGATAGTGTTTTTGTTGGCAGTTCGCAGATCTGTATTTTGTGCGTCCATTTTTTGTGATACACGTACCATTCCAACGCTCTTTAGGGTTTTCGCATGCGGTGATCATTTCTAGATAGGAAAAAATAGGCGTTGCTATTCGTAACTATAACCGGGGTAATCGTGAGCGCCATTTTGCCGAAATTCACAGAATTCCTACCTTATATCTCTGAATAACTATACCTGAAATCTGCCTTTAGAGTTCCATATATCGGCAAAGTTTCTTTATGACCATCCTGTACATAACATCACTTATGGAGTTCTACTTGACATTAATTGCAATAACTTTGTAAAATGGGGGTCAATTTTCGTATACAAAATTTTGTTGTTTTGAAATTTTGTATAAAACCTTTAACTCATGATGTATACATTACATACTTTGTGTAAATGACGTTTAATGTGTATGTCATGGTTTTTGAGGCGTTGTCTTACGTACCACAAATACAAGTATACCATTGACTGTAACACATCAAAGTTATCTAATGTCAGTGAAGATACCAATGATTAGATTATTTTAATGCTCCTGTCAAAAAGGATATACTTACTCCAATTCAAAATTGCCGACCGTCAACTGAGGCTGCATTGTGATCACAATTTTATAATACTAATGATGAGTTTAATTATTTATACTTTTTCCATTCAATATGTTTTGAAACATGCGTCAGTAGGGATTTTTAAAAGAAGGGATGAAATTTCAGAAATTTGCCGACTACCAGCCTTTCTAAAAATTTATGGTAATATTTGCGTTCGCAGTCCATCATTGTAGCCGGAAAAAAAGACACCGACTCCCCTATACTGCCGATTCGTCAAACTCGGGTCACGCTGCATTCAGATATTTTTAATATTTTTGTTCCATTTCCCCCCCCCCCCCCCATTTAATTCGATTTTATTGTGGATCGACTTTAGAAAAAGAAATATCTCGATAAAATTTTTGAAAATTTGCCGACTGTCCAACTTTCCAAAACTTTGGGGGGGGGGGGGGGCGAGTCGCCCCCTACGCCCCCCGTTCCCGTCGTCCCTGTTTGTGGTCCATCATCTTTGTGAGAAGAGGCTGTTTTCTTATGACAAGTTGGGATACTGGTAAAGTCCCATATGCTGGGGCCGACCAAACGGTATAGTGGTTAGCGTGCTAGCTTCTAGACCGCGAGGTTGCGGATTCGAGTCCCGTGTTAGGCATGGGTGTTTGTAAATGTATGTTGGCTTGTCTAATGACGAATGTTTTAGTGCATTATAGCCCTCGTGTTGCTGACGGCGGAAGATAATCTGAAAAACAACCAACCAACTCTCTTGACCACCCCCAATCACCCATATGCTGGGATTTGATTAAAATTTTTTACATTTTACTCCTTCTCAAACAAAACATGAAACAGTGCGAAGACCAAGATGATTTGGAGATGTGGAACTCCAAACGATGTGCCTTAACTTCATTGTATTTGGTACTGGTTTCAAATTTTGTGTTAACAACTTCAATATCTATAATGAATATTTTGAAACAATTTAACTTTAAGCTACGAATTTTTCAAAGCTATGTATAAAGTCTAAGCATCCGTAATCTATGTGAAATGTGCTATAAACTGGTCTGTCTTCTTTCAGCTACCCTCCAAAACCATCAGCAGAACTTTAGAACTCAGTGAAGTTCAATGTTGTGGTTTCTTTAAAACCCAGTTCTTGAACAAATTGTGTAAGCAAGTACAAGTTCGTTTTATTTTTGTACTATGTTATTGGGTCATCGCTTTGGAAATGAAAGTTATTAATACGTGGCCATGTCTTTTGTATCGTATCTAAAACTGACATAAAATGTTCCCAAACGTCATTCGAGTCATGACGCACATTTTCTTAGTTGAGAATTGAATACATCAATTTCAATAATTTTTTTCTTCTTTACTCTTTTACACTGACTCTTTTTATAGTCTAATTCCCTTTATTATGGCCTTAATGCCAATACTGCTTTGTTTTTTCTTTGTTTAAGTTTTACATCTTTGTATCTGTGATGTAACAGAAGTAGCTAAGGCATCACCTGATTTTCAACTAATCTCCATTGTTTAATCTAAAAATAAGGAAACGCAAATTATAAGTAAACAAAAACCAATATTTTTTGTAAAGATGCAAGCACTCTGTTAAAAACGAAATTTAAACCCATCGATTTCAGATTAAGATGTTGTTTTTGAAAGTTACAGTATCCATTAATCATCCATTTCATATTCATGATTTTAAATTGTCCTAATGGTGTTTTGAATTATTTACTAGATTACAAATAAAAGCGAAACATAGGAAGGACGTTTGTTATATAAACAGTAAATAGTAACTATGCACTTAATTTATTTTTTTATATATTTTTTTAGAGTTATTACAAATTTTACATAAATTTTATTTATCATACCTATAATTACCAAAAATTGTAAAGTAATGAAAAAAAATTAAGTAATATATATTTTGATATTTCTAAAAATTCATTTTAAATATAAAATCCTTTATCCCTCTACCACACCAATTCTAATAATTCATAATTCATTACTGTCCCCAATGATATCCTTATTGCTTTCAATTGTAAAATGTAACTGGGACGGTAAGGAAAATTGTCCTTTCTTCTAAGCCTTCACCATGTCAGATCTAACTACAACCACATGGTACTTGATTTTTTTTACACCTTCCACCTACGTTAAACCATTCAACATAAAAAGTTTCAACTTACCTATCAAAGTTTCAAAATAATCCTTGGGGACGGTAAGCCGACCAATAAAGCCACCCAGCCGATGTACTGTGTTGCTTCAGCTTGTCAGTTGCCAATATGTATAAATCCTGTCGAATCAGACTTACCAAGCGAAAAGTAATGTTTTCTTAAGGGGAGTCGGAGTTGAAGAACGTCAAAAAATCAATTTTGAGATTAATATTGTAAAACAAACTAAAAACAATTTTGAATCCGACGGTGTAAAAAGTTTTAATCTCGCTAAGTAGAAGTATATTTAAAAAAAAAAAAAAAAAAAAAAAAAAAATGTTTTGTGCATCAATTTGTATGATCGTTTTCAACTGTATCAGCTCATATTTCCAATTGCAATTTTGGAGACATAAGGAACATTTACTAAAAAACTATTAAAGATAAATGCCTAAAATTTATATATATATATATTCTTACTAATATATCACACAATTTGAGTGTAGGATTTTTTAATATTTTTAAAATTAAAGTTACAGTTTTATACCTACCAAAAATGGCAATTTGTAATATTCTATAGAATGTCGGACCTTTTAATTTTTTTTTCGAGAAACAAAACAAAATAATTAAAAAAGTGAAGCTCAAATTGTGTAATATATTAATAAGAATATGTGTTAAATGGGTTTTAGGCATTTATCTTCAATAGTTTTTTAGAAAATGCTCCTTACATCTCCAAAATTGCATTTGAAGATAAAGACCGTTGAAGTTGAAAACGATAATACAAATTGAGGAACAATCCTAGTTTTTTTTTTTTTTTTAATTTATAAAAAAATATTTCTAATTTAGTGTGATGAAAACTTTTTGCACCGTCGGATTCAAAATTGTTTGTAGATATTTTTATATTATTATCTCAAAATTGATTTTTTGACTTTCTTAAACTCCGACACCCCTTAACATAATTCTTCGTGAACCTGTTTTTGAACCTTTTCTCCGGTTAACACAAAAAACCCTTTACCTCCAGATAGCATATAAGCTCATGAAAACCTTGTCATTTGCTTATCATTATAATTGCAGTGGGAAGGATGCAAGGTAAAAGTGGTATCCTAAGCTTAAAATAAAATGTGGTTATTTATGTTTGTGTGTTTGTCTGTAAATCTGACTGTGAATTACCGCATTTCAAGCTTTAGGGCTCCAAAAAATTTTCGGAACCTAAATAAGAGTTCAGAATAAATTTTGCAACACCGGATTACTTGGAACTTTTAGTTCAGCACGTTTTGTTTTTAGAAAACCATGTTCCTTAATTCTGTACTTATCCTAATAATTATTACCTAATTAACTCGAAATAGGGTAAATCCAATCATTGTGGAAGTTTTCCAGTTTTAATTTTTTTTTTGAAAATCTGAAAAAAAAAAAAAAAAACTTTAAAAAAACAAAAAAAAAAAAAACCCTGACAATTTAAAATTGAATTCCGAACATGATATTCAATTTTGGGATTTAAAGTTGATATTAACAATATTTTTAATAATTCGGAAAGGAGTATATAATAAATAGTTCATTTTTAAGTATCCATTCGAGACGTTTTATAAGAAACTTTGTTTTAAATCTGTTTTTCTTGAGAAAATGCAGTGTAGAAACAATATCTGAATACCAGCTTCCAGCAATAAAGTAAAATGTTTAAAAAACAACATTATTGCATTCTTTTTCAGTTCTACATCATCTTGAAAAAAACTAGGACTGGCAAATTAAGAACTTTTTTCTGTATGAAAAGTGTTAAGAAGAAATAAAACACTCGCCTTTTTGCTTTGGTACGTAATGTTTACTTGTATATGAATATTAAAACTACTTTTCCTATTTTCAGACATTATTTTAGTCTGTCTTTAAAGGTCGAATTTTGAAAACGATTGGTTATAAATTCGTAAAAAATTTAAAGTAGCTAGATTTTAAATATCATTGTATATATTTTTTGTAGATATTATGTTATGATGACTTATTATCTGACTAATTTTTTTTTACACTTGGTTAAGTTAAATTCCAAAATCCCCTAGAAGACTTTATGGGTACAGATAAGGATGTTTCTACCCTAAAAAATAGTTTTTATTCAATTAGGGTAGTAGTTTTTTACCCATTAGTATATTTTTTATTATTTAAGCAAGATTGATGGATCACCACTTTTGTAGTCATACATCAAAGAATAACTATTAGTTTTTACATTACTAAATCAAGCAAGACTCAAGAGCAGGCAAGAAATGGCTAAAAATTTCATTGATATGTTTTCTCAATCATAAAAACACAATCCAATCTTAAATTAAGTTAGACGTAACCCTGAAACATACAAATGAATATTATTGGAAAGATAGTAATGTTCCATATTTAAACAAATGTCAACAAAAATTGATAATTATGTTGTTTTTTTCAAATTTATTTTGTCACTGCTGTGGGTGATAGGTCATTCATTTGACGTTTCTTTTCTTTCCCTCTTCTTTCTTCGTCTGGAAACAAAGAGTAAAGTTTCTAGGGAGGGCGCACCGGTATATGTCTCCGTATTCCGAAAGAAAAGGCCGAGTCTGTTTTAAAGACCGAAAATAAAACACCATGTGTTTGAAATCTTTCTTAAAGTTGAACTTTAATTATAATCACCCCGGAGTGATAATATATAAGTCCAACTACCAAAATGCTGTAAAAAAAAATCAATCTTCACCAGAATCACCTAAACTTTGACATAAATATACGGGAAGAAGAAGGAAAGAGATACGGCATAAGAAAATAATCGATTGAAAGAGTATTTTTTTCCAATGCCATGCCGTTTTTCTCTCATTCGAGTATATAATACATGTCAAATTTCAAGTCATTCTTACCAGAGTTTCTTTACAGTTCTGTATTAAAAAAAAACAACATTTGTAAAATTTTTTATGTATTCTAATTGACACATCAGGTAATTTTTGTTCGATGTCTCAAGATCGATTTCGGAAAACATTTCCAACAAAACCCGATTTGCATACAAATTTTCCAAGCTTTTCATATGCAGGTTTATAAACAAGAAAAGTTGGTACAGTAGAGTCTTGATCATCCGAGTTAATGTGGACCAAGACCAACTCGGATAACCGAAAAACTCGGTTAAAACGAAAATTAAAAATAAAATAAATCGTATCTGTTTAAATGTATGTTTTGACAAGTACAAATGTTATACTATAGGTAAACCACATGCAGTTAATAATATATAGTAATGATTAAAGAGTTCTCTTACTTAAGCCTTAAGACCTTTAGCGACGCGATAGGAGGAGCAGTGTCATACAATGAAAAGGAATGTAAACATTTTTTTATCTTGAGTATTTGAGAGATCAAGTACTAATTTTTTTCGGTACTAGTTTTGACAAAGGAAAATATCAAGCGTAAAAAAAAATTAAAGAAATATTATCTGGCTCGGTTAAAGCGGAAACTCGGATAACCGGGGCTCGGATAATCGGGGTTTTACTGTAATTCAAAATCCATTTCGAACTTTGTCCACAATAATGAAATTAAAATAACCAATTGGATCTAGAAAATTCAGTGTTATAACAATCTCTGATTACTATTTTCCAACAATGGAATGAAATATAATTGAAAACCATTATTGCAATTTTACTCATTTCGACGCCATTTTGAACAAAAATTGATCGCATACAATAGCGGATGACTTTTCTTGTTTTTAAAAGTGTTTTAAGGAAATGAAATACTTGTATTTTCGCTTTGGTACGTAATGTTTACTTGAATATTCAATGGCCAAAACATGTTTTCAGGATTTTCGATAATATTTCAAACTTATTTAAAAGCAAAATTTAATACATCTTTCGATTATAGTATCATGAGAAGTACAGCTCTGTAACTTCTACACCCTTTTATTTGTCGTCTGTTTTCTAATTTTGCCTTATCATGTGGTTACTTTTTACTGTGCCTTTTTATTCACATTCAGTTTTTTCTTAACTGATTCGAACTATGCTTAGTTTTAACATCTCTCTACATTATGTTTTTTTTATATAATATTTCCTTTAGAGTTCTTACATTTTTATATACATTCATAATCAAGCAAACGTTATTACTTGCAATTTTAATGCAGACCAGCAATTAATTGAATATCAAAGTATGAAAATCTAGGGGGGAAAATTAAGTATCCTAGTTTTTTATAAACGTTTACAAAAAGTCAATATATGTATATGTTATAATTAATTGCATTTAAATCAATACATTATTACTATAATTTCTGCATAAAAAAATAGCATATTTGAAATATTCCAAGCATGAAATTTCACTGAAATTTTTTTGTAATTTTGTAAATTGAAAGTAAAGGTTATAAACAGTTACGAGAGTAAGGTTATGAATATTATCTATTTTGGATGCCATTTCTTAGAATTCTAGAAATGTTGAAATTCAGTCACGATGTATGCTTTAAAATGTATTTTTCTCTATTTAAGTAAAATCAAGTTATTTGAATTAAGTTCAAATCCGATATTTTTATGCTGTAATTCTTTTCAAAATTTTTCACTTAATTGTTCACTAATAATTCCCTTGTTTCACTAATTGAATATAAATTAAGGTTAATCAAGGAGTAGGCTGCTGAAGAATTCTACATTTTGAATATTTTGCCTTCTACTACTCTTTTAGGGTTGGTCAATATAAATATCGATAGCTTAAATTTGCAATGGATCATTGCTGTGAACAATTGTACCAATTTTCAACATCCTGAGAACATGGGAAAGTAGTACACTGAGAAATTCTATACTTAGAAAGTTTTACCCTTATTCCACCCACTTAGAATTTGTTTAATAAAAACAGGATAGTGTAATTTGGCTCTGCAGGACCTCAGAATATTTGTACCAAGTTTCTTCGATATGACTGAGTAGGAAGAAGTGTTTATGTGGATATTCGAAATTTAAATTTCTGAAGTTTCTTGAATCTTTTAAAATCATTTATATTAACTTCGATTTTGTCTGTTTGTGTATGTGTATAGTGAGATAATCTCCGGAAGGCTTGGAACTGCCTCTAAGATGCCGCTTATACGCACGTTTAAATTACCATTCGTCAGACCCAGATACCAAACCATAGTCAAATATATACAATTCTTTAATAACTGTAAACTTTCCCCTGTTAAGTTTGGTGACATATGATAAAAGAAACTCGTTATTTTCATATTTTTAAATTCTTTACATCAACTTTAGGTTATAGATGGGTAAAAAGTGGAAAAACAATGAATTATCTTCAATACAGATTTCTCTTCCGTTGAGACTACCCATCAAATACTGTTATTCCCCTGTTTTATTTACAAGAAAAGGGTAATATAAGAACTTGAATGTTCTGCGATATTCCACACCCTTAGTTAAATGTGTAAACCTGGAGTAGTGAAGGTCCTCTCTACTTGTAGTAAAAGAGTTAAATGAAAGCAGTGCCCATAGCTATTTGAATTACGAAAGTTTTTGATTTTTTTCACAAAAACTATTACAGATGGAGAAAAATTCAGTTATAAAATATAATAAAAAATCGATTTTGTATGAAATAAAGTTTTACCCATTAATCAATTCAATTACAAGATCTGAAATGTTAATTTAATTTTACAAAAATCCTTAAGTGAAATAAAACATGATGCATAACAAGATGTATATCGAGTGCCAAGTTGTATTGTTGCCCAAGGTGGCTACATCCATTACACTGAATTTGATTTTCATTATAAATTGTCCTTTTTTTTTTAAAATTAAAATGGCTTTAAATTTTTGCCTCGAGCACATGTATTAATTGTGTTGGTAAATGCGTATTGTAATGTTTGCTACACTCCGCCACGCGATTAGTGACATATTGGAACTGGAGTTTGGTATCCTTTTTTTTACGCTTCAGTTGCAGTGTTTCCAGGGCCGGTATTAGACTTGATAAGGCCCTAAGCTATTTGAGATATGGGGTCCTTCATAAGTCCAGATATTTTATGTCAGTGTCAAATATGATTCTTTGCTGCTGAATCTTCCATGCTTGTACTACTATCTGGTTTATAAATCATAATATTTGTTCAAGTAGATTCTATACAATTAGATGTACCAGGTTAGTATCAGGAATAGGATGAATATCCCGTGACTGACTCACTGTGGTAGAGGTTTTTGGTTCATCAGGCCCCTTATCTATCTTTGTCATTGTTAAGTAACTTTATAAATTTGTTGACTTGCTAAGCTCTTCTTCAGCTCTCTGCTTCTTCCTCTTTCGAGCTTCACTTCTGTAGTTTCTGGTTGACATCTTGCAAACTGAGGCAGAATATTTAATATAACTATAACTGAAATTGTTTGTTGGACTACTGAAATGGTTCATGTTAACTGAATTTTGTGCTAAACGAATAAATAGCGTTAATTTTTAAGTATTGGGAACTGCTTTTACTTCGTGTTAAAAGGGACTTCATGTTAAGCGATTTCACTTTAACAGGGTTTAACTGTATCTATTTGGGAAGGGAAGAGGCAATTCTTCACTCTAAGGGGTGGAAACGTTTCACGAAAATTGACTCGGGTCTGAAACTGCATACAACAGTCAGGCGTATAGGCAGGGGGTGGGATATGGGGATATCACCTCCGGAAAGTTTTCAGTTTACTATAACACAAAAATTATAGGACTCATCATGTTTAAGTGGTAAATTTATTAAAAACGATTTTAAATGTCTAAATCCCTATTATCTTGATTATCAGGTAAAGGCAGCACTTATAACAAATAAAAATTCTTATGATTTGTCAACTTAAAATTTCATATCCCATCCAGAAAAAAATCTCTGGCTACGCCCCTGACAACAGTTAAAGGTTAAAAAATTCTGTATAATGCTGGTAATTATTGAATAAAATATTTTCTTTTCATACACATATTTTACATCCTTTCTACAGAAATGACATTATTCAAAATTCATCATTTTGAGTAAAAGCTTGTAAAATATCCGAGACTGCACTGAGTGTTTACTACATTACATTTCATACTGATTTGTTCAAACATAATCGTAAATCCCCCAATACTCTAACTTTTTGTGATGAACATTGCTTAGCATCTTTCATAGTTTCTGAGTGAGAATATATAACTTCAGTAAATGACCACTAGGGAAACTGTAAATTACTCCCACGTGATAGCGAATTCGCGTTTTCCCCATGCTACAATAGCGACGCTTGGTTCATTACTCCAGCCAAAACTATTTCAAAGTTATTTGAGTGTTCCAATCTTTAGTTTGCACCCAGCATACTCTAACAAGTTTACATTTGTATAAATAAATAAGTTCTTAATCTAAATTCATATTAGTGTCTTGTTTTCCAAAACCATTGAGTGGCAAAACAACGCTCATAACCAACCACCGGCAAATTTATTAATTCAAGTTATATTACCACGTATTTGCTGCAAGGTAACGCTTGTAATTGGAAATTATTATGTGTGAAACAGCACTTAGTCTTACATCACATTATAATCTATTTTTTCCCCAAGGAAAACGTAATTGAATGTAAAGAAATAATCCTTTTTAAGTACAAATATGTTCCTTAAGGAGCTCTTCCTTTCTAATTCAGTACTGATTTCAAAAAATAATTCCCTCAAAATTACTCAAATGTGAAATTTTAGATTTTTAAAAACTTTTTTCAATGCTAGAGGATCACGGATGCATAGGAAAAAACATTTTATGAACCTTATTTGTACTTTGATACAAAAAGTCATTTTTAGAACTTAGCAAGATCGATTTCGAAATATAACTTTTGTAATAAGCCCATATTGCCATGCAGCCTTATATATTATAATCTTTTTTATTCAGGCAATTATACACGAAGAGTACGCAATTAAAAATCTTTAGAAAATGTATTGTTGGAACCTTTGTATAAATTCAGTTCAATTAAATCACTCTTTGTTTAAAAAAAAAATCAAAATCATTGTTTTTGCAGTTTCACATTATTAATTTCCAACAAAGGATTAAAATATGTCTGTAGATTATTATTGAGATATCGCTCATTTCGACGCCATTTTGAGAAAATATTGACTGCACAGTTTTGGCAAGACTTTTCCTATTTTTAAAAGTGATTTAAAGAAATGAGAGCCATACTTTTTTGCTTTGGAATGTAATATTTATTTGCATGTATAACATTACTTGCATAAAAAAGCTGTTAGTGTATTTTAATAACATTTCGATTCACTTGAAAACTAGATTTTATTATAAATTCCCGTAAATTTTTATTATAAATTATAATTCCTTGAAAACTGCTGTATACAAGTCTTGTAAATAACTGCATTATATTTATGATATATTTTATCTCATTTTACTGAATTATATGACAACTTTTATGTTTTATTTTAATCCATTAGTTCCCCTCTATTCTCAAAATATTTTATTTACTTTTTATATAATTTCACTCTATTGTGTCACTTACATTGCATAAAACAGCAGTTGCATTTAAATAGAACCTATTATCCTTACGATTAATTTTGAACTACTTTTCTTAAAATAAAACTTTCTTTTTCCAACGGTGATCTTTTGGAACATCTTGCGGAATCAAGATTGAAGAATATCATTTCCATCTTCTAGACACCTATTTCTACTAAATTATTTAAGTTGACAAGTGATTAAACTTTCATTATTTTTTATGAGTTTTCTAAGCATTCTTCTAACTCATCATTTCAATGTTGCTGTTTATGCATTTAACGTTGACAACCAGTTTCTGTCTAAGCAAAACAGGATATTAATGGAGAATCCCAGTGTTATTTCATCTTTAAGGCTCAACCGTTGATGTCAAAATGCACGTATTGTATTTTCTATATTTTATAAAGAATTTTATCCTTCCATTCATACAAGGTCTTTATGAAAACAATCCCTAAATTTGAATGACAAAAACAGCTAAACAGAAAGAAGGGACAAGTGATATGGAAAGAATAAAAGGTATGGAATTACAAACACACTGGTATCAAAATTGATTTCTGGGAGTAAATTGAATGACGACTGCATTTGGTTTTCCCATGAAACCCATTTTCATTTGAACGGATTTGTCAAAATAAACGAAACTGTTGAATTCGAGGTGTTGAAAACCCGTATGTGTGTCTGGTAAAAGTATTATATTCTGCAAAAGTGACCGTTTGGGCTGCAACTATTGTAAAACATCGTTCGCCACTAACTTTTGAAGTTGGGCTGCATGACCTATACTGGAGAATTTCGCAGGTCTCAGATTTGTACCGAGTACATCAATGTATATCATGCTTTCACTATACAATTTATATTCTAGAAATGTGATCATTAATAAAGACTCAAAAGTATAAATCCTTTCTGAACACTAAAATAAATAATTGAACTGTTTTTTTTTTTATCTTAGCAAAATAAAAATTGATATTTTATTCCTTTTTTTTTTCTAATAATTTTAACTAAATCTAAAATATAATTGTCTAAAATATCATTCATAATTTTTTTTAAATAAATCCTTTGATGCTTTGCCAATTTTTAGGTGCAATTACAACTTATTGAACTCAAATCGAGTATTCATAGTGTTTGACCCGTAAGAACTTAGTATCCATTTCGTACTATTTATTAACTTCATTTTTGCTTCTAAAACTTGACTGAAAACATTGTCATCCAAAACGAGTCTATTTGCCAAGATTCAGTTGCATTGGATGACGGAAAGTGCATTAACTAACCTTTCGAAGATTTTGCTTTTTCAACCTTAATAGGGGAGGGTTTCAACAATTATATATCGCCAAAGTGAACATGTTTTAATTAATCTTGGTGTCTAGATAATATAAACGTATGTAAAAGAGGCTTTCTTGTGACAGTCCCAAAACCTGATATAACTCCACCTTATCGACAACGAATCTATCTGTCATATTTCAGTGTGATTGGATGACGTTAATTTGGTTAAGGATTTATCCGAGGCGATTAATAAAGTTTACGGAATCGGCGCCATAATTGATTTAAGTTACCATTAATCAAATTGATTATCTTCCTATTCAATAACATAGCGCCGATGCAATTCCAATGTTTTAAAATATCTTTATTAAATATTTCGCACATTTTCCATGATAATCACTCTAGTAATTTGAAAGTTTGCACTTTTTTTGGGACTGTAAAACATGTTTATATGTGTTTTTACGAAACGAAAAGTAGCAAAGTGTAATTTTTTGTTTAGCACTTCATCACATAGCAATTGGTATATCCTAAAAATCAGTGTAATTAACTCCATTTTTTATCGCTTAGTTGTTGATAGAAAACTTATTACTCCCTATTTTTTTAATTTTGGTTTTTTTATTCTATCACAGCAAGTAGGCAGTGTTTAGGTTACTTTTTGAAAAATATCTCTCCCCAAACCCATTCTTTGAATGGATGAGATTTGAAGACATTCTTTGACTATGAGAAAATATATTAAAAAATGATCAGAAGCACCAAGTGAATGAAGTTAAGAATTTCAAAGAGTAAAGTATATATTTTAATTGTTTATCAGTTAAAATTCTTTCTAATTTGTTTTCTTTTTTCACATGTTTACCAATCTTGTCAGAAAGTTTCCCTCAAAGAAACTGCAGGGACATTTTAGCTGGCATTCCATTCTTATGTGGTAAGTACTGATATTCATTTAGTACTTGTCATATATTTTCAATATTTTTTAAATCCCCTAAATTGTAATTTTTTATTTCCAGATGCCGAAGAGATAAGGAACGATTCTTATGGATGAGTTACTCTTATTGAAGAAATAAGCATCTAACGATAAAGAGGTAAATAAATACATGAAATCTAAATTCTATGTATTGACATTAATTGTTTCTTCTGATTTTATATAATGCATAGATAAACTGATTTTTTAATTTATTTTCAGATGCAAATGTCCCTTGAGTACCTTTTGGAGTGAAAAACTTTTGGATGCAATAATTTGAAGAGGTGGTCTTTTCCCCAAACAGTCCTAGTAAGTTTCAAAACAAACTTTAAATATTATAGTATACAATTTTAATTTAACTGATGATATTCTATATATAAAAAAAAAAAGGTTTTTTAATTCATATCCTTTCTTATTTAGATAGAAATTTGACATTTCGAAAACTTCAAGGAGTGTTGATGTCAGTTTTTTTAGAAAATATAATTAGGCGAGGACAATGTTAATATTTTCACAATGCATGGATTGCTCACTAACTCTTCAATTGCACCAAGAAATACGACAGATAACAACTTCAAAACAACAGAACTTTGAATGGATGAGATTTGAGGACATTCTTTGTCTAGGAGAAAATAAAATTTAAAATAGCCAGTAGCAGCAAGTGAATCAAGTCAAAAATTCCAAAGAGTAAAGTATATATTTTAATCGTTTATTAGTTAAAATTCTTACTAATTTGTATTTCTTTTTCATATGTTTACCAATATTGGCAGAAAGTTTACCTCAAAAGAATTGCAGGGACATTTTAGCTGGCACCCATTCTTATGTGGTAAGTACTGATATTCATTTAGTCTTTGTCATATATTTTCAAATTTTTTTAAATCCCCTAAATTGTAATTTTTTATTTCCAGATGCCGAAGAGATAAGGAAAGATTCTATGGATGCCTTACTCTTATTGAAGGAATAAGCATCTAACGTTAAAGAGGTAAATAAATACATGGAATCTAAATTCTATGTATTGACATTAATTGTTTCTTCTGATTTTATATATTGCATAGATAAACTGATTCTTTAATTTATTTTCAGATGCAAATGTCCCTTGAGTACCTTTTGGAGGGAAAAACTTTTGGAAATCAATATTTGAAGAACTGGCCTTTTTCGCAAACAGTCAAAAAAGGAAAGTGTCAACGCAAACTTAAAATAGTATGTGTTACAATTTTAATTCAAACAGATGATGTTTGTAAAAATTTTTTTTTGTGTATCTTTGCTTAAAACTTTGCTTGTTTATATTTCAGAGTTTGTAATAGAGAATATATAACTTATGTAAAACACAACTATGGAGGCTTCAAATTGCTGAATTCTCATTTTCCTGTTGCTAAATTACTACAGATAAACACTTTCTTCATTACTCCACTCACAACCATTTTAAAGTTATTTGATTTTCAAAATTTAGGTTTACTTCTAGCATGTCTTAAGTTTAGACAATTGTGTAAATAAATAATTTCCTAACTTAAGTCATTTTATTTTCTTGTTTTTCAAAAACTTTTTCTTGGCAAAACAACGCTCATAAACAGCTTCCTTCAAATTGTCTAACTTATAAATTAAAGTTAAATTACAATGTATTTGCTTCAAATAACGATGTAATTGGTAAATATAGTGTGCGAAACACCACATATATAACATTATATTCTATTTTTTTTATCCCAAGAAAACCGTAATTTAATTTAAAGAAATTCACAGAACGTTTTTAATTACAAATATTTTCTTTAAGGAACTTTTCCATTCTACATCAGTACAGATTTGAAAACGTAATTCCATCAAAATTACTCAATTGTGAATTTTTTGATTTTCAACAATTTTTTTCAGTGCTTGAAGAGCAAATCTGTGCATTTAAAAACATTTACCGTACCTTATTTGTACTTAAGTACATAAGGTGGTTTTTTAGAATTTACAAGATTGATTTTGAAAAATGACTTTTGAAACACGCCCACTTTGCCATGCAGCCTTAAATATTATAAGCTTTTATATTCAGGCAATTAATCATGAATAGTTCAAAATTAAAAACCTTATGGGAAATTGATACTTTTTATTCAAGCCTTTAAAATTATAACTTTTACATATGTGGAACTATTACTAAGTAAAAACTAAATTTTATTTTCAAAAAAAGTTCACGTATTGCTCTAAATTTTAAAAATTCAAAAAATTTCAAATTTTCTTATTTATTTTTCGAATCCTTTTCCTGATTGATTTAAAAAAATGTTCTTAATAATATACTCTAACTTTTTGTGCATCGGATTTAGAATAAGTAAAATAGTTTTCGAGAAAAACGATAATTACTGCAAGTTTAAATTTAAAAAAAAAAAAAAAAAAAAAAAAAAAAACCTTAAAAAACGGATATTTTTCAACATTTAAATTTGTAAAAAAAAATTCATATATTCAAAAATCCATGCCTATATTAGTCAAATAGATCTTTAGAATGCCACAAAAAAATTTCAAGTTATGTCATTCATATTTGCTTAGGTTTCAGCATTTTGAATAAGGTGGGAATTTCAAAAACACGAAGTGAGGAAAATGCGTTCGAAACATCGAAGGAGCTATTACATCCATGCTAAATTCTCCATAAAAATATATATTTTCTGCAATTGCTGTTATCGGATCAGTTCAAAAACTTGCCAGAATATTAAGAAGGTTTCAAGAATTATAAACACGCAAAAAAATAGAAAAATTTATATTTTTATTATATTTTCTGTAAACAAGGGGTACCAAGTCTCTTTAAGCGAATGCATTGTTGGAACGTTAGAATAAATGCAGTTCAATTATATCACTCTTTGTGTCAGACGATTCAGTGTTGTTGCAATCTCACATTGTTAACTTCCAACAATGGTGTAAAATATGTCCGATGAGCATTATTGCGATATCACTCATTTCGACGCCATTTTGAGAAAAAACTGAAGGCACAGTTTATGTAAGACTTTTTCCATTTCTAAAAGTGATTTAAATAAATGAGAGGCTTGAACTTTTGCTTTGGTATGTAATATTTACTCGTATATATAACATAACTTGCTTATAAAACCAAACCATGTATTTTAATAATATTTCGACTCACTTTAAAATTAGATTTTATTATAAATTCGGTATTATAATTCCTTGAAATCTGCAGTATGCAAGTCTTGTAAATCATTACATTATCGTATATATTTATCTCATTTTGTAGTAATATATGACACATTTTTACATTTTGTGTATATTTTACCTACAAGTTCCCATCTATTTCCAAACTGTTTTTCTAGTTTTAATAGACTTTCTTTTAATTATGTTATTTTAATTGCATTTAATAGAAGCTGCATTTTAACCAAAAATATTATCTTTACGATAATTTTGAACTGCTTTTCTTAAAATAAAACGTTCTTTTTCCAACAGTATGTGTTTACGGAACATTAGGCGGAATCAAGATTGATGAACATCATTTCCATTTTTAAGATACCTCCTTCTACTAAATTACTCAAGTTGACAATAGCATTCAATGTTGAAGGTATGAATCTTTAATTATTTTCTATGAGTGTTCAGAATCCTGAAACCGTCCTCTTAACTCAACATTTCAATCTTGTGTTAATGCATTTTAAGTCGAATTTCTGCAATCCTGTGCAGCCATTTTAGTCTAAGCAAAACACCTCACTAATGGGGATTCTCAATGATATTAAATTTTTAAAGCTCAACTGTTATGTCAAACATGCACTTAATTTTTCCCTTCCATTCATACAAGCACTTTCTGAATATAATCCCTAACTTTGAATAACATAAATAAGAAACAGTAAGAAGCCGAAAGAAAAGTCAAGTGGTATTCGGGTTCCAAAATTGATTGCAGGTAGTAAATTTGACAATGACTGCATATGGTTTCTGGTGAAAGCTATTTTAATTTGGACGGATTTGTCAAAATAAACGAAATTGGTGAATACGAGGTATTGAAAACCCGTAACTGTGACTCACAAAGCCACTGTATTTTGAAAAAGTGATCATTTGGGATGCAACTATCTAGTAAAGCAGCGTTTGCCACTTACTTCTGAAGTCGGGTCGTATGACTTATTTTTAGATATTCTAGCGGATCACAAATTTATACCGAGTACCCTAATATACATGGTCCGGATATTAATTTCCAGGACTGACGTAACTATAGGAGAATGAAAAGCCGGAAGATGGCCCTAATGATTGCATATTGAAGAGAGGTTTCTTGCGCATGTGCAGTGCAATCTGCACCATTCTGAAGTAAGTGGTTCTGGTGGAAAGGCGCATTAAAACGTAGCTCCTAAATTCCTGTTGTCCAAGTGAAATGGAGCAAAGAATTAACATTAAATTTTGCTTCAAATTGGACAAGACAACTGCGGAAACCTACGAAATGTTAAAACAAGTTTACGGCGATGAAGCATTATCCCGCTCAAGAACTTTTGAATGGTTTAAACGCTTTCGGGACGGGCGCGAAAGAGTCAAAGATGATCCACACACAGGTCGGCCGCAGTCCGTACGCACGCCGGAAGCAATTGAAAAAGTTCGCGATATGGTGAAATGTGATCGTCGATTGACTATTCGAGTATTCGCCAATGAATTGAACATGAACAAAGAGACAGTTCGGCGAATTTTGACGTAAGACCTAGGCAAATGCAAGATTTGTCCCAGATTCGTTCCTCACCATTTAAGGGACGAACAAAAGCAATTGAGACTGGACGCATGTGGCGAACTTATCGACAACGCTGATACTGACCCTGCGTACCTGGATAGGATACCCAATTTGAAGCAAAATTTAATGTTAATTCTTTGCTCCATTTCACTTGGACAACAGGAGTTTAGGAGCTACGTTTTAATGCGCCTTTCCACGAAAACCACTTACTTCAGAATGGTGCCGATTGCAGTGCACATGCGCAAGAAACCGCTCTTCAATATGCAATCATTAGCGCCATCTTCCGGCTTTTCGTTCTCCTACAGTTACGTCAGTCCTGAAAATTAATAGCTGGACCTTGTATATTCACTATACAATTTAAAATACAACAAAGTAATAATTGATAAAGATTCAAAGATATTAAAATATTTCTGAATAAATAATTAACCTGATTTTTTTTTCTTGATAAAGTTAAAATAGGTATTTTATTATTATAATTATTATTTTCTTCAAATAATTAAGATACGTAATTTTCATTTAATCGTAAAGTAATGTCTAAAATATAACCCATAAAGAAATTTTGAAAAAATTAATTTATATTCATTACCAATTATTATATACAATTGCAACTTCTTGAGCTCAGTTCGAGTATTCATAGTGTTTGACCACTTAGCACAAAATATTAATTCCGTTTTATTTACTAACTTCTTTTTCCCTCTTAAATTTGATAGAATACATTGTCATCCGAACCGAGTCTATTTTCCTAGATTCAGCTGGATTGGTTGACGGAAAGTAAGTTAACTAGACTTTCAAAGATTTTGTTCCGTCAACCTTAATTGGGAAAGGTTTCAGTTATTATATATCGCCAAATTGAACATTTTTGAATCATGCTTTGTATCTAGACAATCGGAAGGTGTGTGAAAGAGGCTTTCCTTTTAAAGTCTAAAACTTGATACAAAAAATTATCGTCGACAACGAGTGTACTAGCCAAGTTTCTAAGTTTCAGTTCGATGAGATGACGGCAAGGTGGTTTATTAGTATTCCAAAGCGATAAGGGAACGTTGGGTGAAAGCTGCCTTTTAGTGACAGTCACAGTTCCCAAAATTTGACATAACGCAACCTGATAGACAATGAATCAATCTGTCATATTTCAGCGTGAATGGATGACGACAACTTGGTTTATAAGTATTTTGCAGCGATTATAGAAGTTTACGAAATCGGTACTATAATTGATTTGAGAATTACCATCAATAAAACTGATTTTCTCCCTATTCATTAACATATTGCCGATTCTGTTGCAATTCGAATGTTTTAAAATGGCTTTAATAAAATTACCGTATATTTTCCAAGATAATCCCTGCAGTTCATCAGTAATTTAGAATTTTACATTTTTCATGAACTGTGAAACATGGTTCCTCTTTTTCCTTTCGTAAAAACTCTTGTAAAGTACAATTTTTTGTATAGCAATTCATCACATATCAGTTGGTGTATTTTGAAATTCAAAGTACTCACCTGCGTTTTTCCCCGTCCCTTGCTTAGCTGTTGATAGAACGCTTATTTACTTCATTTTCCCATGTTACTCCAATGTTTTCCCGTTTTGGTATTCATGTATTCTATCAGCGTAAGTAGGCGATGGTTTAGGTGTCTGTCACTTTTTGAAGTTTGTTCTCTTCACCAACTCCGTAATTGTAGTTGCGTACGCTTGGAAGGAAAAGTGTCAGCTTGGTGAAGTTGAAAAGAAGTATCATGATTAAACGATTTCATGTATTCCTAGATGTCAAATCATTATTATATTATCTCTTAAATAAAGAGTTATAATCAGTATATCTCATCCATATACTCCACATGCAATTTCGTCAAAAGTACAAAATCAGTTAAACATTAGCTTCAAAACTCACGCCAATATTGCAGTCCTAGTAAGCGTCAAATATAACAGCCCTAGTGAGTGTCAGCATTTTTTTAAAAAATAGTATGTGGTAAAATTTTAATTCAACAGATAATATTATATGTCAAAAAAGAAATGTTTTCAATTCATTCATATCCTTTGTTTTTTAGATAAAAATTTGACAATTTGAAAATATAAAGAGTATTGAATTCAGTATCTTTAGAAAATATAATTACGCGAGGACAACATTAATAATTTCACAATGCATGGATTGCACACAAAATAACATTTATTATTAACATTTATTATATTATTAACAAAGTTTACTTCAAATTAACTGCACGGATATTTTAGATGGTATTCTTATGTGGTAAGTACATATATTAATTTAGTTTTTGTCATTTATTTTCAATATTTTTGATGTCTCCTAAATTGTATTTGTTTATTTCCAGATTCCAAAGAGATAAGGACGATTCTATGGATACCTTTCTCTTATAGAAGAAATAAGCATCTAACGATAAAGAGGTAAAAAAATACATGAAATCTGCATTCTATGTATTGACATAAATTGTTTCTTTCTATTATATATATTGCATAGATAACCTTATTCTTCAATTTGAATTTCAGATGCAAATGTCTTTTGAGTACCTTTTGAGCAAAAAATTTTGAAAAGCCAATATTTGAACAGTTGGTCTTTTTCGCTAACAGTCCTAGTCAAAGATTGAAAGTGTCAAAGCAAACTAATAAAGGTATGTGTTACAATTTTATTAAAACAGATGATATTGCATTCTTTTAATAAAAAATACTTTATAAATCAAACTAAGTTCAAAATTTGGCAAAAAAATTATTTTTCATAAGGTATATGAAAAGTTGAAATTTTGAAACGAAAGAACTCGGGGACTGTTTTTAAGTTGTATTTTTATTTTGGATTACTTTGATTTTGAGTGGTAAAGTACCATTTCATAAGCAAATTGAAGTTCAGAATGAAATCGGGTGATCACATTTATGTTCCTAGGCAACAAATTAAGGTTCAATTACGAAAATTGAGGCTAATGTATTTTTCTGCAATAACTGGGTTTTGAGTAGTAAAATTTTCACTTTAATGACGATTTGAAAGTGGAAATCGATTCGGGTGATGATTTCGGTTACCCTAATTGCAAAAAGATTGTAAAATTTTGAAAATTTTGAAATGTGAAATTTTCCATAAGATTAACATGGGGAAAATAAAGATAGAAATTTTTTGAAAGTGCCCTTTTTTGGACCATCTTTAGACCCACTTGTTATTTAGTGAGTGTTATAAAATTGGAATTGGAGATGCTCCTACATATTAACTTCAATTACTCAAATGGGAAAAAATTTAGAAAATTTTATTTTTTGAACAATAATTCATTGAAAAGTCCCCCATGTGTTTTAAAGTTGGAATTGTATTTTCGAGAAAATGGGTCAAATGCTTTCAAAGTGTGATTTTAAGCTGGATATATTTTATTATTATATATTTTTATAGACATTCTTGGTACCAAATTTGAAATAAAAAAACAGTGTTCTAAAAATCAAAAATTCCATTTTTTAAAAATGTGAAATTTTTCACTTTCGAGGGTATTGAATGGAAAATTTCATTTTTAACAAATTGTTTCAAATTGCATTTTTTATAATTAAAAACACTTTATAAATCAAACTAAGTTCAAAATTTCGAAATTTTTTTTATTTTGATAAGGTATGTGAGAAGTTGAAATTTTGAAACGAAAGCGCTCAGGAACTGTTTTTAAGCAGTATTTTTACTTTGCATTACTTCGATTTTGAGTGCTAAAGTACCATTTTATAAGCAAATTATTTGATCAGAATGAAATCGGGTGATGACTTTTATGATCCTAGGCAACAAATTAAGGTTCAATTTTGAAAATTGAGAATTTGAGATTTGCCTTAGGATTGACAAGGCTAATGTATTTTCTGCAATAACTGGGTTTTGAGTAGTAAAATTTCACTTTAATGACGATTTGAAAGTGGAAATCGATTCGGGTGATGATTTCGGTTACCGTAGTTACAAAAAGATTGTAAAATTTTGAAATGTGAAACTTTCCATACGATTAACATTGGGGAAAGCAAAAATGAAATTTTTTGAAAGTGCCCTTTTATGAACCAACTTTAGACCCACTTGTTATTTAGTGAGTGTTATAAAATTGGAATTGGAGATTCTCCTACATATTAGCTTCAATTTCTCAAGTGGGAAAAAATTTAGAAAATTTTACTTTATGAACAATAATTCATTGAAAAGTCCCCCATGTGTTTTAAATGGGAATTGTATTTTCGAGAAAATGTCTCAAATGCTTTCAATGTGGGATTTTAAGTTGGATATATTTTTTATAGGCATTCTTGTACCAAATTTTAAATAAAAAAACAGTATTCTAAAAATCAAAAATTCCATTTTTTAAAAATCGTGAAATTTTTCACTTGCGATGGTATTGAATGGAAAATTTCATTTTTAACAAACTGTTTCAAATTGCATTTTTTTTAATCAAAAACACTTTATCAATCAAACTAACTTCAAATTTTGGCAAACAAATTATGTTTGATGAGGTATATGAGAAGTTGAAATTTTGAAACGAAAGCGCTCAGGAACTGTTTTTAAGCCGTATTTTTACTTTACATTACTTCGATTTTGTGTGCTAAAGTAACATTTTATAAGCAAATTATTTGATCAGAATGAAATAAGGTGATGACTTTTATGATCCTAGGTAACCTATTAAGGTTCAATTTTGAAAATTGAGGATTTGAGATTTGCCTTAGGATTGACAAGTCTAATGTATTTTCAAAGGGATTTAACAATTTTTTTTCTGCAATAACTGTGTTTTGAGTAGTAAAAATGCACTTAATGACGCATTTAATGTAGAAATTGAATCGGGTGATGATTTCGGTTACCCTAGTTACAAAAATATTGTAAAATTTTGAAAATTTAGAAATGTGAAACTTTCCATACGATTAACATGGGGGAAAGCAAAAATGACATTTTTTTAAAGTACCCTTTTTTGGACCAACTTTAGACCCACTTGTTATTTAGTTAGTGTTATAAAATTGGAATTGGAGATTCTCCTACATATTAACTTCAATTTCTCAAACGGGAAAAAAATTTAGAAAATTTTACTTTTTGGACAATAATTCATTGAAAAGTCCCCCTTGTGTTTTAAAGGGGAATTGTATTTTCGAGAAAATGGCTCAAATGCTTTCAAAGTGTGATTTTAAGTTGGATATATTTTTATAGGCATTCTTGTACCAAATTTGAAATAAAAAAACAGTATTCTAAAAATCAAAAATTCCATTTTTTAAAAATCGTGAAATTTTTCACTTTTGTTGGTATTGAATGGAAAATTTCATTTTTAACAAATTGTTTCAAATTGCATTTTTTTTTATCAAAAACACATTATAAATAAACTAAGTTCAAAATTTCGCAAACAAATTTTTTTGATAAGGTATGTGAGAAGTTGAAATTTTGAAACGAAAGCGCTCAGGAATTGTTTTTAATCGGTATTTTTACTTTGCATTACTTCGATTTTGTGTGCTAAAGTACCATTTTATAAGCACATTATTTGATCAGAATGAAATCGGGTGATGACTTTTATGATCCTAGGCAACAAATTTATGTTCAATTTGGAAAATTGAGGATTTGAGATTTGCCATAGGATTGACAAGTCTAATGTATTTTCAAAGGGATTTAACGACTTTTTTTGTGCAGTAAATGGGTTTTGAAGAGTAAAATTTCACTTGAATGACGATTTAAAAGTGCAAATCGATTCGGGTGATGATTTCGGTTACCCTAGTTGCAAAAAGATTGTAAAATTTTGAAAATTTAGAAATGTGAAACTTTCCATACGATTAACATGGGGGAAAGCAAAAATGAAATTTTTTGAAAGTTCACTTTTTTACACCAACTTTAGACCCACTTGTTATTTAGTGAGTGTTATAAAATTGGAATTGGAGATTCTCCTACATATTAGCTTCAATTTCTCAAGTGGGAAAAAATTTAGAAAATTTTACTTTATGAACAATAATTCATTGAAAAGTCCCCCATGTGTTTTAAATGGGAATTGTATTTTCGAGAAAATGTCTCAAATGCTTTCAATGTGGGATTTTAAGTTGGATATATTTTTTATAGGCATTCTTGTACCAAATTTTAAATAAAAAAACAGTATTCTAAAAATCAAAAATTCCATTTTTTAAAAATCGTGAAATTTTTCACTTGCGATGGTATTGAATGGAAAATTTCATTTTTAACAAACTGTTTCAAATTGCATTTTTTTTAATCAAAAACACTTTATCAATCAAACTAAGTTCAAATTTTGGCAAACAAATTATGTTTGATGAGGTATATGAGAAGTTGAAATTTTGAAACGAAAGCGCTCAGGAACTGTTTTGAAGCCGTATTTTTACTTTGCATTACTTCGATTTTGTGTGCTAAAGTACCATTTTATAAGCAAATTATTTGATCAGAATGAAATCGGGTGATGACTTTTATGATCCTAGGCAACCAATTAAGGTTCAATTTTGAAAATTGAGAATTTGAAATTTGTCTTAGGATTGACAAGGCTAATGTATTTTCAAAGGGATTTAACGACTTTTTTTGTGCATTAACTTAGTTTTGAGTAGTAAAATTTCACTTTAATGACGATTTAAACGTGCAAATCGATTCGGGTGATGATTTTGGTTACCCTAGTTGCAAAAAGATTGTAAAATTTTGAAAATTTAGAAATGTGAAACTTTCCATACGATTAACATGGGGGAAAGCAAAAATGAAATATTTTGAAAGTGCCCATTTTTGGACCAACTTTAGACCCACTTGTTATTTAGTGAGTGTTATAAAATTGGAATTGGAGATTCTCATTTATATTAGCTTTAACTTCTCAACTTTGAAAAAATTTAGAAAATTTTACTTTTTGAACAATAATTCATTGAAAAGTCCCCCATGTGTTTTAAAGGGGAATTGTATTTTCGAGAAAATGGCTCAAATGCTTTCAAAACGTGATTTTAAGTTGGATATATTTTTTATAGGCATTCTTGTGCCAAATTTTAAATAAAAAAACAGTATTCTAAAAATCAAAAATTCCATTTTTTAAAAATCGTGAAATTTTTCACTTTCAAGGGTATTGAATGGAAAATTTCATTTTTAACAAATTGTTTCAAATTGCATTTTCTTAATCAAAAACACTTTATAAATCAAACTAAGTTCAAAATTTAGCAAACAAATCATTTTTGATAAGGTATATGAGAAGTTGAAATTTTGAAACAAAAGCTCTCAGGAACTGTTTTGAAGCCGTATTTTTACTTTGCATTACTTCGATTTTGTGTGCTAAAGTACCATTTCATAAGCAAATTATTTGATTAGAATGAAATCTGGTGATGACTTTTATGATCCTAGGAAACCAATTAAGGTTCAATTTTGAAAATTGAGAATTTGAAATTTGTCTTAGGACTGACAATGCTAATGTATTTTCAAAGGGATTTAACGACTTTTCTTGTGCAGTAACTTAGTTTTGAGTAGTAAAATTTCACTTTAATGACGATTTAAACGTGCAAATCGATTCGGGTGATGATTTTGGTTACCCTAGTTGCAAAAAGATTGTAAAATTTTGAAAATTTAGAAATGTGAAACTTTCCATACGATTAACATGGGGGAAAGCAAATGTGAAATTTTTTGAAAGTGCCCATTTTTGGACCAACTTTAGACCCACTTGTTATTTAGTGAGTGTTATAAAATTGGAATTGGAGATTCTCATTTGTATTAGCTTTAATTTATCAACTTTGAAAAAATTTAGAAAATTTTACTTTTTGAACAATAATTCATTGAAAAGTCCCCCATGTGTTTTAAATTTGAATTGTATTTTCGAGAAAATGGCTCAAATGCTTTCAAAACGTGATTTTAAGTTGGATATATTTTTTATAGGCATTCTTGTACCAAATTTTAAATAAAAAAACAGTATTCTAAAAATCAAAAATTCCATTTTTTAAAAATCGTGAAATTTTTCACTTTCGAGGGTATTGAATATAAAATTTCATTTTTAACAAATTGTTTCAAATTGCATTTTCTTAATCAAAAACACTTTATAAATCAAACTAAGTTCAAAATTTAGCAAACAAATAATTTTTGATAAGGTATATGAGAAGTTGAAATTTTGAAACAAAAGCGCTCAGGAACTGTTTTGAAGCCGTATTTTTACTTTGCATTACTTCGATTTTGTGTGCTAAAGTACCATTTCATAAGCAAATTATTTGATTAGAATGAAATCTGGTGATGACTTTTATGATCCTAGGCAACCAATTAAGGTTCAATTTTGAAAATTGAGAATTTGAAATTTGTCTTAGGATTGACAAGGCTAATGTATTTTCAAAGGAATTTAACGACTTTTTTTGTGCAGTAACTTAGTTTTGAGTAGTAAAATTTCACTTTAATGACGATTTGAACGTGCAAATCGATTCGGGTGATGATTTTGGTTACCCTAGTTGCAAAAAGATTTTAAAATTTTGAAAATTTAGAAATATGAAATTTTCCATACGATTAACATGGGGGAAAGCAAAAATGAAATTTTTTGAAAGTGCCCATTTTTGGACCAACTTTAGACCCACTTGTTATTTAGTGAGTGTTACAAAATTGGAATTGGAGATTCTCATTAATATTAGCTTTAATGTCTCAACTTTGAAAAAATTTAGAAAATTTTACTTTTTGAACAATAATTCATTGAAAAGTCCCCCATGTGTTTTAAATGGGAATTGTATTTTCGAGAAAATGGCTCAAATGCTTTCAAAGTGTGATTTTAAGTTGGATATATTTTTATAGGCATTCTTGTACCAAATTTGAAATAAAAAAGCAGTATTCTAAAAATCAAAAATTTCATTTTTTAAAAATCGTGAAATTTTTCACTTTCGATGGTATTGAATGGAAAATTTCATTTTTAACAAATTGTTTC
Organism: Linyphia triangularis; assembly: GCA_963978545.1. Classification (NCBI taxonomy): domain Eukaryota; kingdom Metazoa; phylum Arthropoda; class Arachnida; order Araneae; family Linyphiidae; genus Linyphia; species Linyphia triangularis. The sequence continues at coordinate 109,181,273 of OZ021723.1, read as the reverse complement.
AAATTGCATTTTTTTTATCAAAATCACTTTATAAATCAAACTAAGTTCAAAATTTCGCAAACAAATTTTTTTTGATAAGGTATGTGAGAAGTTGATATTTTGAAACGAAAGCTCTCAGGAACTGTTTTGAAGCCGTATTTTTACTTTGCATTACTTCGATTTTGTGTGCTAAAGTACCATTTTATAAGCAAATTATTTGATCAGAATGAAATCGGGTGATGACTTTTATGATCCTAGGCAACAAATTTATGTTCAATTTGGAAAATTGAGGATTTGAGATTTGCCATAGGATTGACAAGACTAATGTATTTTCAAAGAGATTTAACGACTTTTTTTGTGCAGTAAATGGGTTTTGAAGAGTAAAATTTCACTTGAATAACGATTTAAAAGTGCAAATCGATTCGGGTGATGATTTCGGTTACCCTAGTTACAAAAAGATTGTAAAATTTTGAAAATTTAGAAATGTGAAACTTTCCATACGATTAACATGGGGGAAAGCAAAAATGAAATTTTTTGAAAGTGCCCTTTTTTGGACCAACTTTAGACCCACTTGTTATTTAGTGAGTGTTATAAAATTCGAATTGGAGATTCTCATTTATATTAGCTTTAATTTCTCATTTTTGAAAAAATTTAGAAAATTTTACTTTTTGAACAATAATTCATTGAAAAGTCCCCCATGTGTTTTAAATTTGAATTGTATTTTCGAGAAAATGGCTCAAATGCTTTCAAAACGTGATTTTAAGTTGGATATATTTTTTATAGGCATTCTTGTACCAAATTTTAAATAAAAAAACAGTATTCTAAAAATCAAAAATTCCATTTTTTAAAAATCGTGAAATTTTTCACTTTCGAGGGTATTGAATGGAAAATTTCATTTTTAACAAATTGTTTCAAATTGCATTTTCTTAATCAAAAACACTTTATAAATCAAACTAAGTTCAAAATTTAGCAAACAAATCATTTTTGATAAGGTATATGAGAAGTTGAAATTTTGAAACAAAAGCGCTCAGGAACTGTTTTGAAGCCGTATTTTTACTTTGCATTACTTCGATTTTGTGTGCTAAAGTACCATTTCATAAGCAAATTATTTGATTAGAATGAAATCTGGTGATGACTTTTATGATCCTAGGCAACCAATTAAGGTTCAATTTTGAAAATTGAGAATTTGAAATTTGTCTTAGGATTGACAAGGCTAATGTATTTTCAAAGGAATTTAACGACTTTTTTTGTGCAGTAACTTAGTTTTGAGTAGTAAAATTTCACTTTAATGACGATTTGAACGTGCAAATCGATTCGGGTGATGATTTTGGTTACCCTAGTTGCAAAAAGATTGTAAAATTTTGAAAATTTAGAAATGTTAAACTTTCCATACGATTAACATGTGGGAAAGCAAAAATGAAATTTTTTGAAAGTGCCCTTTTTTGGACCAACTTTAGACCCACTTGTTATTTAGTGAGTGTTATAAAATTGGAATTGGAGATTCTCATTTATATTAGCTTTAATTTCTCAACTTTGAAAAAATTTAGAAAATTTTACTTTCTGAACAATAATTCATTGAAAAGTCCCCCATGTGTTTTAAATGGGAATTGTATTTTCGAGAAAATGGCTCAAATGCTTTCAAAACGTGATTTTAAGTTGGATATATTTTTATAGGCATTCTTGTACCAAATTTTAAATAAAAAAACAGTATTCTAAAAATCAAAAATTCCATTTTTTAAAAATCGTGAAATTTTTCACTTTCGAGGGTATTGAATGGAAAATTTCATTTTTAACAAATTGTTTCAAATTGCATTTTCTTAATCAAAAACACTTTATAAATCAAACTAAGTTCAAAATTTAGCAAACAAATAATTTTTGATAAGGTATATGAGAAGTTGAAATTTTGAAACAAAAGCGCTCAGGAACTGTTTTGAAGCCGTATTTTTACTTTGCATTACTTCGATTTTGTGTGCTAAAGTACCATTTCATAAGCAAATTATTTGATTAGAATGAAATCTGGTGATGACTTTTATGATCCTAGGCAACCAATTAAGGTTCAATTTTGAAAATTGAGAATTTGAAATTTGTCTTAGGATTGACAAGGCTAATGTATTTTCAAAGGGATTTAACGACTTTTTTTGTGCAGTAACTTAGTTTTGAGTAGTAAAATTTCACTTTAATGACGATTTAAACGTGCAAATCGATTCGGGTGATGATTTTGGTTACCCTAGTTGCAAAAAGATTGTAAAATTTTGAAAATTTAGAAATGTGAAACTTTCCATACGATTAACATGGGGGAAAGCAAAAATGAAATTTTTTGAAAGTGCCCTTTTTTGGACCAACTTTAGACCCACTTGTTATTTAGTGAGTGTTATAAAATTGGAATTGGAGATTCTCATTTATATTAGCTTTAATTTCTCAACTTTGAAAAAATTTAGAAAATTTTACTTTCTGAACAATAATTCATTGAAAAGTCCCCCATGTGTTTTAAATGGGAATTGTATTTTCGAGAAAATGGCTCAAAGGCTTTCAAAACGTGATTTTCAGTTGGATATATTTTTATAGGCATTCTTGTACCAAATTTTAAATAAAAAAACAGTATTCTAAAAATCAAAAATTCCATTTTTTAAAAATCGTGAAATTTTTCACTTTCGAGGGTATTGAATGGAAAATTTCATTTTTAACAAATTGTTTCAAATTGCATTTTCTTAATCAAAAACACTTTATAAATCAAACTAAGTTCAAAATTTAGCAAACAAATAATTTTTGATAAGGTATATGAGAAGTTGAAATTTTGAAACAAAAGCGCTCAGGAACTGTTTTGAAGCCGTATTTTTACTTTGCATTACTTCGATTTTGTGTGCTAAAGTACCATTTCATAAGCAAATTATTTGATTAGAATGAAATCTGGTGATGACTTTTATGATCCTAGGCAACCAATTAAGGTTCAATTTTGAAAATTGAGAATTTGAAATTTGTCTTAGGATTGACAAGGCTAATGTATTTTCAAAGGGATTTAACGACTTTTTTTGTGCAGTAACTTAGTTTTGAGTAGTAAAATTTCACTTTAATGACGATTTAAACGTGCAAATCGATTCGGGTGATGATTTTGGTTACCCTAGTTGCAAAAAGATTGTAAAATTTTGAAAATTTAGAAATGTGAAACTTTCCATACGATTAACATGGGGGAAAGCAAAAATGAAATTTTTTGAAAGTGCCCATTTTTGGACCAACTTTAGACCCACTTGTTATTTAGTGAGTGTTACAAAATTGGAATTGGAGATTCTCATTAATATTAGCTTTAATGTCTCAACTTTGAAAAAATTTAGAAAATTTTACTTTTTGAACAATAATTCATTGAAAAGTCCCCCATGTGTTTTAAATGGGAATTGTATTTTCGAGAAAATGGCTCAAATGCTTTCAAAACGTGATTTTAAGTTGGATATATTTTTTATAGGCATTCTTGTACCAAATTTTCAATAAAAAAACAGTATTCTAAAAATCAAAAATTCCATTTTTTAAAAATCGTGAAATTTTTCACTTGCGATGGTATTGAATGGAAAATTTCATTTTTAACAAACTGTTTCAAATTGCATTTTTTTTTAATCAAAAACACTTTATCAATCAAACTAACTTCAAATTTTGGCAAACAAATTATGTTTGATGAGGTATATGAGAAGTTGAAATTTTGAAACGAAAGCGCTCAGGAACTGTTTTTAAGCCGTATTTTTACTTTACATTACTTCGATTTTGTGTGCTAAAGTAACATTTTATAAGCAAATTATTTGATCAGAATGAAATAAGGTGATGACTTTTATGATAATAGGCAACCAATTAAGGTTCAATTTTGAAAATTGAGGATTTGAGATTTGCCTTAGGATTGACAAGTCTAATGTATTTTCAAAGGGATTTAACAATTTTTTTTCTGCAATAACTGTGTTTTGAGTAGTAAAAATGCACTTAATGACGCATTTAATGTAGAAATTGAATCGGGTGATGATTTCGGTTACCCTAGTTGCAAAAAGATTGTAAAATTTTGAAAATTTAGAAATGTGAAATTTTTCATTCGATTAACATGGGGAAAATTTAAAATTAAATTTTTTTAAAGTGCCCTTTTTTGGACCATCTTTAGACCCACTTGTTATTTAGTGAGTGTTAAAAAGTTGGAATTGGAGATTCTCCTATATATTAGCATCAATTTCTCAAACAGGAAAAAATTTATAAAATTTTAATTTTTGAACAATAATTCATTGAAAAGTCCCCCATGTGGTTTTAAAGGGGAATTGTATTTTCGAGAAAATGGCCCAAATGCTTTCAAAGTGTGATTTTAAGTTGGATATATTTTTTATAGACTTTCTTGGTACCAAATTTGAAATAAAAAACAGTCCATTTTTTAAAAATCGTGAAATTTTTCACTTTCGAGGATATTGAATGGAAAATTTCATTTTTAACAAATTGTTTCAAATTGCATTTTCTTAATCAAAAACACTTTATAAATAAAACTAAGTTCAAAATTTAGCAAACAAATTTTTTTTGATAAGGTAAGTGAGAAGTTGATATTTTGAAACGAAAGCGCTCAGGAACTGTTTTGAAGCCGTATTTTTACTTTGCATTACTTCGATTTTGTGTGCTAAAGTACCATTTTATAAGCAAATTATTTGATCAGAATGAAATCGGGTGATGACTTTTATGATCCTAGGCAACAAATTTATGTTCAATTTGGAAAATTGAGGATTTGAGATTTGCCATAGGATTGACAAGACTAATGTATTTTCAAAGAGATTTAACGACTTTTTTTGTGCAGTAAATGGGTTTTGAAGAGTAAAATTTCACTTGAATAACGATTTAAAAGTGCAAATCGATTCGGGTGATGATTTCGGTTACCCTAGTTACAAAAAGATTGTAAAATTTTGAAAATTTAGATATGTGAAACTTTCCATACGATTAACATGGGGGAAAGCAAAAATGAAATTTTTTGAAAGTGCCCTTTTTTGGACCAACTTTAGACCCACTTGTTATTTAGTGAGTGTTATAAAATTCGAATTGGAGATTCTCATTTATATTAGCTTTAATTTCTCATTTTTGAAAAAATTTAGAAAATTTTACTTTTTGAACAATAATTCATTGAAAAGTCCCCCATGTGTTTTAAATGGGAATTGTATTTTAGAGAAAATGGCTCAAATGCTTTCAAAACGTGATTTTAAGTTGGATATATTTTTTATAGGCATTCTTGTACCAAATTTTAAATAAAAAAACAGTATTCTAAAAATCAAAAATTCCATTTTTTAAAAATCGTGAAATTTTTCACTTTCGAGGGTATTGAATGGAAAATTTCATTTTTAACAAATTGTTTCAAATTGCATTTTCTTAATCAAAAACACTTTATAAATAAAACTAAGTTCAAAATTTAGCAAACAAATCATTTTTGATAAGGTATATGAGAAGTTGAAATTTTGAAACAAAAGCGCTCAGGAACTGTTTTGAAGCCGTATTTTTACTTTGCATTACTTCGATTTTGTGTGCTAAAGTACCATTTCATAAGCAAATTATTTGATTAAAATAAAATCTGGTGATGACTTTTATGATCCTAGGCAACCAATTAAGGTTCAATTTTGAAAATTGAGAATTTGAAATTTGTCTTAGGATTGACAAGGCTATTGTATTTTCAAAGGGATTTAACGACTTTTTTTGTGCAGTAACTTAGTTTTGAGTAGTAAAATTTCACTTTAATGACGATTTAAACGTGCAAATCGATTCGGGTGATGATTTTGGTTACCCTAGTTGCAAAAAGATTGTAAAATTTTGAAAATTTAGAAATGTGAAACTTTCCATACGATTAACATGGGGGAAAGCAAAAATGAAATTTTTTGAAAGTGCCCATTTTTGGACCAACTTTAGACCCACTTGTTATTTAGTGAGTGTTACAAAATTGGAATTGGAGATTCTCATTAATATTAGCTTTAATGTCTCAACTTTGAAAAAATTTAGAAAATTTTACTTTTTGAACAATAATTCATTGAAAAGTCCCCCATGTGTTTTAAATGGGAATTGTATTTTCGAGAAAATGGCTCAAATGCTTTCAAAACGTGATTTTAAGTTGTATATATTTTTTATAGGCATTCTTGTACCAAATTTGAAATAAAAAAGCAGTATTCTAAAAATCAAAAATTCCATTTTTTAAAAATCGTGAAATTTTTCACTTTCGATGGTATTGAATGGAAAATTTCATTTTTAACAAATTGTTTCAAATTGCATTTTTTTTATCAAAATCACTTTATAAATCAAACTAAGTTCAAAATTTCGCAAACAAATTTTTTTTGATAAGGTATGTGAGAAGTTGATATTTTGAAACGAAAGCGCCCAGGAACTGTTTTGAAGCCGTATTTTTACTTTGCATTACTTCGATTTTGTGTGCTAAAGTACCATTTTATAAGCAAATTATTTGATCAGAATGAAATCGGGTGATGACTTTTATGATCCTAGGCAACAAATTTATGTTCAATTTGGAAAATTGAGGATTTGAGATTTGCCATAGGATTGACAAGACTAATGTATTTTCAAAGAGATTTAACGACTTTTTTTGTGCAGTAAATGGGTTTTGAAGAGTAAAATTTCACTTGAATAACGATTTAAAAGTGCAAATCGATTCGGGTGATGATTTCGGTTACCCTAGTTACAAAAAGATTGTAAAATTTTGAAAATTTAGAAATGTGAAACTTTCCATACGATTAACATGGGGGAAAGCAAAAATGAAATTTTTTGAAAGTGCCCTTTTTTGGACCAACTTTAGACCCACTTGTTATTTAGTGAGTTTTATAAAATTGGAATTGGAGATTCTCATTTATATTAGCTTTAATTTCTCATTTTTAAAAAATTTAGAAAATTTTACTTTTTGAACAATAATTCATTGAAAAGTCCCCCTTGTGTTTTAAAGGGGAATTGTATTTTCGAGAAAATGGCTCAAATGCTTTCAAAGTGTGATTTTAAGTTGGATATATTTTTATAGGCATTCTTGTACCAAATTTGAAATAAAAAAGCAGTATTCTAAAAATCAAAAATTCCATTTTTTAAAAATCGTGAAATTTTTCACTTTCGATGGTATTGAATGGAAAATTTCATTTTTAACAAATTGTTTCAAATTGCATTTTTTTTATCAAAATCACTTTATAAATCAAACTAAGTTCAAAATTTCGCAAACAAATTTTTTTTGATAAGGTATGTGAGAAGTTGATATTTTGAAACGAAAGCGCTCAGGAACTGTTTTGAAGCCGTATTTTTACTTTGCATTACTTCGATTTTGTGTGCTAAAGTACCATTTTATAAGCAAATTATTTGATCAGAATGAAATCGGGTGATGACTTTTATGATCATAGGCAACAAATTTATGTTCAATTTGGAAAATTGAGGATTTGAGATTTGCCATAGGATTGACAAGACTAATGTATTTTCAAAGAGATTTAACGACTTTTTTTGTGCAGTAAATGGGTTTTGAAGAGTAAAATTTCACTTGAATAACGATTTAAAAGTGCAAATCGATTCGGGTGATGATTTCGGTTACCCTAGTTACAAAAAGATTGTAAAATTTTGAAAATTTAGAAATGTGAAACTTTCCATACGATTAACATGGGGGAAAGCAAAAATGAAATTTTTTGAAAGTGCCCTTTTTTGGACCAACTTTAGACCCACTTGTTATTTAGTGAGTTTTATAAAATTGGAATTGGAGATTCTCATTTATATTAGCTTTAATTTCTCATTTTTAAAAAATTTAGAAAATTTTACTTTTTGAACAATAATTCATTGAAAAGTCCCCCTTGTGTTTTAAAGGGGAATTGTATTTTCGAGAAAATGGCTCAAATGCTTTCAAAGTGTGATTTTAAGTTGGATATATTTTTATAGGCATTCTTGTACCAAATTTGAAATAAAAAAGCAGTATTCTAAAAATCAAAAATTCCATTTTTTAAAAATCGTGAAATTTTTCACTTTCGATGGTATTGAATGGAAAATTTCATTTTTAACAAATTGTTTCAAATTGCATTTTTTTTATCAAAATCACTTTATAAATCAAACTAAGTTCAAAATTTCGCAAACAAATTTTTTTTGATAAGGTATGTGAGAAGTTGATATTTTGAAACGAAAGCGCTCAGGAACTGTTTTGAAGCCGTATTTTTACTTTGCATTACTTCGATTTTGTGTGCTAAAGTACCATTTTATAAGCAAATTATTTGATCAGAATGAAATCGGGTGATGACTTTTATGATCCTAGGCAACAAATTTATGTTCAATTTGGAAAATTGAGGATTTGAGATTTGCCATAGGATTGACAAGACTAATGTATTTTCAAAGAGATTTAACGACTTTTTTTGTGCAGTAAATGGGTTTTGAAGAGTAAAATTTCACTTGAATAACGATTTAAAAGTGCAAATCGATTCGGGTGATGATTTCGGTTACCCTAGTTACAAAAAGATTGTAAAATTTTGAAAATTTAGAAATGTGAAACTTTCCATACGATTAACATGGGGGAAAGCAAAAATGAAATTTTTTGAAAGTGCCCTTTTTTGGACCAACTTTAGACCCACTTGTTATTTAGTGAGTGTTATAAAATTCGAATTGGAGATTCTCATTTATATTAGCTTTAATTTTTCATTTTTGAAAAAATTTAGAAAATTTTACTTTTTGAACAATAATTCATTGAAAAGTCCCCCATGTGTTTTAAATTTGAATTGTATTTTCGAGAAAATGGCTCAAATGCTTTCAAAACGTGATTTTAAGTTGGATATATTTTTTATAGGCATTCTTGTACCAAATTTTAAATAAAAAAACAGTATTCTAAAAATCAAAAATTCCATTTTTTAAAAATCGTGAAATTTTTCACTTTCGAGGGTATTGAATGGAAAATTTCATTTTTAACAAATTGTTTCAAATTGCATTTTCTTAATCAAAAACACTTTATAAATAAAACTAAGTTCAAAATTTAGCAAACAAATAATTTTTGATAAGGTATATGAGAAGTTGAAATTTTGAAACAAAAGCGCTCAGGAACTGTTTTGAAGCCGTATTTTTACTTTGCATTACTTCGATTTTGTGTGCTAAAGTACCATTTCATAAGCAAATTATTTGATTAAAATGAAATCTGGTGATGACTTTTATGATCCTAGGCAACCAATTAAGGTTCAATTTTGAAAATTGAGAATTTGAAATTTGTCTTAGGATTGACAAGACTAATGTATTTTCAAAGGGATTTAACGACTTTTTTTCTGCAGTAACTGGGTTTTGAGTAGTAAAATTTCACTTTAATGACGATTTGAAAGTGGAAATCGATTCGGGTAATGATTTCGGTTACCCTAGGTACAAAAATATTGTAAAATTTTGAAAATTTAGAAATGTGAAACTTTCCATACGATTAACATGGGGGAAAGCAAAAATGAAATTTTTTTAAAGTACCCTTTTTTGGACCAACTTTAGACCCACTTGTTATTTAGTTAGTGTTATAAAATTGGAATTGGAGATTCTCCTACATATTAGCTTCAATTTCTCAAATGGGAAAAAATTTAGAAAATTTTACTTTTTGAACAATAATTCATTGAAAAGTCCCCCTTGTGTTTTAAAGGGGAATTGTATTTTCGAGAAAATGGCTCAAATGCTTTCAAAGTGTGATTTTAAGTTGGATATATTTTTATAGGCATTCTTGTACCAAATTTGAAATAAAAAAGCAGTATTCTAAAAATCAAAAATTCCATTTTTTAAAAATCGTGAAATTTTTCACTTTCGATGGTATTGAATGAAAAATTTCATTTTTAACAAATTGTTTCAAATTGCATTTTTTTTATCAAAATCACTTTATAAATCAAACTAAGTTCAAAATTTCGCAAACAAATTTTTTTTGATAAGGTATGTGAGAAGTTGATATTTTGAAACGAAAGCGCTCAGGAACTGTTTTGAAGCCGTATTTTTACTTTGCATTACTTCGATTTTGTGTGCTAAAGTACCATTTTATAAGCAAATTATTTGATCAGAATGAAATCGGGTGATGACTTTTATGATCATAGGCAACAAATTTATGTTCAATTTGGAAAATTGAGGATTTGAGATTTGCCATAGGATTGACAAGACTAATGTATTTTCAAAGAGATTTAACGACTTTTTTTGTGCAGTAAATGGGTTTTGAAGAGTAAAATTTCACTTGAATAACGATTTAAAAGTGCAAATCGATTCGGGTGATGATTTCGGTTACCCTAGTTACAAAAAGATTGTAAAATTTTGAAAATTTAGAAATGTGAAACTTTCCATACGATTAACATGGGGGAAAGCAAAAATGAAATTTTTTGAAAGTGCCCTTTTTTGGACCAACTTTAGACCCACTTGTTATTTAGTGAGTTTTATAAAATTGGAATTGGAGATTCTCATTTATATTAGCTTTAATTTCTCATTTTTAAAAAATTTAGAAAATTTTACTTTTTGAACAATAATTCATTGAAAAGTCCCCCTTGTGTTTTAAAGGGGAATTGTATTTTCGAGAAAATGGCTCAAATGCTTTCAAAGTGTGATTTTAAGTTGGATATATTTTTATAGGCATTCTTGTACCAAATTTGAAATAAAAAAGCAGTATTCTAAAAATCAAAAATTCCATTTTTTAAAAATCGTGAAATTTTTCACTTTCGATGGTATTGAATGGAAAATTTCATTTTTAACAAATTGTTTCAAATTGCATTTTTTTTATCAAAATCACTTTATAAATCAAACTAAGTTCAAAATTTCGCAAACAAATTTTTTTTGATAAGGTATGTGAGAAGTTGATATTTTGAAACGAAAGCGCTCAGGAACTGTTTTGAAGCCGTATTTTTACTTTGCATTACTTCGATTTTGTGTGCTAAAGTACCATTTTATAAGCAAATTATTTGATCAGAATGAAATCGGGTGATGACTTTTATGATCCTAGGCAACAAATTTATGTTCAATTTGGAAAATTGAGGATTTGAGATTTGCCATAGGATTGACAAGACTAATGTATTTTCAAAGAGATTTAACGACTTTTTTTGTGCAGTAAATGGGTTTTGAAGAGTAAAATTTCACTTGAATAACGATTTAAAAGTGCAAATCGATTCGGGTGATGATTTCGGTTACCCTAGTTACAAAAAGATTGTAAAATTTTGAAAATTTAGAAATGTGAAACTTTCCATACGATTAACATGGGGGAAAGCAAAAATGAAATTTTTTGAAAGTGCCCTTTTTTGGACCAACTTTAGACCCACTTGTTATTTAGTGAGTGTTATAAAATTCGAATTGGAGATTCTCATTTATATTAGCTTTAATTTTTCATTTTTGAAAAAATTTAGAAAATTTTACTTTTTGAACAATAATTCATTGAAAAGTCCCCCATGTGTTTTAAATTTGAATTGTATTTTCGAGAAAATGGCTCAAATGCTTTCAAAACGTGATTTTAAGTTGGATATATTTTTTATAGGCATTCTTGTACCAAATTTTAAATAAAAAAACAGTATTCTAAAAATCAAAAATTCCATTTTTTAAAAATCGTGAAATTTTTCACTTTCGAGGGTATTGAATGGAAAATTTCATTTTTAACAAATTGTTTCAAATTGCATTTTCTTAATCAAAAACACTTTATAAATAAAACTAAGTTCAAAATTTAGCAAACAAATAATTTTTGATAAGGTATATGAGAAGTTGAAATTTTGAAACAAAAGCGCTCAGGAACTGTTTTGAAGCCGTATTTTTACTTTGCATTACTTCGATTTTGTGTGCTAAAGTACCATTTCATAAGCAAATTATTTGATTAAAATGAAATCTGGTGATGACTTTTATGATCCTAGGCAACCAATTAAGGTTCAATTTTGAAAATTGAGAATTTGAAATTTGTCTTAGGATTGACAAGACTAATGTATTTTCAAAGGGATTTAACGACTTTTTTTCTGCAGTAACTGGGTTTTGAGTAGTAAAATTTCACTTTAATGACGATTTGAAAGTGGAAATCGATTCGGGTAATGATTTCGGTTACCCTAGGTACAAAAATATTGTAAAATTTTGAAAATTTAGAAATGTGAAACTTTCCATACGATTAACATGGGGGAAAGCAAAAATGAAATTTTTTTAAAGTACCCTTTTTTGGACCAACTTTAGACCCACTTGTTATTTAGTTAGTGTTATAAAATTGGAATTGGAGATTCTCCTACATATTAGCTTCAATTTCTCAAATGGGAAAAAATTTAGAAAATTTTACTTTTTGAACAATAATTCATTGAAAAGTCCCCCTTGTGTTTTAAAGGGGAATTGTATTTTCGAGAAAATGGCTCAAATGCTTTCAAAGTGTGATTTTAAGTTGGATATATTTTTATAGGCATTCTTGTACCAAATTTGAAATAAAAAAGCAGTATTCTAAAAATCAAAAATTCCATTTTTTAAAAATCGTGAAATTTTTCACTTTCGATGGTATTGAATGAAAAATTTCATTTTTAACAAATTGTTTCAAATTGCATTTTTTTTATCAAAATCACTTTATAAATCAAACTAAGTTCAAAATTTCGCAAACAAATTTTTTTTGATAAGGTATGTGAGAAGTTGATATTTTGAAACGAAAGCGCTCAGGAACTGTTTTGAAGCCGTATTTTTACTTTGCATTACTTCGATTTTGTGTGCTAAAGTACCATTTTATAAGCAAATTATTTGATCAGAATGAAATCGGGTGATGACTTTTATGATCATAGGCAACAAATTTATGTTCAATTTGGAAAATTGAGGATTTGAGATTTGCCATAGGATTGACAAGACTAATGTATTTTCAAAGAGATTTAACGACTTTTTTTGTGCAGTAAATGGGTTTTGAAGAGTAAAATTTCACTTGAATAACGATTTAAAAGTGCAAATCGATTCGGGTGATGATTTCGGTTACCCTAGTTACAAAAAGATTGTAAAATTTTGAAAATTTAGAAATGTGAAACTTTCCATACGATTAACATGGGGGAAAGCAAAAATGAAATTTTTTGAAAGTGCCCTTTTTTGGACCAACTTTAGACCCACTTGTTATTTAGTGAGTTTTATAAAATTGGAATTGGAGATTCTCATTTATATTAGCTTTAATTTCTCATTTTTAAAAAATTTAGAAAATTTTACTTTTTGAACAATAATTCATTGAAAAGTCCCCCTTGTGTTTTAAAGGGGAATTGTATTTTCGAGAAAATGGCTCAAATGCTTTCAAAGTGTGATTTTAAGTTGGATATATTTTTATAGGCATTCTTGTACCAAATTTGAAATAAAAAAGCAGTATTCTAAAAATCAAAAATTCCATTTTTTAAAAATCGTGAAATTTTTCACTTTCGATGGTATTGAATGGAAAATTTCATTTTTAACAAATTGTTTCAAATTGCATTTTTTTTATCAAAATCACTTTATAAATCAAACTAAGTTCAAAATTTCGCAAACAAATTTTTTTTGATAAGGTATGTGAGAAGTTGATATTTTGAAACGAAAGCGCTCAGGAACTGTTTTGAAGCCGTATTTTTACTTTGCATTACTTCGATTTTGTGTGCTAAAGTACCATTTTATAAGCAAATTATTTGATCAGAATGAAATCGGGTGATGACTTTTATGATCCTAGGCAACAAATTTATGTTCAATTTGGAAAATTGAGGATTTGAGATTTGCCATAGGATTGACAAGACTAATGTATTTTCAAAGAGATTTAACGACTTTTTTTGTGCAGTAAATGGGTTTTGAAGAGTAAAATTTCACTTGAATAACGATTTAAAAGTGCAAATCGATTCGGGTGATGATTTCGGTTACCCTAGTTACAAAAAGATTGTAAAATTTTGAAAATTTAGAAATGTGAAACTTTCCATACGATTAACATGGGGGAAAGCAAAAATGAAATTTTTTGAAAGTGCCCTTTTTTGGACCAACTTTAGACCCACTTGTTATTTAGTGAGTGTTATAAAATTCGAATTGGAGATTCTCATTTATATTAGCTTTAATTTTTCATTTTTGAAAAAATTTAGAAAATTTTACTTTTTGAACAATAATTCATTGAAAAGTCCCCCATGTGTTTTAAATTTGAATTGTATTTTCGAGAAAATGGCTCAAATGCTTTCAAAACGTGATTTTAAGTTGGATATATTTTTTATAGGCATTCTTGTACCAAATTTTAAATAAAAAAACAGTATTCTAAAAATCAAAAATTCCATTTTTTAAAAATCGTGAAATTTTTCACTTTCGAGGGTATTGAATGGAAAATTTCATTTTTAACAAATTGTTTCAAATTGCATTTTCTTAATCAAAAACACTTTATAAATAAAACTAAGTTCAAAATTTAGCAAACAAATCATTTTTGATAAGCTATATGAGAAGTTGAAATTTTGAAACAAAAGCGCTCAGGAACTGTTTTGAAGCCGTATTTTTACTTTGCATTACTTCGATTTTGTGTGCTAAAGTACCATTTCATAAGCAAATTATTTGATTAAAATGAAATCTGGTGATGACTTTTATGATCCTAGGCAACCAATTAAGGTTCAATTTTGAAAATTGAGAATTTGAAATTTGTCTTAGGATTGACAAGGCTAATGTATTTTCAAAGGGATTTAACGACTTTTTTTGTGCAGTAACTTAGTTTTGAGTAGTAAAATTTCACTTTAATGACGATTTAAACGTGCAAATCGATTCGGGTGATGATTTTGGTTACCCTAGTTGCAAAAAGATTGTAAAATTTTGAAAATTTAGAAATGTGAAACTTTCCATACGATTAACATGGGGGAAAGCAAAAATGAAATTTTTTGAAAGTGCCATTTTTGGACCAACTTTAGACCCACTTGTTATTTAGTGAGTGTTACAAAATTGGAATTGGAGATTCTCATTAATATTAGCTTTAATGTCTCAACTTTGAAAAAATTTAGAAAATTTTACTTTTTGAACAATAATTCATTGAAAAGTCCCCCATGTGTTTTAAATGGGAATTGTATTTTCGAGAAATTGGCTCAAATGCTTTCAAAACGTGATTTTAAGTTGTATATATTTTTTATAGGCATTCTTGTACCAAATTTTAAATAAAAAAACAGTATTCTAAAAATCAAAAATTCCATTTTTTAAAAATCGTGAAATTTTTCACTTTCGAGGGTATTGAATGGAAAATTTCATTTTTAACAAATTGTTTCAAATTGCATTTTCTTAATCAAAAACACTTTATAAATCAAACTAAGTTCAAAATTTAGCAAACAAATCATTTTTGATAAGGTATATGAGAAGTTGAAATTTTGAAACAAAAGCGCTCAGGAACTGTTTTGAAGCCGTATTTTTACTTTGCATTACTTCGATTTTGTGTGCTAAAGTACCATTTCATAAGCAAATTATTTGATTAGAATGAAATCTGGTGATGACTTTTATGATCCTAGGCAACCAATTAAGGTTCAATTTTGAAAATTGAGAATTTGAAATTTGTCTTAGGATTGACAATGCTAATGTATTTTCAAAGGGATTTAACGACTTTTTTTCTGCAGTAACTGGGTTTTGAGTAGTAAAATTTCACTTTAATGACGATTTGAAAGTGGAAATCGATTCGGGTAATGATTTCGGTTACCCTAGGTACAAAAATATTGTAAAATTTTGAAAATTTAGAAATGTGAAACTTTCCATACGATTAACATGGGGGAAAGCAAAAATGAAATTTTTTTAAAGTACCCTTTTTTGGACCAACTTTAGACCCACTTGTTATTTAGTTAGTGTTATAAAATTGGAATTGGAGATTCTCCTACATATTAGCTTCAATTTCTCAAATGGGAAAAAATTTAGAAAATTTTACTTTTTGAACAATAATTCATTGAAAAGTCCCCCTTGTGTTTTAAAGGGGAATTGTATTTTCGAGAAAATGGCTCAAATGCTTTCAAAGTGTGATTTTAAGTTGGATATATTTTTATAGGCATTCTTGTACCAAATTTGAAATAAAAAAGCAGTATTCTAAAAATCAAAAATTCCATTTTTTAAAAATCGTGAAATTTTTCACTTTCGATGGAATTGAATGGAAAATTTCATTTTTAACAAATTGTTTCAAATTGCATTTTTTTTATCAAAAACACTTTATAAATCAAACTAAGTTCAAAATTTCATAAACAAATTTTTTTGATAAGGTATGTGAGAAGTTGAAATTTTGAAACGAAAGCGCTCAGGAACTGTTTTGAAGCCGTATTTTTACTTTGCATTACTTCGATTTTGTGTGCTAAAGTACCATTTTATAAGCAAATTATTTGATCAGAATGAAATCGGGTGATGACTTTTATGATCCTAGGCAACAAATTTATGTTCAATTTGGAAAATTGAGGATTTGAGATTTGCCATAGGATTGACAAGACTAATGTATTTTCAAAGAGATTTAACGACTTTTTTTGTGCAGTAAATGGGTTTTGAAGAGTAAAATTTCACTTGAATAACGATTTAAAAGTGCAAATCGATTCGGGTGATGATTTCGGTTACCCTAGTTACAAAAAGATTGTAAAATTTTGAAAATTTAGAAATGTGAAACTTTCCATACGATTAACATGGGGGAAAGCAAAAATGAAATTTTTTGAAAGTGCCCTTTTTTGGACCAACTTTAGACCCACTTGTTATTTAGTGAGTGTTATAAAATTCGAATTGGAGATTCTCATTTATATTAGCTTTAATTTCTCAACTTTGAAAAAATTTAGAAAATTTTACTTTTTGAACAATAATTCATTGAAAAGTCCCCCATGTGTTTTAAATGGGAATTGTATTTTCGAGAAAATGGCTCAAATGCTTTCAAAACGTGATTTTAAGTTGGATATATTTTTATAGGCATTCTTGTACCAAATTCGAAATAAAAAAGCAGTATTCTAAAAATCAAAAATTCCATTTTTTAAAAATCGTGAAATTTTTCACTTTCGATGGTATTGAATGGAAAATTTCATTTTTAACAAATTGTTTCAAATTGCATTTTTTTTTATCAAAAACACTTTATAAATCAAACTAAGTTCAAAATTTCGCAAACAAATTTTTTTTGATAAGGTATGTGAGAAGTTGAAATTTTGAAACGAAAGCGCTCAGGAACTGTTTTGAAGCCGTATTTTTACTTTGCATTACTTCGATTTTGTGTGCTAAAGTACCATTTTATAAGCAAATTATTTGATCAGAATGAAATCGGGTGATGACTTTTATGATCCTAGGCAACCAATTAAGGTTCAATTTTGAATATTGAGAATTTGAAATTTGCCTTAGGATTGACAAGGCTAATGTATTTTCAAAGGGATTTAACGACTTTTTTTCTGCAGTAACTGGGTTTTGAGTAGTAAAATTTCACTTTAATGACGATTTGAAAGTGGAAATCGATTCGGGTAATGATTTCGGTTACCCTAGGTACAAAAATATTGTAAAATTTTGAAAATTTAGAAATGTGAAACTTTCCATACGATTAACATGGGGGAAAGCAAAAATGAAATTTTTTTAAAGTACCCTTTTTTGGACCAACTTTAGACCCACTTGTTATTTAGTTAGTGTTATAAAATTGGAATTGGAGATTCTCCTACATATTAGCTTCAATTTCTCAAATGGGAAAAAATTTAGAAAATTTTACTTTTTGGACAATAATTCATTGAAAAGTCCCCCTTGTGTTTTAAAGGGGAATTGTATTTTCGAGAAAATGGCTCAAATGCTTTCAAAGTGTGATTTTAAGTTGGATATATTTTTATAGGCATTCTTGTACCAAATTTGAAATAAAAAAGCAGTATTCTAAAAATCAAAAATTCCATTTTTTAAAAATCGTGAAATTTTTCACTTTCGATGGAATTGAATGGAAAATTTCATTTTTAACAAATTGTTTCAAATTGCATTTTTTTTATCAAAAACACTTTATAAATCAAACTAAGTTCAAAATTTCATAAACAAATTTTTTTGATAAGGTATGTGAGAAGTTGAAATTTTGAAACGAAAGCGCTCAGGAACTGTTTTGAAGCCGTATTTTTACTTTGCATTACTTCGATTTTGTGTGCTAAAGTACCATTTTATAAGCAAATTATTTGATCAGAATGAAATCGGGTGATGACTTTTATGATCCTAGGCAACAAATTTATGTTCAATTTGGAAAATTGAGGATTTGAGATTTGCCATAGGATTGACAAGACTAATGTATTTTCAAAGAGATTTAACGACTTTTTTTGTGCAGTAAATGGGTTTTGAAGAGTAAAATTTCACTTGAATAACGATTTAAAAGTGCAAATCGATTCGGGTGATGATTTCGGTTACCCTAGTTACAAAAAGATTGTAAAATTTTGAAAATTTAGAAATGTGAAACTTTCCATACGATTAACATGGGGGAAAGCAAAAATGAAATTTTTTGAAAGTGCCCTTTTTTGGACCAACTTTAGACCCACTTGTTATTTAGTGAGTGTTATAAAATTCGAATTGGAGATTCTCATTTATATTAGCTTTAATTTCTCATTTTTTAAAAAATTTAGAAAATTTTACTTTTTGAACAATAATTCATTGAAAAGTCCCCCATGTGTTTTAAATGGGAATTGTATTTTCGAGAAAATGGCTCAAATGCTTTCAAAACGTGATTTTAAGTTGGATATATTTTTTATAGGCATTCTTGTACCAAATTTTAAATAAAAAAACAGTATTCTAAAAATCAAAAATTCCATTTTTTAAAAATCGTGAAATTTTTCACTTTCGAGCGTATTGAATGGAAAATTTCATTTTTAACAAATTGTTTCAAATTGCATTTTCTTAATCAAAAACACTTTATTAATAAAACTAAGTTCAAAATTTAGCAAACAAATCATTTTTGATAAGGTATATGAGAAGTTGAAATTTTGAAACAAAAGCGCTCAGGAACTGTTTTGAAGCCGTATTTTTACTTTGCATTACTTCGATTTTGTGTGCTAAAGTACCATTTCATAAGCAAATTATTTGATTAAAATGAAATCTGGTGATGACTTTTATGATCCTAGGCAACCAATTAAGGTTCAATTTTGAAAATTGAGAATTTGAAATTTGTCTTAGGATTGACAAGGCTAATGTATTTTCAAAGGGATTTAACGACTTTTTTTGTGCAGTAACTTAGTTTTGAGTAGTAAAATTTCACCTTAATGACGATTTAAACGTGCAAATCGATTCGGGTGATGATTTTGGTTACCCTAGTTGCAAAAAGATTGTAAAATTTTGAAAATTTAGAAATGTGAAACTTTCCATACGATTAACATGGGGGAAAGCAAAAATGAAATTTTTTGAAAGTGCCCATTTTTGGACCAACTTTAGACCCACTTGTTATTTAGTGAGTGTTACAAAATTGGAATTGGAGATTCTCATTAATATTAGCTTTAATGTCTCAACTTTGAAAAAATTTAGAAAATTTTACTTTTTGAACAATAATTCATTGAAAAGTCCCCCTTGTGTTTTAAAGGGGAATTGTATTTTCGAGAAAATGGCTCAAATGCTTTCAAAACGTGATTTTAAAATGGATATATTTTTTATAGGCATTCTTGTACCAAATTTTAAATAAAAAAACAGTATTCTAAAAATCAAAAATTCCATTTTTTAAAAATCGTGAAATTTTTCACTTGCGATGGTATTGAATGGAAAATTTCATTTTTAACAAACTGTTTCAAATTGCATTTTTTTTAATCAAAAACACTTTATCAATCAAACTAACTTCAAATTTTGGCAAACAAATTATGTTTGATGAGGTATATGAGAAGTTGAAATTTTGAAACGAAAGCGCTCAGGAACTGTTTTTAAGCCGTATTTTTACTTTACATTACTTCGATTTTGTGTGCTAAAGTAACATTTTATAAGCAAATTATTTGATCAGAATGAAATAAGGTGATGACTTTTATGATCCTAGGTAACCTATTAAGGTTCAATTTTGAAAATTGAGGATTTGAGATTTGCATTAGGATTGACAAGTCTAATGTATTTTCAAAGGGATTTAACAATTTTTTTTCTGCAATAACTGTGTTTTGAGTAGTAAAAATGCACTTAATGACGCATTTAATGTAGAAATTGAATCGGGTGATGATTTCGGTTACCCTAGTTGCAAAAAGATTGTAAAATTTTGAAAATTTAGAAATGTGAAATTTTTCATTCGATTAACATGGGGACATTTTAAAATTAAATTTTTTTAAAGTGCCCTTTTTTGGACCATCTTTAGACCCACTTGTTATTTAGTGAGTGTTAAAAAGTTGGAATTGGAGATTCTCCTATATATTAGCTTCAATTTCTCAAACAGGAAAAAATTTATAAAATTTTAATTTTTGAACAATAATTCATTGAAAAGTCCCCCATGTGGTTTTAAAGGGGAATTGTATTTTCGAGAAAATGGCCCAAATGCTTTCAAAGTGTGATTTTAAGTTGGATATATTTTTTATAGACTTTCTTGGTACCAAATTTGAAATAAAAAACAGTCCATTTTTTAAAAATCGTGAAATTTTTCACTTTTGAGGATATTGAATGGAAAATTTCATTTTTAACAAATAGTTTCTAATTGCATTTTCTTAATCAAAAACACTTTATAAATCAAACTAAGTTCAAAATTTAGCAAACAAATAATTTTTGATAAGGTATATGAGAAGTTGAAATTTTGAAACAAAAGCGCTCAGGAACTGTTTTGAAGCCGTATTTTTACTTTGCATTACTTCGATTTTGTGTGCTAAAGTACCATTTCATAAGCAAATTATTTGATTAGAATGAAATCTGGTGATGACTTTTATGATCCTAGGCAACCAATTAAGGTTCAATTTTGAAAATTGAGAATTTGAAATTTGTCTTAGGATTGACAATGCTAATGTATTTTCAAAGGGATTTAACGACTTTTTTTGTGCAGTAACTTAGTTTTGAGTAGTAAAATTTCACTTTAATGACGATTTAAACGTGCAAATCGATTCGGGTGATGATTTTGGTTACCCTAGTTGCAAAAAGATTGTAAAATTTTGAAAATTTAGAAATGTGAAACTTTCCATACGATTAACATGGGGGAAAGCAAAAATGAAATTTTTTGAAAGTGCCCATTTTTGGACCAACTTTAGACCCACTTGTTATTTAGTGAGTGTTATAAAATTGGAATTGGAGATTCTCATTTATATTAGCTTTAATTTCTCTACTTTGAAAATATTTAGAAAATTTTACTTTTTGAACAATAATTCATTGAAAAGTCCCCCTTGTGTTTTAAAGGGGAATTGTATTTTCGAGAAAATGGCTCAAATGCTTTCAAAGTGTGATTTTAAGTTGGATATATTTTTATAGGCATTCTTGTACCAAATTTGAAATAAAAAAGCAGTATTCTAAAAATCAAAAATTCCATTTTTTAAAAATCGTGAAATTTTTCACTTTCGATGGTATTGAATGGAAAATTTCATTTTTAACAAATTGTTTCAAATTGCATTTTTTTTATCAAAATCACTTTATAAATCAAACAAAGTTCAAAATTTCGCAAACAAATTTTTTTTGATAAGGTATGTGAGAAGTTGATATTTTGAAACGAAAGCGCTCAGGAACTGTTTTGAAGCCGTATTTTTACTTTGCATTACTTCGATTTTGTGTGCTAAAGTACCATTTTATAAGCAAATTATTTGATCAGAATGAAATCGGGTGATGACTTTTATGATCCTAGGCAACAAATTTATGTTCAATTTGGAAAATTGAGGATTTGAGATTTGCCATAGGATTGACAAGACTAATGTATTTTCAAAGAGATTTAACGACTTTTTGTGTGCAGTAAATGGGTTTTGAAGAGTAAAATTTCACTTGAATAACGATTTAAAAGTGCAAATCGATTCGGGTGATGATTTCGGTTACCCTAGTTACAAAAAGATTGTAAAATTTTGAAAATTTAGAAATGTGAAACTTTCCATACGATTAACATGGGGGAAAGCAAAAATGAAATTTTTTGAAAGTGCCCTTTTTTGGACCAACTTTAGACCCACTTGTTATTTAGTGAGTGTTATAAAATTCGAATTGGAGATTCTCATTTATATTAGCTTTAATTTCTCATTTTTGAAAAAATTTAGAAAATTTTACTTTTTGAACAATAATTCATTGAAAAGTCCCCCATGTGTTTTAAATGGGAATTGTATTTTCGAGAAAATGGCTCAAATGCTTTCAAAACGTGATTTTAAGTTGGATATATTTTTTATAGGCATTCTTGTACCAAATTTTAAATAAAAAAACAGTATTCTAAAAATCAAAAATTCCATTTTTTAAAAATCGTGAAATTTTTCACTTTCGAGGGTATTGAATGGAAAATTTCATTTTTAACAAATTGTTTCAAATTGCATTTTCTTAATCAAAAACACTTTATAAATAAAACTAAGTTCAAAATTTAGCAAACAAATCATTTTTGATAAGGTATATGAGAAGTTGAAATTTTGAAACAAAAGCGCTCAGGAACTGTTTTGAAGCCGTATTTTTACTTTGCATTACTTCGATTTTGTGTGCTAAAGTACCATTTCATAAGCAAATTATTTGATTAAAATGAAATCTGGTGATGACTTTTATGATCCTAGGCAACCAATTAAGGTTCAATTTTGAAAATTGAGAATTTGAAATTTGTCTTAGGATTGACAAGGCTAATGTATTTTCAAAGGGATTTAACGACTTTTTTTGTGCAGTAACTTAGTTTTGAGTAGTAAAATTTCACCTTAATGACGATTTAAACGTGCAAATCGATTCGGGTGATGATTTTGGTTACCCTAGTTGCAAAAAGATTGTAAAATTTTGAAAATTTAGAAATGTGAAACTTTCCATACGATTAACATGGGGGAAAGCAAAAATGAAATTTTTTGAAAGTGCCCATTTTTGGACCAACTTTAGACCCACTTGTTATTTAGTGAGTGTTACAAAATTGGAATTGGAGATTCTCATTAATATTAGCTTTAATGTCTCAACTTTGAAAAAATTTAGAAAATTTTACTTTTTGAACAATAATTCATTGAAAAGTCCCCCATGTGTTTTAAATGGGAATTGTATTTTCGAGAAATTGGCTCAAATGCTTTCAAAACGTGATTTTAAGTTGTATATACTTTTTATAGGCATTCTTGTACCAAATTTTAAATAAAAAAACAGTATTCTAAAAATCAAAAATTCCATTTTTTAAAAATCGTGAAATTTTTCACTTTCGAGGGAATTGAATGGAAAATTTCATTTTTAACAAATTGTTTCAAATTGCATTTTCTTAATCAAAAACACTTTATAAATAAAACTAAGTTCAAAATTTAGCAAACAAATCATTTTTGATAAGGTATATGAGAAGTTGAAATTTTGAAACAAAAGCGCTCAGGAACTGTTTTAAAGCCGTATTTTTACTTTGCATTACTTCGATTTTGTGTGCTAAAGTACGATTTCATAAGCAAATTATTTGATTAGAATGAAATCTGGTGATGACTTTTATGATCCTAGGCAACCAATTAAGGTTCAATTTTGAAAATTGAGAATTTGAAATTTGTCTTAGGATTGACAAGGCTAATGTATTTTCAAAGGGATTTAACGACTTTTTTTGTGCAGTAACTTAGTTTTGAGTAGTAAAATTTCACTTTAATGACGATTTAAACGTGCAAATCGATTCGGGTGATGATTTTGGTTAACCTAGTTGCAAAAAGATTGTAAAATTTTGAAAATTTAGAAATGTGAAACTTTCCATACGATTAACATTTGGGAAAGCAAAAATGATTTTTTTTGAAAGTGCCCATTTTTGGACCAACTTTAGACCCACTTGTTATTTAGTGAGTGTTATAAAATTGGAATTGGAGATTCTCATTTATATTAGCTTTAATTTCTCAACTTTGAAAAAATTTAGAAAATTTTACTTTTTGAACAATAATTCATTGAAAAGTACCCCATGTGTTTTAAATGGGAATTGTATTTTCGAGAAAATGGCTCAAATGCTTTCAAAACGTGATTTTAAGTTGGATATATTTTTATAGGCATTCTTGTACCAAATTTTAAATAAAAAAACAGTATTCTAAAAATCAAAAATTCCATTTTTTAAAAATCGTGAAATTTTTCACTTTCGAGGGTATTGAATGGAAAATTTCATTTTTAACAAATTGTTTCAAATTGCATTTTCTTAATCAAAAACACTTTATAAATCAAACTAAGTTCAAAATTTAGCAAACAAATCATTTTTGATAAGGTATATGAGAAGTTGAAATTTTGAAACAAAAGCGCTCAGGAACTGTTTTGAAGCCGTATTTTTACTTTGCATTACTTCGATTTTGTGTGCTAAAGTACCATTTCATAAGCAAATTATTTGATTAGAATGAAATCTGGTGATGACTTTTATGATCCTAGGCAACCAATTAAGGTTCAATTTTGAAAATTGAGAATTTGAAATTTGTCTTAGGATTGACAATGCTAATGTATTTTCAAAGGGATTTAACGACTTTTTTTGTGCAGTAACTTAGTTTTGAGTAGTAAAATTTCACTTTAATGACGATTTAAACGTGCAAATCGATTCGGGTGATGATTTTGGTTACCCTAGTTGCAAAAAGATTGTAAAATTTTGAAAATTTAGAAATGTGAAACTTTCCATACGATTAACATGGGGGAAAGCAAAAATGAAATTTTTTGAAAGTGCCCATTTTTGGACCAACTTTAGACCCACTTGTTATTTAGTGAGTGTTACAAAATTGGAATTGGAGATTCTCATTAATATTAGCTTTAATGTCTCAACTTTGAAAAAATTTAGAAAATTTTACTTTTTGAACAATAATTCATTGAAAAGTCCCCCATGTGTTTTAAATGGGAATTGTATTTTCGAGAAATTGGCTCAAATGCTTTCAAAACGTGATTTTAAGTTGTATATATTTTTTATAGGCATTCTTGTACCAAATTTTAAATAAAAAAACAGTATTCTAAAAATCAAAAATTCCATTTTTTAAAAATCGTGAAATTTTTCACTTTCGAGGGAATTGAATGGAAAATTTCATTTTTAACAAATTGTTTCAAATTGCATTTTCTTAATCAAAAACACTTTATAAATCAAACTAAGTTCAAAATTTAGCAAACAAATCATTTTTGATAAGGTATATGAGAAGTTGAAATTTTGAAACAAAAGCGCTCAGGAACTGTTTTGAAGCCGTATTTTTACTTTGCATTACTTCGATTTTGTGTGCTAAAGTACCATTTTATAAGCAAATTATTTGATCAGAATGAAATCGGGTGATGACTTTTATGATCCTAGGCAACCAATTAAGGTTCAATTTTGAATATTGAGAATTTGAAATTTGCCTTAGGATTGACAAGGCTAATGTATTTTCAAAGGGATTTAACGACTTTTTTTCTGCAGTAACTGGGTTTTTAATAGTAAAATTTCACTTTAATGACGATTTGAAAGTGGAAATCGATTCGGGTAATGATTTCGGTTACCCTAGGTACAAAAATATTGTAAAATTTTGAAAATTTAGAAATGTGAAACTTTCCATACGATTAACATGGGGGAAAGCAAAAATGAATTTTTTTTAAAGTACCCTTTTTTGGACCAACTTTAGACCCACTTGTTATTTAGTTAGTGTTATAAAATTGGAATTGGAGATTCTCCTACATATTAGCTTCAATTTCTCAAATGGGAAAAAATTTAGAAAATTTTACTTTTTGGACAATAATTCATTGAAAAGTCCCCCTTGTGTTTTAAAGGGGAATTGTATTTTCGAGAAAATGGCTCAAATGCTTTCAAAGTGTGATTTTAAGTTGGATATATTTTTATAGGCATTCTTGTACCAAATTTGAAATAAAAAAGCAGTATTCTAAAAATCAAAAATTCCATTTTTTAAAAATCGTGAAATTTTTCACTTTCGATGGAATTGAATGGAAAATTTCATTTTTAACAAATTGTTTCAAATTGCATTTTTTTTATCAAAAACACTTTATAAATCAAACTAAGTTCAAAATTTCATAAACAAATTTTTTTGATAAGGTATGTGAGAAGTTGAAATTTTGAAACGAAAGCGCTCAGGAACTGTTTTGAAGCCGTATTTTTACTTTGCATTACTTCGATTTTGTGTGCTAAAGTACCATTTTATAAGCAAATTATTTGATCAGAATGAAATCGGGTGATGACTTTTATGATCCTAGGCAACAAATTTATGTTCAATTTGGAAAATTGAGGATTTGAGATTTGCCATAGGATTGACAAGACTAATGTATTTTCAAAGAGATTTAACGACTTTTTTTGTGCAGTAAATGGGTTTTGAAGAGTAAAATTTCACTTGAATAACGATTTAAAAGTGCAAATCGATTCGGGTGATGATTTCGGTTACCCTAGTTACAAAAAGATTGTAAAATTTTGAAAATTTAGAAATGTGAAACTTTCCATACGATTAACATGGGGGAAAGCAAAAATGAAATTTTTTGAAAGTGCCCTTTTTTGGACCAACTTTAGACCCACTTGTTATTTAGTGAGTGTTATAAAATTCGAATTGGAGATTCTCATTTATATTAGCTTTAATTTCTAATTTTTGAAAAAATTTAGAAAATTTTACTTTTTGAACAATAATTCATTGAAAAGTCCCCCATGTGTTTTAAATGGGAATTGTATTTTCGAGAAAATGGCTCAAATGCTTTCAAAACGTGATTTTAAGTTGGATATATTTTTTATAGGCATTCTTGTACCAAATTTTAAATAAAAAAACAGTATTCTAAAAATCAAAAATTCCATTTTTTAAAAATCGTGAAATTTTTCACTTTCGAGCGTATTGAATGGAAAATTTCATTTTTAACAAATTGTTTCAAATTGCATTTTCTTAATCAAAAACACTTTATTAATAAAACTAAGTTCAAAATTTAGCAAACAAATCATTTTTGATAAGGTATATGAGAAGTTGAAATTTTGAAACAAAAGCGCTCAGGAACTGTTTTGAAGCCGTATTTTTACTTTGCATTACTTCGATTTTGTGTGCTAAAGTACCATTTCATAAGCAAATTATTTGATCAGAATGAAATAAGGTGATGACTTTTATGATCCTAGGTAACCTATTAAGGTTCAATTTTGAAAATTGAGGATTTGAGATTTGCATTAGGATTGACAAGTCTAATGTATTTTCAAAGGGATTTAACAATTTTTTTTCTGCAATAACTGTGTTTTGAGTAGTAAAAATGCACTTAATGACGCATTTAATGTAGAAATTGAATCGGGTGATGATTTCGGTTACCCTAGTTGCAAAAAGATTGTAAAATTTTGAAAATTTAGAAATGTGAAATTTTTCATTCGATTAACATGGGGACATTTTAAAATTAAATTTTTTTAAAGTGCCCTTTTTTGGACCATCTTTAGACCCACTTGTTATTTAGTGAGTGTTAAAAAGTTGGAATTGGAGATTCTCCTATATATTAGCTTCAATTTCTCAAACAGGAAAAAATTTATAAAATTTTAATTTTTGAACAATAATTCATTGAAAAGTCCCCCATGTGGTTTTAAAGGGGAATTGTATTTTCGAGAAAATGGCCCAAATGCTTTCAAAGTGTGATTTTAAGTTGGATATATTTTTTATAGACTTTCTTGGTACCAAATTTGAAATAAAAAACAGTCCATTTTTTAAAAATCGTGAAATTTTTCACTTTCGAGGATATTGAATGGAAAATTTAGTTTTTAACAAATAGTTTCTAATTGCATTTTCTTAATCAAAAACACTTTATAAATCAAACTAAGTTCAAAATTTAGCAAACAAATAATTTTTGATAAGGTATATGAGAAGTTGAAATTTTGAAACAAAAGCGCTCAGGAACTGTTTTGAAGCCGTATTTTTACTTTGCATTACTTCGATTTTGTGTGCTAAAGTACCATTTCATAAGCAAATTATTTGATTAGAATGAAATCTGGTGATGACTTTTATGATCCTAGGCAACCAATTAAGGTTCAATTTTGAAAATTGAGAATTTGAAATTTGTCTTAGGATTGACAATGCTAATGTATTTTCAAAGGGATTTAACGACTTTTTTTGTGCAGTAACTTAGTTTTGAGTAGTAAAATTTCACTTTAATGACGATTTAAACGTGCAAATCGATTCGGGTGATGATTTTGGTTACCCTAGTTGCAAAAAGATTGTAAAATTTTGAAAATTTAGAAATGTGAAACTTTCCATACGATTAACATGGGGGAAAGCAAAAATGAAATTTTTTGAAAGTGCCCATTTTTGGACCAACTTTAGACCCACTTGTTATTTAGTGAGTGTTATAAAATTCGAATTGGAGATTCTCATTTATATTAGCTTTAATTTCTCTACTTTGAAAATATTTAGAAAATTTTACTTTTTGAACAATAATTCATTGAAAAGTCCCCCTTGTGTTTTAAAGGGGAATTGTATTTTCGAGAAAATGGCTCAAATGCTTTCAAAGTGTGATTTTAAGTTGGATATATTTTTATAGGCATTCTTGTACCAAATTTGAAATAAAAAAGCAGTATTCTAAAAATCAAAAATTCCATTTTTTAAAAATCGTGAAATTTTTCACTTTCGATGGTATTGAATGGAAAATTTCATTTTTAACAAATTGTTTCAAATTGCATTTTTTTTATCAAAATCACTTTATAAATCAAACTAAGTTCAAAATTTCGCAAACAAATTTTTTTTGATAAGGTATGTGAGAAGTTGATATTTTGAAACGAAAGCGCTCAGGAACTGTTTTGAAGCCGTATTTTTACTTTGCATTACTTCGATTTTGTGTGCTAAAGTACCATTTTATAAGCAAATTATTTGATCAGAATGAAATCGGGTGATGACTTTTATGATCCTAGGCAACAAATTTATGTTCAATATGGAAAATTGAGGATTTGAGATTTGCCATAGGATTGACAAGACTAATGTATTTTCAAAGAGATTTAACGACTTTTTTTGTGCAGTAAATGGGTTTTGAAGAGTAAAATTTCACTTGAATAACGATTTAAAAGTGCAAATCGATTCGGGTGATGATTTCGGTTACCCTAGTTACAAAAAGATTGTAAAATTTTGAAAATTTAGAAATGTGAAACTTTCCATACGATTAACATGGGGGAAAGCAAAAATGAAATTTTTTGAAAGTGCCCTTTTTTGGACCAACTTTAGACCCACTTGTTATTTAGTGAGTGTTATAAAATTCGAATTGGAGATTCTCATTTATATTAGCTTTAATTTCTCATTTTTGAAAAAATTTAGAAAATTTTACTTTTTGAACAATAATTCATTGAAAAGTCCCCCTTGTGTTTTAAAGGGGAATTGTATTTTCGAGAAAATGGCTCAAATGCTTTCAAAGTGTGATTTTAAGTTGGATATATTTTTATAGGCATTCTTGTACCAAATTCGAAATAAAAAAGCAGTATTCTAAAAATCAAAAATTCCATTTTTTAAAAATCGTGAAATTTTTCACTTTCGATGGTATTGAATGGAAAATTTCATTTTTAACAAATTGTTTCAAATTGCATTTTTTTTTATCAAAAACACTTTATAAATCAAACTAAGTTCAAAATTTCGCAAACAATTTTTTTTTGATAAGGTATGTGAGAAGTTGAAATTTTGAAACAAAAGCGCTCAGGAACTGTTTTGAAGCCGTATTTTTACTTTGCATTACTTCGATTTTGTGTGCTAAAGTACCATTTCATAAGCAAATTATTTGATTAAAATGAAATCTGGTGATGACTTTTATGATCCTAGGCAACCAATTAAGGTTCAATTTTGAAAATTGAGAATTTGAAATTTGTCTTAGGATTGACAAGGCTAATGTATTTTCAAAGGGATTTAACGACTTTTTTTGTGCAGTAACTTAGTTTTGAGTAGTAAAATGTCACTTTAATGACGATTTAAACGTGCAAATCGATTCGGGTGATGATTTTGGTTACCCTAGTTGCAAAAAGATTGTAAAATTTTGAAAATTTAGAAATGTGAAACTTTCCATACGATTAACATGGGGGAAAGCAAAAATGAAATTTTTTGAAAGTGCCCATTTTTGGACCAACTTTTGACCCACTTGTTATTTAGTGAGTGTTATAAAATTCGAATTGGAGATTCTCATTTATATTAGCTTTAATTTCTCATTTTTGAAAAAATTTAGAAAATTTTACTTTTTGAACAATAATTCATTGAAAAGTCCCCCATGTGTTTTAAATGGGAATTGTATTTTCGAGAAAATGGCTCAAATGCTTTCAAAACGTGATTTTAAGTTGGATATATTTTTTATAGGCATTCTTGTACCAAATTTTAAATAAAAAAACAGTATTCTAAAAATCAAAAATTCCATTTTTTAAAAATCGTGAAATTTTTCACTTTCGAGGGTATTGAATGGAAAATTTCATTTTTAACAAATTGTTTCAAATTGCATTTTCTTAATCAAAAACACTTTATAAATAAAACTAAGTTCAAAATTTCGTAAACAAATTTTTTTGATAAGGTATATGAGAAGTTGAAATTTTGAAACAAAAGCGCTCAGGAACTGTTTTGAAGCCGTATTTTTACTTTGCATTACTTCGATTTTGTGTGCTAAAGTACCATTTCATAAGCAAATTATTTGATTAGAATGAAATCTGGTGGTGACTTTTATGATCCTAGGCAACCAATTAAGGTTCAATTTTGAAAATTGAGAATTTGAAATTTGTCTTAGGATTGACAAGGCTAATGTATTTTCAAAGGGATTTAACGACTTTTTTTGTGCAGTAACTTAGTTTTGAGTAGTAAAATTTCACTTTAATGACGATTTAAACGTGCAAATCGCTTCGGGTGATGATTTTGGTTAACCTAGTTGCAAAAAGATTGTAAAATTTTGAAAATTTAGAAATGTGAAACTTTCCATACGATTAACATGGGGGAAAGCAAAAATGAAATTTTTTGAAAGTGCCCTTTTTTGGACCAACTTTAGACCCACTTCTTATTTAGTGAGTTTTATAAAATTCGAATTGGAGATTCTCATTTATATTAGCTTTAATTTCTCATTTTTGAAAAAATTTAGAAAATTTTACTTTTTGAACAATAATTCATTGAAAAGTCCCCCTTGTGTTTTAAAGGGGAATTGTATTTTCGAGAAAATGGCTCAAATGCTTTCAAAGTGTGATTTTAAGTTGGATATATTTTTATAGGCATTCTTGTACCAAATTTGAAATAAAAAAGCAGTATTCTAAAAATCAAAAATTCCATTTTTTAAAAATCGTGAAATTTTTCACTTTCGATGGTATTGAATGGAAAATTTCATTTTTAACAAATTGTTTCAAATTGCATTTTTTTTATCAAAATCACTTTATAAATCAAACTAAGTTCAAAATTTCGCAAACAAATTTTTTTTGATAAGGTATGTGAGAAGTTGATATTTTGAAACGAAAGCGCTCAGGAACTGTTTTGAAGCCGTATTTTTACTTTGCATTACTTCGATTTTGTGTGCTAAAGTACCATTTTATAAGCAAATTATTTGATCAGAATGAAATCGGGTGATGACTTTTATGATCCTAGGCAACAAATTTATGTTCAATTTGGAAAATTGAGGATTTGAGATTTGCCATAGGATTGACAAGACTAATGTATTTTCAAAGAGATTTAACGACTTTTTTTGTGCAGTAAATGGGTTTTGAAGAGTAAAATTTCACTTGAATAACGATTTAAAAGTGCAAATCGATTCGGGTGATGATTTCGGTTACCCTAGTTACAAAAAGATTGTAAAATTTTGAAAATTTAGAAATGTGAAACTCCATACGATTAACATGGGGGAAAGCAAAAATGAAATTTTTTGAAAGTGCCCTTTTTTGGACCAACTTTAGACCCACTTGTTATTTAGTGAGTGTTATAAAATTCGAATTGGAGATTCTCATTTATATTAGCTTTAATTTCTCAATTTTGAAAAAATTTAGAAAATTTTACTTTTTGAACAATAATTCATTGAAAAGTCCCCCATGTGTTTTAAATTTGAATTGTATTTTCGAGAAAATGGCTCAAATGCTTTCAAAACGTGATTTTAAGTTGGATACATTTTTTATAGGCATTCTTGTACCAAATTTTAAGTAAAAAAACAGTATTCTAAAAATCAAAAATTCCATTTTTTAAAAATCGTGAAATTTTTCACTTTCGAGGGTATTGAATGGAAAATTTCATTTTTAACAAATTGTTTCAAATTGCATTTTCTTAATCAAAAACACTTTATAAATAAAACTAAGTTCAAAATTTAGCAAACAAATCATTTTTGATTAGGTATATGAGAAGTTGAAATTTTGAAACAAAAGCGCTCAGGAACTGTTTTGAAGCCGTATTTTTACTTTGCATTACTTCGATTTTGTGTGCTAAAGTACCATTTCATAAGCAAATTATTTGATTAAAATGAAATCTGGTGATGACTTTTATGATCCTAGGCAACCAATTAAGGTTCAATTTTGAAAATTGAGAATTTGAAATTTGTCTTAGGATTGACAAGGCTAATGTATTTTCAAAGGGATTTAACGACTTTTTTTGTGCAGTAACTTAGTTTTGAGTAGTAAAATTTCACTTTAATGACGATTTAAACGTGCAAATCGCTTCGGGTGATGATTTTGGTTAACCTAGTTGCAAAAAGATTGTAAAATTTTGAAAATTTAGAAATGTGAAACTTTCCATACGATTAACATGGGGGAAAGCAAAAATGAAATTTTTTGAAAGTGCCCTTTTTTGGACCAACTTTAGACCCACTTGTTATTTAGTGAGTGTTATAAAATTCGAATTGGAGATTCTCATTTATATTAGCTTTAATTTCTCAACTTTGAAAAAATTTAGAAAATTTTACTTTTTGAACAATAATTCATTGAAAAGTCCCCCATGTGTTTTAAATGGGAATTGTATTTTCGAGAAAATGGCTCAAATGCTTTCAAAACGTGATTTTAAGTTGGATATATTTTTATAGGCATTCTTGCACCAAATTTTAAATAAAAAAACAGTATTCTAAAAATCAAAAATTCCATTTTTTAAAAATCGTGAAATTTTTCACTTTCGAGGGTATTGAATGGAAAATTTCATTTTTAACAAATTGTTTCAAATTGCATTTTCTTAATCAAAAACACTTTATAAATCAAACTAAGTTCAAAATTTAGCAAACAAATCATTTTTGATAAGGTATATGAGAAGTTGAAATTTTGAAACAAAAGCGCTCAGGAACTGTTTTGAAGCCGTATTTTTACTTTGCATTACTTCGATTTTGTGTGCTAAAGTACCATTTCATAAGCAAATTATTTGATTAGAATGAAATCTGGTGATGACTTTTATGATCCTAGGCAACCAATTAAGGTTCAATTTTGAAAATTGAGAATTTGAAATTTGTCTTAGGATTGACAAGGCTAATGTATTTTTAAAGGAATTTAACGACTTTTTTTGTGCAGTAACTTAGTTTTGAGTAGTAAAATTTCACTTTAATGACGATTTGAACGTGCAAATCGATTCGGGTGATGATTTTGGTTACCCTAGTGGCAAAAAGATTTTAAAATTTTGAAAATTTAGAAATGTGAAACTTTCCATACGATTAACATGGGTAAAAGCAAAAATGAAATTTTTTGAAAGTGCCCATTTTTGGACCAACTTTAGACCCACTTGTTATTTAGTGAGTGTTACAAAATTCGGAATTGGAGATTCTCATTAATATTAGCTTTAATGTCTCAACTTTGAAAAAATTTAGAAAATTTTACTTTTTGAACAATAATTCATTGAAAAGTCCCCCATGTGTTTTAAATGGGAATTGTATTTTCGAGAAAATGGCTCAAATGCTTTCAAAACGTGATTTTAAGTTGGAGATATTTTTTATAGGCATTCTTGTACCAAATTTTAAATAAAAAAACAGTATTCTAAAAATCAAAAATTCCAATTTTTAAAAATCGTGAAATTTTTCACTTTCGAGGGAATTGAATGGAAAATTTCATTTTTAACAAATTGTTTCAAATTGCATTTTCTTAATCAAAAACACTTTATAAATAAAACTAAGTTCAAAATTTAGCAAACAAATCATTTTTGATAAGGTATATGAGAAGTTGAAATTTTGAAACAAAAGCGCTCAGGAACTGTTTTGAAGCCGTATTTTTACTTTGCATTACTTCGATTTTGTGTGCTAAAGTACGATTTCATAAGCAAATTATTTGATTAGAATGAAATCTGGTGGTGACTTTTATGATCCTAGGCAACCAATTAAGGTTCAATTTTGAAAATTGAGAATTTGAAATTTGTCTTAGGATTGACAAGGCTAATGTATTTTCAAAGGGATTTAACGACTTTTTTTGTGCAGTAACTTAGTTTTGAGTAGTAAAATTTCACTTTAATGACGATTTAAACGTGCAAATCGATTCGGGTGATGATTTTGGTTAACCTAGTTGCAAAAAGATTGTAAAATTTTGAAAATTTAGAAATGTGAAACTTTCCATACGATTAACATGGGGGAAAGCAAAAATGAAATTTTTTGAAAGTGCCCTTTTTTGGACCAACTTTAGACCCACTTGTTATTTAGTGAGTTTTATAAAATTCGAATTGGAGATTCTCATTTATATTAGCTTTAATTTCTCATTTTTGAAAAAATTTAGAAAATTTTACTTTTTGAACAATAATTCATTGAAAAGTCCCCCTTGTGTTTTAAAGGGGAATTGTATTTTCGAGAAAATGGCTCAAATGCTTTCAAAGTGTGATTTTAAGTTGGATATATTTTTATAGGCATTCTTGTACCAAATTTGAAATAAAAAAGCAGTATTCTAAAAATCAAAAAATTCCATTTTTTAAAAATCGTGAAATTTTTCACTTTCGATGGTATTGAATGGAAAATTTCATTTTTAACAAATTGTTTCAAATTGCATTTTCTTAATCAAAAACACTTTATAAATAAAACTAAATTCAAAATTTAGCAAACAAATCATTTTTGATAAGGTATATGAGAAGTTGAAATTTTGAAACAAAAGCGCTCAGGAACTGTTTTGAAGCCGTATTTTTACTTTGCATTACTTCGATTTTGTGTGCTAAAGTACCATTTCATAAGCAAATTATTTGATTAAAATGAAATCTGGTGATGACTTTTATGATCCTAGGCAACCAATTAAGGTTCAATTTTGAAAATTGAGAATTTGAAATTTGTCTTAGGATTGACAAGGCTAATGTATTTTCAAAGGGATTTAACGACTTTTTTTGTGCAGTAACTTAGTTTTGAGTAGTAAAATTTCACTTTAATGACGATTTAAACGTGCAAATCGATTCGGGTGATGATTTTGGTTACCCTAGTTGCAAAAAGATTGTAAAATTTTGAAAATTTAGAAATGTGAAACTTTCCATACGATTAACATGGGGGAAAGCAAAAATGAAATTTTTTGAAAGTGCCCATTTTTGGACCAACTTTAGACCCACTTGTTATTTAGTGAGTGTTACAAAATTGGAATTGGAGATTCTCATTAATATTAGCTTTAATGTCTCAACTTTGAAAAAATTTAGAAAATTTTACTTTTTGAACAATAATTCATTGAAAAGTCCCCCATGTGTTTTAAATGGGAATTGTATTTTCGAGAAATTGGCTCAAATGCTTTCAAAACGTGATTTTAAGTTGTATATATTTTTTATAGGCATTCTTGTACCAAATTTTAAATAAAAAAACAGTATTCTAAAAATCAAAAATTCCATTTTTTAAAAATCGTGAAATTTTTCACTTTCGAGGGAATTGAATGGAAAATTTCATTTTTAACAAATTGTTTCAAATTGCATTTTCTTAATCAAAAACACTTTATAAATCAAACTAAGTTCAAAATTTAGCAAACAAATCATTTTTGATAAGGTATATGAGAAGTTGAAATTTTGAAACAAAAGCGCTCAGGAACTGTTTTGAAGCCGTATTTTTACTTTGCATTACTTCGATTTTGTGTGCTAAAGTACCATTTCATAAGCAAATTATTTGATTAGAATGAAATCTGGTGATGACTTTTATGATCCTAGGCAACCAATTAAGGTTCAAATTTGAAAATTGAGAATTTGAAATTTGTCTTAGGATTGACAATGCTAATGTATTTTCAAAGGGATTTAACGACTTTTTTTGTGCAGTAACTTAGTTTTGAGTAGTAAAATTTCACTTTAATGACGATTTAAACGTGCAAATCGATTCGGGTGATGATTTTGGTTACCCTAGTTGCAAAAAGATTGTAAAATTTTGAAAATTTAGAAATGTGAAACTTTCTATACGATTAACATGGGGGAAAGCAAAAATGAAATTTTTTGAAAGTGCCCTTTTTTGGACCAACTTTAGACCCACTTGTTATTTAGTGAGTGTTATAAAATTCGAATTGGAGATTCTCATTTATATTAGCTTTAATTTCTCAACTTTGAAAAAATTTAGAAAATTTTACTTTTTGAACAATAATTCATTGAAAAGTCCCCCATGTGTTTTAAATGGGAATTGTATTTTCGAGAAAATGGCTCAAATGCTTTCAAAACGTGATTTTAAGTTGGATATATTTTTATAGGCATTCTTGCACCAAATTTTAAATAAAAAAACAGTATTCTAAAAATCAAAAATTCCATTTTTTAAAAATCGTGAAATTTTTCACTTTCGAGGGTATTGAATGGAAAATTTCATTTTTAACAAATTGTTTCAAATTGCATTTTCTTAATCAAAAACACTTTATAAATCAAACTAAGTTCAAAATTTAGCAAACAAATCATTTTTGATAAGGTATATGAGAAGTTGAAATTTTGAAACAAAAGCGCTCAGGAACTGTTTTGAAGCCGTATTTTTACTTTGCATTACTTCGATTTTGTGTGCTAAAGTACCATTTCATAAGCAAATTATTTGATTAGAATGAAATCTGGTGATGACTTTTATGATCCTAGGCAACCAATTAAGGTTCAATTTTGAAAATTGAGAATTTGAAATTTGTCTTAGGATTGACAAGGCTAATGTATTTTTAAAGGAATTTAACGACTTTTTTTGTGCAGTAACTTAGTTTTGAGTAGTAAAATTTCACTTTAATGACGATTTGAACGTGCAAATCGATTCGGGTGATGATTTTGGTTACCCTAGTGGCAAAAAGATTTTAAAATTTTGAAAATTTAGAAATGTGAAACTTTCCATACGTTTAACATGGGGGAAAGCAAAAATGAAATTTTTTGAAAGTGCCCATTTTTGGACCAACTTTAGACCCACTTGTTATTTAGTGAGTGTTACAAAATTCGGAATTGGAGATTCTCATTAATATTAGCTTTAATGTCTCAACTTTGAAAAAATTTAGAAAATTTTACTTTTTGAACAATAATTCATTGAAAAGTCCCCCATGTGTTTTAAATGGGAATTGTATTTTCGAGAAAATGGCTCAAATGCTTTCAAAGTGTGATTTTAAGTTGGATATATTTTTATAGGCATTCTTGTACCAAATTTGAAATAAAAAAGCAGTATTCTAAAAATCAAAAATTCCATTTTTTAAAAATCGTGAAATTTTTCACTTTCGATGGTATTGAATGGAAAATTTCATTTTTAACAAATTGTTTCAAATTGCATTTTTTTTTATCAAAATCACTTTATAAATCAAACTAAGTTCAAAATTTCGCAAACAAATTTTTTTTGGTAAGGTATGTGAGAAGTTGATATTTTGAAACGAAAGCGCTCAGGAACTGTTTTGAAGCCGTATTTTTACTTTGCATTACTTCGATTTTGTGTGCTAAAGTACCATTTTATAAGCAAATTATTTGATCAGAATGAAATCGGGTGATGACTTTTATGATCCTAGGCAACAAATTTATGTTCAATTTGGAAAATTGAGGATTTGAGATTTGCCATAGGATTGACAAGACTAATGTATTTTCAAAGAGATTTAACGACTTTTTTTGTGCAGTAAATGGGTTTTGAAGAGTAAAATTTCACTTGAATAACGATTTAAAAGTGCAAATCGATTCGGGTGATGATTTAGGTTACCCTAGTTACAAAAAGATTGTAAAATTTTGAAAATTTAGAAATGTGAAACTTTCCATACGATTAACATGGGGGAAAGCAAAAATGAAATTTTTTGAAAGTGCCCTTTTTTGGACCAACTTTAGACCCACTTGTTATTTAGTGAGTGTTATAAAATTCGAATTGGAGATTCTCATTTATATTAGCTTTAATTTCTCATTTTTGAAAAAATTTAGAAAATTTTACTTTTTGAACAATAATTCATTGAAAAGTCCCCCATGTGTTTTAAATTTGAATTGTATTTTCGAGAAAATGGCTCAAATGCTTTCAAAACGTGATTTTAAGTTGGATATATTTTTTATAGGCATTCTTGTAAAAAATTTTAAATAAAAAAACAGTATTCTAAAAATCAAAAATTCCATTTTTTAAAAATCGTGAAATTTTTCACTTTCGAGGGTATTGAATGGAAAATTTCATTTTTAACAAATTGTTTCAAATTGCATTTTCTTAATCAAAAACACTTTATAAATAAAACTAAATTCAAAATTTAGCAAACAAATCATTTTTGATAAGGTATATGAGAAGTTGAAATTTTGAAACAAAAGCGCTCAGGAACTGTTTTGAAGCCATATTTTTACTTTGCATTACTTCGATTTTGTGTGCTAAAGTACCATTTCATAAGCAAATTATTTGATTAAAATGAAATCTGGTGATGACTTTTATGATCCTAGGCAACCAATTAAGGTTCAATTTTGAAAATTGAGAATTTGAAATTTGTCTTAGGATTGACAAGGCTAATGTATTTTCAAAGGGATTTAACGACTTTTTTTGTGCAGTAACTTAGTTTTGAGTAGTAAAATTTCACTTTAATGACGATTTAAACGTGCAAATCGATTCGGGTGATGATTTTGGTTACCCTAGTTGCAAAAAGATTGTAAAATTTTGAAAATTTAGAAATGTGAAACTTTCCATACGATTAACATGGGGGAAAGCAAAAATGAAATTTTTTGAAAGTGCCCATTTTTGGACCAACTTTAGACCCACTTGTTATTTAGTGAGTGTTACAAAATTGGAATTGGAGATTCTCATTAATATTAGCTTTAATGTCTCAACTTTGAAAAAATTTAGAAAATTTTACTTTTTGAACAATAATTCATTGAAAAGTCCCCCATGTGTTTTAAATGGGAATTGTATTTTCGAGAAATTGGCTCAAATGCTTTCAAAACGTGATTTTAAGTTGTATATATTTTTTATAGGCATTCTTGTACCAAATTTTAAATAAAAAAACAGTATTCTAAAAATCAAAAATTCCATTTTTTAAAAATCGTGAAATTTTTCACTTTCGAGGGAATTGAATGGAAAATTTCATTTTTAACAAATTGTTTCAAATTGCATTTTCTTAATCAAAAACACTTTATAAATCAAACTAAGTTCAAAATTTAGCAAACAAATCATTTTTGATAAGGTATATGAGAAGTTGAAATTTTGAAACAAAAGCGCTCAGGAACTGTTTTGAAGCCGTATTTTTACTTTGCATTACTTCGATTTTGTGTGCTAAAGTACCATTTCATAAGCAAATTATTTGATTAGAATGAAATCTGGTGATGACTTTTATGATCCTAGGCAACCAATTAAGGTTCAAATTTGAAAATTGAGAATTTGAAATTTGTCTTAGGATTGACAATGCTAATGTATTTTCAAAGGGATTTAACGACTTTTTTTGTGCAGTAACTTAGTTTTGAGTAGTAAAATTTCACTTTAATGACGATTTAAACGTGCAAATCGATTCGGGTGATGATTTTGGTTACCCTAGTTGCAAAAAGATTGTAAAATTTTGAAAATTTAGAAATGTGAAACTTTCTATACGATTAACATGGGGGAAAGCAAAAATGAAATTTTTTGAAAGTGCCCTTTTTTGGACCAACTTTAGACCCACTTGTTATTTAGTGAGTGTTATAAAATTCGAATTGGAGATTCTCATTTATATTAGCTTTAATTTCTCAACTTTGAAAAAATTTAGAAAATTTTACTTTTTGAACAATAATTCATTGAAAAGTCCCCCATGTGTTTTAAATGGGAATTGTATTTTCGAGAAAATGGCTCAAATGCTTTCAAAACGTGATTTTAAGTTGGATATATTTTTATTGGCATTCTTGCACCAAATTTTAAATAAAAAAACAGTATTCTAAAAATCAAAAATTCCATTTTTTAAAAATCGTGAAATTTTTCACTTTCGAGGGTATTGAATGGAAAATTTCATTTTTAACAAATTGTTTCAAATTGCATTTTCTTAATCAAAAACACTTTATAAATCAAACTAAGTT
This sequence comes from Linyphia triangularis, assembly GCA_963978545.1. NCBI lineage: Eukaryota > Metazoa > Arthropoda > Arachnida > Araneae > Linyphiidae > Linyphia > Linyphia triangularis. The sequence continues at coordinate 109,141,167 of OZ021723.1, read as the reverse complement.
CAAAATTTAGCAAACAAATCATTTTTGATAAGGTATATGAGAAGTTGAAATTTTGAAACAAAAGCGCTCAGGAACTGTTTTGAAGCCGTATTTTTACTTTGCATTACTTCGATTTTGTGTGCTAAAGTACCATTTCATAAGCAAATTATTTGATTAGAATGAAATCTGGTGATGACTTTTATGATCCTAGGCAACCAATTAAGGTTCAATTTTGAAAATTGAGAATTTGAAATTTGTCTTAGGATTGACAAGGCTAATGTATTTTTAAAGGAATTTAACGACTTTTTTTGTGCAGTAACTTAGTTTTGAGTAGTAAAATTTCACTTTAATGACGATTTGAACGTGCAAATCGATTCGGGTGATGATTTTGGTTACCCTAGTGGCAAAAAGATTTTAAAATTTTGAAAATTTAGAAATGTGAAACTTTCCATACGATTAACATGGGGGAAAGCAAAAATGAAATTTTTTGAAAGTGCCCATTTTTGGACCAACTTTAGACCCACTTGTTATTTAGTGAGTGTTACAAAATTCGGAATTGGAGATTCTCATTAATATTAGCTTTAATGTCTCAACTTTGAAAAAATTTAGAAAATTTTACTTTTTGAACAATAATTCATTGAAAAGTCCCCCATGTGTTTTAAATGGGAATTGTATTTTCGAGAAAATGGCTCAAATGCTTTCAAAACGTAATTTTAAGTTGGAGATATTTTTTATAGGCATTCTTGTACCAAATTTTATATAAAAAAACAGTATTCTAAAAATCAAAAATTCCAATTTTTAAAAATCGTGAAATTTTTCACTTTCGAGGGAATTGAATGGAAAATTTCATTTTTAACAAATTGTTTCAAATTGCATTTTCTTAATCAAAAACACTTTATAAATAAAACTAAGTTCAAAATTTAGCAAACAAATCATTTTTGATAAGGTATATGAGAAGTTGAAATTTTGAAACAAAAGCGCTCAGGAACTGTTTTGAAGCCGTATTTTTACTTTGCATTACTTCGATTTTGTGTGCTAAAGTACGATTTCATAAGCAAATTATTTGATTAGAATGAAATCTGGTGGTGACTTTTATGATCCTAGGCAACCAATTAAGGTTCAATTTTGAAAATTGAGAATTTGAAATTTGTCTTAGGATTGACAAGGCTAATGTATTTTCAAAGGGATTTAACGACTTTTTTTGTGCAGTAACTTAGTTTTGAGTAGTAAAATTTCACTTTAATGACGATTTAAACGTGCAAATCGATTCGGGTGATGATTTTGGTTACCCTAGTTGCAAAAAGATTGTAAAATTTTGAAAATTTAGAAATGTGAAACTTTCCATACGATTAACATGGGGGAAAGCAAAAATGAAATTTTTTGAAAGTGCCCATTTTTGGACCAACTTTAGACCCACTTGTTATTTAGTGAGTGTTACAAAATTGGAATTGGAGATTCTCATTAATATTAGCTTTAATGTCTCAACTTTGAAAAAATTTAGAAAATTTTACTTTTTGAACAATAATTCATTGAAAAGTCCCCCATGTGTTTTAAATGGGAATTGTATTTTCGAGAAATTGGCTCAAATGCTTTCAAAACGTGATTTTAAGTTGTATATATTTTTTATAGGCATTCTTGTACCAAATTTTAAATAAAAAAACAGTATTCTAAAAATCAAAAATTCCATTTTTTAAAAATCGTGAAATTTTTCACTTTCGAGGGAATTGAATGGAAAATTTCATTTTTAACAAATTGTTTCAAATTGCATTTTTTTTATCAAAATCACTTTATAAATCAAACTAAGTTCAAAATTTCGCAAACAAATTTTTTTTGATAAGGTATGTGAGAAGTTGATATTTTGAAACGAAAGCGCTCAGGAACTGTTTTGAAGCCGTATTTTTACTTTGCATTACTTCGATTTTGTGTGCTAAAGTACCATTTTATAAGCAAATTATTTGATCAGAATGAAATCGGGTGATGACTTTTATGATCCTAGGCAACAAATTTATGTTCAATTTGGAAAATTGAGGATTTGAGATTTGCCATAGGATTGACAAGACTAATGTATTTTCAAAGAGATTTAACGACTTTTTTTGTGCAGTAAATGGGTTTTGAAGAGTAAAATTTCACTTGAATAACGATTTAAAAGTGCAAATCGATTCGGGTGATGATTTCGGTTACCCTAGTTACAAAAAGATTGTAAAATTTTGAAAATTTAGAAATGTGAAACTTTCCATACGATTAACATGGGGGAAAGCAAAAATGAAATTTTTTTAAAGTACCCTTTTTTGGACCAACTTTAGACCCACTTGTTATTTAGTTAGTGTTATAAAATTGGAATTGGAGATTCTCCTACATATTAGCTTCAATTTCTCAAATGGGAAAAAATTTAGAAAATTTTACTTTTTGGACAATAATTCATTGAAAAGTCCCCCTTGTGTTTTAAAGGGGAATTGTATTTTCGAGAAAATGGCTCAAATGCTTTCAAAACGTGATTTTAAGTTGGATATATTTTTTATAGGCATTCTTGTACCAAATTTTAAATAAAAAAACAGTATTCTAAAAATCAAAAATTCCATTTTTTAAAAATCGTGAAATTTTTCACTTTCGAGGGTATTGAATGGAAAATTTCATTTTTAACAAATTGTTTCAAATTGCATTTTCTTAATCAAAAACACTTTATAAATAAAACTAAGTTCAAAATTTAGCAAACAAATCATTTTTGATAAGGTATATGAGAAGTTGAAATTTTGAAACAAAAGCGCTCAGGAACTGTTTTGAAGCCGTATTTTTACTTTGCATTACTTCGATTTTGTGTGCTAAAGTACCATTTTATAAGCAAATTATTTGATTAAAATGAAATCTGGTGATGACTTTTATGATCCTAGGCAACCAATTAAGGTTCAATTTTGAAAATTGAGAATTTGAAATTTGTCTTAGGATTGACAAGGCTAATGTATTTTCAAAGGGATTTAACGACTTTTTTTGTGCAGTAACTTAGTTTTGAGTAGTAAAATTTCACTTTAATGACGATTTAAACGTGCAAATCGATTCGGGTGATGATTTTGGTTACCCTAGTTGCAAAAAGATTGTAAAATTTTGAAAATTTAGAAATGTGAAACTTTCCATACGATTAACATGGGGGAAAGCAAAAATGAAATTTTTTGAAAGTGCCCATTTTTGGACCAACTTTAGACCCACTTGTTATTTAGTGAGTGTTATAAAATTGGAATTGGAGATTCTCATTTATATTAGCTTTAATTTCTCAACTTTGAAAATATTTAGAAAATTTTACTTTTTGAACAATAATTCATTGAAAAGTCCCCCTTGTGTTTTAAAGGGGAATTGTATTTTCGAGAAAATGGCTCAAATGCTTTCAAAGTGTGATTTTAAGTTGGATATATTTTTATAGGCATTCTTGTACCAAATTTGAAATAAAAAAGCAGTATTCTAAAAATCAAAAATTCCATTTTTTAAAAATCGTGAAATTTTTCACTTTCGATGGTATTGAATGGAAAATTTCATTTTTAACAAATTGTTTCAAATTGCATTTTTTTTATCAAAATCACTTTATAAATCAAACTAAGTTCAAAATTTCGCAAACAAATTTTTTTTGATAAGGTATGTGAGAAGTTGATATTTTGAAACGAAAGCGCTCAGGAACTGTTTTGAAGCCGTATTTTTACTTTGCATTACTTCGATTTTGTGTGCTAAAGTACCATTTTATAAGCAAATTATTTGATCAGAATGAAATCGGGTGATGACTTTTATGATCCTAGGCAACAAATTTATGTTCAATTTGGAAAATTGAGGATTTGAGATTTGCCATAGGATTGACAAGACTAATGTATTTTCAAAGAGATTTAACGACTTTTTTTGTGCAGTAAATGGGTTTTGAAGAGTAAAATTTCACTTGAATAACGATTTAAAAGTGCAAATCGATTCGGGTGATGATTTCGGTTACCCTAGTTACAAAAAGATTGTAAAATTTTGAAAATTTAGAAATGTGAAACTTTCCATACGATTAACATGGGGGAAAGCAAAAATGAAATTTTTTGAAAGTGCCCTTTTTTGGACCAACTTTAGACCCACTTGTTATTTAGTGAGTGTTATAAAATTCGAATTGGAGATTCTCATTTATATTAGCTTTAATTTCTCATTTTTTAAAAAATTTAGAAAATTTTACTTTTTGAACAATAATTCATTGAAAAGTCCCCCATGTGTTTTAAATGGGAATTGTATTTTCGAGAAAATGGCTCAAATGCTTTCAAAACATGATTTTAAGTTGGATATATTTTTTATAGGCATTCTTGTACCAAATTTTAAATAAAAAAACAGTATTCTAAAAATCAAAAATTCCATTTTTTAAAAATCGTGAAATTTTTCACTTTCGAGGGTATTGAATGGAAAATTTCATTTTTAACAAATTGTTTCAAATTGCATTTTCTTAATCAAAAACACTTTATAAATAAAACTAAGTTCAAAATTTAGCAAACAAATCATTTTTGATAAGGTATATGAGAAGTTGAAATTTTGAAACAAAAGCGCTCAGGAACTGTTTTGAAGCCGTATTTTTACTTTGCATTACTTCGATTTTGTGTGCTAAAGTACCATTTCATAAGCAAATTATTTGATTAAAATGAAATCTGGTGATGACTTTTATGATCCTAGGCAACCAATTAAGGTTCAATTTTGAAAATTGAGAATTTGAAATTTGTCTTAGGATTGACAAGGCTAATGTATTTTCAAAGGGATTTAACGACTTTTTTTGTGCAGTAACTTAGTTTTGAGTAGTAAAATTTCACTTTAATGACGATTTAAACGTGCAAATCGATTCGGGTGATGATTTTGGTTACCCTAGTTGCAAAAAGATTGTAAAATTTTGAAAATTTAGAAATGTGAAACTTTCCATACGATTAACATGGGGGAAAGCAAAAATGAAATTTTTTTGAAAGTGCCCATTTTTGGACCAACTTTAGACCCACTTGTTATTTAGTGAGTGTTATAAAATTGGAATTGGAGATTCTCATTTATATTAGCTTTAATGTCTCAACTTTGAAAATATTTAGAAAATTTTACTTTTTGAACAATAATTCATTGAAAAGTCCCCCTTGTGTTTTAAAGGGGAATTGTATTTTCGAGAAAATGGCTCAAATGCTTTCAAAGTGTGATTTTAAGTTGGATATATTTTTATAGGCATTCTTGTACCAAATTTGAAATAAAAAAGCAGTATTCTAAAAATCAAAAATTCCATTTTTTAAAAATCGTGAAATTTTTCACTTTCGATGGTATTGAATGGAAAATTTCATTTTTAACAAATTGTTTCAAATTGCATTTTTTTTATCAAAATCACTTTATAAATCAAACTAAGTTCAAAATTTCGCAAACAAATTTTTTTTTATAAGGTATGTGAGAAGTTGATATTTTGAAACGAAAGCGCTCAGGAACTGTTTTGAAGCCGTATTTTTACTTTGCATTACTTCGATTTTGTGTGCTAAAGTACCATTTTATAAGCAAATTATTTGATCAGAATGAAATCGGGTGATGACTTTTATGATCCTAGGCAACAAATTTATGTTCAATTTGGAAAATTGAGGATTTGAGATTTGCCATAGGATTGACAAGACTAATGTATTTTCAAAGAGATTTAACGACTTTTTTTGTGCAGTAAATGGGTTTTGAAGAGTAAAATTTCACTTGAATAACGATTTAAAAGTGCAAATCGATTCGGGTGATGATTTAGGTTACCCTAGTTACAAAAAGATTGTAAAATTTTGAAAATTTAGAAATGTGAAACTTTCCATACGATTAACATGGGGGAAAGCAAAAATGAAATTTTTTGAAAGTGCCCTTTTTTGGACCAACTTTAGACCCACTTGTTATTTAGTGAGTGTTATAAAATTCGAATTGGAGATTCTCATTTATATTAGCTTTAATTTCTCATTTTTGAAAAAATTTAGAAAATTTTACTTTTTGAACAATAATTCATTGAAAAGTCCCCCATGTGTTTTAAATTTGAATTGTATTTTCGAGAAAATGGCTCAAATGCTTTCAAAACGTGATTTTAAGTTGGATATATTTTTTATAGGCATTCTTGTAAAAAATTTTAAATAAAAAAACAGTATTCTAAAAATCAAAAATTCCATTTTTTAAAAATCGTGAAATTTTTCACTTTCGAGGGTATTGAATGGAAAATTTCATTTTTAACAAATTGTTTCAAATTGCATTTTCTTAATCAAAAACACTTTATAAATAAAACTAAGTTCAAAATTTAGCAAACAAATCATTTTTGATAAGGTATATGAGAAGTTGAAATTTTGAAACAAAAGCGCTCAGGAACTGTTTTGAAGCCGTATTTTTACTTTGCATTACTTCGATTTTGTGTGCTAAAGTACCATTTCATAAGCAAATTATTTGATTAAAATGAAATCTGGTGATGACTTTTATGATCCTAGGCAACCAATTAAGGTTCAATTTTGAAAATTGAGAATTTGAAATTTGTCTTAGGATTGACAAGGCTAATGTATTTTCAAAGGGATTTAACGACTTTTTTTGTGCAGTAACTTAGTTTTGAGTAGTAAAATTTCACTTTAATGACGATTTAAACGTGCAAATCGATTCGGGTGATGATTTTGGTTACCCTAGTTGCAAAAAGATTGTAAAATTTTGAAAATTTAGAAATGTGAAACTTTCCATACGATTAACATGGGGGAAAGCAAAAATGAAATTTTTTGAAAGTGCCCATTTTTGGACCAACTTTAGACCCACTTGTTATTTAGTGAGTGTTACAAAATTGGAATTGGAGATTCTCATTAATATTAGCTTTAATGTCTCAACTTTGAAAAAATTTAGAAAATTTTACTTTTTGAACAATAATTCATTGAAAAGTCCCCCATGTGTTTTAAATGGGAATTGTATTTTCGAGAAATTGGCTCAAATGCTTTCAAAACGTGATTTTAAGTTGTATATATTTTTTATAGGCATTCTTGTACCAAATTTTAAATAAAAAAACAGTATTCTAAAAATCAAAAATTCCATTTTTTAAAAATCGTGAAATTTTTCACTTTCGAGGGAATTGAATGGAAAATTTCATTTTTAACAAATTGTTTCAAATTGCATTTTTTTTATCAAAATCACTTTATAAATCAAACTAAGTTCAAAATTTCGCAAACAAATTTTTTTTGATAAGGTATGTGAGAAGTTGATATTTTGAAACGAAAGCGCTCAGGAACTGTTTTGAAGCCGTATTTTTACTTTGCATTACTTCGATTTTGTGTGCTAAAGTACCATTTTATAAGCAAATTATTTGATCAGAATGAAATCGGGTGATGACTTTTATGATCCTAGGCAACAAATTTATGTTCAATTTGGAAAATTGAGGATTTGAGATTTGCCATAGGATTGACAAGACTAATGTATTTTCAAAGAGATTTAACGACTTTTTTTGTGCAGTAAATGGGTTTTGAAGAGTAAAATTTCACTTGAATAACGATTTAAAAGTGCAAATCGATTCGGGTGATGATTTCGGTTACCCTAGTTACAAAAAGATTGTAAAATTTTGAAAATTTAGAAATGTGAAACTTTCCATACGATTAACATGGGGGAAAGCAAAAATGAAATTTTTTTAAAGTACCCTTTTTTGGACCAACTTTAGACCCACTTGTTATTTAGTTAGTGTTATAAAATTGGAATTGGAGATTCTCCTACATATTAGCTTCAATTTCTCAAATGGGAAAAAATTTAGAAAATTTTACTTTTTGGACAATAATTCATTGAAAAGTCCCCCTTGTGTTTTAAAGGGGAATTGTATTTTCGAGAAAATGGCTCAAATGCTTTCAAAGTGTGATTTTAAGTTGGATATATTTTTATAGGCATTCTTGTACCAAATTTGAAATAAAAAAGCAGTATTCTAAAAATCAAAAATTCCATTTTTTAAAAATCGTGAAATTTTTCACTTTCGATGGAATTGAATGGAAAATTTCATTTTTAACAAATTGTTTCAAATTGCATTTTTTTTATCAAAAACACTTTATAAATCAAACTAAGTTCAAAATTTCATAAACAAATTTTTTTGATAAGGTATGTGAGAAGTTGAAATTTTGAAACGAAAGCGCTCAGGAACTGTTTTGAAGCCGTATTTTTACTTTGCATTACTTCGATTTTGTGTGCTAAAGTACCATTTTATAAGCAAATCATTTGATCAGAATGAAATCGGGTGATGACTTTTATGATCCTAGGCAACAAATTTATGTTCAATTTGGAAAATTGAGGATTTGAGATTTGCCATAGGATTGACAAGACTAATGTATTTTCAAAGAGATTTAACGACTTTTTTTGTGCAGTAAATGGGTTTTGAAGAGTAAAATTTCACTTGAATAACGATTTAAAAGTGCAAATCGATTCGGGTGATGATTTCGGTTACCCTAGTTACAAAAAGATTGTAAAATTTTGAAAATTTAGAAATGTGAAACTTTCCATACGATTAACATGGGGGAAAGCAAAAATGAAATTTTTTGAAAGTGCCCTTTTTTGGACCAACTTTAGACCCACTTGTTATTTAGTGAGTGTTATAAAATTCGAATTGGAGATTCTCATTTATATTAGCTTTAATTTCTCATTTTTTAAAAAATTTAGAAAATTTTACTTTTTGAACAATAATTCATTGAAAAGTCCCCCATGTGTTTTAAATGGGAATTGTATTTTCGAGAAAATGGCTCAAATGCTTTCAAAACGTGATTTTAAGTTGGATATATTTTTTATAGGCATTCTTGTACCAAATTTTAAATAAAAAAACAGTATTCTAAAAATCAAAAATTCCATTTTTTAAAAATCGTGAAATTTTTCACTTTCGAGGGTATTGAATGGAAAATTTCATTTTTAACAAATTGTTTCAAATTGCATTTTCTTAATCAAAAACACTTTATAAATCAAACTAAGTTCAAAATTTAGCAAACAAATCATTTTTGATAAGGTATATGAGAAGTTGAAATTTTGAAACAAAAGCGCTCAGGAACTGTTTTGAAGCCGTATTTTTACTTTGCATTACTTCGATTTTGTGTGCTAAAGTACCATTTCATAAGCAAATTATTTGATTAAAATGAAATCTGGTGATGACTTTTATGATCCTAGGCAACCAATTAAGGTTCAATTTTGAAAATTGAGAATTTGAAATTTGTCTTAGGATTGACAAGGCTAATGTATTTTCAAAGGGATTTAACGACTTTTTTTGTGCAGTAACTTAGTTTTGAGTAGTAAAATTTCACTTTAATGACGATTTAAACGTGCAAATCGATTCGGGTGATGATTTTGGTTACCCTAGTTGCAAAAAGATTGTAAAATTTTGAAAATTTAGAAATGTGAAACTTTCCATACGATTAACATGGGGGAAAGCAAAAATGAAATTTTTTGAAAGTGCCCATTTTTGGACCAACTTTAGACCCACTTGTTATTTAGTGAGTGTTATAAAATTGGAATTGGAGATTCTCATTTATATTAGCTTTAATTTCTCAACTTTGAAAATATTTAGAAAATTTTACTTTTTGAACAATAATTCATTGAAAAGTCCCCCTTGTGTTTTAAAGGGGAATTGTATTTTCGAGAAAATGGCTCAAATGCTTTCAAAGTGTGATTTTAAGTTGGATATATTTTTATAGGCATTCTTGTACCAAATTTGAAATAAAAAAGCAGTATTCTAAAAATCAAAAATTCCATTTTTTAAAAATCGTGAAATTTTTCACTTTCGATGGAATTGAATGGAAAATTTCATTTTTAACAAATTGTTTCAAATTGCATTTTTTTTATCAAAAACACTTTATAAATCAAACTAAGTTCAAAATTTCATAAACAAATTTTTTTGATAATGTATGTGAGAAGTTGAAATTTTGAAACGAAAGCGCTCAGGAACTGTTTTGAAGCCGTATTTTTACTTTGCATTACTTCGATTTTGTGTGCTAAAGTACCATTTTATAAGCAAATTATTTGATCAGAATGAAATCGGGTGATGACTTTTATGATCCTAGGCAACAAATTTATGTTCAATTTGGAAAATTGAGGATTTGAGATTTGCCATAGGATTGACAAGACTAATGTATTTTCAAAGAGATTTAACGACTTTTTTTGTGCAGTAAATGGGTTTTGAAGAGTAAAATTTCACTTGAATAACGATTTAAAAGTGCAAATCGATTCGGGTGATGATTTCGGTTACCCTAGTTACAAAAAGATTGTAAAATTTTGAAAATTTAGAAATGTGAAACTTTCCATACGATTAACATGGGGGAAAGCAAAAATGAAATTTTTTGAAAGTGCCCTTTTTTGGACCAACTTTAGACCCACTTGTTATTTAGTGAGTGTTATAAAATTCGAATTGGAGATTCTCATTTATATTAGCTTTAATTTCTCATTTTTTAAAAAATTTAGAAAATTTTACTTTTTGAACAATAATTCATTGAAAAGTCCCCCATGTGTTTTAAATGGGAATTGTATTTTCGAGAAAATGGCTCAAATGCTTTCAAAACGTGATTTTAAGTTGGATATATTTTTTATAGGCATTCTTGTACCAAATTTTAAATAAAAAAACAGTATTCTAAAAATCAAAAATTCCATTTTTTAAAAATCGTGAAATTTTTCACTTTCGAGGGTATTGAATGGAAAATTTCATTTTTAACAAATTGTTTCAAATTGCATTTTCTTAATCAAAAACACTTTATAAATCAAACTAAGTTCAAAATTTAGCAAACAAATAATTTTTGATAAGGTATATGAGAAGTTGAAATTTTGAAACAAAAGCGCTCAGGAACTGTTTTGAAGCCGTATTTTTACTTTGCATTACTTCGATTTTGTGTGCTAAAGTACCATTTCATAAGCAAATTATTTGATTAAAATGAAATCTGGTGATGACTTTTATGATCCTAGGCAAATTAAGGTTCAATTTTGAAAATTGAGAATTTGAAATTTGTCTTAGGATTGACAAGGCTAATGTATTTTCAAAGGGATTTAACGACTTTTTTTGTGCAGTAACTTAGTTTTGAGTAGTAAAATTTCACTTTAATGACGATTTAAACGTGCAAATCGATTCGGGTGATGATTTTGGTTACCCTAGTTGCAAAAAGATTGTAAAATTTTGAAAATTTAGAAATGTGAAACTTTCCATACGATTAACATGGGGGAAAGCAAAAATGAAATTTTTTGAAAGTGCCCATTTTTGGACCAACTTTAGACCCACTTGTTATTTAGTGAGTGTTATAAAATTGGAATTGGAGATTCTCATTTATATTAGCTTTAATTTCTCAACTTTGAAAATATTTAGAAAATTTTACTTTTTGAACAATAATTCATTGAAAAGTCCCCCTTGTGTTTTAAAGGGGAATTGTATTTTCGAGAAAATGGCTCAAATGCTTTCAAAGTGTGATTTTAAGTTGGATATATTTTTATAGGCATTCTTGTACCAAATTTGAAATAAAAAAGCAGTATTCTAAAAATCAAAAATTCCATTTTTTAAAAATCGTGAAATTTTTCACTTTCGATGGTATTGAATGGAAAATTTCATTTTTAACAAATTGTTTCAAATTGCAATTTTTTTATCAAAATCACTTTATAAATCAAACTAAGTTCAAAATTTCGCAAACAAATTTTTTTTGATAAGGTATGTGAGAAGTTGATATTTTGAAACGAAAGCGCTCAGGAACTGTTTTGAAGCCGTATTTTTACTTTGCATTACTTCGATTTTGTGTGCTAAAGTACCATTTTATAAGCAATTTATTTGATCAGAATGAAATCGGGTGATGACTTTTATGATCCTAGGCAACAAATTTATATTCAATTTGGAAAATTGAGGATTTGAGATTTGCCATAGGATTGACAAGACTAATGTATTTTCAAAGAGATTTAACGACTTTTTTTGTGCAGTAAATGGGTTTTGAAGAGTAAAATTTCACTTGAATAACGATTTAAAAGTGCAAATCGATTCGGGTGATGATTTCGGTTACCCTAGTTACAAAAAGATTGTAAAATTTTGAAAATTTAGAAATGTGAAACTTTCCATACGATTAACATGGGGGAAAGCAAAAATGAAATTTTTTGAAAGTGCCCTTTTTTGGACCAACTTTAGACCCACTTGTTATTTAGTGAGTGTTATAAAATTCGAATTGGAGATTCTCATTTATATTAGCTTTAATTTCTCATTTTTGAAAAAATTTAGAAAATTTTACTTTTTGAACAATAATTCATTGAAAAGTCCCCCATGTGTTTTAAATTTGAATTGTATTTTCGAGAAAATGGCTCAAATGCTTTCAAAACGTGATTTTAAGTTGGATATATTTTTTATAGGCATTCTTGTACCAAATTTTAAATAAAAAAACAGTATTCTAAAAATCAAAAATTCCATTTTTTAAAAATCGTGAAATTTTTCACTTTCGAGGGTATTGAATGGAAAATTTCATTTTTAACAAATTGTTTCAAATTGCATTTTCTTAATCAAAAACACTTTATAAATAAAACTAAGTTCAAAATTTAGCAAACAAATCATTTTTGATAAGGTATATGAGAAGTTGAAATTTTGAAACAAAAGCGCTCAGGAACTGTTTTGAAGCCGTATTTTTACTTTGCATTACTTCGATTTTGTGTGCTAAAGTACCATTTCATAAGCAAATTATTTGATTAAAATGAAATCTGGTGATGACTTTTATGATCCTAGGCAACCAATTAAGGTTCAATTTTGAAAATTGAGAATTTGAAATTTGTCTTAGGATTGACAAGGCTAATGTATTTTCAAAGGGATTTAACGACTTTTTTTGTGCAGTAACTTAGTTTTGAGTAGTAAAATTTCACTTTAATGACGATTTAAACGTGCAAATCGATTCGGGTGATGATTTTGGTTACCCTAGTTGCAAAAAGATTGTAAAATTTTGAAAATTTAGAAATGTGAAACTTTCCATATGATTAACATGGGGGAAAGCAAAAATGAAATTTTTTGAAAGTGCCCATTTTTGGACCAACTTTAGACCCACTTTTTATTTAGTGAGTGTTACAAAATTGGAATTGGAGATTCTCATTAATATTAGCTTTAATGTCTCAACTTTGAAAAAATTTAGAAAATTTTACTTTTTGAACAATAATTCATTGAAAAGTCCCCCATGTGTTTTAAATGGGAATTGTATTTTCGAGAAATTGGCTCAAATGCTTTCAAAACGTGATTTTAAGTTGTATATATTTTTTATAGGCATTCTTGTACCAAATTTTAAATAAAAAAACAGTATTCTAAAAATCAAAAATTCCATTTTTTAAAAATCGTGAAATTTTTCACTTTCGAGGGAATTGAATGGAAAATTTCATTTTTAACAAATTGTTTCAAATTGCATTTTTTTTATCAAAATCACTTTATAAATCAAACTAAGTTCAAAATTTCGCAAACAAATTTTTTTTGATAAGGTATGTGAGAAGTTGATATTTTGAAACGAAAGCGCTCAGGAACTGTTTTGAAGCCGTATTTTTACTTTGCATTACTTCGATTTTGTGTGCTAAAGTACCATTTTATAAGCAAATTATTTGATCAGAATGAAATCGGGTGATGACTTTTATGATCCTAGGCAACAAATTTATGTTCAATTTGGAAAATTGAGGATTTGAGATTTGCCATAGGATTGACAAGACTAATGTATTTTCAAAGAGATTTAACGACTTTTTTTGTGCAGTAAATGGGTTTTGAAGAGTAAAATTTCACTTGAATAACGATTTAAAAGTGCAAATCGATTCGGGTGATGATTTCGGTCACCCTAGTTACAAAAAGATTGTAAAATTTTGAAAATTTAGAAATGTGAAACTTTCCATACAATTAACATGGGGGAAAGCAAAAATGAAATTTTTTTAAAGTACCCTTTTTTGGACCAACTTTAGACCCACTTGTTATTTAGTTAGTGTTATAAAATTGGAATTGGAGATTCTCCTACATATTAGCTTCAATTTCTCAAATGGGAAAAAATTTAGAAAATTTTACTTTTTGGACAATAATTCATTGAAAAGTCCCCCTTGTGTTTTAAAGGGGAATTGTATTTTCGAGAAAATGGCTCAAATGCTTTCAAAGTGTGATTTTAAGTTGGATATATTTTTATAGGCATTCTTGTACCAAATTTGAAATAAAAAAGCAGTATTCTAAAAATCAAAAATTCCATTTTTTAAAAATCGTGAAATTTTTCACTTTCGATGGAATTGAATGGAAAATTTCATTTTTAACAAATTGTTTCAAATTGCATTTTTTTTATCAAAAACACTTTATAAATCAAACTAAGTTCAAAATTTCATAAACAAATTTTTTTGATAAGGTATGTGAGAAGTTGAAATTTTGAAACGAAAGCGCTCAGGAACTGTTTTGAATCGTATTTTTACTTTGCATTACTTCGATTTTGTGTGCTAAAGTACCATTTTATAAGCAAATTATTTGATCAGAATGAAATCGGGTGATGACTTTTATGATCCTAGGCAACAAATTTATGTTCAATTTGGAAAATTGAGGATTTGAGATTTGCCATAGGATTGACAAGACTAATGTATTTTCAAAGAGATTTAACGACTTTTTTTGTGCAGTAAATGGGTTTTGAAGAGTAAAATTTCACTTGAATAACGATTTAAAAGTGCAAATCGATTCGGGTGATGATTTCGGTCACCCTAGTTACAAAAAGATTGTAAAATTTTGAAAATTTAGAAATGTGAAACTTTCCATACAATTAACATGGGGGAAAGCAAAAATGAAATTTTTTTAAAGTACCCTTTTTTGGACCAACTTTAGACCCACTTGTTATTTAGTTAGTGTTATAAAATTGGAATTGGAGATTCTCCTACATATTAGCTTCAATTTCTCAAATGGGAAAAAATTTAGAAAATTTTACTTTTTGGACAATAATTCATTGAAAAGTCCCCCTTGTGTTTTAAAGGGGAATTGTATTTTCGAGAAAATGGCTCAAATGCTTTCAAAGTGTGATTTTAAGTTGGATATATTTTTATAGGCATTCTTGTACCAAATTTGAAATAAAAAAGCAGTATTCTAAAAATCAAAAATTCCATTTTTTAAAAATCGTGAAATTTTTCACTTTCGATGGAATTGAATGGAAAATTTCATTTTTAACAAATTGTTTCAAATTGCATTTTTTTTATCAAAAACACTTTATAAATCAAACTAAGTTCAAAATTTCATAAACAAATTTTTTTGATAAGGTATGTGAGAAGTTGAAATTTTGAAACGAAAGCGCTCAGGAACTGTTTTGAATCGTATTTTTACTTTGCATTACTTCGATTTTGTGTGCTAAAGTACCATTTTATAAGCAAATTATTTGATCAGAATGAAATCGGGTGATGACTTTTATGATCCTAGGCAACAAATTTATGTTCAATTTGGAAAATTGAGGATTTGAGATTTGCCATAGGATTGACAAGACTAATGTATTTTCAAAGAGATTTAACGACTTTTTTTGTGCAGTAAATGGGTTTTGAAGAGTAAAATTTCACTTGAATAACGATTTAAAAGTGCAAATCGATTCGGGTGATGATTTCGGTTACCCTAGTTACAAAAAGATTGTAAAATTTTGAAAATTTAGAAATGTGAAACTTTCCATACGATTAACATGGGGGAAAGCAAAAATGAAATTTTTTGAAAGTGCCCTTTTTTGGACCAACTTTAGACCCACTTGTTATTTAGTGAGTGTTATAAAATTCGAATTGGAGATTCTCATTTATATTAGCTTTAATTTCTCATTTTTTAAAAAATTTAGAAAATTTTACTTTTTGAACAATAATTCATTGAAAAGTCCCCCATGTGTTTTAAATGGGAATTGTATTTTCGAGAAAATGGCTCAAATGCTTTCAAAACGTGATTTTAAGTTGGATATATTTTTATAGGCATTCTTGTACCAAATTTGAAATAAAAAAGCAGTATTCTAAAAATAAAAAATTCCATTTTTTAAAAATCGTGAAATTTTTCACTTTCGATGGTATTGAATGGAAAATTTCATTTTTAACAAATTGTTTCAAATTGCATTTTTTTTATCAAAATCACTTTATAAATCAAACTAAGTTCAAAATTTCGCAAACAAATTTTTTTTGATAAGGTATGTGAGAAGTTGATATTTTGAAACGAAAGCGCTCAGGAACTGTTTTGAAGCCGTATTTTTACTTTGCATTACTTCGATTTTGTGTGCTAAAGTACCATTTTATAAGCAATTTATTTGATCAGAATGAAATCGGGTGATGACTTTTATGATCCTAGGCAACAAATTTATGTTCAATTTGGAAAATTGAGGATTTGAGATTTGCCATAGGATTGACAAGACTAATGTATTTTCAAAGAGATTTAACGACTTTTTTTGTGCAGTAAATGGGTTTTGAAGAGTAAAATTTCACTTGAATAACGATTTAAAAGTGCAAATCGATTCGGGTGATGATTTCGGTTACCCTAGTTACAAAAAGATTGTAAAATTTTGAAAATTTAGAAATGTGAAACTTTCCATACGATTAACATGGGGGAAAGCAAAAATGAAATTTTTTGAAAGTGCCCTTTTTTGGACCAACTTTAGACCCACTTGTTATTTAGTGAGTGTTATAAAATTCGAATTGGAGATTCTCATTTATATTAGCTTTAATTTCTCATTTTTTAAAAAATTTAGAAAATTTTACTTTTTAAACAATAATTCATTGAAAAGTCCCCCATGTGTTTTAAATGGGAATTGTATTTTCGAGAAAATGGCTCAAATGCTTTCAAAACGTGATTTTAAGTTGGATATATTTTTTATAGGCATTCTTGTACCAAATTTTAAATAAAAAAACAGTATTCTAAAAATCAAAAATTCCATTTTTTAAAAATCGTGAAATTTTTCACTTTCGAGGGTATTGAATGGAAAATTTCATTTTTAACAAATTGTTTCAAATTGCATTTTCTTAATCAAAAACACTTTATAAATAAAACTAAGTTCAAAATTTAGCAAACAAATCATTTTTGATAAGGTATATGAGAAGTTGAAATTTTGAAACAAAAGCGCTCAGGAACTGTTTTGAAGCCGTATTTTTACTTTGCATTACTTCGATTTTGTGTGCTAAAGTACCATTTCATAAGCAAATTATTTGATTAAAATGAAATCTGGTGATGACTTTTATGATCCTAGGCAACCAATTAAGGTTCAATTTTGAAAATTGAGAATTTGAAATTTGTCTTAGGATTGACAAGGCTAATGTATTTTCAAAGGGATTTAACGACTTTTTTTGTGCAGTAACTTAGTTTTGAGTAGTAAAATTTCACTTTAATGACGATTTAAACGTGCAAATCGATTCGGGTGATGATTTTGGTTACCCTAGTTGCAAAAAGATTGTAAAATTTTGAAAATTTAGAAATGTGAAACTTTCCATACGATTAACATGGGGGAAAGCAAAAATGAAATTTTTTGAAAGTGCCCATTTTTGGACCAACTTTAGACCCACTTGTTATTTAGTGAGTGTTATAAAATTGGAATTGGAGATTCTCATTTATATTAGCTTTAATTTCTCAACTTTGAAAATATTTAGAAAATTTTACTTTTTGAACAATAATTCATTGAAAAGTCCCCCTTGTGTTTTAAAGGGGAATTGTATTTTCGAGAAAATGGCTCAAATGCTTTCAAAGTGTGATTTTAAGTTGGATATATTTTTATAGGCATTCTTGTACCAAATTTGAAATAAAAAAGCAGTATTCTAAAAATCAAAAATTCCATTTTTTAAAAATCGTGAAATTTTTCACTTTCGATGGTATTGAATGGAAAATTTCATTTTTAACAAATTGTTTCAAATTGCATTTTTTTTATCAAAATCACTTTATAAATCAAACTAAGTTCAAAATTTCGCAAACAAATTTTTTTTGATAAGGTATGTGAGAAGTTGATATTTTGAAACGAAAGCGCTCAGGAACTGTTTTGAAGCCGTATTTTTACTTTGCATTACTTCGATTTTGTGTGCTAAAGTACCATTTTATAAGCAAATTCTTTGATCAGAATGAAATCGGGTGATGACTTTTATGATCCTAGGCAACAAATTTATGTTCAATTTGGAAAATTGAGGATTTGAGATTTGCCATAGGATTGACAAGACTAATGTATTTTCAAAGAGATTTAACGACTTTTTTTGTGCAGTAAATGGGTTTTGAAGAGTAAAATTTCACTTGAATAACGATTTAAAAGTGCAAATCGATTCGGGTGATGATTTCGGTTACCCTAGTTACAAAAAGATTGTAAAATTTTGAAAATTTAGAAATGTGAAACTTTCCATACGATTAACATGGGGGAAAGCAAAAATGAAATTTTTTGAAAGTGCCCTTTTTTGGACCAACTTTAGACCCACTTGTTATTTAGTGAGTGTTATAAAATTCGAATTGGAGATTCTCATTTATATTAGCTTTAATTTCTCATTTTTTAAAAAATTTAGAAAATTTTACTTTTTGAACAATAATTCATTGAAAAGTCCCCCATGTGTTTTAAATGGGAATTGTATTTTCGAGAAAATGGCTCAAATGCTTTCAAAACATGATTTTAAGTTGGATATATTTTTTATAGGCATTCTTGTACCAAATTTTAAATAAAAAAACAGTATTCTAAAAATCAAAAATTCCATTTTTTAAAAATCGTGAAATTTTTCACTTTCGAGGGTATTAAATGGAAAATTTCATTTTTAACAAATTGTTTCAAATTGCATTTTCTTAATCAAAAACACTTTATAAATAAAACTAAGTTCAAAATTTAGCAAACAAATCATTTTTGATAAGGTATATGAGAAGTTGAAATTTTGAAACAAAAGCGCTCAGGAACTGTTTTGAAGCCGTATTTTTACTTTGCATTACTTCGATTTTGTGTGCTAAAGTACCATTTCATAAGCAAATTATTTGATTAAAATGAAATCTGGTGATGACTTTTATGATCCTAGGCAACCAATTAAGGTTCAATTTTGAAAATTGAGAATTTGAAATTTGTCTTAGGATTGACAAGGCTAATGTATTTTCAAAGGGATTTAACGACTTTTTTTGTGCAGTAACTTAGTTTTGAGTAGTAAAATTTCACTTTAATGACGATTTAAACGTGCAAATCGATTCGGGTGATGATTTTGGTTACCCTAGTTGCAAAAAGATTGTAAAATTTTGAAAATTTAGAAATGTGAAACTTTCCATACGATTAACATGGGGGAAAGCAAAAATGAAATTTTTTGAAAGTGCCCATTTTTGGACCAACTTTAGACCCACTTGTTATTTAGTGAGTGTTATAAAATTGGAATTGGAGATTCTCATTTATATTAGCTTTAATGTCTCAACTTTGAAAATATTTAGAAAATTTTACTTTTTGAACAATAATTCATTGAAAAGTCCCCCTTGTGTTTTAAAGGGGAATTGTATTTTCGAGAAAATGGCTCAAATGCTTTCAAAGTGTGATTTTAAGTTGGATATATTTTTATAGGCATTCTTGTACCAAATTTGAAATAAAAAAGCAGTATTCTAAAAATCAAAAATTCCATTTTTTAAAAATCGTGAAATTTTTCACTTTCGATGGTATTGAATGGAAAATTTCATTTTTAACAAATTGTTTCAAATTGCATTTTTTTTATCAAAATCACTTTATAAATCAAACTAAGTTCAAAATTTCGCAAACAAATTTTTTTTGATAAGGTATGTGAGAAGTTGATATTTTGAAACGAAAGCGCTCAGGAACTGTTTTGAAGCCGTATTTTTACTTTGCATTACTTCGATTTTGTGTGCTAAAGTACCATTTTATAAGCAAATTATTTGATCAGAATGAAATCGGGTGATGACTTTTATGATCCTAGGCAACAAATTTATGTTCAATTTGGAAAATTGAGGATTTGAGATTTGCCATAGGATTGACAAGACTAATGTATTTTCAAAGAGATTTAACGACTTTTTTTGTGCAGTAAATGGGTTTTGAAGAGTAAAATTTCACTTGAATAACGATTTAAAAGTGCAAATCGATTCGGGTGATGATTTCGGTTACCCTAGTTACAAAAAGATTGTAAAATTTTGAAAATTTAGAAATGTGAAACTTTCCATACGATTAACATGGGGGAAAGCAAAAATGAAATTTTTTGAAAGTGCCCTTTTTTGGACCAACTTTAGACCCACTTGTTATTTAGTGAGTGTTATAAAATTCGAATTGGAGATTCTCATTTATATTAGCTTTAATTTCTCATTTTTTAAAAAATTTAGAAAATTTTACTTTTTGAACAATAATTCATTGAAAAGTCCCCCATGTGTTTTAAATGGGAATTGTATTTTCGAGAAAATGGCTCAAATGCTTTCAAAACATGATTTTAAGTTGGATATATTTTTTATAGGCATTCTTGTACCAAATTTTAAATAAAAAAACAGTATTCTAAAAATCAAAAATTCCATTTTTTAAAAATCGTGAAATTTTTCACTTTCGAGGGTATTAAATGGAAAATTTCATTTTTAACAAATTGTTTCAAATTGCATTTTCTTAATCAAAAACACTTTATAAATAAAACTAAGTTCAAAATTTAGCAAACAAATCATTTTTGATAAGGTATATGAGAAGTTGAAATTTTGAAACAAAAGCGCTCAGGAACTGTTTTGAAGCCGTATTTTTACTTTGCATTACTTCGATTTTGTGTGCTAAAGTACCATTTCATAAGCAAATTATTTGATTAAAATGAAATCTGGTGATGACTTTTATGATCCTAGGCAACCAATTAAGGTTCAATTTTGAAAATTGAGAATTTGAAATTTGTCTTAGGATTGACAAGGCTAATGTATTTTCAAAGGGATTTAACGACTTTTTTTGTGCAGTAACTTAGTTTTGAGTAGTAAAATTTCACTTTAATGACGATTTAAACGTGCAAATCGATTCGGGTGATGATTTTGGTTACCCTAGTTGCAAAAAGATTGTAAAATTTTGAAAATTTAGAAATGTGAAACTTTCCATACGATTAACATGGGGGAAAGCAAAAATGAAATTTTTTGAAAGTGCCCATTTTTGGACCAACTTTAGACCCACTTGTTATTTAGTGAGTGTTATAAAATTGGAATTGGAGATTCTCATTTATATTAGCTTTAATGTCTCAACTTTGAAAATATTTAGAAAATTTTACTTTTTGAACAATAATTCATTGAAAAGTCCCCCTTGTGTTTTAAAGGGGAATTGTATTTTCGAGAAAATGGCTCAAATGCTTTCAAAGTGTGATTTTAAGTTGGATATATTTTTATAGGCATTCTTGTACCAAATTTGAAATAAAAAAGCAGTATTCTAAAAATCAAAAATTCCATTTTTTAAAAATCGTGAAATTTTTCACTTTCGATGGTATTGAATGGAAAATTTCATTTTTAACAAATTGTTTCAAATTGCATTTTTTTTATCAAAATCACTTTATAAATCAAACTAAGTTCAAAATTTCGCAAACAAATTTTTTTTGATAAGGTATGTGAGAAGTTGATATTTTGAAACGAAAGCGCTCAGGAACTGTTTTGAAGCCGTATTTTTACTTTGCATTACTTCGATTTTGTGTGCTAAAGTACCATTTTATAAGCAAATTATTTGATCAGAATGAAATCGGGTGATGACTTTTATGATCCTAGGCAACAAATTTATGTTCAATTTGGAAAATTGAGGATTTGAGATTTGCCATAGGATTGACAAGACTAATGTATTTTCAAAGAGATTTAACGACTTTTTTTGTGCAGTAAATGGGTTTTGAAGAGTAAAATTTCACTTGAATAACGATTTAAAAGTGCAAATCGATTCGGGTGATGATTTCGGTTACCCTAGTTACAAAAAGATTGTAAAATTTTGAAAATTTAGAAATGTGAAACTTTCCATACGATTAACATGGGGGAAAGCAAAAATGAAATTTTTTGAAAGTGCCCTTTTTTGGACCAACTTTAGACCCACTTGTTATTTAGTGAGTGTTATAAAATTCGAATTGGAGATTCTCATTTATATTAGCTTTAATTTCTCATTTTTGAAAAAATTTAGAAAATTTTACTTTTTGAACAATAATTCATTGAAAAGTCCCCCATGTGTTTTAAATTTGAATTGTATTTTCGAGAAAATGGCTCAAATGCTTTCAAAACGTGATTTTAAGTTGTATATATTTTTTATAGGCATTCTTGTACCAAATTTTAAATAAAAAAACAGTATTCTAAAAATCAAAAATTCCATTTTTTAAAAATCGTGAAATTTTTCACTTTCGAGGGTATTGAATGGAAAATTTAATTTTTAACAAATTGTTTCAAATTGCATTTTCTTAATCAAAAACACTTTATAAATCAAACTAAGTTCAAAATTTAGCAAACAAATCATTTTTGATAAGGTATATGAGAAGTTGAAATTTTGAAACAAAAGCGCTCAGGAACTGTTTTGAAGCCGTATTTTTACTTTGCATTACTTCGATTTTGTGTGCTAAAGTACCATTTCATAAGCAAATTATTTGATTAGAATGAAATCTGGTGATGACTTTTATGATCCTAGGCAACCAATTAAGGTTCAAATTTGAAAATTGAGAATTTGAAATTTGTCTTAGGATTGACAATGCTAATGTATTTTCAAAGGGATTTAACGACTTTTTTTGTGCAGTAACTTAGTTTTGAGTAGTAAAATTTCACTTTAATGACGATTTAAACGTGCAAATCGATTCGGGTGATGATTTTGGTTACCCTAGTTGCAAAAAGATTGTAAAATTTTGAAAATTTAGAAATGTGAAACTTTCCATACGATTAACATGGGGGAAAGCAAAAATGAAATTTTTTGAAAGTGCCCATTTTTGGACCAACTTTAGACCCACTTGTTATTTAGTGAGTGTTATAAAATTGGAATTGGAGATTCTCATTTATATTAGCTTTAATTTCTCAACTTTGAAAATATTTAGAAAATTTTACTTTTTGAACAATAATTCATTGAAAAGTCCCCCTTGTGTTTTAAAGGGGAATTGTATTTTCGAGAAAATGGCTCAAATGCTTTCAAAGTGTGATTTTAAGTTGGATATATTTTTATAGGCATTCTTGTACCAAATTTGAAATAAAAAAGCAGTATTCTAAAAATCAAAAATTCCATTTTTTAAAAATCGTGAAATTTTTCACTTTCGATGGTATTGAATGGAAAATTTCATTTTTAACAAATTGTTTCAAATTGCATTTTTTTTATCAAAATCACTTTATAAATCAAACTAAGTTCAAAATTTCGCAAACAAATTTTTTTTGATAAGGTATGTGAGAAGTTGATATTTTGAAACGAAAGCGCTCAGGAACTGTTTTGAAGCCGTATTTTTACTTTGCATTACTTCGATTTTGTGTGCTAAAGTACCATTTTATAAGCAAATTATTTGATCAGAATGAAATCGGGTGATGACTTTTATGATCCTAGGCAACAAATTTATGTTCAATTTGGAAAATTGAGGATTTGAGATTTGCCATAGGATTGACAAGACTAATGTATTTTCAAAGAGATTTAACGACTTTTTTTGTGCAGTAAATGGGTTTTGAAGAGTAAAATTTCACTTGAATAACGATTTAAAAGTGCAAATCGATTCGGGTGATGATTTCGGTTACCCTAGTTACAAAAAGATTGTAAAATTTTGAAAATTTAGAAATGTGAAACTTTCCATACGATTAACATGGGGAAAAGCAAAAATGAATTTTTTTTAAAGTACCCTTTTTTGGACCAACTTTAGACCCACTTGTTATTTAGTTAGTGTTATAAAATTGGAATTGGAGATTCTCCTACATATTAGCTTCAATTTCTCAAATGGGAAAAAATTTAGAAAATTTTACTTTTTGGACAATAATTCATTGAAAAGTCCCCCTTGTGTTTTAAAGGGAAATTGTATTTTCGAGAAAATGGCTCAAATGCTTTCAAAGTGTGATTTTAAGTTGGATATATTTTTATAGGCATTCTTGTACCAAATTTGAAATAAAAAAGCAGTATTCTAAAAATCAAAAATTCCATTTTTTAAAAATCGTGAAATTTTTCACTTTCGATGGAATTGAATGGAAAATTTCATTTTTAACAAATTGTTTCAAATTGCATTTTTTTTATCAAAAACACTTTATAAATCAAACTAAGTTCAAAATTTCATAAACAAATTTTTTTGATAAGGTATGTTAGAAGTTGAAATTTTGAAACGAAAGCGCTCAGGAACTGTTTTGAAGCCGTATTTTTACTTTGCATTACTTCGATTTTGTGTGCTAAAGTACCATTTTATAAGCAAATTATTTGATCAGATTGAAATCGGGTGATGACTTTTATGATCCTAGGCAACAAATTTATGTTCAATTTGGAAAATTGAGGATTTGAGATTTGCCATAGGATTGACAAGACTAATGTATTTTCAAAGAGATTTAACGACTTTTTTTGTGCAGTAAATGGTTTTTGAAGAGTAAAATTTCACTTGAATAACGATTTAAAAGTGCAAATCGATTCGGGTGATGATTTCGGTTACCCTAGTTACAAAAAGATTGTAAAATTTTAAAATTTAGAAATGTGAAACTTTCCATACGATTAACATGGGGGAAAGCAAAAATGAAATTTTTTGAAAGTGCCCTTTTTTGGACCAACTTTAGACCCACTTGTTATTTAGTGAGTGTTATAAAATTCGAATTGGAGATTCTCATTTATATTAGATTTAATTTCTCATTTTTTAAAAAATTTAGAAAATTTTACTTTTTGAACAATAATTCATTGAAAAGTCCCCCATGTGTTTTAAATGGGAATTGTATTTTCGAGAAAATGGCTCAAATGCTTTCAAAACGTGATTTTAAGTTGGATATATTTTTTATAGGCATTCTTGTACCAAATTTTAAATAAAAAAACAGTATTCTAAAAATCAAAAATTCCATTTTTTAAAAATCGTGAAATTTTTCACTTTCGAGGGTATTGAATGGAAAATTTCATTTTTAACAAATTGTTTCAAATTGCATTTTCTTAATCAAAAACACTTTATAAATAAAACTAAGTTCAAAATTTAGCAAACAAATCATTTTTAATAAGGTATATGAGAAGTTGAAATTTTGAAACAAAAGCGCTCAGGAACTGTTTTGAAGCCGTATTTTTACTTTGCATTACTTCGATTTTGTGTGCTAAAGTACCATTTCATAAGCAAATTATTTGATTAAAATGAAATCTGGTGATGACTTTTATGATCCTAGGCAACCAATTAAGGTTCAATTTTGAAAATTGAGAATTTGAAATTTGTCTTAGGATTGACAAGGCTAATGTATTTTCAAAGGGATTTAACGACTTTTTTTGTGCAGTAACTTAGTTTTGAGTAGTAAAATTTCACTTTAATGACGATTTAAACGTGCAAATCGATTCGGGTGATGATTTTGGTTACCCTAGTTGCAAAAAGATTGTAAAATTTTGAAAATTTAGAAATGTGAAACTTTCCATACGATTAACATGGGGGAAAGCAAAAATGAAATTTTTTGAAAGTGCCCATTTTTGGACCAACTTTAGACCCACTTTTTATTTAGTGAGTGTTACAAAATTGGAATTGGAGATTCTCATTAATATTAGCTTTAATGTCTCAACTTTGAAAAAATTTAGAAAATTTTACTTTTTGAACAATAATTCATTGAAAAGTCCCCCATGTGTTTTAAATGGGAATTGTATTTTCGAGAAATTGGCTCAAATGCTTTCAAAGTGTGATTTTAAGTTGGATATATTTTTATAGGCATTCTTGTACCAAATTTGAAATAAAAAAGCAGTATTCTAAAAATCAAAAATTCCATTTTTTAAAAATCGTGAAATTTTTCACTTTCGATGGTATTGAATGGAAAATTTCATTTTTAACAAATTGTTTCAAATTGCATTTTTTTTATCAAAATCACTTTATAAATCAAACTAAGTTCAAAATTTCGCAAACAAATTTTTTTTGATAAGGTATGTGAGAAGTCGATATTTTGAAACGAAAGCGCTCAGGAACTGTTTTGAAGCCGTATTTTTACTTTGCATTACTTCGATTTTGTGTGCTAAAGTACCATTTTATAAGCAAATTATTTGATCAGAATGAAATCGGGTGATGACTTTTATGATCCTAGGCAACAAATTTATGTTCAATTTGGAAAATTGAGGATTTGAGATTTGCCATAGGATTGACAAGACTAATGTATTTTCAAAGAGATTTAACGACTTTTTTTGTGCAGTAAATGGGTTTTGAAGAGTAAAATTTCACTTGAATAACGATTTAAACGTGCAAATCGATTCGGGTGATGATTTCGGTTACCCTAGTTACAAAAAGATTGTAAAATTTTGAAAATTTAGAAATGTGAAACTTTCCATACGATTAACATGGGGGAAAGCAAAAATGAAATTTTTTGAAAGTGCCCTTTTTTGGACCAACTTTAGACCCACTTGTTATTTAGTGAGTGTTATAAAATTCGAATTGGAGATTCTCATTTATATTAGCTTTAATTTCTCATTTTTGAAAAAATTTAGAAAATTTTACTTTTTGAACAATAATTCATTGAAAAGTCCCCCATGTGTTTTAAATGGGAATTGTATTTTCGAGAAAATGGCTCAAATGCTTTCAAAACGTGATTTTAAGTTGGATATATTTTTTATAGGCATTCTTGTACCAAATTTTAAATAAAAAAACAGTATTCTAAAAATCAAAAATTCCATTTTTTAAAAATCGTGAAATTTTTCACTTTCGAGGGTATGGAATGGAAAATTTCATTTTTAACAAATTGTTTCAAATTGCATTTTCTTAATCAAAAACACTTTATAAATAAAACTAAGTTCAAAATTTCGTAAACAAATTTTTTTGATAAGGTATATGAGAAGTTGAAATTTTGAAACAAAAGCGCTCAGGAACTGTTTTGAAGCCGTATTTTTACTTTGCATTACTTCGATTTTGTGTGCTAAAGTACCATTTCATAAGCAAATTATTTGATTAGAATGAAATCTGGTGGTGACTTTTATGATCCTAGGCAACCAATTAAGGTTCAATTTTGAAAATTGAGAATTTGAAATTTGTCTTAGGATTGACAAGGCTAATGTATTTTCAAAGGGATTTAACGACTTTTTTTGTGCAGTAACTTAGTTTTGAGTAGTAAAATTTCACTTTAATGACGATTTAAACGTGCAAATCGCTTCGGGTGATGATTTTGGTTAACCTAGTTGCAAAAAGATTGTAAAATTTTGAAAATTTAGAAATGTGAAACTTTCCATACGATTAACATGGGGGAAAGCAAAAATGAAATTTTTTGAAAGTGCCCTTTTTTGGACCAACTTTAGACCCACTTGTTATTTAGTGAGTTTTATAAAATTCGAATTGGAGATTCTCATTTATATTAGCTTTAATTTCTCATTTTTGAAAAAATTTAGAAAATTTTACTTTTTGAACAATAATTCATTGAAAAGTCCCCCTTGTGTTTTAAAGGGGAATTGTATTTTCGAGAAAATGGCTCAAATGCTTTCAAAGTGTGATTTTAAGTTGGATATATTTTTATAGGCATTCTTGTACCAAATTTGAAATAAAAAAGCAGTATTCTAAAAATCAAAAATTCCATTTTTTAAAAATCGTGAAATTTTTCACTTTCGATGGTATTGAATGGAAAATTTCATTTTTAACAAATTGTTTCAAATTGCATTTTTTTTATCAAAATCACTTTATAAATCAAACTAAGTTCAAAATTTCGCAAACAAATTTTTTTTGATAAGGTATGTGAGAAGTTGATATTTTGAAACGAAAGCGCTCAGGAACTGTTTTGAAGCCGTATTTTTACTTTGCATTACTTCGATTTTGTGTGCTAAAGTACCATTTTATAAGCAAATTATTTGATCAGAATGAAATCGGGTGATGACTTTTATGATCCTAGGCAACAAATTTATGTTCAATTTGGAAAATTGAGGATTTGAGATTTGCCATAGGATTGACAAGACTAATGTATTTTCAAAGAGATTTAACGACTTTTTTTGTGCAGTAAATGGGTTTTGAAGAGTAAAATTTCACTTGAATAACGATTTAAAAGTGCAAATCGATTCGGGTGATGATTTCGGTTACCCTAGTTACAAAAAGATTGTAAAATTTTGAAAATTTAGAAATGTGAAACTTTCCATACGATTAACATGGGGGAAAGCAAAAATGAAATTTTTTGAAAGTGCCCTTTTTTGGACCAACTTTAGACTCACTTGTTATTTAGTGAGTGTTATAAAATTCGAATTGGAGATTCTCATTTATATTAGCTTTAATTTCTCATTTTTGAAAAAATTTAGAAAATTTTACTTTTTGAACAATAATTCATTGAAAAGTCCCCCATGTGTTTTAAATTTGAATTGTATTTTCGAGAAAATGGCTCAAATGCTTTCAAAACGTGATTTTAAGTTGGATATATTTTTTATAGGCATTCTTGTACCAAATTTTAAATAAAAAAACAGTATTCTAAAAATCAAAAATTCCATTTTTTAAAAATCGTGAAATTTTTCACTTTCGAGGGTATTGAATGGAAAATTTAATTTTTAACAAATTGTTTCAAATTGCATTTTCTTAATCAAAAACACTTTATAAATAAAACTAAGTTCAAAATTTAGCAAACAAATCATTTTTGATAAGGTATATGAGAAGTTGAAATTTTGAAACAAAAGCGCTCAGGAACTGTTTTGAAGCCGTATTTTTACTTTGCATTACTTCGATTTTGTGTGCTAAAGTACGATTTCATAAGCAAATTATTTGATTAGAATGAAATCTGGTGGTGACTTTTATGATCCTAGGCAACCAATTAAGGTTCAATTTTGAATATTGAGAATTTGAAATTTGCCTTAGGATTGACAAGGCTAATGTATTTTCAAAGGGATTTAACGACTTTTTTTCTGCAGTAACTGGGTTTTGAGTAGTAAAATTTCACTTTAATGACGATTTGAAAGTGGAAATCGATTCGGGTAATGATTTCGGTTACCCTAGTTACAAAAAGATTGTAAAATTTTGAAAATTTAGAAATGTGAAACTTTCCATACGATTAACATGGGGGAAAGCAAAAATGAAATTTTTTTAAAGTACCCTTTTTTGGACCAAATTTAGACCCACTTGTTATTTAGTGAGTGTTATAAAATTGGAATTGGAGATTCTCATTTATATTAGCTTTAATTTCACAACTTTGAAAAAATTTAGAAAATTTTACTTTTTGAACAATAATTCATTGAAAAGTCCCCCATGTGTTTTAAATGGGAATTGTATTTTCGAGAAAATGGCTCAAATGCTTTCAAAACGTGATTTTAAGTTGGATATATTTTTATAGGCATTCTTGCACCAAATTTTAAATAAAAAAACAGTATTCTAAAAATCAAAAATTCCATTTTTTAAAAATCGTGAAATTTTTCACTTTCGAGGGTATTGAATGGAAAATTTCATTTTTAACAAATTGTTTCAAATTGCATTTTCTTAATCAAAAACACTTTATAAATCAAACTAAGTTCAAAATTTAGCAAACAAATCATTTTTGATAAGGTATATGAGAAGTTGATATTTTGAAACGAAAGCGCTCAGGAACTGTTTTGAAGCCGTATTTTTACTTTGCATTACTTCGATTTTGTGTGCTAAAGTACCATTTTATAAGCAAATTATTTGATCAGAATGAAATCGGGTGATGACTTTTATGATCCTAGGCAACAAATTTATGTTCAATTTGGAAAATTGAGGATTTGAGATTTGCCATAGGATTGACAAGACTAATGTATTTTCAAAGAGATTTAACGACTTTTTTTGTGCAGTAAATGGGTTTTGAAGAGTAAAATTTCACTTGAATAACGATTTAAAAGTGCAAATCGATTCGGGTGATGATTTCGGTCACCCTAGTTACAAAAAGATTGTAAAATTTTGAAAATTTAGAAATGTGAAACTTTCCATACGATTAACATGGGGGAAAGCAAAAATGAAATTTTTTGAAAGTGCCCTTTTTTGGACCAACTGTAGACCAACTTGTTATTTAGTGAGTGTTATAAAATTCGAATTGGAGATTCTCATTTATATTAGCTTTAATTTCTCATTTTTGAAAAAATTTAGAAAATTTTACTTTTTGAACAATAATTCATTGAAAAGTCCCCCATGTGTTTTAAATTTGAATTGTATTTTCGAGAAAATGGCTCAAATGCTTTCAAAACGTGATTTTAAGTTGGATATATTTTTTATAGGCATTCTTGTACCAAATTTTAAATAAAAAAACAGTATTCTAAAAATCAAAAATTCCATTTTTTAAAAATCGTGAAATTTTTCACTTTCGAGGGTATTGAATGGAAAATTTCATTTTTAACAAATTGTTTCAAATTGCATTTTCTTAATCAAAAACACTTTATAAATAAAACTAAGTTCAAAATTTAGCAAACAAATCATTTTTGATAAGGTATATGAGAAGTTGAAATTTTGAAACAAAAGCGCTCAGGAACTGTTTTGAAGCCGTATTTTTACTTTGCATTACTTCGATTTTGTGTGCTAAAGTACCATTTCATAAGCAAATTATTTGATTAAAATGAAATCTGGTGATGACTTTTATGATCCTAGGCAACCAATTAAGGTTCAATTTTGAAAATTGAGAATTTGAAATTTGTCTTAGGATTGACAAGGCTAATGTATTTTCAAAGGGATTTAACGACTTTTTTTGTGCAGTAACTTAGTTTTGAGTAGTAAAATTTCACTTTAATGACGATTTAAACGTGCAAATCGATTCGGGTGATGATTTTGGTTACCCTAGTTGCAAAAAGATTGTAAAATTTTGAAAATTTAGAAATGTGAAACTTTCCATACGATTAACATGGGGGAAAGCAAAAATGAAATTTTTTGAAAGTGCCCATTTTTGGACCAACTTTAGACCCACTTGTTATTTAGTGAGTTTTATAAAATTCGAATTGGAGATTCTCATTTATATTAGCTTTAATTTCTCATTTTTAAAAAAATTTAGAAAATTTTACTTTTTGAACAATAATTCATTGAAAAGTCCCCCTTGTGTTTTAAAGGGGAATTGTATTTTCGAGAAAATGGCTCAAATGCTTTCAAAGTGTGATTTTAAGTTGGATATATTTTTATAGGCATTCTTGTACCAAATTTGAAATAAAAAAGCAGTATTCTAAAAATCAAAAATTCCATTTTTTAAAAATCGTGAAATTTTTCACTTTCGATGGTATTGAATGGAAAATTTCATTTTTAACAAATTGTTTCAAATTGCATTTTTTTTATCAAAATCACTTTATAAATCAAACTAAGTTCAAAATTTCGCAAACAAATTTTTTTTGATAAGGTATGTGAGAAGTTGATATTTTGAAACGAAAGCGCTCAGGAACTGTTTTGAAGCCGTATTTTTACTTTGCATTACTTCGATTTTGTGTGCTAAAGTACCATTTCATAAGCAAATTATTTGATTAGAATGAAATCTGGTGATGACTTTTATGATCCTAGGCAACCAATTAAGGTTCAATTTTGAAAATTGAGAATTTGAAATTTGTCTTAGGATTGACAAGGCTAATGTATTTTCAAAGGAATTTAACGACTTTTTTTGTGCAGTAACTTAGTTTTGAGTAGTAAAATTTCACTTTAATGACGATTTGAACGTGCAAATCGATTCGGGTGATGATTTTGGTTACCCTAGTTGCAAAAAGATTGTAAAATTTTGAAAATTTAGAAATGTGAAACTTTCCATACGATTAACATGTGGGAAAGCAAAAATGAAATTTTTTGAAAGTGCCCTTTTTTGGACCAACTTTAGACCCACTTGTTATTTAGTGAGTGTTATAAAATTGGAATTGGAGATTCTCATTTATATTAGCTTTAATTTCTCAACTTTGAAAAAATTTAGAAAATTTTACTTTCTGAACAATAATTCATTGAAAAGTCCCCCATGTGTTTTAAATGGGAATTGTATTTTCGAGAAAATGGCTCAAATGCTTTCAAAACGTGATTTTAAGTTGGATATATTTTTATAGGCATTCTTGTACCAAATTTTAAATAAAAAAACAGTATTCTAAAAATCAAAAATTCCATTTTTTTAAAATCGTGAAATTTTTCACTTTCGAGGGTATTGAATGGAAAATTTCATTTTTAACAAATTGTTTCAAATTGCATTTTCTTAATCAAAAACACTTTATAAATCAAACTAAGTTCAAAATTTAGCAAACAAATCATTTTTGATAAGGTATATGAGAAGTTGAAATTTTGAAACAAAAGCGCTCAGGAACTGTTTGGAAGCCGTATTTTTACTTTGCATTACTTCGATTTTGTGTGCTAAAGTACCATTTCATAAGCAAATTATTTGATTAGAATGAAATCTGGTGATGACTTTTATGATCCTAGGCAACCAATTAAGGTTCAATTTTGAAAATTGAGAATTTGAAATTTGTCTTAGGATTGACAAGGCTAATGTATTTTCAAAGGAATTTAACGACTTTTTTTGTGCAGTAACTTAGTTTTGAGTAGTAAAATTTCACTTTAATGACGATTTGAACGTGCAAATCGATTCGGGTGATGATTTTGGTTACCCTAGTTGCAAAAAGATTGTAAAATTTTGAAAATTTAGAAATGTGAAACTTTCCATACGATTAACATGTGGGAAAGCAAAAATGAAATTTTTTGAAAGTGCCCTTTTTTGGACCAACTTTAGACCCACTTGTTATTTAGTGAGTGTTATAAAATTGGAATTGGAGATTCTCATTTATATTAGCTTTAATTTCTCAACTTTGAAAAAATTTAGAAAATTTTACTTTCTGAACAATAATTCATTGAAAAGTCCCCCATGTGTTTTAAATGGGAATTGTATTTTCGAGAAAATGGCTCAAATGCTTTCAAAACGTGATTTTAAGTTGGATATATTTTTATAGGCATTCTTGTACCAAATTTTAAATAAAAAAACAGTATTCTAAAAATCAAAAATTCCATTTTTTAAAAATCGTGAAATTTTTCACTTTCGAGGGTATTGAATGGAAAATTTCATTTTTAACAAATTGTTTCAAATTGCATTTTCTTAATCAAAAACACTTTATAAATCAAACTAAGTTAAAAATTTAGCAAACAAATCATTTTTGATAAGGTATATGAGAAGTTGAAATTTTGAAACAAAAGCGCTCAGGAACTGTTTGGAAGCCGTATTTTTACTTTGCATTACTTCGATTTTGTGTGCTAAAGTACCATTTCATAAGCAAATTATTTGATTAGAATGAAATCTGGTGATGACTTTTATGATCCTAGGCAACCAATTAAGGTTCAATTTTGAAAATTGAGAATTTGAAATTTGTCTTAGGATTGACAAGGCTAATGTATTTTCAAAGGAATTTAACGACTTTTTTTGTGCAGTAACTTAGTTTTGAGTAGTAAAATTTCACTTTAATGACGATTTGAACGTGCAAATCGATTCGGGTGATGATTTTGGTTACCCTAGTTGCAAAAAGATTGTAAAATTTTGAAAATTTAGAAATGTGAAACTTTCCATACGATTAACATGGGGGAAAGCAAAAATGAAACTTTTTGAAAGTGCCCATTTTTGGACCAACTTTAGACCCACTTGTTATTTAGTGAGTGTTACAAAATTGGAATTGGAGATTCTCATTAATATTAGCTTTAATGTCTCAACTTTGAAAAAATTTAGAAAATTTTACTTTTTGAACAATAATTCATTGAAAAGTCCCCCATGTGTTTTAAATGGGAATTGTATTTTCGAGAAATTGGCTCAAATGCTTTCAAAACGTGATTTTAAGTTGGATATATTTTTTATAGGCATTCTTGTACCAAATTTTAAATAAAATAACAGTATTCTAAAAATCAAAAATTCCATTTTTTAAAAATCGTGAAATTTTTCACTTTCGAGGGTATTGAATGGAAAATTTCATTTTTAACAAATTGTTTCAAATTGCATTTTCTTAATCAAAAACACTTTATAAATAAAACTAAGTTCAAAATTTAGCAAACAAATCATTTTTGATAAGGTATATGAGAAGTTGAAATTTTGAAACAAAAGCGCTCAGGAACTGTTTTGAAGCCGTATTTTTACTTTGCATTACTTCGATTTTGTGTGCTAAAGTACCATTTCATAAGCAAATTATTTGATTAAAATGAAATCTGGTGATGACTATTATGATCCTAGGCAACCAATTAAGGTTCAATTTTGAAAATTGAGAATTTGAAATTTGTCTTAGGATTGACAAGGCTAATGTATTTTCAAAGGGATTTAACGACTTTTTTTGTGCAGTAACTTAGTTTTGAGTAGTAAAATTTCACTTTAATGACGATTTAAACGTGCAAATCGATTCGGGTGATGATTTTGGTTACCCTAGTTGCAAAAAGATTGTAAAATTTTGAAAATTTAGAAATGTGAAACTTTCCATACGATTAACATGGGGGAAAGCAAAAATGAAATTTTTTGAAAGTGCCCATTTTTGGACCTACTTTAGACCCACTTGTTATTTAGTGAGTGTTACAAAATTGGAATTGGAGATTCTCATTAATATTAGCTTTAATGTCTCAACTTTGAAAAAAATTTAGAAAATTTTACTTTTTGAACAATAATTCATTGAAAAGTCCCCCATGTGTTTTAAATGGGAATTGTATTTTCGAGAAAATGGCTCAAATGCTTTCCAAACGTGATTTTAAGTTGGATATATTTTTTATAGGCATTCTTGTACCAAATTTTAAATAAAAAAACAGTATTCTAAAAATCAAAAATTCCATTTTTTAAAAATCGTGAAATTTTTCACTTTCAAGGGTATTGAATGGAAAATTTCATTTTTAACAAATTGTTTCAAATTGCATTTTCTTAATCAAAAACACTTTATAAATCAAACTAAGTTCAAAATTTAGCAAACAAATCATTTTTGATAAGGTATATGAGAAGTTGAAATTTTGAAACAAAAGCGCTCAGGAACTGTTTTGAAGCCGTATTTTTACTTTGCATTACTTCGATTTTGTGTGCTAAAGTACCATTTCATAAGCAAATTATTTGATTAAAATGAAATCTGGTGATGACTATTATGATCCTAGGCAACCAATTAAGGTTCAATTTTGAAAATTGAGAATTTGAAATTTGTCTTAGGATTGACAAGGCTAATGTATTTTCAAAGGGATTTAACGACTTTTTTTGTGCAGTAACTTAGTTTTGAGTAGTAAAATTTCACTTTATTGACGATTTAAACGTGCAAATCGATTCGGGTGATGATTTTGGTTACCCTAGTTGCAAAAAGATTGTAAAATTTTGAAAATTTAGAAATGTGAAACTTTCCATACGATTAACATGGGGGAAAGCAAAAATGAAATTTTTTGAAAGTGCCCATTTTTGGACCAACTTTAGACCCACTTGTTATTTAGTGAGTGTTACAAAATTGGAATTGGAGATTCTCATTAATATTAGCTTTAATGTCTCAACTTTGAAAAAATTTAGAAAATTTTACTTTTTGAACAATAATTCATTGAAAAGTCCCCCATGTGTTTTAAATGGGAATTGTATTTTCGAGAAATTGGCTCAAATGCTTTCAAAACATGATTTTAAGTTGTATATATTTTTTATAGGCATTCTTGTACCAAATTTTAAATAAAAAAACAGTATTCTAAAAATCAAAAATTCCATTTTTTAAAAATCGTGAAATTTTTCACTTTCGAGGGAATTGAATGGAAAATTTCATTTTTAACAAATTGTTTCAAATTGCATTTTTTTTTATCAAAAATACTTTATAAATCAAACTAAGTTCAAAATTTCGCAAACAAATTTTTTTTGATAAGGTATGTGAGAAGTTGAAATTTTGAAACGAAAGCGCTCAGGAACTGTTTTGAAGCCGTATTTTTACTTTGCATTACTTCGATTTTGTGTGCTAAAGTACCATTTTATAAGCAAATTATTTGATTAAAATGAAATCTGGTGATGACTATTATGATCCTAGGCAACCAATTAAGGTTCAATTTTGAAAATTGAGAATTTGAAATTTGTCTTAGGATTGACAAGGCTAATGTATTTTCAAAGGGATTTAACGACTTTTTTTGTGCAGTAACTTAGTTTTGAGTAGTAAAATTTCACTTTAATGACGATTTAAACGTGCAAATCGATTCGGGTGATGATTTTGGTTACCCTAGTTGCAAAAAGATTGTAAAATTTTGAAAATTTAGAAATGTGAAACTTTCCATACGATTAACATGGGGGAAAGCAAAAATGAAATTTTTTGAAAGTGCCCATTTTTGGACCAACTTTAGACCCACTTGTTATTTAGTGAGTGTTACAAAATTGGAATTGGAGATTCTCATTAATATTAGCTTTAATGTCTCAACTTTGAAAAAATTTAGAAAATTTTACTTTTTGAACAATAATTCATTGAAAAGTCCCCCATGTGTTTTAAATGGGAATTGTATTTTCGAGAAATTGGCTCAAATGCTTTCAAAACATGATTTTAAGTTGTATATATTTTTTATAGGCATTCTTGTACCAAATTTTAAATAAAAAAACAGTATTCTAAAAATCAAAAATTCCATTTTTTAAAAATCGTGAAATTTTTCACTTTCGAGGGAATTGAATGGAAAATTTCATTTTTAACAAATTGTTTCAAATTGCATTTTTTTTATCAAAAACACTTTATAAATCAAACTAAGTTCAAAATTTCATAAACAAATTTTTTTGATAAGGTATGTGAGAAGTTGAAATTTTGAAACGAAAGCGCTCAGGAACTGTTTTGAAGCCGTATTTTTACTTTGCATTACTTCGATTTTGTGTGCTAAAGTACCATTTCATAAGCAAATTATTTGATTAGAATGAAATCTGGTGATGACTTTTATGATCCTAGGCAACCAATTAAGGTTCAATTTTGAATATTGAGAATTTGAAATTTGCCTTAGGATTGACAAGGCTAATGTATTTTCAAAGGGATTTAACGACTTTTTTTCTGCAGTAACTGGGTTTTGAGTAGTAAAATTTCACTTTAATGACGATTTGAAAGTGGAAATCGATTCGGGTAATGATTTCGGTTACCCTAGTTACAAAAATATTGTAAAATTTTGAAAATTTAGAAATGTGAAACTTTCCATACGATTAACATGGGGGAAAGCAAAAATGAAATTTTTTTAAAGTAACCTTTTTTTGGACCAATTTTAGACCCACTTGTTATTTAGTTAGTGTTATAAAATTGGAATTGGAGATTCTCCTACATATTAGCTTCAATTTCTCAAATGGGAAAAAATTTAGAAAATTTTACTTTTTGGACAATAATTCATTGAAAAGTCCCCCATGTGTTTTAAATGGGAATTGTATTTTCGAGAAAATGGCTCAAATGCTTTCAAAACGTGATTTTAAGTTGGATATATTTTTTATAGGCATTCTTGTACCAAATTTTAAATAAAAAAACAGTATTCTAAAAATCAAAAATTCCATTTTTTAAAAATCGTGAAATTTTTCACTTTCAAGGGTATTGAATGGAAAATTTCATTTTTAACAAATTGTTTCAAATTGCATTTTCTTAATCAAAAACACTTTATAAATCAAACTAAGTTCAAAATTTAGCAAACAAATCATTTTTGATAAGGTATATGAGAAATTGAAATTTTGAAACAAAAGCGCTCAGGAACTGTTTTGAAGCCGTATTTTTACTTTGCATTACTTCGATTTTGTGTGCTAAAGTACCATTTCATAAGCAAATTATTTGATTAGAATGAAATCTGGTGATGACTTTTATGATCCTAGGCAACCAATTAAGGTTCAATTTTGAAAATTGAGAATTTGAAATTTGTCTTAGGATTGACAAGGCTAATGTATTTTCAAAGGGATTTAACGACTTTTTTTGTGCAGTAACTTAGTTTTGAGTAGTAAAATTTCACTTTAATGACGATTTAAACGTGCAAATCGATTCGGGTGATGATTTTGGTTAACCTAGTTGCAAAAAGATTGTAAAATTTTGAAAATTTATAAATGTGAAACTTTCCATACGATTAACATGGGGGAAAGCAAAAATGAAATTTTTTGAAAGTGCCCTTTTTTGGACCAACTTTAGACCCACTTCTTATTTAGTGAGTTTTATAAAATTCGAATTGGAGATTCTCATTTATATTAGCTTTAATTTCTCATTTTTGAAAAAATTAAGAAAATTTTACTTTTTGAACAATAATTCATTGAAAAGTCCCCCTTGTGTTTTAAAGGGGAATTGTATTTTCGAGAAAATGGCTCAAATGCTTTCAAAGTGTGATTTTAAGTTGGATATATTTTTATAGGCATTCTTGTACCAAATTTGAAATAAAAAAGCAGTATTCTAAAAATCAAAAATTCCATTTTTTAAAAATCGTGAAATTTTTCACTTTCGATGGTATTGAATGGAAAATTTCATTTTTAACAAATTGTTTCAAATTGCATTTTTTTTATCAAAAACACTTTATAAATCAAACTAAGTTCAAAATTTCGCAAACAAATTTTTTTTGATAAGGTATGTGAGAAGTTGAAATTTTGAAACGAAAGCGCTCAGGAACTGTTTTGAAGCCGTATTTTTACTTTGCATTACTTCGATTTTGTGTGCTAAAGTACCCTTTCATAAGCAAATTATTTGATTAGAATGAAATCTGGTGATGACTTTTATGATCCTAGGCAACCAATTAAGGTTCAATTTTGAATATTGAGAATTTGAAATTTGCCTTAGGATTGACAAGGCTAATGTATTTTCAAAGGGATTTAACGACTTTTTTTGTGCATTAACTTAGTTTTGAGTAGTAAAATTTCACTTTAATGACGATTTAAACGTGCAAATCGATTCGGGTGATGATTTTGGTTACCCTAGTTGCAAAAAGATTGTAAAATTTTGAAAATTTATAAATGTGAAACTTTCCATACGATTAACATGGGGGAAAGCAAAAATGAAATTTTTTGAAAGTGCCCATTTTTGGACCAACTTTAGACCCACTTGTTATTTAGTGAGTGTTATAAAATTGGAATTGGAGATTCTCAATTATATTAGCTTTAATTTCTCAACTTTGAAAAAATTTAGAAAATTTTACTTTTTGAACAATAATTCATTGAAAAGTCCCCCATGTGTTTTAAATGGGAATTGTATTTTCGAGAAAATGGCTCAATTGCTTTCAAAACGTGATTTTAAGTTGGATATATTTTTATAGGCATTCTTGTACCAAATTTTAAATAAAAAAACAGTATTCTAAAAATCAAAAATTCCATTTTTTAAAAATCGTGAAATTTTTCACTTTCGATGGAATTGAATGGAAAATTTCATTTTTAACAAATTGTTTCAAATTGCATTTTTTTTTATCAAAAACACTTTATAAATCAAACTAAGTTCAAAATTTCATAAACAAATTTTTTTGATAAGGTATGTGAGAAGTTGAAATTTTGAAACGAAAGCGCTCAGGAACTGTTTTGAAGCCGTATTTTTACTTTGCATTACTTCGATTTTGTGTGCTAAAGTACCATTTTATAAGCAAATTATTTGATCAGAATGAAATCGGGTGATGACTTTTATGATCCTAGGCAACCAATTAAGGTTCAATTTTGAAAATTGAGAATTTGAAATTTGTCTTAGGATTGACAAGGCTAATGTATTTTCAAAGGGATTTAACGACTTTTTTTGTGCATTAACTTAGTTTTGAGTAGTAAAATTTCACTTTAATGACGATTGAAACGTGCAAATCGATTCGGGTGATGATTTTGGTTACCCTAGTTGCAAAAAGATTGTAAAATTTTGAAAATTTAGAAATGTGAAACTTTCCATACGATTAACATGGGGGAAAGCAAAAATGAAATTTTTTGAAAGTGCCCATTTTTGGACCAACTTTAGACCCACTTGTTATTTAGTGAGTGTTACAAAATTGGAATTGGAGATTCTCATTAATATTAGCTTTAATGTCTCAACTTTGAAAAAATTTAGAAAATTTTACTTTTTGAACAATAATTCATTGAAAAGTCCCCCATGTGTTTTAAATGGGAATTGTATTTTCGAGAAAATGGCTCAAATGCTTTCAAAACGTGATTTTAAGTTGGATATATTTTTTATAGGCATTCTTGTACCAAATTTTAAATAAAAAAACAGTATTCTAAAAATCAAAAATTCCATTTTTTAAAAATCGTGAAATTTTTCACTTTCGAGGGTATTGAATGGAAAATTTCATTCTTCACAAATTGTTTCAAATTGCATTTTCTTAATCAAAAACACTTTATAAATCAAACTAAGTTCAAAATTTAGCAAACAAATAATTTTTGATAAGGTATATGAGAAGTTGAAATTTTGAAACAAAAGCGCTCAGGAACTGTTTTGAAGCCGTATTTTTACTTTGCATTACTTCGATTTTGTGTGCTAAAGTACCATTTCATAAGAAAATTATTTGATTAGAATGAAATCTGGTGATGACTTTTATGATCCTAGGCAACCAATTAAGGTTCAATTTTGAAAATTGAGAATTTGAAATTTGTCTTAGGATTGACAAGGCTAATGTATTTTCAAAGGGATTTAACGACTTTTTTTGTGCAGTAACTTAGTTTTGAGTAGTAAAATTTCACTTTAATGACGATTTAAACGTGCAAATCGATTCGGGTGATGATTTTGGTTACCCTAGTTGCAAAAAGATTGTAAAATTTTGAAAATTTAGAAATGTGAAACTTTCCATACGATTAACATGGGGGAAAGCAAAAATGAATTTTTTTTAAAGTACCCTTTTTTGGACCAACTTTAGACCCACTTGTTATTTAGTTAGTGTTATAAAATTGGAATTGGAGATTCTCTTACATATTAGCTTCAATTTCTCAAATGGGAAAAAATTTAGAAAATTTTACTTTTTGGACAATAATTCATTGAAAAGTCCCCCTTGTGTTTTAAAGGGGAATTGTATTTTCGAGAAAATGGCTCAAATGCTTTCAAAGTGTGATTTTAAGTTGGATATATTTTTATAGGCATTCTTGTACCAAATTTGAAATATAAAATTAGTATTCTAAAAATCAAAAATTCCATTTTTTAAAAATCGTGAAATTTTTCACTTTCGATGGAATTGAATGGAAAATTTCATTTTTAACAAATTGTTTCAAATTGCATTTTTTTTATCAAAAATACTTTATAAATCAAACTAAGTTCAAAATTTCATAAACAAATTTTTTTGATAAGGTATGTGAGAAGTTGAAATTTTGAAACAAAAGCGCTCAGGAACTGTTTTGAAGCCGTATTTTTACTTTGCATTACTTCGATTTTGTGTGCTAAAGTACCATTTTATAAGCAAATTATTTGATCAGAATGAAATCGGGTGATGACTTTTATGATCCTAGGCAACAAATTTATGTTCAATTTGGAAAATTGAGGATTTGAGATTTGCCATAGGATTGACAAGACTAATGTATTTTCAAAGAGATTTAACGACTTTTTTTGTGCAGTAAATGGGTTTTGAAGAGTAAAATTTCACTTGAATAACGATTTAAAAGTGCAAATCGATTCGGGTGATGATTTCGGTTACCCTAGTTACAAAAAGATTGTAAAATTTTAAAATTTAGAAATGTGAAACTTTCCATACGATTAACATGGGGGAAAGCAAAAATGAAATTTTTTGAAAGTGCCCTTTTTTGGACCAACTTTAGACCCACTTGTTATTTAGTGAGTGTTATAAAATTCGAATTGGAGATTCTCATTTATATTAGATTTAATTTCTCATTTTTTAAAAAATTTAGAAAATTTTACTTTTTGAACAATAATTCATTGAAAAGTCCCCCATGTGTTTTAAATGGGAATTGTATTTTCGAGAAAATGGCTCAAATGCTTTCAAAACGTGATTTTAAGTTGGATATATTTTTTATAGGCATTCTTGTACCAAATTTTAAATAAAAAAACAGTATTCTAAAAATCAAAAATTCCATTTTTTAAAAATCGTGAAATTTTTCACTTTCGAGGGTATTGAATGGAAAATTTCATTTTTAACAAATTGTTTCAAATTGCATTTTCTTAATCAAAAACACTTTATAAATAAAACTAAGTTCAAAATTTAGCAAACAAATCATTTTTGATAAGGTATATGAGAAGTTGAAATTTTGAAACAAAAGCGCTCAGGAACTGTTTTGAAGCCGTATTTTTACTTTGCATTACTTCGATTTTGTGTGCTAAAGTACCATTTCATAAGCAAATTATTTGATTAAAATGAAATCTGGTGATGACTTTTATGATCCTAGGCAACCAATTAAGGTTCAATTTTGAAAATTGAGAATTTGAAATTTGTCTTAGGATTGACAAGGCTAATGTATTTTCAAAGGGATTTAACGACTTTTTTTGTGCAGTAACTTAGTTTTGAGTAGTAAAATTTCACTTTAATGACGATTTAAACGTGCAAATCGATTCGGGTGATGATTTTGGTTACCCTAGTTGCAAAAAGATTGTAAAATTTTGAAAATTTAGAAATGTGAAACTTTCCATACGATTAACATGGGGGAAAGCAAAAATGAAATTTTTTGAAAGTGCCCATTTTTGGACCAACTTTAGACCCACTTTTTATTTAGTGAGTGTTACAAAATTGGAATTGGAGATTCTCATTAATATTAGCTTTAATGTCTCAACTTTGAAAAAATTTAGAAAATTTTACTTTTTGAACAATAATTCATTGAAAAGTCCCCCATGTGTTTTAAATGGGAATTGTATTTTCGAGAAATTGGCTCAAATGCTTTCAAAGTGTGATTTTAAGTTGGATATATTTTTATAGGCATTCTTGTACCAAATTTGAAATAAAAAAGCAGTATTCTAAAAATCAAAAATTCCATTTTTTAAAAATCGTGAAATTTTTCACTTTCGATGGTATTGAATGGAAAATTTCATTTTTAACAAATTGTTTCAAATTGCATTTTTTTTATCAAAATCACTTTATAAATCAAACTAAGTTCAAAATTTCGC
This sequence comes from Linyphia triangularis, assembly GCA_963978545.1. Lineage (NCBI taxonomy): Eukaryota > Metazoa > Arthropoda > Arachnida > Araneae > Linyphiidae > Linyphia > Linyphia triangularis. The sequence goes on along the minus strand of OZ021723.1, from coordinate 109,098,373 downwards.
AAACAAATTTTTTTTGATAAGGTATGTGAGAAGTTGATATTTTGAAACGAAAGCGCTCAGGAACTGTTTTGAAGCCGTATTTTTACTTTGCATTACTTCGATTTTGTGTGCTAAAGTACCATTTTATAAGCAAATTATTTGATCAGAATGAAATCGGGTGATGACTTTTATGATCCTAGGCAACAAATTTATGTTCAATTTGGAAAATTGAGGATTTGAGATTTGCCATAGGATTGACAAGACTAATGTATTTTCAAAGAGATTTAACGACTTTTTTTGTGCAGTAAATGGGTTTTGAAGAGTAAAATTTCACTTGAATAACGATTTAAACGTGCAAATCGATTCGGGTGATGATTTCGGTTACCCTAGTTACAAAAAGATTGTAAAATTTTGAAAATTTAGAAATGTGAAACTTTCCATACGATTAACATGGGGGAAAGCAAAAATGAAATTTTTTGAAAGTGCCCTTTTTTGGACCAACTTTAGACCCACTTGTTATTTAGTGAGTGTTATAAAATTCGAATTGGAGATTCTCATTTATATTAGCTTTAATTTCTCATTTTTGAAAAAATTTAGAAAATTTTACTTTTTGAACAATAATTCATTGAAAAGTCCCCCATGTGTTTTAAATGGGAATTGTATTTTCGAGAAAATGGCTCAAATGCTTTCAAAACGTGATTTTAAGTTGGATATATTTTTTATAGGCATTCTTGTACCAAATTTTAAATAAAAAAACAGTATTCTAAAAATCAAAAATTCCATTTTTTAAAAATCGTGAAATTTTTCACTTTCGAGGGTATGGAATGGAAAATTTCATTTTTAACAAATTGTTTCAAATTGCATTTTCTTAATCAAAAACACTTTATAAATAAAACTAAGTTCAAAATTTCGTAAACAAATTTTTTTGATAAGGTATATGAGAAGTTGAAATTTTGAAACAAAAGCGCTCAGGAACTGTTTTGAAGCCGTATTTTTACTTTGCATTACTTCGATTTTGTGTGCTAAAGTACCATTTCATAAGCAAATTATTTGATTAGAATGAAATCTGGTGGTGACTTTTATGATCCTAGGCAACCAATTAAGGTTCAATTTTGAAAATTGAGAATTTGAAATTTGTCTTAGGATTGACAAGGCTAATGTATTTTCAAAGGGATTTAACGACTTTTTTTGTGCAGTAACTTAGTTTTGAGTAGTAAAATTTCACTTTAATGACGATTTAAACGTGCAAATCGCTTCGGGTGATGATTTTGGTTAACCTAGTTGCAAAAAGATTGTAAAATTTTGAAAATTTAGAAATGTGAAACTTTCTATACGATTAACATGGGGGAAAGCAAAAATGAAATTTTTTGAAAGTGCCCTTTTTTGGACCAACTTTAGACCCACTTGTTATTTAGTGAGTTTTATAAAATTCGAATTGGAGATTCTCATTTATATTAGCTTTAATTTCTCATTTTTGAAAAAATTTAGAAAATTTTACTTTTTGAACAATAATTCATTGAAAAGTCCCCCTTGTGTTTTAAAGGGGAATTGTATTTTCGAGAAAATGGCTCAAATGCTTTCAAAGTGTGATTTTAAGTTGGATATATTTTTATAGGCATTCTTGTACCAAATTTGAAATAAAAAAGCAGTATTCTAAAAATCAAAAATTCCATTTTTTAAAAATCGTGAAATTTTTCACTTTCGATGGTATTGAATGGAAAATTTCATTTTTAACAAATTGTTTCAAATTGCATTTTTTTTATCAAAATCACTTTATAAATCAAACTAAGTTCAAAATTTCGCAAACAAATTTTTTTTGATAAGGTATGTGAGAAGTTGATATTTTGAAACGAAAGCGCTCAGGAACTGTTTTGAAGCCGTATTTTTACTTTGCATTACTTCGATTTTGTGTGCTAAAGTACCATTTTATAAGCAAATTATTTGATCAGAATGAAATCGGGTGATGACTTTTATGATCCTAGGCAACAAATTTATGTTCAATTTGGAAAATTGAGGATTTGAGATTTGCCATAGGATTGACAAGACTAATGTATTTTCAAAGAGATTTAACGACTTTTTTTGTGCAGTAAATGGGTTTTGAAGAGTAAAATTTCACTTGAATAACGATTTAAAAGTGCAAATCGATTCGGGTGATGATTTCGGTTACCCTAGTTACAAAAAGATTGTAAAATTTTGAAAATTTAGAAATGTGAAACTTTCCATACGATTAACATGGGGGAAAGCAAAAATGAAATTTTTTGAAAGTGCCCTTTTTTGGACCAACTTTAGACTCACTTGTTATTTAGTGAGTGTTATAAAATTCGAATTGGAGATTCTCATTTATATTAGCTTTAATTTCTCATTTTTGAAAAAATTTAGAAAATTTTACTTTTTGAACAATAATTCATTGAAAAGTCCCCCATGTGTTTTAAATTTGAATTGTATTTTCGAGAAAATGGCTCAAATGCTTTCAAAACGTGATTTTAAGTTGGATATATTTTTTATAGGCATTCTTGTACCAAATTTTAAATAAAAAAACAGTATTCTAAAAATCAAAAATTCCATTTTTTAAAAATCGTGAAATTTTTCACTTTCGAGGGTATTGAATGGAAAATTTAATTTTTAACAAATTGTTTCAAATTGCATTTTCTTAATCAAAAACACTTTATAAATAAAACTAAGTTCAAAATTTAGCAAACAAATCATTTTTGATAAGGTATATGAGAAGTTGAAATTTTGAAACAAAAGCGCTCAGGAACTGTTTTGAAGCCGTATTTTTACTTTGCATTACTTCGATTTTGTGTGCTAAAGTACGATTTCATAAGCAAATTATTTGATTAGAATGAAATCTGGTGGTGACTTTTATGATCCTAGGCAACCAATTAAGGTTCAATTTTGAATATTGAGAATTTGAAATTTGCCTTAGGATTGACAAGGCTAATGTATTTTCAAAGGGATTTAACGACTTTTTTTCTGCAGTAACTGGGTTTTGAGTAGTAAAATTTCACTTTAATGACGATTTGAAAGTGGAAATCGATTCGGGTAATGATTTCGGTTACCCTAGTTACAAAAAGATTGTAAAATTTTGAAAATTTAGAAATGTGAAACTTTCCATACGATTAACATGGGGGAAAGCAAAAATGAAATTTTTTTAAAGTACCCTTTTTTGGACCAAATTTAGACCCACTTGTTATTTAGTGAGTGTTATAAAATTGGAATTGGAGATTCTCATTTATATTAGCTTTAATTTCACAACTTTGAAAAAATTTAGAAAATTTTACTTTTTGAACAATAATTAATTGAAAAGTCCCCCATGTGTTTTAAATGGGAATTGTATTTTCGAGAAAATGGCTCAAATGCTTTCAAAACGTGATTTTAAGTTGGATATATTTTTATAGGCATTCTTGCACCAAATTTTAAATAAAAAAACAGTATTCTAAAAATCAAAAATTCCATTTTTTAAAAATCGTGAAATTTTTCACTTTCGAGGGTATTGAATGGAAAATTTCATTTTTAACAAATTGTTTCAAATTGCATTTTCTTAATCAAAAACACTTTATAAATCAAACTAAGTTCAAAATTTAGCAAACAAATCATTTTTGATAAGGTATATGAGAAGTTGATATTTTGAAACGAAAGCGCTCAGGAACTGTTTTGAAGCCGTATTTTTACTTTGCATTACTTCGATTTTGTGTGCTAAAGTACCATTTTATAAGCAAATTATTTGATCAGAATGAAATCGGGTGATGACTTTTATGATCCTAGGCAACAAATTTATGTTCAATTTGGAAAATTGAGGATTTGAGATTTGCCATAGGATTGACAAGACTAATGTATTTTCAAAGAGATTTAACGACTTTTTTTGTGCAGTAAATGGGTTTTGAAGAGTAAAATTTCACTTGAATAACGATTTAAAAGTGCAAATCGATTCGGGTGATGATTTCGGTCACCCTAGTTACAAAAAGATTGTAAAATTTTGAAAATTTAGAAATGTGAAACTTTCCATACGATTAACATGGGGGAAAGCAAAAATGAAATTTTTTGAAAGTGCCCTTTTTTGGACCAACTGTAGACCAACTTGTTATTTAGTGAGTGTTATAAAATTCGAATTGGAGATTCTCATTTATATTAGCTTTAATTTCTCATTTTTGAAAAAATTTAGAAAATTTTACTTTTTGAACAATAATTCATTGAAAAGTCCCCCATGTGTTTTAAATTTGAATTGTATTTTCGAGAAAATGGCTCAAATGCTTTCAAAACGTGATTTTAAGTTGGATATATTTTTTATAGGCATTCTTGTACCAAATTTTAAATAAAAAAACAGTATTCTAAAAATCAAAAATTCCATTTTTTAAAAATCGGGAAATTTTTCACTTTCGAGGGTATTGAATGGAAAATTTCATTTTTAACAAATTGTTTCAAATTGCATTTTCTTAATCAAAAACACTTTATAAATAAAACTAAGTTCAAAATTTAGCAAACAAATCATTTTTGATAAGGTATATGAGAAGTTGAAATTTTGAAACAAAAGCGCTCAGGAACTGTTTTGAAGCCGTATTTTTACTTTGCATTACTTCGATTTTGTGTGCTAAAGTACCATTTCATAAGCAAATTATTTGATTAAAATGAAATCTGGTGATGACTTTTATGATCCTAGGCAACCAATTAAGGTTCAATTTTGAAAATTGAGAATTTGAAATTTGTCTTAGGATTGACAAGGCTAATGTATTTTCAAAGGGATTTAACGACTTTTTTTGTGCAGTAACTTAGTTTTGAGTAGTAAAATTTCACTTTAATGACGATTTAAACGTGCAAATCGATTCGGGTGATGATTTTGGTTACCCTAGTTGCAAAAAGATTGTAAAATTTTGAAAATTTAGAAATGTGAAACTTTCCATACGATTAACATGGGGGAAAGCAAAAATGAAATTTTTTGAAAGTGCCCATTTTTGGACCAACTTTAGACCCACTTGTTATTTAGTGAGTTTTATAAAATTCGAATTGGAGATTCTCATTTATATTAGCTTTAATTTCTCATTTTTGAAAAAATTTAGAAAATTTTACTTTTTGAACAATAATTCATTGAAAAGTCCCCCTTGTGTTTTAAAGGGGAATTGTATTTTCGAGAAAATGGCTCAAATGCTTTCAAAGTGTGATTTTAAGTTGGATATATTTTTATAGGCATTCTTGTACCAAATTTGAAATAAAAAAGCAGTATTCTAAAAATCAAAAATTCCATTTTTTAAAAATCGTGAAATTTTTCACTTTCGATGGTATTGAATGGAAAATTTCATTTTTAACAAATTGTTTCAAATTGCATTTTTTTTATCAAAATCACTTTATAAATCAAACTAAGTTCAAAATTTCGCAAACAAATTTTTTTTGATAAGGTATGTGAGAAGTTGATATTTTGAAACGAAAGCGCTCAGGAACTGTTTTGAAGCCGTATTTTTACTTTGCATTACTTCGATTTTGTGTGCTAAAGTACCATTTTATAAGCAAATAATTTGATCAGAATGAAATCGGGTGATGACTTTTATGATCCTAGGCAACAAATTTATGTTCAATTTGGAAAATTGAGGATTTGAGATTTGCCATAGGATTGACAAGACTAATGTATTTTCAAAGAGATTTAACGACTTTTTTTGTGCTGTAAATGGGTTTTGAAGAGTAAAATTTCACTTTAATGACGATTTAAACGTGCAAATCGATTCGGGTGATGATTTTGGTTACCCTAGTTGCAAAAAGATTGTAAAATTTTGAAAATTTAGAAATGTGAAACTTTCCATACGATTAACATGGGGGAAAGCAAAAATGAAATTTTTTGAAAGTGCCCATTTTTGGACCAACTTTAGACCCACTTGTTATTTAGTGAGTGTTACAAAATTGGAATTGGAGATTCTCATTAATATTAGCTTTAATGTCTCAACTTTGAAAAAATTTAGAAAATTTTACTTTTTGAACAATAATTCATTGAAAAGTCCCCCATGTGTTTTAAATGGGAATTGTATTTTCGAGAAATTGGCTCAAATGCTTTCAAAACGTGATTTTAAGTTGTATATATTTTTTATAGGCATTCTTGTACCAAATTTTAAATAAAAAAACAGTATTCTAAAAATCAAAAATTCCATTTTTTAAAAATCGTGAAATTTTTCACTTTCGAGGGAATTGAATGGAAAATTTCATTTTTAACAAATTGTTTCAAATTGCATTTTTTTTTATCAAAAATACTTTATAAATCAAACTAAGTTCAAAATTTAGCAAACAAATCATTTTTGATAAGGTATATGAGAAGTTGAAATTTTGAAACAAAAGCGCTCAGGAACTGTTTTGAAGCCGTATTTTTACTTTGCATTACTTCGATTTTGTGTGCTAAAGTACCATTTCATAAGCAAATTATTTGATTAGAATGAAATCTGGTGATGACTTTTATGATCCTAGGCAACCAATTAAGGTTCAATTTTGAAAATTGAGAATTTGAAATTTGTCTTAGGATTGACAAGGCTAATGTATTTTCAAAGGAATTTAACGACTTTTTTTGTGCAGTAACTTAGTTTTGAGTAGTAAAATTTCACTTTAATGACGATTTGAACGTGCAAATCGATTCGGGTGATGATTTTGGTTACCCTAGTTGCAAAAAGATTTTAAAATTTTGAAAATTTAGAAATGTGAAACTTTCCATACGATTAACATGGGGGAAAGCAAAAATGAAATTTTTTGAAAGTGCCCATTTTTGGACCAACTTTAGACCCACTTGTTATTTAGTGAGTGTTACAAAATTCGGAATTGGAGATTCTCATTAATATTAGCTTTAATGTCTCAACTTTGAAAAAATTTAGAAAATTTTACTTTTTGAACAATAATTCATTGAAAAGTCCCCCATGTGTTTTAAATGGGAATTGTATTTTCGAGAAAATGGCTCAAATGCTTTCAAAACGTGATTTTAAGTTGGAGATATTTTTTATAGGCATTCTTGTACCAAATTTTAAATAAAAAAACAGTATTCTAAAAATCAAAAATTCCATTTTTTAAAAATCGTGAAATTTTTCACTTTCGAGGGTATTGAATGGAAAATTTCATTTTTAACAAATTGTTTCAAATTGCATTTTCTTAATCAAAAACACTTTATAAATCAAACTAAGTTCAAAATTTAGCAAACAAATCATTTTTGATAAGGTATATGAGAAGTTGAAATTTTGAAACAAAAGCGCTCAGGAACTGTTTTGAAGCCGTATTTTTACTTTGCATTACTTCGATTTTGTGTGCTAAAGTACCATTTCATAAGCAAATTATTTGATTAGAATGAAATCTGGTGATGACTTTTATGATCCTAGGCAACCAATTAAGGTTCAATTTTGAAAATTGAGAATTTGAAATTTGTCTTAGGATTGACAAGGCTAATGTATTTTCAAAGGAATTTAACGACTTTTTTTGTGCAGTAAATGGGTTTTGAAGAGTAAAATTTCACTTGAATAACGATTTAAAAGTGCAAATCGATTCGGGTGATGATTTCGGTCACCCTAGTTACAAAAAGATTGTAAAATTTTGAAAATTTAGAAATGTGAAACTTTCCATACGATTAACATGGGGGAAAGCAAAAATGAAATTTTTTTAAAGTACCCTTTTTTGGACCAACTTTAGACCCACTTGTTATTTAGTTAGTGTTATAAAATTGGAATTGGAGATTCTCCTACATATTAGCTTCAATTTCTCAAATGGGAAAAAATTTAGAAAATTTTACTTTTTGGACAATAATTCATTGAAAAGTCCCCCTTGTGTTTTAAAGGGGAATTGTATTTTCGAGAAAATGGCTCAAATGCTTTCAAAACGTGATTTTAAGTTGGATATATTTTTATAGGCATTCTTGTACCAAATTTGAAATAAAAAAGCAGTATTCTAAAAATCAAAAATTCCATTTTTTAAAAATCGTGAAATTTTTCACTTTCGATGGTATTGAATGGAAAATTTCATTTTTAACAAATTGTTTCAAATTGCATTTTTTTTATCAAAATCACTTTATAAATCAAACTAAGTTCAAAATTTCGCAAACAAATTTTTTTTGATAAGGTATGTGAGAAGTTGATATTTTGAAACGAAAGCGCTCAGGAACTGTTTTGAAGCCGTATTTTTACTTTGCATTACTTCGATTTTGTGTGCTAAAGTACCATTTTATAAGCAATTTATTTGATCAGAATGAAATCGGGTGATGACTTTTATGATCCTAGGCAACAAATTTATGTTCAATTTGGAAAATTGAGGATTTGAGATTTGCCATAGGATTGACAAGACTAATGTATTTTCAAAGAGATTTAACGACTTTTTTTGTGCAGTAAATGGGTTTTGAAGAGTAAAATTTCACTTGAATAACGATTTAAAAGTGCAAATCGATTCGGGTGATGATTTCGGTTACCCTAGTTACAAAAAGATTGTAAAATTTTGAAAATTTAGAAATGTGAAACTTTCCATACGATTAACATGGGGGAAAGCAAAAATGAAATTTTTTGAAAGTGCCCTTTTTTGGACCAACTTTAGACCCACTTGTTATTTAGTGAGTGTTATAAAATTCGAATTGGAGATTCTCATTTATATTAGCTTTAATTTCTCATTTTTTAAAAAATTTAGAAAATTTTACTTTTTGAACAATAATTCATTGAAAAGTCCCCCATGTGTTTTAAATGGGAATTGTATTTTCGAGAAAATGGCTCAAATGCTTTCAAAACGTGATTTTAAGTTGGATATATTTTTATAGGCATTCTTGTACCAAATTTGAAATAAAAAAGCAGTATTCTAAAAATCAAAAATTCCATTTTTTAAAAATCGTGAAATTTTTCACTTTCGATGGTATTGAATGGAAAATTTCATTTTTAACAAATTGTTTCAAATTGCATTTTTTTTATCAAAATCACTTTATAAATCAAACTAAGTTCAAAATTTCGCAAACAAATTTTTTTTGATAAGGTATGTGAGAAGTTGATATTTTGAAACGAAAGCGCTCAGGAACTGTTTTGAAGCCGTATTTTTACTTTGCATTACTTCGATTTTGTGTGCTAAAGTACCATTTTATAAGCAATTTATTTGATCAGAATGAAATCGGGTGATGACTTTTATGATCCTAGGCAACAAATTTATGTTCAATTTGGAAAATTGAGGATTTGAGATTTGCCATAGGATTGACAAGACTAATGTATTTTCAAAGAGATTTAACGACTTTTTTTGTGCAGTAAATGGGTTTTGAAGAGTAAAATTTCACTTGAATAACGATTTAAAAGTGCAAATCGATTCGGGTGATGATTTCGGTTACCCTAGTTACAAAAAGATTGTAAAATTTTGAAAATTTAGAAATGTGAAACTTTCCATACGATTAACATGGGGGAAAGCAAAAATGAAATTTTTTGAAAGTGCCCTTTTTTGGACCAACTTTAGACCCACTTGTTATTTAGTGAGTGTTATAAAATTCGAATTGGAGATTCTCATTTATATTAGCTTTAATTTCTCATTTTTGAAAAAATTTAGAAAATTTTACTTTTTGAACAATAATTCATTGAAAAGTCCCCCATGTGTTTTAAATTTGAATTGTATTTTCGAGAAAATGGCTCAAATGCTTTCAAAACGTGATTTTAAGTTGTATATATTTTTTATAGGCATTCTTGTACCAAATTTTAAATAAAAAAACAGTATTCTAAAAATCAAAAATTCCATTTTTTAAAAATCGTGAAATTTTTCACTTTCGAGGGTATTGAATGGAAAATTTCATTTTTAACAAATTGTTTCAAATTGCATTTTCTTAATCAAAAACACTTTATAAATAAAACTAAGTTCAAAATTTAGCAAACAAATCATTTTTGATAAGGTATATGAGAAGTTGAAATTTTGAAACAAAAGCGCTCAGGAACTGTTTTGAAGCCGTATTTTTACTTTGCATTACTTCGATTTTGTGTGCTAAAGTACCATTTCATAAGCAAATTATTTGATTAAAATGAAATCTGGTGATGACTTTTATGATCCTAGGCAACCAATTAAGGTTCAATTTTGAAAATTGAGAATTTGAAATTTGTCTTAGGATTGACAAGGCTAATGTATTTTCAAAGGGATTTAACGACTTTTTTTGTGCAGTAACTTAGTTTTGAGTAGTAAAATTTCACTTTAATGACGATTTAAACGTGCAAATCGATTCGGGTGATGATTTTGGTTACCCTAGTTGCAAAAAGATTGTAAAATTTTGAAAATTTAGAAATGTGAAACTTTCCATACGATTAACATGGGGGAAAGCAAAAATGAAATTTTTTTAAAGTACCCTTTTTTGGACCAACTTTAGACCCACTTGTTATTTAGTTAGTGTTATAAAATTGGAATTGGAGATTCTCCTACATATTAGCTTCAATTTCTCAAATGGGAAAAAATTTAGAAAATTTTACTTTTTGGACAATAATTCATTGAAAAGTCCCCCTTGTGTTTTAAAGGGGAATTGTATTTTCGAGAAAATGGCTCAAATGCTTTCAAAGTGTGATTTTAAGTTGGATATATTTTTATAGGCATTCTTGTACCAAATTTGAAATAAAAAAGCAGTATTCTAAAAATCAAAAATTCCATTTTTTAAAAATCGTGAAATTTTTCACTTTCGATGGAATTGAATGGAAAATTTCATTTTTAACAAATTGTTTCAAATTGCATTTTTTTTTATCAAAAACACTTTATAAATCAAACTAAGTTCAAAATTTCATAAACAAATTTTTTTGATAAGGTATGTGAGAAGTTGAAATTTTGAAACGAAAGCGCTCAGGAACTGTTTTGAAGCCGTATTTTTACTTTGCATTACTTCGATTTTGTGTGCTAAAGTACCATTTTATAAGCAAATTATTTGATCAGAATGAAATCGGGTGATGACTTTTATGATCCTAGGCAACAAATTTATGTTCAATTTGGAAAATTGAGGATTTGAGATTTGCCATAGGATTGACAAGACTAATGTATTTTCAAAGAGATTTAACGACTTTTTTTGTGCAGTAAATGGGTTTTGAAGAGTAAAATTTCACTTGAATAACGATTTAAAAGTGCAAATCGATTCGGGTGATGATTTCGGTTACCCTAGTTACAAAAAGATTGTAAAATTTTGAAAATTTAGAAATGTGAAACTTTCCATACGATTAACATGGGGGAAAGCAAAAATGAAATTTTTTGAAAGTGCCCTTTTTTGGACCAACTTTAGACCCACTTGTTATTTAGTGAGTGTTATAAAATTCGAATTGGAGATTCTCATTTATATTAGCTTTAATTTCTCATTTTTTAAAAAATTTAGAAAATTTTACTTTTTAAACAATAATTCATTGAAAAGTCCCCCATGTGTTTTAAATGGGAATTGTATTTTCGAGAAAATGGCTCAAATGCTTTCAAAACGTGATTTTAAGTTGGATATATTTTTTATAGGCATTCTTGTACCAAATTTTAAATAAAAAAACAGTATTCTAAAAATCAAAAATTCCATTTTTTAAAAATCGTGAAATTTTTCACTTTCGAGGGTATTGAATGGAAAATTTCATTTTTAACAAATTGTTTCAAATTGCATTTTCTTAATCAAAAACACTTTATAAATAAAACTAAGTTCAAAATTTAGCAAACAAATCATTTTTGATAAGGTATATGAGAAGTTGAAATTTTGAAACAAAAGCGCTCAGGAACTGTTTTGAAGCCGTATTTTTACTTTGCATTACTTCGATTTTGTGTGCTAAAGTACCATTTCATAAGCAAATTATTTGATTAAAATGAAATCTGGTGATGACTTTTATGATCCTAGGCAACCAATTAAGGTTCAATTTTGAAAATTGAGAATTTGAAATTTGTCTTAGGATTGACAAGGCTAATGTATTTTCAAAGGGATTTAACGACTTTTTTTGTGCAGTAACTTAGTTTTGAGTAGTAAAATTTCACTTTAATGACGATTTAAACGTGCAAATCGATTCGGGTGATGATTTTGGTTACCCTAGTTGCAAAAAGATTGTAAAATTTTGAAAATTTAGAAATGTGAAACTTTCCATACGATTAACATGGGGGAAAGCAAAAATGAAATTTTTTGAAAGTGCCCATTTTTGGACCAACTTTAGACCCACTTGTTATTTAGTGAGTGTTATAAAATTGGAATTGGAGATTCTCATTTATATTAGCTTTAATTTCTCAACTTTGAAAATATTTAGAAAATTTTACTTTTTGAACAATAATTCATTGAAAAGTCCCCCTTGTGTTTTAAAGGGGAATTGTATTTTCGAGAAAATGGCTCAAATGCTTTCAAAGTGTGATTTTAAGTTGGATATATTTTTATAGGCATTCTTGTACCAAATTTTAAATAAAAAAGCAGTATTCTAAAAATCAAAAATTCCATTTTTTAAAAATCGTGAAATTTTTCACTTTCGATGGTATTGAATGGAAAATTTCATTTTTAACAAATTGTTTCAAATTGCATTTTTTTTATCAAAATCACTTTATAAATCAAACTAAGTTCAAAATTTCGCAAACAAATTTTTTTTGATAAGGTATGTGAGAAGTTGATATTTTGAAACGAAAGCGCTCAGGAACTGTTTTGAAGCCGTATTTTTACTTTGCATTACTTCGATTTTGTGTGCTAAAGTACCATTTTATAAGCAAATTATTTGATCAGAATGAAATCGAGTGATGACTTTTATGATCCTAGGCAACAAATTTATGTTCAATTTGGAAAATTGAGGATTTGAGATTTGCCATAGGATTGACAAGACTAATGTATTTTCAAAGAGATTTAACGACTTTTTTTGTGCAGTAAATGGGTTTTGAAGAGTAAAATTTCACTTGAATAACGATTTAAAAGTGCAAATCGATTCGGGTGATGATTTCGGTTACCCTAGTTACAAAAAGATTGTAAAATTTTGAAAATTTAGAAATGTGAAACTTTCCATACGATTAACATGGGGGAAAGCAAAAATGAAATTTTTTGAAAGTGCCCTTTTTTGGACCAACTTTAGACCCACTTGTTATTTAGTGAGTGTTATAAAATTCGAATTGGAGATTCTCATTTATATTAGCTTTAATTTCTCATTTTTTAAAAAATTTAGAAAATTTTACTTTTTGAACAATAATTCATTGAAAAGTCCCCCATGTGTTTTAAATGGGAATTGTATTTTCGAGAAAATGGCTCAAATGCTTTCAAAACATGATTTTAAGTTGGATATATTTTTTATAGGCATTCTTGTACCAAATTTTAAATAAAAAAACAGTATTCTAAAAATCAAAAATTCCATTTTTTAAAAATCGTGAAATTTTTCACTTTCGAGGGTATTAAATGGAAAATTTCATTTTTAACAAATTGTTTCAAATTGCATTTTCTTAATCAAAAACACTTTATAAATAAAACTAAGTTCAAAATTTAGCAAACAAATCATTTTTGATAAGGTATATGAGAAGTTGAAATTTTGAAACAAAAGCGCTCAGGAACTGTTTTGAAGCCGTATTTTTACTTTGCATTACTTCGATTTTGTGTGCTAAAGTACCATTTCATAAGCAAATTATTTGATTAAAATGAAATCTGGTGATGACTTTTATGATCCTAGGCAACCAATTAAGGTTCAATTTTGAAAATTGAGAATTTGAAATTTGTCTTAGGATTGACAAGGCTAATGTATTTTCAAAGGGATTTAACGACTTTTTTTGTGCAGTAACTTAGTTTTGAGTAGTAAAATTTCACTTTAATGACGATTTAAACGTGCAAATCGATTCGGGTGATGATTTTGGTTACCCTAGTTGCAAAAAGATTGTAAAATTTTGAAAATTTAGAAATGTGAAACTTTCCATACGATTAACATGGGGGAAAGCAAAAATGAAATTTTTTGAAAGTGCCCATTTTTGGACCAACTTTAGACCCACTTGTTATTTAGTGAGTGTTATAAAATTGGAATTGGAGATTCTCATTTATATTAGCTTTAATGTCTCAACTTTGAAAATATTTAGAAAATTTTACTTTTTGAACAATAATTCATTGAAAAGTCCCCCTTGTGTTTTAAAGGGGAATTGTATTTTCGAGAAAATGGCTCAAATGCTTTCAAAGTGTGATTTTAAGTTGGATATATTTTTATAGGCATTCTTGTACCAAATTTGAAATAAAAAAGCAGTATTCTAAAAATCAAAAATTCCATTTTTTAAAAATCGTGAAATTTTTCACTTTCGATGGAATTGAATGGAAAATTTCATTTTTAACAAATTGTTTCAAATTGCATTTTTTTTATCAAAAACACTTTATAAATCAAACTAAGTTCAAAATTTCATAAACAAATTTTTTTGATAAGGTATGTTAGAAGTTGAAATTTTGAAACGAAAGCGCTCAGGAACTGTTTTGAAGCCGTATTTTTACTTTGCATTACTTCGATTTTGTGTGCTAAAGTACCATTTTATAAGCAAATTATTTGATCAGAATGAAATCGGGTGATGACTTTTATGATCCTAGGCAACAAATTTATGTTCAATTTGGAAAATTGAGGATTTGAGATTTGCCATAGGATTGACAAGACTAATGTATTTTCAAAGAGATTTAACGACTTTTTTTGTGCAGTAAATGGTTTTTGAAGAGTAAAATTTCACTTGAATAACGATTTAAAAGTGCAAATCGATTCGGGTGATGATTTCGGTTACCCTAGTTACAAAAAGATTGTAAAATTTTAAAATTTAGAAATGTGAAACTTTCCATACGATTAACATGGGGGAAAGCAAAAATGAAATTTTTTGAAAGTGCCCTTTTTTGGACCAACTTTAGACCCACTTGTTATTTAGTGAGTGTTATAAAATTCGAATTGGAGATTCTCATTTATATTAGATTTAATTTCTCATTTTTTAAAAAATTTAGAAAATTTTACTTTTTGAACAATAATTCATTGAAAAGTCCCCCATGTGTTTTAAATGGGAATTGTATTTTCGAGAAAATGGCTCAAATGCTTTCAAAACGTGATTTTAAGTTGGATATATTTTTTATAGGCATTCTTGTACCAAATTTTAAATAAAAAAACAGTATTCTAAAAATCAAAAATTCCATTTTTTAAAAATCGTGAAATTTTTCACTTTCGAGGGTATAGAATGGAAAATTTCATTTTTAACAAATTGTTTCAAATTGCATTTTCTTAATCAAAAACACTTTATAAATAAAACTAAGTTCAAAATTTAGCAAACAAATCATTTTTGATAAGGTATATGAGAAGTTGAAATTTTGAAACAAAAGCGCTCAGGAACTGTTTTGAAGCCGTATTTTTACTTTGCATTACTTCGATTTTGTGTGCTAAAGTACCATTTCATAAGCAAATTATTTGATTAAAATGAAATCTGGTGATGACTTTTATGATCCTAGGCAACCAATTAAGGTTCAATTTTGAAAATTGAGAATTTGAAATTTGTCTTAGGATTGACAAGGCTAATGTATTTTCAAAGGGATTTAACGACTTTTTTTGTGCAGTAACTTAGTTTTGAGTAGTAAAATTTCACTTTAATGACGATTTAAACGTGCAAATCGATTCGGGTGATGATTTTGGTTACCCTAGTTGCAAAAAGATTGTAAAATTTTGAAAATTTAGAAATGTGAAACTTTCCATACGATTAACATGGGGGAAAGCAAAAATGAAATTTTTTGAAAGTGCCCATTTTTGGACCAACTTTAGACCCACTTTTTATTTAGTGAGTGTTACAAAATTGGAATTGGAGATTCTCATTAATATTAGCTTTAATGTCTCAACTTTGAAAAAATTTAGAAAATTTTACTTTTTGAACAATAATTCATTGAAAAGTCCCCCATGTGTTTTAAATGGGAATTGTATTTTCGAGAAATTGGCTCAAATGCTTTCAAAGTGTGATTTTAAGTTGGATATATTTTTATAGGCATTCTTGTACCAAATTTGAAATAAAAAAGCAGTATTCTAAAAATCAAAAATTCCATTTTTTAAAAATCGTGAAATTTTTCACTTTCGATGGTATTGAATGGAAAATTTCATTTTTAACAAATTGTTTCAAATTGCATTTTTTTTATCAAAATCACTTTATAAATCAAACTAAGTTCAAAATTTCGCAAACAAATTTTTTTTGATAAGGTATGTGAGAAGTTGATATTTTGAAACGAAAGCGCTCAGGAACTGTTTTGAAGCCGTATTTTTACTTTGCATTACTTCGATTTTGTGTGCTAAAGTACCATTTTATAAGCAAATTATTTGATCAGAATGAAATCGGGTGATGACTTTTATGATCCTAGGCAACAAATTTATGTTCAATTTGGAAAATTGAGGATTTGAGATTTGCCATAGGATTGACAAGACTAATGTATTTTCAAAGAGATTTAACGACTTTTTTTGTGCAGTAAATGGGTTTTGAAGAGTAAAATTTCACTTGAATAACGATTTAAAAGTGCAAATCGATTCGGGTGATGATTTCGGTTACCCTAGTTACAAAAAGATTGTAAAATTTTGAAAATTTAGAAATGTGAAACTTTCCATACGATTAACATGGGGGAAAGCAAAAATGAAATTTTTTGAAAGTGCCCTTTTTTGGACCAACTTTAGACCCACTTGTTATTTAGTGAGTGTTATAAAATTCGAATTGGAGATTCTCATTTATATTAGCTTTAATTTCTCATTTTTGAAAAAATTTAGAAAATTTTACTTTTTGAACAATAATTCATTGAAAAGTCCCCCATGTGTTTTAAATTTGAATTGTATTTTCGAGAAAATGGCTCAAATGCTTTCAAAACGTGATTTTAAGTTGTATATATTTTTTATAGGCATTCTTGTACCAAATTTTAAATAAAAAAACAGTATTCTAAAAATCAAAAATTCCATTTTTTAAAAATCGTGAAATTTTTCACTTTCGAGGGTATTGAATGGAAAATTTAATTTTTAACAAATTGTTTCAAATTGCATTTTCTTAATCAAAAACACTTTATAAATCAAACTAAGTTCAAAATTTAGCAAACAAATCATTTTTGATAAGGTATATGAGAAGTTGAAATTTTGAAACAAAAGCGCTCAGGAACTGTTTTGAAGCCGTATTTTTACTTTGCATTACTTCGATTTTGTGTGCTAAAGTACCATTTCATAAGCAAATTATTTGATTAGAATGAAATCTGGTGATGACTTTTATGATCCTAGGCAACCAATTAAGGTTCAAATTTGAAAATTGAGAATTTGAAATTTGTCTTAGGATTGACAATGCTAATGTATTTTCAAAGGGATTTAACGACTTTTTTTGTGCAGTAACTTAGTTTTGAGTAGTAAAATTTCACTTTAATGACGATTTAAACGTGCAAATCGATTCGGGTGATGATTTTGGTTACCCTAGTTGCAAAAAGATTGTAAAATTTTGAAAATTTAGAAATGTGAAACTTTCCATACGATTAACATGGGGGAAAGCAAAAATGAAATTTTTTGAAAGTGCCCATTTTTGGACCAACTTTAGACCCACTTGTTATTTAGTGAGTGTTATAAAATTGGAATTGGAGATTCTCATTTATATTAGCTTTAATTTCTCAACTTTGAAAATATTTAGAAAATTTTACTTTTTGAACAATAATTCATTGAAAAGTCCCCCTTGTGTTTTAAAGGGGAATTGTATTTTCGAGAAAATGGCTCAAATGCTTTCAAAGTGTGATTTTAAGTTGGATATATTTTTATAGGCATTCTTGTACCAAATTTGAAATAAAAAAGCAGTATTCTAAAAATCAAAAATTCCATTTTTTAAAAATCGTGAAATTTTTCACTTTCGATGGTATTGAATGGAAAATTTCATTTTTAACAAATTGTTTCAAATTGCATTTTTTTTATCAAAATCACTTTATAAATCAAACTAAGTTCAAAATTTCGCAAACAAATTTTTTTTGATAAGGTATGTGAGAAGTTGATATTTTGAAACGAAAGCGCTCAGGAACTGTTTTGAAGCCGTATTTTTACTTTGCATTACTTCGATTTTGTGTGCTAAAGTACCATTTTATAAGCAAATTATTTGATCAGAATGAAATCGGGTGATGACTTTTATGATCCTAGGCAACAAATTTATGTTCAATTTGGAAAATTGAGGATTTGAGATTTGCCATAGGATTGACAAGACTAATGTATTTTCAAAGAGATTTAACGACTTTTTTTGTGCAGTAAATGGGTTTTGAAGAGTAAAATTTCACTTGAATAACGATTTAAAAGTGCAAATCGATTCGGGTGATGATTTCGGTTACCCTAGTTACAAAAAGATTGTAAAATTTTGAAAATTTAGAAATGTGAAACTTTCCATACGATTAACATGGGGAAAAGCAAAAATGAAATTTTTTTAAAGTACCCTTTTTTGGACCAACTTTAGACCCACTTGTTATTTAGTTAGTGTTATAAAATTGGAATTGGAGATTCTCCTACATATTAGCTTCAATTTCTCAAATGGGAAAAAATTTAGAAAATTTTACTTTTTGGACAATAATTCATTGAAAAGTCCCCCTTGTGTTTTAAAGGGGAATTGTATTTTCGAGAAAATGGCTCAAATGCTTTCAAAGTGTGATTTTAAGTTGGATATATTTTTATAGGCATTCTTGTACCAAATTTGAAATAAAAAAGCAGTATTCTAAAAATCAAAAATTCCATTTTTTAAAAATCGTGAAATTTTTCACTTTCGATGGAATTGAATGGAAAATTTCATTTTTAACAAATTGTTTCAAATTGCATTTTTTTTATCAAAAACACTTTATAAATCAAACTAAGTTCAAAATTTCATAAACAAATTTTTTTGATAAGGTATGTTAGAAGTTGAAATTTTGAAACGAAAGCGCTCAGGAACTGTTTTGAAGCCGTATTTTTACTTTGCATTACTTCGATTTTGTGTGCTAAAGTACCATTTTATAAGCAAATTATTTGATCAGAATGAAATCGGGTGATGACTTTTATGATCCTAGGCAACAAATTTATGTTCAATTTGGAAAATTGAGGATTTGAGATTTGCCATAGGATTGACAAGACTAATGTATTTTCAAAGAGATTTAACGAATTTTTTTGTGCAGTAAATGGTTTTTGAAGAGTAAAATTTCACTTGAATAACGATTTAAAAGTGCAAATCGATTCGGGTGATGATTTCGGTTACCCTAGTTACAAAAAGATTGTAAAATTTTAAAATTTAGAAATGTGAAACTTTCCATACGATTAACATGGGGGAAAGCAAAAATGAAATTTTTTGAAAGTGCCCTTTTTTGGACCAACTTTAGACCCACTTGTTATTTAGTGAGTGTTATAAAATTCGAATTGGAGATTCTCATTTATATTAGATTTAATTTCTCATTTTTTAAAAAATTTAGAAAATTTTACTTTTTGAACAATAATTCATTGAAAAGTCCCCCATGTGTTTTAAATGGGAATTGTATTTTCGAGAAAATGGCTCAAATGCTTTCAAAACGTGATTTTAAGTTGGATATATTTTTTATAGGCATTCTTGTACCAAATTTTAAATAAAAAAACAGTATTCTAAAAATCAAAAATTCCATTTTTTAAAAATCGTGAAATTTTTCACTTTCGAGGGTATAGAATGGAAAATTTCATTTTTAACAAATTGTTTCAAATTGCATTTTCTTAATCAAAAACACTTTATAAATAAAACTAAGTTCAAAATTTAGCAAACAAATCATTTTTGATAAGGTATATGAGAAGTTGAAATTTTGAAACAAAAGCGCTCAGGAACTGTTTTGAAGCCGTATTTTTACTTTGCATTACTTCGATTTTGTGTGCTAAAGTACCATTTCATAAGCAAATTATTTGATTAAAATGAAATCTGGTGATGACTTTTATGATCCTAGGCAACCAATTAAGGTTCAATTTTGAAAATTGAGAATTTGAAATTTGTCTTAGGATTGACAAGGCTAATGTATTTTCAAAGGGATTTAACGACTTTTTTTGTGCAGTAACTTAGTTTTGAGTAGTAAAATTTCACTTTAATGACGATTTAAACGTGCAAATCGATTCGGGTGATGATTTTGGTTACCCTAGTTGCAAAAAGATTGTAAAATTTTGAAAATTTAGAAATGTGAAACTTTCCATACGATTAACATGGGGGAAAGCAAAAATGAAATTTTTTGAAAGTGCCCATTTTTGGACCAACTTTAGACCCACTTTTTATTTAGTGAGTGTTACAAAATTGGAATTGGAGATTCTCATTAATATTAGCTTTAATGTCTCAACTTTGAAAAAATTTAGAAAATTTTACTTTTTGAACAATAATTCATTGAAAAGTCCCCCATGTGTTTTAAATGGGAATTGTATTTTCGAGAAATTGGCTCAAATGCTTTCAAAGTGTGATTTTAAGTTGGATATATTTTTATAGGCATTCTTGTACCAAATTTGAAATAAAAAAGCAGTATTCTAAAAATCAAAAATTCCATTTTTTAAAAATCGTGAAATTTTTCACTTTCGATGGTATTGAATGGAAAATTTCATTTTTAACAAATTGTTTCAAATTGCATTTTTTTTATCAAAATCACTTTATAAATCAAACTAAGTTCAAAATTTCGCAAACAAATTTTTTTTGATAAGGTATGTGAGAAGTTGATATTTTGAAACGAAAGCGCTCAGGAACTGTTTTGAAGCCGTATTTTTACTTTGCATTACTTCGATTTTGTGTGCTAAAGTACCATTTTATAAGCAAATTATTTGATCAGAATGAAATCGGGTGATGACTTTTATGATCCTAGGCAACAAATTTATGTTCAATTTGGAAAATTGAGGATTTGAGATTTGCCATAGGATTGACAAGACTAATGTATTTTCAAAGAGATTTAACGACTTTTTTTGTGCAGTAAATGGGTTTTGAAGAGTAAAATTTCACTTGAATAACGATTTAAACGTGCAAATCGATTCGGGTGATGATTTCGGTTACCCTAGTTACAAAAAGATTGTAAAATTTTGAAAATTTAGAAATGTGAAACTTTCCATACGATTAACATGGGGGAAAGCAAAAATGAAATTTTTTGAAAGTGCCCTTTTTTGGACCAACTTTAGACCCACTTGTTATTTAGTGAGTGTTATAAAATTCGAATTGGAGATTCTCATTTATATTAGCTTTAATTTCTCATTTTTGAAAAAATTTAGAAAATTTTACTTTTTGAACAATAATTCATTGAAAAGTCCCCCATGTGTTTTAAATGGGAATTGTATTTTCGAGAAAATGGCTCAAATGCTTTCAAAACGTGATTTTAAGTTGGATATATTTTTTATAGGCATTCTTGTACCAAATTTTAAATAAAAAAACAGTATTCTAAAAATCAAAAATTCCATTTTTTAAAAATCGTGAAATTTTTCACTTTCGAGGGTATGGAATGGAAAATTTCATTTTTAACAAATTGTTTCAAATTGCATTTTCTTAATCAAAAACACTTTATAAATAAAACTAAGTTCAAAATTTCGTAAACAAATTTTTTTGATAAGGTATATGAGAAGTTGAAATTTTGAAACAAAAGCGCTCAGGAACTGTTTTGAAGCCGTATTTTTACTTTGCATTACTTCGATTTTGTGTGCTAAAGTACCATTTCATAAGCAAATTATTTGATTAGAATGAAATCTGGTGGTGACTTTTATGATCCTAGGCAACCAATTAAGGTTCAATTTTGAAAATTGAGAATTTGAAATTTGTCTTAGGATTGACAAGGCTAATGTATTTTCAAAGGGATTTAACGACTCTTTTTGTGCAGTAACTTAGTTTTGAGTAGTAAAATTTCACTTTAATGACGATTTAAACGTGCAAATCGCTTCGGGTGATGATTTTGGTTAACCTAGTTGCAAAAAGATTGTAAAATTTTGAAAATTTAGAAATGTGAAACTTTCCATACGATTAACATGGGGGAAAGCAAAAATGAAATTTTTTGAAAGTGCCCTTTTTTGGACCAACTTTAGACCCACTTGTTATTTAGTGAGTTTTATAAAATTCGAATTGGAGATTCTCATTTATATTAGCTTTAATTTCTCATTTTTGAAAAAATTTAGAAAATTTTACTTTTTGAACAATAATTCATTGAAAAGTCCCCCTTGTGTTTTAAAGGGGAATTGTATTTTCGAGAAAATGGCTCAAATGCTTTCAAAGTGTGATTTTAAGTTGGATATATTTTTATAGGCATTCTTGTACCAAATTTGAAATAAAAAAGCAGTATTCTAAAAATCAAAAATTCCATTTTTTAAAAATCGTGAAATTTTTCACTTTCGATGGTATTGAATGGAAAATTTCATTTTTAACAAATTGTTTCAAATTGCATTTTTTTTATCAAAATCACTTTATAAATCAAACTAAGTTCAAAATTTCGCAAACAAATTTTTTTTGATAAGGTATGTGAGAAGTTGATATTTTGAAACGAAAGCGCTCAGGAACTGTTTTGAAGCCGTATTTTTACTTTGCATTACTTCGATTTTGTGTGCTAAAGTACCATTTTATAAGCAAATTATTTGATCAGAATGAAATCGGGTGATGACTTTTATGATCCTAGGCAACAAATTTATGTTCAATTTGGAAAATTGAGGATTTGAGATTCGCCATAGGATTGACAAGACTAATGTATTTTCAAAGAGATTTAACGACTTTTTTTGTGCAGTAAATGGGTTTTGAAGAGTAAAATTTCACTTGAATAACGATTTAAAAGTGCAAATCGATTCGGGTGATGATTTCGGTTACCCTAGTTACAAAAAGATTGTAAAATTTTGAAAATTTAGAAATGTGAAACTTTCCATACGATTAACATGGGGGAGAGCAAAAATGAAATTTTTTGAAAGTGCCCTTTTTTGGACCAACTTTAGACTCACTTGTTATTTAGTGAGTGTTATAAAATTCGAATTGGAGATTCTCATTTATATTAGCTTTAATTTCTCATTTTTGAAAAAATTTAGAAAATTTTACTTTTTGAACAATAATTCATTGAAAAGTCCCCCATGTGTTTTAAATTTGAATTGTATTTTCGAGAAAATGGCTCAAATGCTTTCAAAACTTGATTTTAAGTTGGATATATTTTTTATAGGCATTCTTGTACCAAATTTTAAATAAAAAAACAGTATTCTAAAAATCAAAAATTCCATTTTTTAAAAATCGTGAAATTTTTCACTTTCGAGGGTATTGAATGGAAAATTTCATTTTTAACAAATTGTTTCAAATTGCATTTTCTTAATCAAAAACACTTTATAAATAAAACTAAGTTCAAAATTTAGCAAACAAATCATTTTTGATAAGGTATATGAGAAGTTGAAATTTTGAAACAAAAGCGCTCAGGAACTGTTTTGAAGCCGTATTTTTACTTTGCATTACTTCGATTTTGTGTGCTAAAGTACGATTTCATAAGCAAATTATTTGATTAGAATGAAATCTGGTGGTGACTTTTATGATCCTAGGCAACCAATTAAGGTTCAATTTTGAATATTGAGAATTTGAAATTTGCCTTAAGATTGACAAGGCTAATGTATTTTCAAAGGGATTTAACGACTTTTTTTCTGCAGTAACTGGGTTTTGAGTAGTAAAATTTCACTTTAATGACGATTTGAAAGTGGAAATCGATTCGGGTAATGATTTCGGTTACCCTAGTTACAAAAAGATTGTAAAATTTTGAAAATTTAGAAATGTGAAACTTTCCATACGATTAACATGGGGGAAAGCAAAAATGAAATTTTTTTAAAGTACCCTTTTTTGGACCAAATTTAGACCCACTTGTTATTTAGTGAGTTTTATAAAATTCGAATTGGAGATTCTCATTTATATTAGCTTTAATTTCTCATTTTTGAAAAAATTTAGAAAATTTTACTTTTTGAACAATAATTCATTGAAAAGTCCCCCTTGTGTTTTAAAGGGGAATTGTATTTTCGAGAAAATGGCTCAAATGCTTTCAAAGTGTGATTTTAAGTTGGATATATTTTTATAGGCATTCTTGTACCAAATTTGAAATAAAAAAGCAGTATTCTAAAAATCAAAAATTCCATTTTTTAAAAATCGTGAAATTTTTCACTTTCGATGGTATTGAATGGAAAATTTCATTTTTAACAAATTGTTTCAAATTGCATTTTTTTTATCAAAATCACTTTATAAATCAAACTAAGTTCAAAATTTCGCAAACAAATTTTTTTTGATAAGGTATGTGAGAAGTTGATATTTTGAAACGAAAGCGCTCAGGAACTGTTTTGAAGCCGTATTTTTACTTTGCATTACTTCGATTTTGTGTGCTAAAGTACCATTTTATAAGCAAATTATTTGATCAGAATGAAATCGGGTGATGACTTTTATGATCCTAGGCAACAAATTTATGTTCAATTTGGAAAATTGAGGATTTGAGATTTGCCATAGGATTGACAAGACTAATGTATTTTCAAAGAGATTTAACGACTTTTTTTGTGCAGTAAATGGGTTTTGAAGAGTAAAATTTCACTTTAATGACGATTTAAACGTGCAAATCGATTCGGGTGATGATTTTGGTTACCCTAGTTGCAAAAAGATTATAAAATTTTGAAAATTTAGAAATGTGAAACTTTCCATACGATTAACATGGGGGAAAGCAAAAATGAAATTTTTTGAAAGTGCCCATTTTTGGACCAACTTTAGACCCACTTGTTATTTAGTGAGTGTTACAAAATTGGAATTGGAGATTCTCATTAATATTAGCTTTAATGTCTCAACTTTGAAAAAATTTAGAAAATTTTACTTTTTGAACAATAATTCATTGAAAAGTCCCCCATGTGTTTTAAATGGGAATTGTATTTTCGAGAAATTGGCTCAAATGCTTTCAAAACGTGATTTTAAGTTGTATATATTTTTTATAGGCATTCTTGTACCAAATTTTAAATAAAAAAACAGTATTCTAAAAATCAAAAATTCCATTTTTTAAAAATCGTGAAATTTTTCACTTTCGAGGGAATTGAATGGAAAATTTCATTTTTAACAAATTGTTTCAAATTGCATTTTTTTTTATCAAAAATACTTTATAAATCAAACTAAGTTCAAAATTTAGCAAACAAATCATTTTTGATAAGGTATATGAGAAGTTGAAATTTTGAAACAAAAGCGCTCAGGAACTGTTTTGAAGCCGTATTTTTACTTTGCATTACTTCGATTTTGTGTGCTAAAGTACCATTTCATAAGCAAATTATTTGATTAGAATGAAATCTGGTGATGACTTTTATGATCCTAGGCAACCAATTAAGGTTCAATTTTGAAAATTGAGAATTTGAAATTTGTCTTAGGATTGACAAGGCTAATGTATTTTCAAAGGAATTTAACGACTTTTTTTGTGCAGTAACTTAGTTTTGAGTAGTAAAATTTCACTTTAATGACGATTTGAACGTGCAAATCGATTCGGGTGATGATTTTGGTTACCCTAGTTGCAAAAAGATTTTAAAATTTTGAAAATTTAGAAATGTGAAACTTTCCATACGATTAACATGGGGGAAAGCAAAAATGAAATTTTTTGAAAGTGCCCATTTTTGGACCAACTTTAGACCCACTTGTTATTTAGTGAGTGTTACAAAATTCGGAATTGGAGATTCTCATTAATATTAGCTTTAATGTCTCAACTTTGAAAAAATTTAGAAAATTTTACTTTTTGAACAATAATTCATTGAAAAGTCCCCCATGTGTTTTAAATGGGAATTGTATTTTCGAGAAAATGGCTCAAATGCTTTCAAAACGTGATTTTAAGTTGGAGATATTTTTTATAGGCATTCTTGTACCAAATTTTAAATAAAAAAACAGTATTCTAAAAATCAAAAATTCCATTTTTTAAAAATCGTGAAATTTTTCACTTTCGAGGGTATTGAATGGAAAATTTCATTTTTAACAAATTGTTTCAAATTGCATTTTCTTAATCAAAAACACTTTATAAATCAAACTAAGTTCAAAATTTAGCAAACAAATCATTTTTGATAAGGTATATGAGAAGTTGAAATTTTGAAACAAAAGCGCTCAGGAACTGTTTTGAAGCCGTATTTTTACTTTGCATTACTTCGATTTTGTGTGCTAAAGTACCATTTCATAAGCAAATTATTTGATTAGAATGAAATCTGGTGATGACTTTTATGATCCTAGGCAACCAATTAAGGTTCAATTTTGAAAATTGAGAATTTGAAATTTGTCTTAGGATTGACAAGGCTAATGTATTTTCAAAGGAATTTAACGACTTTTTTTGTGCAGTAACTTAGTTTTGAGTAGTAAAATTTCACTTTAATGACGATTTGAACGTGCAAATCGATTCGGGTGATGATTTTGGTTACCCTAGTTGCAAAAAGATTGTAAAATTTTGAAAATTTAGAAATGTGAAACTTTCCATACGATTAACATGTGGGAAAGCAAAAATGAAATTTTTTGAAAGTGCCCTTTTTTGGACCAACTTTAGACCCACTTGTTATTTAGTGAGTGTTATAAAATTGGAATTGGAGATTCTCATTTATATTAGCTTTAATTTCTCAACTTTGAAAAAATTTAGAAAATTTTACTTTCTGAACAATAATTCATTGAAAAGTCCCCCATGTGTTTTAAATGGGAATTGTATTTTCGAGAAAATGGCTCAAATGCTTTCAAAACGTGATTTTAAGTTGGATATATTTTTATAGGCATTCTTGTACCAAATTTTAAATAAAAAAACAGTATTCTAAAAATCAAAAATTCCATTTTTTTAAAATCGTGAAATTTTTCACTTTCGAGGGTATTGAATGGAAAATTTCATTTTTAACAAATTGTTTCAAATTGCATTTTCTTAATCAAAAACACTTTATAAATCAAACTAAGTTCAAAATTTAGCAAACAAATCATTTTTGATAAGGTATATGAGAAGTTGAAATTTTGAAACAAAAGCGCTCAGGAACTGTTTGGAAGCCGTATTTTTACTTTGCATTACTTCGATTTTGTGTGCTAAAGTACCATTTCATAAGCAAATTATTTGATTAGAATGAAATCTGGTGATGACTTTTATGATCCTAGGCAACCAATTAAGGTTCAATTTTGAAAATTGAGAATTTGAAATTTGTCTTAGGATTGACAAGGCTAATGTATTTTCAAAGGAATTTAACGACTTTTTTTGTGCAGTAACTTAGTTTTGAGTAGTAAAATTTCACTTTAATGACGATTTGAACGTGCAAATCGATTCGGGTGATGATTTTGGTTACCCTAGTTGCAAAAAGATTGTAAAATTTTGAAAATTTAGAAATGTGAAACTTTCCATACGATTAACATGGGGGAAAGCAAAAATGAAACTTTTTGAAAGTGCCCATTTTTGGACCAACTTTAGACCCACTTGTTATTTAGTGAGTGTTACAAAATTGGAATTGGAGATTCTCATTAATATTAGCTTTAATGTCTCAACTTTGAAAAAATTTAGAAAATTTTACTTTTTGAACAATAATTCATTGAAAAGTCCCCCATGTGTTTTAAATGGGAATTGTATTTTCGAGAAATTGGCTCAAATGCTTTCAAAACGTGATTTTAAGTTGGATATATTTTTTATAGGCATTCTTGTACCAAATTTTAAATAAAATAACAGTATTCTAAAAATCAAAAATTCCATTTTTTAAAAATCGTGAAATTTTTCACTTTCGAGGGTATTGAATGGAAAATTTCATTTTTAACAAATTGTTTCAAATTGCATTTTCTTAATCAAAAACACTTTATAAATAAAACTAAGTTCAAAATTTAGCAAACAAATCATTTTTGATAAGGTATATGAGAAGTTGAAATTTTGAAACAAAAGCGCTCAGGAACTGTTTTGAAGCCGTATTTTTACTTTGCATTACTTCGATTTTGTGTGCTAAAGTACCATTTCATAAGCAAATTATTTGATTAGAATGAAATCTGGTGATGACTTTTATGATCCTAGGCAACCAATTAAGGTTCAATTTTGAAAATTGAGAATTTGAAATTTGTCTTAGGATTGACAAGGCTAATGTATTTTCAAAGGGATTTAACGACTTTTTTTGTGCAGTAACTTAGATTTGAGTAGTAAAATTTCACTTTAATGACGATTTAAACGTGCAAATCGATTCGGGTGATGATTTTGGTTAACCTAGTTGCAAAAAGATTGTAAAATTTTGAAAATTTAGAAATGTGAAACTTTCCATACGATTAACATGGGGGAAAGCAAAAATGAAATTTTTTGAAAGTGCCCTTTTTTTAACCAACTTTAGACCCACTTGTTATTTAGTGAGTGTTATAAAATTGGAATTGGAGATTCTCATTTATATTAGCTTTAATTTCTCAACTTTGAAAAAATTTAGAAAATTTTACTTTTTGAAAAATAATTCATTGAAAAGTCCCCCATGTGTTTTAAATGGGAATTGTATTTTCGAGAAAATGGCTCAAATGCTTTCAAAACGTGATTTTAAGTTGGATATATTTTTATAGGCATTCTTGTACCAAATTTCAAATAAAAAAACAGTATTCCAAAAATCAAAAATTCCATTTTTTAAAAATCGTGAAATTTTTCACTTTCGAGGGTATTGAATGGAAAATTTCATTTTTAACAAATTGTTTCAAATTGCATTTTCTTAATCAAAAACACTTTATAAATCAAACTAAGTTCAAAATTTAGCAAACAAATCATTTTTGATAAGGTATATGAGAAGTTGAAATTTTGAAACAAAAGCGCTCAGGAACTGTTTTGAAGCCGTATTTTTACTTTGCATTACTTCGATTTTGTGTGCTAAAGTACCATTTCATAAGCAAATTATTTGATTAAAATGAAATCTGGTGATGACTATTATGATCCTAGGCAACCAATTAAGGTTCAATTTTGAAAATTGAGAATTTGAAATTTGTCTTAGGATTGACAAGGCTAATGTATTTTCAAAGGGATTTAACGACTTATTTTGTGCAGTAACTTAGTTTTGAGTAGTAAAATTTCACTTTAATGACGATTTAAACGTGCAAATCGCTTCGGGTGATGATTTTGGTTACCCTAGTTGCAAAAAGATTGTAAAATTTTGAAAATTTAGAAATGTGAAACTTTCCATACGATTAACATGGGGGAAAGCAAAAATGAAATTTTTTGAAAGTGCCCATTTTTGGACCAACTTTAGACCCACTTGTTATTTAGTGAGTGTTACAAAATTGGAATTGGAGATTCTCATTAATATTAGCTTTAATGTCTCAACTTTGAAAAAATTTAGAAAATTTTACTTTTTGAACAATAATTCATTGAAAAGTCCCCCATGTGTTTTAAATGGGAATTGTATTTTCGAGAAATTGGCTCAAATGCTTTCAAAACATGATTTTAAGTTGTATATATTTTTTATAGGCATTCTTGTACCAAATTTTAAATAAAAAAACAGTATTCTAAAAATCAAAAATTCCATTTTTTAAAAATCGTGAAATTTTTCACTTTCGAGGGAATTGAATGGAAAATTTCATTTTTAACAAATTGTTTCAAATTGCATTTTTTTTATCAAAAACACTTTATAAATCAAACTAAGTTCAAAATTTCATAAACAAATTTTTTTGATAAGGTATGTGAGAAGTTGAAATTTTGAAACGAAAGCGCTCAGGAACTGTTTTGAAGCCGTATTTTTACTTTGCATTACTTCGATTTTGTGTGCTAAAGTACCCTTTCATAAGCAAATTATTTGATTAGAATGAAATCTGGTGATGACTTTTATGATCCTAGGCAACCAATTAAGGTTCAATTTTGAATATTGAGAATTTGAAATTTGCCTTAGGATTGACAAGGCTAATGTATTTTCAAAGGGATTTAACGACTTTTTTTCTGCAGTAACTGGGTTTTGAGTAGTAAAATTTCACTTTAATGACGATTTGAAAGTGGAAATCGATTCGGGTAATGATTTCGGTTACCCTAGTTACAAAAATATTGTAAAATTTTGAAAATTTAGAAATGTGAAACTTTCCATACGATTAACATGGGGGAAAGCAAAAATGAAATTTTTTTAAAGTAACCTTTTTTTGGACCAACTTTAGACCCACTTGTTATTTAGTTAGTGTTATAAAATTGGAATTGGAGATTCTCCTACATATTAGCTTCAATTTCTCAAATGGGAAAAAATTTAGAAAATTTTACTTTTTGGACAATAATTCATTGAAAAGTCCCCCATGTGTTTTAAATGGGAATTGTATTTTCGAGAAAATGGCTCAAATGCTTTCAAAACGTGATTTTAAGTTGGATATATTTTTTATAGGCATTCTTGTACCAAATTTTAAATAAAAAAACAGTATTCTAAAAATCAAAAATTCCATTTTTTAAAAATCGTGAAATTTTTCACTTTCAAGGGTATTGAATGGAAAATTTCATTTTTAACAAATTGTTTCAAATTGCATTTTCTTAATCAAAAACACTTTATAAATCAAACTAAGTTCAAAATTTAGCAAACAAATCATTTTTGATAAGGTATATGAGAAATTGAAATTTTGAAACAAAAGCGCTCAGGAACTGTTTTGAAGCCGTATTTTTACTTTGCATTACTTCGATTTTGTGTGCTAAAGTACCATTTCATAAGCAAATTATTTGATTAGAATGAAATCTGGTGATGACTTTTATGATCCTAGGCAACCAATTAAGGTTCAATTTTGAAAATTGAGAATTTGAAATTTGTCTTAGGATTGACAAGGCTAATGTATTTTCAAAGGGATTTAACGACTTTTTTTGTGCAGTAACTTAGTTTTGAGTAGTAAAATTTCACTTTAATGACGATTTAAACGTGCAAATCGATTCGGGTGATGATTTTGGTTAACCTAGTTGCAAAAAGATTGTAAAATTTTGAAAATTTATAAATGTGAAACTTTCCATACGATTAACATGGGGGAAAGCAAAAATGAAATTTTTTGAAAGTGCCCTTTTTTGGACCAACTTTAGACCCACTTCTTATTTAGTGAGTTTTATAAAATTCGAATTGGAGATTCTCATTTATATTAGCTTTAATTTCTCATTTTTGAAAAAATTTAGAAAATTTTACTTTTTGAACAATAATTCATTGAAAAGTCCCCCTTGTGTTTTAAAGGGGAATTGTATTTTCGAGAAAATGGCTCAAATGCTTTCAAAGTGTGATTTTAAGTTGGATATATTTTTATAGGCATTCTTGTACCAAATTTGAAATAAAAAAGCAGTATTCTAAAAATCAAAAATTCCATTTTTTAAAAATCGTGAAATTTTTCACTTTCGATGGTATTGAATGGAAAATTTCATTTTTAACAAATTGTTTCAAATTGCATTTTTTTTATCAAAAACACTTTATAAATCAAACTAAGTTCAAAATTTCGCAAACAAATTTTTTTTGATAAGGTATGTGAGAAGTTGAAATTTTGAAACGAAAGCGCTCAGGAACTGTTTTGAAGCCGTATTTTTACTTTGCATTACTTCGATTTTGTGTGCTAAAGTACCCTTTCATAAGCAAATTATTTGATTAGAATGAAATCTGGTGATGACTTTTATGATCCTAGGCAACCAATTAAGGTTCAATTTTGAATATTGAGAATTTGAAATTTGCCTTAGGATTGACAAGGCTAATGTATTTTCAAAGGGATTTAACGACTTTTTTTGTGCATTAACTTAGTTTTGAGTAGTAAAATTTCACTTTAATGACGATTTAAACGTGCAAATCGATTCGGGTGATGATTTTGGTTACCCTAGTTGCAAAAAGATTGTAAAATTTTGAAAATTTATAAATGTGAAACTTTCCATACGATTAACATGGGGGAAAGCAAAAATGAAATTTTTTGAAAGTGCCCATTTTTGGACCAACTTTAGACCCACTTGTTATTTAGTGAGTGTTATAAAATTGGAATTGGAGATTCTCAATTATATTAGCTTTAATTTCTCAACTTTGAAAAAATTTAGAAAATTTTACTTTTTGAACAATAATTCATTGAAAAGTCCCCCATGTGTTTTAAATGGGAATTGTATTTTCGAGAAAATGGCTCAATTGCTTTCAAAACGTGATTTTAAGTTGGATATATTTTTTATAGGCATTCTTGTACCAAATTTTAAATAAAAAAACAGTATTCTAAAAATCAAAAATTCCATTTTTTAAAAATCGTGAAATTTTTCACTTTCGATGGAATTGAATGGAAAATTTCATTTTTAACAAATTGTTTCAAATTGCATTTTTTTTTATCAAAAACACTTTATAAATCAAACTAAGTTCAAAATTTCATAAACAAATTTTTTTGATAAGGTATGTGAGAAGTTGAAATTTTGAAACGAAAGCGCTCAGGAACTGTTTTGAAGCCGTATTTTTACTTTGCATTACTTCGATTTTGTGTGCTAAAGTACCATTTTATAAGCAAATTATTTGATCAGAATGAAATCGGGTGATGACTTTTATGATCCTAGGCAACCAATTAAGGTTCAATTTTGAAAATTGAGAATTTGAAATTTGTCTTAGGATTGACAAGGCTAATGTATTTTCAAAGGGATTTAACGACTTTTTTTGTGCATTAACTTAGTTTTGAGTAGTAAAATTTCACTTTAATGACGATTGAAACGTGCAAATCGATTCGGGTGATGATTTTGGTTACCCTAGTTGCAAAAAGATTGTAAAATTTTGAAAATTTAGAAATGTGAAACTTTCCATACTATTAACATGGGGGAAAGCAAAAATGAAATTTTTTGAAAGTGCCCATTTTTGGACCAACTTTAGACCCACTTGTTATTTAGTGAGTGTTACAAAATTGGAATTGGAGATTCTCATTAATATTAGCTTTAATGTCTCAACTTTGAAAAAATTTAGAAAATTTTACTTTTTGAACAATAATTCATTGAAAAGTCCCCCATGTGTTTTAAATGGGAATTGTATTTTCGAGAAAATGGCTCAAATGCTTTCAAAACGTGATTTTAAGTTGGATATATTTTTTATAGGCATTCTTGTACCAAATTTTAAATAAAAAAACAGTATTCTAAAAATCAAAAATTCCATTTTTTAAAAATCGTGAAATTTTTCACTTTCGAGGGTATTGAATGGAAAATTTCATTCTTCACAAATTGTTTCAAATTGCATTTTCTTAATCAAAAACACTTTATAAATCAAACTAAGTTCAAAATTTAGCAAACAAATAATTTTTGATAAGGTATATGAGAAGTTGAAATTTTGAAACAAAAGCGCTCAGGAACTGTTTTGAAGCCGTATTTTTACTTTGCATTACTTCGATTTTGTGTGCTAAAGTACCATTTCATAAGCAAATTATTTGATTAGAATGAAATCTGGTGATGACTTTTATGATCCTAGGCAACCAATTAAGGTTCAATTTTGAAAATTGAGAATTTGAAATTTGTCTTAGGATTGACAAGGCTAATGTATTTTCAAAGGGATTTAACGACTTTTTTTGTGCAGTAACTTAGTTTTGAGTAGTAAAATTTCACTTTAATGACGATTTAAACGTGCAAATCGATTCGGGTGATGATTTTGGTTACCCTAGTTGCAAAAAGATTGTAAAATTTTGAAAATTTAGAAATGTGAAACTTTCCATACGATTAACATGGGGGAAAGCAAAAATGAATTTTTTTTAAAGTACCCTTTTTTGGACCAACTTTAGACCCACTTGTTATTTAGTTAGTGTTATAAAATTGGAATTGGAGATTCTCTTACATATTAGCTTCAATTTCTCAAATGGGAAAAAATTTAGAAAATTTTACTTTTTGGACAATAATTCATTGAAAAGTCCCCCTTGTGTTTTAAAGGGGAATTGTATTTTCGAGAAAATGGCTCAAATGCTTTCAAAGTGTGATTTTAAGTTGGATATATTTTTATAGGCATTCTTGTACCAAATTTGAAATATAAAATTAGTATTCTAAAAATCAAAAATTCCATTTTTTAAAAATCGTGAAATTTTTCACTTTCGATGGAATTGAATGGAAAATTTCATTTTTAACAAATTGTTTCAAATTGCATTTTTTTTATCAAAAATACTTTATAAATCAAACTAAGTTCAAAATTTCATAAACAAATTTTTTTGATAAGGTATGTGAGAAGTTGAAATTTTGAAACAAAAGCGCTCAGGAACTGTTTTGAAGCCGTATTTTTACTTTGCATTACTTCGATTTTGTGTGCTAAAGTACCATTTTATAAGCAAATTATTTGATCAGAATGAAATCAAGTGATGACTTTTATGATCCTAGGCAACAAATTTATGTTCAATTTGGAAAATTGAGGATTTGAGATTTGCCATAGGATTGACAAGACTAATGTATTTTCAAAGAGATTTAACGACTTTTTTTGTGCAGTAAATGGGTTTTGAAGAGTAAAATTTCACTTGAATAACGATTTAAAAGTGCAAATCGATTCGGGTGATGATTTCGGTTACCCTAGTTACAAAAAGATTGTAAAATTTTGAAAATTTAGAAATGTGAAACTTTCCATACGATTAACATGGGGGAAAGCAAAAATGAAATTTTTTGAAAGTGCCCTTTTTTGGACCAACTTTAGACCCACTTGTTATTTAGTGAGTGTTATAAAATTCGAATTGGAGATTCTCATTTATATTAGCTTTAATTTCTCATTTTTGAAAAAATTTAGAAAATTTTACTTTTTGAACAATAATTCATTGAAAAGTCCCCCATGTGTTTTAAATTTGAATTGTATTTTCGAGAAAATGGCTCAAATGCTTTCAAAACGTGATTTTAAGTTGTATATATTTTTTATAGGCATTCTTGTACCAAATTTTAAATAAAAAAACAGTATTCTAAAAATCAAAAATTCCATTTTTTAAAAATCGTGAAATTTTTCACTTTCGAGGGTATTGAATGGAAAATTTAATTTTTAACAAATTGTTTCAAATTGCATTTTCTTAATCAAAAACACTTTATAAATCAAACTAAGTTCAAAATTTAGCAAACAAATCATTTTTGATAAGGTATATGAGAAGTTGAAATTTTGAAACAAAAGCGCTCAGGAACTGTTTTGAAGCCGTATTTTTACTTTGCATTACTTCGATTTTGTGTGCTAAAGTACCATTTCATAAGCAAATTATTTGATTAGAATGAAATCTGGTGATGACTTTTATGATCCTAGGCAACCAATTAAGGTTCAAATTTGAAAATTGAGAATTTGAAATTTGTCTTAGGATTGACAATGCTAATGTATTTTCAAAGGGATTTAACGACTTTTTTTGTGCAGTAACTTAGTTTTGAGTAGTAAAATTTCACTTTAATGACGATTTAAACGTGCAAATCGATTCGGGTGATGATTTTGGTTACCCTAGTTGCAAAAAGATTGTAAAATTTTGAAAATTTAGAAATGTGAAACTTTCCATACGATTAACATGGGGGAAAGCAAAAATGAAATTTTTTGAAAGTGCCCATTTTTGGACCAACTTTAGACCCACTTGTTATTTAGTGAGTGTTATAAAATTGGAATTGGAGATTCTCATTTATATTAGCTTTAATTTCTCAACTTTGAAAATATTTAGAAAATTTTACTTTTTGAACAATAATTCATTGAAAAGTCCCCCTTGTGTTTTAAAGGGGAATTGTATTTTCGAGAAAATGGCTCAAATGCTTTCAAAGTGTGATTTTAAGTTGGATATATTTTTATAGGCATTCTTGTACCAAATTTGAAATAAAAAAGCAGTATTCTAAAAATCAAAAATTCCATTTTTTTAAAATCGTGAAATTTTTCACTTTCGATGGTATTGAATGGAAAATTTCATTTTTAACAAATTGTTTCAAATTGCATTTTTTTTATCAAAATCACTTTATAAATCAAACTAAGTTCAAAATTTCGCAAACAAATTTTTTTTGATAAGATATGTGAGAAGTTGATATTTTGAAACGAAAGCGCTCAGGAACTGTTTTGAAGCCGTATTTTTACTTTGCATTACTTCGATTTTGTGTGCTAAAGTACCATTTTATAAGCAAATTATTTGATCAGAATGAAATCGGGTGATGACTTTTATGATCCTAGGCAACAAATTTATGTTCAATTTGGAAAATTGAGGATTTGAGATTTGCCATAGGATTGACAAGACTAATGTATTTTCAAAGAGATTTAACGACTTTTTTTGTGCAGTAAATGGGTTTTGAAGAGTAAAATTTCACTTGAATAACGATTTAAAAGTGCAAATCGATTCGGGTGATGATTTCGGTTACCCTAGTTACAAAAAGATTGTAAAATTTTGAAAATTTAGAAATGTGAAACTTTCCATACGATTAACATGGGGAAAAGCAAAAATGAAATTTTTTTAAAGTACCCTTTTTTGGACCAACTTTAGACCCACTTGTTATTTAGTTAGTGTTATAAAATTGGAATTGGAGATTCTCCTACATATTAGCTTCAATTTCTCAAATGGGAAAAAATTTAGAAAATTTTACTTTTTGGACAATAATTCATTGAAAAGTCCCCCTTGTGTTTTAAAGGGGAATTGTATTTTCGAGAAAATGGCTCAAATGCTTTCAAAGTGTGATTTTAAGTTGGATATATTTTTATAGGCATTCTTGTACCAAATTTGAAATAAAAAAGCAGTATTCTAAAAATCAAAAATTCCATTTTTTAAAAATCGTGAAATTTTTCACTTTCGATGGAATTGAATGGAAAATTTCATTTTTAACAAATTGTTTCAAATTGCATTTTTTTTATCAAAAACACTTTATAAATCAAACTAAGTTCAAAATTTCATAAACAAATTTTTTTGATAAGGTATGTTAGAAGTTGAAATTTTGAAACGAAAGCGCTCAGGAACTGTTTTGAAGCCGTATTTTTACTTTGCATTACTTCGATTTTGTGTGCTAAAGTACCATTTTATAAGCAAATTATTTGATCAGAATGAAATCGGGTGATGACTTTTATGATCCTAGGCAACAAATTTATGTTCAATTTGGAAAATTGAGGATTTGAGATTTGCCATAGGATTGACAAGACTAATGTATTTTCAAAGAGATTTAACGACTTTTTTTGTGCAGTAAATGGTTTTTGAAGAGTAAAATTTCACTTGAATAACGATTTAAAAGTGCAAATCGATTCGGGTGATGATTTCGGTTACCCTAGTTACAAAAAGATTGTAAAATTTTAAAATTTAGAAATGTGAAACTTTCCATACGATTAACATGGGGGAAAGCAAAAATGAAATTTTTTGAAAGTGCCCTTTTTTGGACCAACTTTAGACCCACTTGTTATTTAGTGAGTGTTATAAAATTCGAATTGGAGATTCTCATTTATATTAGATTTAATTTCTCATTTTTTAAAAAATTTAGAAAATTTTACTTTTTGAACAATAATTCATTGAAAAGTCCCCTATGTGTTTTAAATGGGAATTGTATTTTCGAGAAAATGGCTCAAATGCTTTCAAAACGTGATTTTAAGTTGGATATATTTTTTATAGGCATTCTTGTACCAAATTTTAAATAAAAAAACAGTATTCTAAAAATCAAAAATTCCATTTTTTAAAAATCGTGAAATTTTTCACTTTCGAGGGTATGGAATGGAAAATTTCATTTTTAACAAATTGTTTCAAATTGCATTTTCTTAATCAAAAACACTTTATAAATAAAACTAAGTTCAAAATTTCGTAAACAAATTTTTTTGATAAGGTATATGAGAAGTTGAAATTTTGAAACAAAAGCGCTCAGGAACTGTTTTGAAGCCGTATTTTTACTTTGCATTACTTCGATTTTGTGTGCTAAAGTACCATTTCATAAGCAAATTATTTGATTAGAATGAAATCTGGTGGTGACTTTTATGATCCTAGGCAACCAATTAAGGTTCAATTTTGAAAATTGAGAATTTGAAATTTGTCTTAGGATTGACAAGGCTAATGTATTTTCAAAGGGATTTAACGACTTTTTTTGTGCAGTAACTTAGTTTT
This sequence comes from Linyphia triangularis, assembly GCA_963978545.1. Taxonomy (NCBI): domain Eukaryota; kingdom Metazoa; phylum Arthropoda; class Arachnida; order Araneae; family Linyphiidae; genus Linyphia; species Linyphia triangularis. Next base: position 109,060,639 of record OZ021723.1, on the reverse strand, counting down.
GAGTAGTAAAATTTCACTTTAATGACGATTTAAACGTGCAAATCGCTTCGGGTGATGATTTTGGTTAACCTAGTTGCAAAAAGATTGTAAAATTTTGAAAATTTAGAAATGTGAAACTTTCCATACGATTAACATGGGGGAAAGCAAAAATGAAATTTTTTGAAAGTGCCCTTTTTTGGACCAACTTTAGACCCACTTGTTATTTAGTGAGTTTTATAAAATTCGAATTGGAGATTCTCATTTATATTAGCTTTAATTTCTCATTTTTGAAAAAATTTAGAAAATTTTACTTTTTGAACAATAATTCATTGAAAAGTCCCCCTTGTGTTTTAAAGGGGAATTGTATTTTCGAGAAAATGGCTCAAATGCTTTCAAAGTGTGATTTTAAGTTGGATATATTTTTATAGGCATTCTTGTACCAAATTTGAAATAAAAAAGCAGTATTCTAAAAATCAAAAATTCCATTTTTTAAAAATCGTGAAATTTTTCACTTTCGATGGTATTGAATGGAAAATTTCATTTTTAACAAATTGTTTCAAATTGCATTTTTTTTATCAAAATCACTTTATAAATCAAACTAAGTTCAAAATTTCGCAAACAAATTTTTTTTGATAAGGTATGTGAGAAGTTGATATTTTGAAACGAAAGCGCTCAGGAACTGTTTTGAAGCCGTATTTTTACTTTGCATTACTTCGATTTTGTGTGCTAAAGTACCATTTTATAAGCAAATTATTTGATCAGAATGAAATCGGGTGATGACTTTTATGATCCTAGGCAACAAATTTATGTTCAATTTGGAAAATTGAGGATTTGAGATTTGCCATAGGATTGACAAGACTAATGTATTTTCAAAGAGATTTAACGACTTTTTTTGTGCAGTAAATGGGTTTTGAAGAGTAAAATTTCACTTTAATGACGATTTAAACGTGCAAATCGATTCGGGTGATGATTTTGGTTACCCTAGTTGCAAAAAGATTGTAAAATTTTGAAAATTTAGAAATGTGAAACTTTCCATACGATTAACATGGGGGAAAGCAAAAATGAAATTTTTTGAAAGTGCACATTTTTGGACCAACTTTAGACCCACTTGTTATTTAGTGAGTGTTACAAAATTGGAATTGGAGATTCTCATTAATATTAGCTTTAATGTCTCAACTTTGAAAAAATTTAGAAAATTTTACTTTTTGAACAATAATTCATTGAAAAGTCCCCCATGTGTTTTAAATGGGAATTGTATTTTCGAGAAATTGGCTCAAATGCTTTCAAAACGTGATTTTAAGTTGTATATATTTTTTATAGGCATTCTTGTACCAAATTTTAAATAAAAAAACAGTATTCTAAAAATCAAAAATTCCATTTTTTAAAAATCGTGAAATTTTTCACTTTCGAGGGAATTGAATGGAAAATTTCATTTTTAACAAATTGTTTCAAATTGCATTTTTTTTTATCAAAAATACTTTATAAATCAAACTAAGTTCAAAATTTAGCAAACAAATCATTTTTGATAAGGTATATGAGAAGTTGAAATTTTGAAACAAAAGCGCTCAGGAACTGTTTTGAAGCCGTATTTTTACTTTGCATTACTTCGATTTTGTGTGCTAAAGTACCATTTCATAAGCAAATTATTTGATTAGAATGAAATCTGGTGATGACTTTTATGATCCTAGGCAACCAATTAAGGTTCAATTTTGAAAATTGAGAATTTGAAATTTGTCTTAGGATTGACAAGGCTAATGTATTTTCAAAGGAATTTAACGACTTTTTTTGTGCAGTAACTTAGTTTTGAGTAGTAAAATTTCACTTTAATGACGATTTGAACGTGCAAATCGATTCGGGTGATGATTTTGGTTACCCTAGTTGCAAAAAGATTTTAAAATTTTGAAAATTTAGAAATGTGAAACTTTCCATACGATTAACATGGGGGAAAGCAAAAATGAAATTTTTTGAAAGTGCCCATTTTTGGACCAACTTTAGACCCACTTGTTATTTAGTGAGTGTTACAAAATTCGGAATTGGAGATTCTCATTAATATTAGCTTTAATGTCTCAACTTTGAAAAAATTTAGAAAATTTTACTTTTTGAACAATAATTCATTGAAAAGTCCCCCATGTGTTTTAAATGGGAATTGTATTTTCGAGAAAATGGCTCAAATGCTTTCAAAACGTGATTTTAAGTTGGAGATATTTTTTATAGGCATTCTTGTACCAAATTTTAAATAAAAAAACAGTATTCTAAAAATCAAAAATTCCATTTTTTAAAAATCGTGAAATTTTTCACTTTCGAGGGTATTGAATGGAAAATTTCATTTTTAACAAATTGTTTCAAATTGCATTTTCTTAATCAAAAACACTTTATAAATCAAACTAAGTTCAAAATTTAGCAAACAAATCATTTTTGATAAGGTATATGAGAAGTTGAAATTTTGAAACAAAAGCGCTCAGGAACTGTTTTGAAGCCGTATTTTTACTTTGCATTACTTCGATTTTGTGTGCTAAAGTACCATTTCATAAGCAAATTATTTGATTAGAATGAAATCTGGTGATGACTTTTATGATCCTAGGCAACCAATTAAGGTTCAATTTTGAAAATTGAGAATTTGAAATTTGTCTTAGGATTGACAAGGCTAATGTATTTTCAAAGGAATTTAACGACTTTTTTTGTGCAGTAACTTAGTTTTGAGTAGTAAAATTTCACTTTAATGACGATTTGAACGTGCAAATCGATTCGGGTGATGATTTTGGTTACCCTAGTTGCAAAAAGATTGTAAAATTTTGAAAATTTAGAAATGTGAAACTTTCCATACGATTAACATGTGGGAAAGCAAAAATGAAATTTTTTGAAAGTGCCCTTTTTTGGACCAACTTTAGACCCACTTGTTATTTAGTGAGTGTTATAAAATTGGAATTGGAGATTCTCATTTATATTAGCTTTAATTTCTCAACTTTGAAAAAATTTAGAAAATTTTACTTTCTGAACAATAATTCATTGAAAAGTCCCCCATGTGTTTTAAATGGGAATTGTATTTTCGAGAAAATGGCTCAAATGCTTTCAAAACGTGATTTTAAGTTGGATATATTTTTTATAGGCATTCTTGTACCAAATTTTAAATAAAATAACAGTATTCTAAAAATCAAAAATTCCATTTTTTAAAAATCGTGAAATTTTTCACTTTCGAGGGTATTGAATGGAAAATTTCATTTTTAACAAATTGTTTCAAATTGCATTTTCTTAATCAAAAACACTTTATAAATAAAACTAAGTTCAAAATTTAGCAAACAAATCATTTTTGATAAGGTATATGAGAAGTTGAAATTTTGAAACAAAAGCGCTCAGGAACTGTTTTGAAGCCGTATTTTTACTTTGCATTACTTCGATTTTGTGTGCTAAAGTACCATTTCATAAGCAAATTATTTGATTAAAATGAAATCTGGTGATGACTATTATGATCCTAGGCAACCAATTAAGGTTCAATTTTGAAAATTGAGAATTTGAAATTTGTCTTAGGATTGACAAGGCTAATGTATTTTCAAAGGGATTTAACGACTTTTTTTGTGCAGTAACTTAGTTTTGAGTAGTAAAATTTCACTTTAATGACGATTTAAACGTGCAAATCGATTCGGGTGATGATTTTGGTTACCCTAGTTGCAAAAAGATTGTAAAATTTTGAAAATTTAGAAATGTGAAACTTTCCATACGATTAACATGGGGGAAAGCAAAAATGAAATTTTTTGAAAGTGCCCATTTTTGGACCAACTTTAGACCCACTTGTTATTTAGTGAGTGTTACAAATTTGGAATTGGAGATTCTCATTAATATTAGCTTTAATGTCTCAACTTTGAAAAAAATTTAGAAAATTTTACTTTTTGAACAATAATTCATTGAAAAGTCCCCCATGTGTTTTAAATGGGAATTGTATTTTCGAGAAAATGGCTCAAATGCTTTCCAAACGTGATTTTAAGTTGGATATATTTTTTATAGGCATTCTTGTACCAAATTTTAAATAAAAAAACAGTATTCTAAAAATCAAAAATTCCATTTTTTAAAAATCGTGAAATTTTTCACTTTCAAGGGTATTGAATGGAAAATTTCATTTTTAACAAATTGTTTCAAATTGCATTTTCTTAATCAAAAACACTTTATAAATCAAACTAAGTTCAAAATTTAGCAAACAAATCATTTTTGATAAGGTATATGAGAAATTGAAATTTTGAAACAAAAGCGCTCAGGAACTGTTTTGAAGCCGTATTTTTACTTTGCATTACTTCGATTTTGTGTGCTAAAGTACCATTTCATAAGCAAATTATTTGATTAGAATGAAATCTGGTGATGACTTTTATGATCCTAGGCAACCAATTAAGGTTCAATTTTGAAAATTGAGAATTTGAAATTTGTCTTAGGATTGACAAGGCTAATGTATTTTCAAAGGGATTTAACGACTTTTTTTGTGCAGTAACTTAGATTTGAGTAGTAAAATTTCACTTTAATGACGATTTAAACGTGCAAATCGATTCGGGTGATGATTTTGGTTAACCTAGTTGCAAAAAGATTGTAAAATTTTGAAAATTTAGAAATGTGAAACTTTCCATACGATTAACATGGGGGAAAGCAAAAATGAAATTTTTTGAAAGTGCCCTTTTTTGAACCAACTTTAGACCCACTTGTTATTTAGTGAGTGTTATAAAATTGGAATTGGAGATTCTCATTTATATTAGCTTTAATTTCTCAACTTTGAAAAAATTTAGAAAATTTTACTTTTTGAAAAATAATTCATTGAAAAGTCCCCCATGTGTTTTAAATGGGAATTGTATTTTCGAGAAAATGGCTCAAATGCTTTCAAAACGTGATTTTAAGTTGGATATATTTTTATAGGCATTCTTGTACCAAATTTCAAATAAAAAAACAGTATTCCAAAAATCAAAAATTCCATTTTTTAAAAATCGTGAAATTTTTCACTTTCGAGGGTATTGAATGGAAAATTTCATTTTTAACAAATTGTTTCAAATTGCATTTTCTTAATCAAAAACACTTTATAAATCAAACTAAGTTCAAAATTTAGCAAACAAATCATTTTTGATAAGGTATATGAGAAGTTGAAATTTTGAAACAAAAGCGCTCAGGAACTGTTTTGAAGCCGTATTTTTACTTTGCATTACTTCGATTTTGTGTGCTAAAGTACCATTTCATAAGCAAATTATTTGATTAAAATGAAATCTGGTAATGACTATTATGATCCTAGGCAACCAATTAAGGTTCAATTTTGAAAATTGAGAATTTGAAATTTGTCTTAGGATTGACAAGGCTAATGTATTTTCAAAGGGATTTAACGACTTTTTTTGTGCAGTAACTTAGTTTTGAGTAGTAAAATTTCACTTTAATGACGATTTAAACGTGCAAATCGATTCGGGTGATGATTTTGGTTACCCTAGTTGCAAAAAGATTGTAAAATTTTGAAAATTTAGAAATGTGAAACTTTCCATACGATTAACATGGGGGAAAGCAAAAATGAAATTTTTTGAAAGTGCCCATTTTTGGACCAACTTTAGACCCACTTGTTATTTAGTGAGTGTTACAAAATTGGAATTGGAGATTCTCATTAATATTAGCTTTAATGTCTCAACTTTGAAAAAATTTAGAAAATTTTACTTTTTGAACAATAATTCATTGAAAAGTCCCCCATGTGTTTTAAATGGGAATTGTATTTTCGAGAAATTGGCTCAAATGCTTTCAAAACATGATTTTAAGTTGTATATATTTTTTATAGGCATTCTTGTACCAAATTTTAAATAAAAAAACAGTATTCTAAAAATCAAAAATTCCATTTTTTAAAAATCGTGAAATTTTTCACTTTCGAGGGAATTGAATGGAAAATTTCATTTTTAACAAATTGTTTCAAATTGCATTTTTTTTTATCAAAAATACTTTATAAATCAAACTAAGTTCAAAATTTCGCAAACAAATTTTTTTTGATAAGGTATGTGAGAAGTTGAAATTTTGAAACGAAAGCGCTCAGGAACTGTTTTGAAGCCGTATTTTTACTTTGCATTACTTCGATTTTGTGTGCTAAAGTACCATTTTATAAGCAAATTATTTGATTAAAATGAAATCTGGTGATGACTATTATGATCCTAGGCAACCAATTAAGGTTCAATTTTGAAAATTGAGAATTTGAAATTTGTCTTAGGATTGACAAGGCTAATGTATTTTCAAAGGGATTTAACGACTTTTTTTGTGCAGTAACTTAGTTTTGAGTAGTAAAATTTCACTTTAATGACGATTTAAACGTGCAAATCGATTCGGGTGATGATTTTGGTTACCCTAGTTGCAAAAAGATTGTAAAATTTTGAAAATTTAGAAATGTGAAACTTTCCATACGATTAACATGGGGGAAAGCAAAAATGAAATTTTTTGAAAGTGCCCATTTTTGGACCAACTTTAGACCCACTTGTTATTTAGTGAGTGTTACAAAATTGGAATTGGAGATTCTCATTAATATTAGCTTTAATGTCTCAACTTTGAAAAAATTTAGAAAATTTTACTTTTTGAACAATAATTCATTGAAAAGTCCCCCATGTGTTTTAAATGGGAATTGTATTTTCGAGAAATTGGCTCAAATGCTTTCAAAACATGATTTTAAGTTGTATATATTTTTTATAGGCATTCTTGTACCAAATTTTAAATAAAAAAACAGTATTCTAAAAATCAAAAATTCCATTTTTTAAAAATCGTGAAATTTTTCACTTTCGAGGGAATTGAATGGAAAATTTCATTTTTAACAAATTGTTTCAAATTGCATTTTTTTTATCAAAAACACTTTATAAATCAAACTAAGTTCAAAATTTCATAAACAAATTTTTTTGATAAGGTATGTGAGAAGTTGAAATTTTGAAACGAAAGCGCTCAGGAACTGTTTTGAAGCCGTATTTTTACTTTGCATTACTTCGATTTTGTGTGCTAAAGTACCCTTTCATAAGCAAATTATTTGATTAGAATGAAATCTGGTGATGACTTTTATGATCCTAGGCAACCAATTAAGGTTCAATTTTGAATATTGAGAATTTGAAATTTGCCTTAGGATTGACAAGGCTAATGTATTTTCAAAGGGATTTAACGACTTTTTTTCTGCAGTAACTGGGTTTTGAGTAGTAAAATTTCACTTTAATGACGATTTGAAAGTGGAAATCGATTCGGGTAATGATTTCGGTTACCCTAGTTACAAAAATATTGTAAAATTTTGAAAATTTAGAAATGTGAAACTTTCCATACGATTAACATGGGGGAAAGCAAAAATGAAATTTTTTTAAAGTAACCTTTTTTTGGACCAACTTTAGACCCACTTGTTATTTAGTTAGTGTTATAAAATTGGAATTGGAGATTCTCCTACATATTAGCTTCAATTTCTCAAATGGGAAAAAATTTAGAAAGTTTTACTTTTTGGACAATAATTCATTGAAAAGTCCCCCATGTGTTTTAAATGGGAATTGTATTTTCGAGAAAATGGCTCAAATGCTTTCAAAACGTGATTTTAAGTTGGATATATTTTTTATAGGCATTCTTGTACCAAATTTTAAATAAAAAAACAGTATTCTAAAAATCAAAAATTCCATTTTTTAAAAATCGTGAAATTTTTCACTTTCAAGGGTATTGAATGGAAAATTTCATTTTTAACAAATTGTTTCAAATTGCATTTTCTTAATCAAAAACACTTTATAAATCAAACTAAGTTCAAAATTTAGCAAACAAATCATTTTTGATAAGGTATATGAGAAATTGAAATTTTGAAACAAAAGCGCTCAGGAACTGTTTTGAAGCCGTATTTTTACTTTGCATTACTTCGATTTTGTGTGCTAAAGTACCATTTCATAAGCAAATTATTTGATTAGAATGAAATCTGGTGATGACTTTTATGATCCTAGGCAACCAATTAAGGTTCAATTTTGAAAATTGAGAATTTGAAATTTGTCTTAGGATTGACAAGGCTAATGTATTTTCAAAGGGATTTAACGACTTTTTTTGTGCAGTAACTTAGTTTTGAGTAGTAAAATTTCACTTTAATGACGATTTAAACGTGCAAATCGATTCGGGTGATGATTTTGGTTAACCTAGTTGCAAAAAGATTGTAAAATTTTGAAAATTTATAAATGTGAAACTTTCCATACGATTAACATGGGGGAAAGCAAAAATGAAATTTTTTGAAAGTGCCCTTTTTTGGACCAACTTTAGACCCACTTCTTATTTAGTGAGTTTTATAAAATTCGAATTGGAGATTCTCATTTATATTAGCTTTAATTTCTCATTTTTGAAAAAATTTAGAAAATTTTACTTTTTGAACAATAATTCATTGAAAAGTCCCCCTTGTGTTTTAAAGGGGAATTGTATTTTCGAGAAAATGGCTCAAATGCTTTCAAAGTGTGATTTTAAGTTGGATATATTTTTATAGGCATTCTTGTACCAAATTTGAAATAAAAAAGCAGTATTCTAAAAATCAAAAATTCCATTTTTTAAAAATCGTGAAATTTTTCACTTTCGATGGTATTGAATGGAAAATTTCATTTTTAACAAATTGTTTCAAATTGCATTTTTTTTATCAAAAACACTTTATAAATCAAACTAAGTTCAAAATTTCGCAAACAAATTTTTTTTGATAAGGTATGTGAGAAGTTGAAATTTTGAAACGAAAGCGCTCAGGAACTGTTTTGAAGCCGTATTTTTACTTTGCATTACTTCGATTTTGTGTGCTAAAGTACCCTTTCATAAGCAAATTATTTGATTAGAATGAAATCTGGTGATGACTTTTATGATCCTAGGCAACCAATTAAGGTTCAATTTTGAATATTGAGAATTTGAAATTTGCCTTAGGATTGACAAGGCTAATGTATTTTCAAAGGGATTTAACGACTTTTTTTGTGCATTAACTTAGTTTTGAGTAGTAAAATTTCACTTTAATGACGATTTAAACGTGCAAATCGATTCGGGTGATGATTTTGGTTACCCTAGTTGCAAAAAGATTGTAAAATTTTGAAAATTTATAAATGTGAAACTTTCCATACGATTAACATGGGGGAAAGCAAAAATGAAATTTTTTGAAAGTGCCCATTTTTGGACCAACTTTAGACCCACTTGTTATTTAGTGAGTGTTATAAAATTAGAATTGGAGATTCTCAATTATATTAGCTTTAATTTCTCAACTTTGAAAAAATTTAGAAAATTTTACTTTTTGAACAATAATTCATTGAAAAGTCCCCCATGTGTTTTAAATGGGAATTGTATTTTCGAGAAAATGGCTCAATTGCTTTCAAAACGTGATTTTAAGTTGGATATATTTTTTATAGGCATTCTTGTACCAAATTTGAAATAAAAAAACAGTATTCTAAAAATCAAAAATTCCATTTTTTAAAAATCGTGAAATTTTTCACTTTCGATGGAATTGAATGGAAAATTTCATTTTTAACAAATTGTTTCAAATTGCATTTTTTTTTATCAAAAACACTTTATAAATCAAACTAAGTTCAAAATTTCATAAACAAATTTTTTTGATAAGGTATATGAGAAGTTGAAATTTTGAAACAAAAGCGCTCAGGAACTGTTTTGAAGCCGTATTTTTACTTTGCATTACTTCGATTTTGTGTGCTAAAGTACCATTTCATAAGCAAATTATTTGATTAGAATGAAATCTGGTGATGACTTTTATGATCCTAGGCAACCAATTAAGGTTCAATTTTGAAAATTGAGAATTTGAAATTTGTCTTAGGATTGACAAGGCTAATGTATTTTCAAAGGGATTTAACGACTTTTTTTGTGCAGTAACTTAGTTTTGAGTAGTAAAATTTCACTTTAATGACGATTTAAACGTGCAAATCGATTCGGGTGATGATTTTGGTTACCCTAGTTGCAAAAAGATTGTAAAATTTTGAAAATTTAGAAATGTGAAACTTTCCATACGATTAACATGGGGGAAAGCAAAAATGAATTTTTTTTAAAGTACCCTTTTTTGGACCAACTTTAGACCCACTTGTTATTTAGTTAGTGTTATAAAATTGGAATTGGAGATTCTCTTACATATTAGCTTCAATTTCTCAAATGGGAAAAAATTTAGAAAATTTTACTTTTTGGACAATAATTCATTGAAAAGTCCCCCTTGTGTTTTAAAGGGGAATTGTATTTTCGAGAAAATGGCTCAAATGCTTTCAAAGTGTGATTTTAAGTTGGATATATTTTTATAGGCATTCTTGTACCAAATTTGAAATATAAAATTAGTATTCTAAAAATCAAAAATTCCATTTTTTAAAAATCGTGAAATTTTTCACTTTCGATGGAATTGAATGGAAAATTTCATTTTTAACAAATTGTTTCAAATTGCATTTTTTTTATCAAAAATACTTTATAAATCAAACTAAGTTCAAAATTTCATAAACAAATTTTTTTGATAAGGTATGTGAGAAGTTGAAATTTTGAAACAAAAGCGCTCAGGAACTGTTTTGAAGCCGTATTTTTACTTTGCATTACTTCGATTTTGTGTGCTAAAGTACCATTTTATAAGCAAATTATTTGATCAGAATGAAATCGGGTGATGACTTTTATGATCCTAGGCAACCAATTAAGGTTCAATTTTGAATATTGAGAATTTGAAATTTGCCTTAGGATTGACAAGGCTAATGTATTTTCAAAGGGATTTAACGACTTTTTTTCTGCAGTAACTGGGTTTTGAGTAGTAAAATTTCACTTTAATGACGATTTGAAAGTGGAAATCGATTCGGGTAATGATTTCGGTTACCCTAGTTACAAAAATATTGTAAAATTTTGAAAATTTAGAAATGTGAAACTTTCCATACGATTAACATGGGGGAAAGCAAAAATGAAATTTTTTTAAAGTACCCTTTTTTGGACCAACTTTAGACCCACTTATTATTTAGTTAGTGTTATAAAATTGGAATTGGAGATTCTCCTACATATTAGCTTCAATTTCTCAAATGGGAAAAAATTTAGAAAATTTTACTTTTTGGACAATAATTCATTGAAAAGTCCCCCTTGTGTTTTAAAGGGGAATTGTATTTTCGAGAAAATGGTTCAAATGCTTTCAAAGTGTGATTTTAAGTTGGATATATTTTTATAGGCATTCTTGTACCAAATTTGAAATAAAAAAGCAGTATTCTAAAAATCAAAAATTCCATTTTTTAAAAATCGTGAAATTTTTCACTTTCGATGGAATTGAATGGAAAATTTCATTTTTAACAAATTGTTTCAAATTGCATTTTTTTTATCAAAAACACTTTATAAATCAAACTAAGTTCAAAATTTCATAAACAAATTTTTTTGATAAGGTATGTGAGAAGTTGAAATTTTGAAACGAAAGCGCTCAGGAACTGTTTTGAAGCCGTATTTTTACTTTGCATTACTTCGATTTTGTGTGCTAAAGTACCCTTTCATAAGCAAATTATTTGATTAGAATGAAATCTGGTGATGACTTTTATGATCCTAGGCAACCAATTAAGGTTCAATTTTGAATATTGAGAATTTGAAATTTGCCTTAGGATTGACAAGGCTAATGTATTTTCAAAGGGATTTAACGACTTTTTTTCTGCAGTAACTGGGTTTTGAGTAGTAAAATTTCACTTTAATGACGATTTGAAAGTAGAAATCGATTCGGGTAATGATTTCGGTTACCCTAGTTACAAAAATATTGTAAAATTTTGAAAATTTAGAAATGTGAAACTTTCCATACGATTAACATGGGGGAAAGCAAAAATGAAATTTTTTTAAAGTAACCTTTTTTTGGACCAACTTTAGACCCACTTGTTATTTAGTTAGTGTTATAAAATTGGAATTGGAGATTCTCCTACATATTAGCTTCAATTTCTCAAATGGGAAAAAATTTAGAAAATTTTACTTTTTGGACAATAATTCATTGAAAAGTCCCCCATGTGTTTTAAATGGGAATTGTATTTTCGAGAAAATGGCTCAAATGCTTTCAAAACGTGATTTTAAGTTGGATATATTTTTTATAGGCATTCTTGTACCAAATTTTAAATAAAAAAACAGTATTCTAAAAATCAAAAATTCCATTTTTTAAAAATCGTGAAATTTTTCCCTTTCAAGGGTATTGAATGGAAAATTTCATTTTTAACAAATTGTTTCAAATTGCATTTTCTTAATCAAAAACACTTTATAAATCAAACTAAGTTCAAAATTTAGCAAACAAATCATTTTTGATAAGGTATATGAGAAATTGAAATTTTGAAACAAAAGCGCTCAGGAACTGTTTTGAAGCCGTATTTTTACTTTGCATTACTTCGATTTTGTGTGCTAAAGTACCATTTCATAAGCAAATTATTTGATTAGAATGAAATCTGGTGATGACTTTTATGATCCTAGGCAACCAATTAAGGTTCAATTTTGAAAATTGAGAATTTGAAATTTGTCTTAGGATTGACAAGGCTAATGTATTTTCAAAGGGATTTAACGACTTTTTTTGTGCAGTAACTTAGTTTTGAGTAGTAAAATTTCACTTTAATGACGATTTAAACGTGCAAATCGATTCGGGTGATGATTTTGGTTACCCTAGTTGCAAAAAGATTGTAAAATTTGAAAATTTATAAATGTGAAACTTTCCATACGATTAACATGGGGGAAAGCAAAAATGAAATTTTTTGAAAGTGCCCTTTTTTGGACCAACTTTAGACCCACTTCTTATTTAGTGAGTTTTATAAAATTCGAATTGGAGATTCTCATTTATATTAGCTTTAATTTCTCATTTTTGAAAAAATTTAGAAAATTTTACTTTTTGAACAATAATTCATTGAAAAGTCCCCCTTGTGTTTTAAAGGGGAATTGTATTTTCGAGAAAATGGCTCAAATGCTTTCAAAGTGTGATTTTAAGTTGGATATATTTTTATAGGCATTCTTGTACCAAATTTGAAATAAAAAAGCAGTATTCTAAAAATCAAAAATTCCATTTTTTAAAAATCGTGAAATTTTTCACTTTCGATGGTATTGAATGGAAAATTTCATTTTTAACAAATTGTTTCAAATTGCATTTTTTTTATCAAAAACACTTTATAAATCAAACTAAGTTCAAAATTTCGCAAACAAATTTTTTTTGATAAGGTATGTGAGAAGTTGAAATTTTGAAACGAAAGCGCTCAGGAACTGTTTTGAAGCCGTATTTTTACTTTGCATTACTTCGATTTTGTGTGCTAAAGTACCCTTTCATAAGCAAATTATTTGATTAGAATGAAATCTGGTGATGACTTTTATGATCCTAGGCAACCAATTAAGGTTCAATTTTGAATATTGAGAATTTGAAATTTGCCTTAGGATTGACAAGGCTAATGTATTTTCAAAGGGATTTAACGACTTTTTTTGTGCATTAACTTAGTTTTGAGTAGTAAAATTTCACTTTAATGACGATTTAAACGTGCAAATCGATTCGGGTGATGATTTTGGTTACCCTAGTTGCAAAAAGATTGTAAAATTTTGAAAATTTAGAAATGTGAAACTTTCCATACGATTAACATGGGGGAAAGCAAAAATGAATTTTTTTTAAAGTACCCTTTTTTGGACCAACTTTAGACCCACTTGTTATTTAGTTAGTGTTATAAAATTGGAATTGGAGATTCTCTTACATATTAGCTTCAATTTCTCAAATGGGAAAAAATTTAGAAAATTTTACTTTTTGGACAATAATTCATTGAAAAGTCCCCCTTGTGTTTTAAAGGGGAATTGTATTTTCGAGAAAATGGCTCAAATGCTTTCAAAGTGTGATTTTAAGTTGGATATATTTTTATAGGCATTCTTGTACCAAATTTGAAATATAAAATTAGTATTCTAAAAATCAAAAATTCCATTTTTTAAAAATCGTGAAATTTTTCACTTTCGATGGAATTGAATGGAAAATTTCATTTTTAACAAATTGTTTCAAATTGCATTTTTTTTATCAAAAATACTTTATAAATCAAACTAAGTTCAAAATTTCATAAACAAATTTTTTTGATAAGGTATGTGAGAAGTTGAAATTTTGAAACGAAAGCGCTCAGGAACTGTTTTGAAGCCGTATTTTTACTTTGCATTACTTCGATTTTGTGTGCTAAAGTACCATTTCATAAGCAAATTATTTGTTTCGAATGAAATCTGGTGATGACTTTTATGATCCTAGGCAACCAATTAAGGTTCAATTTTGAAAATTGAGAATTTGAAATTTGTCTTAGGATTGACAAGGCTAATGTATTTTCAAAGGAATTTAACGACTTTTTTTGTGCAGTAACTTAGTTTTGAGTAGTAAAATTTCACTTTAATGACGATTTGAACGTGCAAATCGATTCGGGTGATGATTTTGGTTACCCTAGTTGCAAAAAGATTTTAAAATTTTGAAAATTTAGAAATGTGAAACTTTCCATACGATTAACATGGGGGAAAGCAAAAATGAAATTTTTTGAAAGTGCCCATTTTTGGACCAACTTTAGACCCACTTGTTATTTAGTGAGTGTTACAAAATTGGAATTGGAGATTCTCATTAATATTAGCTTTAATGTCTCAACTTTGAAAAAATTTAGAAAATTTTACTTTTTGAACAATAATTCATTGAAAAGTCCCCCATGTGTTTTAAATGGGAATTGTATTTTCGAGAAAATGGCTCAAATGCTTTCAAAACGTGATTTTAAGTTGTATATATTTTTTATAGGCATTCTTGTACCGAATTTTAAATAAAAAAACAGTATTCTAAAAATCAAAAATTCCATTTTTTAAAAATCGTGAAATTTTTCACTTTCGAGGGTATTGAATGGAAAATTTCATTTTTAACAAATTGTTTCAAATTGCATTTTCTTAATCAAAAACACTTTATAAATAAAACTAAGTTCAAAATTTAGCAAACAAATCATTTTTGATAAGGTATATGAGAAGTTGAAATTTTGAAACAAAAGCGCTCAGGAACTGTTTTGAAGCCGTATTTTTACTTTGCATTACTTCGATTTTGTGTGCTAAAGTACCATTTTATAAGCAAATTATTTGATCAGAATGAAATCGGGTGATGACTTTTATGATCCTAGGCAACAAATTTATGTTCAATTTGGAAAATTGAGGATTTGAGATTTGCCATAGGATTGACAAGACTAATGTATTTTCAAAGAGATTTAAGGACTTTTTTTGTGCAGTAAATGGGTTTTGAAGAGTAAAATTTCACTTGAATAACGATTTAAAAGTGCAAATCGATTCGGGTGATGATTTCGGTTACCCTAGTTCTAAAAAGATTGTAAAATTTTGAAAATTTAGAAATGTGAAACTTTCCATACGATTAACATGGGGGAAAGCAAAAATGAAATTTTTTGAAAGTGCCCTTTTTTGGACCAACTTTAGACCCACTTGTTATTTAGTGAGTGTTATAAAATTCGAATTGGAGATTCTCATTTATATTAGCTTTAATTTCTCATTTTTGAAAAAATTTAGAAAATTTTACTTTTTGAACAATAATTCATTGAAAAGTCCCCCATTTGTTTTAAATGGGAATTGTATTTTCGAGAAAATGGCTCAAATGCTTTCAAAACGTGATTTTAAGTTGGATATATTTTTTATAGGCATTCTTGTACCAAATTTTAAATAAAAAAACCGTATTCTAAAAATCAAAAATTCCATTTTTTAAAAATCGTGAAATTTTTCACTTTCGAGGGTATTGAATGGAAAATTTCATTTTTAACAAATTGTTTCAAATTGCATTTTCTTAATCAAAAACACTTTATAAATCAAACTAAGTTCAAAATTTAGCAAACAAATCATTTTTGATAAGGTATATGAGAAGTTGAAATTTTGAAACAAAAGCGCTCAGGAACTGTTTTGAAGCCGTATTTTTACTTTGCATTACTTCGATTTTGTGTGCTAAAGTACCATTTCATAAGCAAATTATTTGATTAAA
Source organism: Linyphia triangularis (assembly GCA_963978545.1). NCBI lineage: Eukaryota > Metazoa > Arthropoda > Arachnida > Araneae > Linyphiidae > Linyphia > Linyphia triangularis. The sequence goes on along the minus strand of OZ021723.1, from coordinate 109,044,738 downwards.
ATGAAATCTGGTGATGACTTTTATGATCCTAGGCAACCAATTAAGGTTCAATTTTGAAAATTGAGAATTTGAAATTTGTCTTAGGATTGACAAGGCTAATGTATTTTCAAAGGGATTTAACGACTTTTTTTGTGCAGTAACTTAGTTTTGAGTAGTAAAATTTCACTTTAATGACGATTTAAACGTGCAAATCGATTCGGGTGATGATTTTGGTTACCCTAGTTGCAAAAAGATTGTAAAATTTTGAAAATTTAGAAATGTGAAACTTTCCATACGATTAACATGGGGGAAAGCAAAAATGAAATTTTTTTAAAGTACCCATTTTTGGACCAACTTTAGACCCACTTGTTATTTAGTGAGTGTTATAAAATTGGAATTGGAGATTCTCATTTATATTAGCTTTAATTTCTCAACTTTGAAAAAATTTAGAAAATTTTACTTTTTGAACAATAATTCATTGAAAAGTCCCCCATGTGTTTTAAATGGGAATTGTATTTTCGAGAAAATGGCTCAAATGCTTTCAAAACGTGATTTTAAGTTGGATATATTTTTTATAGGCATTCTTGTACCAAATTTTAAATAAAAAAACAGTATTCTAAAAATCAAAAATTCCATTTTTTAAAAATCGTGAAATTTTTCACTTTCGAGGGTATTGAATGGAAAATTTCATTTTTAACAAATTGTTTCAAATTGCATTTTCTTAATGAAAAACACTTTATAAATCAAACTAAGTTCAAAATTTAGCAAACAAATCATTTTTGATAAGGTATGTGAGAAGTTGAAATTTTGAAACGAAAGCGCTCAGGAACTGTTTTTAATCGGTATTTTTACTTTGCATTACTTCGATTTTGTGTGCTAAAGTACCATTTTATAAGCAAATTATTTGATCAGAATGAAATCGGGTGATGACTTTTATGATCCTAGGCAACAAATTTATGTTCAGTTTGGAAAATTGAGGATTTGAGATTTGCCATAGGATTGACAGGGCTAATGTATTTTCAAAGGGATTTAACGACTTTTTTTCTGCAGTAACTGGGTTTTGAGTAGTAAAATTTCACTTTAATGACGATTTGAAAGTGGAAATCGATTCGGGTAATGATTTCGGTTACCCTAGTTGCAAAAAGATTGTAAAATTTTGAAAATTTAGAAATGTTAAACTTTCCATACGATTAACATGTGGGAAAGCAAAAATTAAATTTTTTTAAAGTACCCATTTTTGGACCAACTTTAGACCCACTTGTTATTTAGTGAGTGTTATAAAATTGGAATTGGAGATTCTCATTTATATTAGCTTTAATTTCTCAACTTTGAAAAAATTTAGAAAATTTTACTTTCTGAACAATAATTCATTGAAAAGTCCCCCATGTGTTTTAAATGGGAATTGTATTTTCGAGAAAATGGCTCAAATGCTTTCAAAACGTGATTTTAAGTTGGATATATTTTTATAGGCATTCTTGTACCAAATTTTAAATAAAAAAACAGTATTCTAAAAATCTAAAATTCCATTTTTTAAAAATCGTGAAATTTTTCACTTTCGAGGTTATTGAATGGAAAATTTCATTTTTAACAAATTGTTTCAAATTGCATTTTCTTAATCAAAAACACTTTATAAATCAAACTAAGTTCAAAATTTAGCAAACAAATAATTTTTGATAAGGTATATGAGAAGTTGAAATTTTGAAACAAAAGCGCTCAGGAACTGTTTTGAAGCCGTATTTTTACTTTGCATTACTTCGATTTTGTGTGCTAAAGTACCATTTCATAAGCAAATTATTTGATTAGAATGAAATCTGGTGATGACTTTTATGATCCTAGGCAACCAATTAAGGTTCAATTTTGAAAATTGAGAATTTGAAATTTGTCTTAGGATTGACAAGGCTAATGTATTTTCAAAGGAATTTAACGACTTTTTTTGTGCAGTAACTTAGTTTTGAGTAGTAAAATTTCACTTTAATGACGATTTGAACGTGCAAATCGATTCGGGTTATGATTTTGGTTACCCTAGTTGCAAAAAGATTTTAAAATTTTGAAAATTTAGAAATGTGAAACTTTCATACGATTAACATGGGGGAAAGCAAAAATGAAATTTTTTGAAAGTGCCCATATTTGGACCAACTTTAGACCCACTTGTTATTTAGTGAGTGTTACAAAATTGGAATTGGAGATTCTCATTAATATTAGCTTTAATGTCTCAACTTTGAAAAAATTTAGAAAATTTTACTTTTTGAACAATAATTCATTGAAAAGTCCCCCATGTGTTTTAAATGGGAATTGTATTTTCGAGAAAATGGCTCAAATGCTTTCAAAACGTGATTTTAAGTTGGATATATTTTTTATAGGCATTCTTGTACCAAATTTAAAATAAAAAAACAGTATTCTAAAAATCAAAAATTCCATTTTTTAAAAATCGTGAAATTTTTCACTTTCGAGGGTATTGAATGGAAAATTTCATTTTTAACAAATTGTTTCAAATTGCATTTTTTTTTATCAAAAACACTTTATAAATCAAACTAAGTTCAAAATTTCATAAACAAATTTTTTTGATAAGGTATGTGAGAAGTTGAAATTTTGAAACGAAAGCGCTCAGGAACTGTTTTGAAGCCGTATTTTTACTTTGCATTACTTCGATTTTGTGTGCTAAAGTACCATTTTATAAGCAAATTATTTGATCAGAATGATATCGGGTGATGACTTTTATGATCCTAGGCAACCAATTAAGGTTCAATTTTGAAAATTGAGAATTTGAAATTTGTCTTAGGATTGACAAGGCTAATGTATTTTCAAAGGGATTTAACGACTTTTTTTGTGCATTAACTTAGTTTTGAGTAGTAAAATTTCACTTTAATGACGATTTAAACGTGCAAATCGATTCGGGTGATGATTTTGGTTACCCTAGTTGCAAAAAGATTGTAAAATTTTGAAAATTTAGAAATGTGAAACTTTTCATACGATTAACATGGGGGAAAGCAAAAATGAAATTTTTTGAAAGTGCCCATTTTTGGACCAACTTTAGACCCACTTGTTATTTAGTGAGTGTTACAAAATTAGAATTGGAGATTCTCATTAATATTAGCTTTAATGTCTCAACTTTGAAAAAATTTAGAAAATTTTACTTTTTGAACAATAATTCATTGAAAAGTCCCCCATGTGTTTTAAATGGGAATTGTATTTTCGAGAAAATGGCTCAAATGCTTTCAAAACGTGATTTTAAGTTGGATATATTTTTTATAGGCATTCTTGTACCAAATTTTAAATAAAAAAACAGTATTCTAAAAATCAAAAATTCCATTTTTTAAAAATCGTGAAATTTTTCACTTTCGAGGGTATTGAATGGAAAATTTCATTCTTCACAAATTGTTTCAAATTGCATTTTCTTAATCAAAAACACTTTATAAATCAAACTAAGTTCAAAATTTAGCAAACAAATAATTTTTGATAAGGTATATGAGAAGTTGAAATTTTGAAACAAAAGCGCTCAGGAACTGTTTTGAAGCCGTATTTTTACTTTGCATTACTTCGATTTTGTGTGCTAAAGTACCATTTCATAAGCAAATTATTTGATTAGAATGAAATCTGGTGATGACTTTTATGATCCTAGGCAACAAATTTATGTTCAATTTGGAAAATTGAGGATTTGAGATTTGCCATAGGATTGACAAGGCTAATGTATTTTCAAAGGGATTTAACGACTTTTTTTGTGCAGTAACTGGGTTTTGAGTAGTAAAATTTCACTTGAATGACGATTTGAAAGTGGATATCAATTCGGGTGATGATTTCGGTTACCCTAGTTGCAAAAAGATTGTAAAATTTTGAAAATTTAGAAATGTGAAATTTTTCATTCGATTAACATGGGGAAAATCAAAAATGAAATTTTTTGAAAGTGGCCTTATTTGGACCAACTTTAGACCCACTTGTTATTTAGTGAGTGTTAAAAATTGGAATTGGAGATTCTCCTACATATTAGCTTCAATTTCCAAAACGGGAAAAAATTAAAAAAAGTTTACTTTTTGGACAATAATTCATTGAAAAGTCCCCCTTGTGTTTTAAAGTGGAATTGTATTTTCGAGAAAATGGCTCAAATGCTTTCAATGTGTGATTTTAAGTTGGATATATTTTTTATAGGCATTCTTGTACCAAATTTTAAATAAAAAAAACAGTATTCTAAAATTCAAAAATTCTATTTTTTAAAAATCGTGAAATTTTTCACTTTCGAGGGTATTGAATGGAAAATTTCATTTTTAACAAATTGTTTCAAATTGTATTTTCTTAATCAAAAACACTTTATAAATCAAACTAAGTTCAAAATTTAGCAAACAAATCATTTTTGATAAGGTATATGAGAAGTTGAAATTTGGAAACAAAAGCGCTCAGGAACTGTTTTTAATCGGTATTTTTACTTTGCATTACCTCGATTTTGTGTGCTAAAGTAGCATTTCATAAGCAAATTATTTGATTAGAATGAAATCTGGTGATGAATTTTATGATCCTAGGCAACCAATTAAGGTTCAATTTTGAAAATTGAGAATTTGAAATTTGCCTTAGGATTGACAAGGCTAATGTATTTTCAAAGGGATTTAACGACTTTTTTTCTGCAGTAACTGGGTTTTGAGTGGTAAAATTTAACTTTAATGACGATTTGAAAGTGGAAATCGATTCGAGTGATGATTTCGGTTACCCTAGTTGCAAAAAGATTGTAAAATTTTGAAAATTTTGAAATATGAAATTATCCTTACGATTAACATGGGGAAAATCATAAATGAAATTTTTTGAAAGTGCCCTTTTTTGGACCAACTTTAGACCCACTTGTTATTTAGTGAGTGTTATAAAATTGGAATTGGAGATTCTCCTACATAATAACTTCAATTTCTCAAACGGCAAAAAAATTTAGAAAATTTTACTTTTTGGACAATAATTCATTGAAAAGTCCCCCATGTGTTTTAAATTGAATTGTATTTTCGAGAAAATGGCTCAAATGCTTTCAATGTGTGATTTTAAGTTGGATATATTTTTATATTCATTCTTGTACCAAATTTTAAATAAAATAACAGAATTCTAAAAATCAAAAATTCCATTTTTTAAAAATCGTGAAATTTTTCACTTTCGAGGGTATTGAATGGAAAATTTCATTTTTAACAAATTGTTTCAAATTGCATTTTCTTAATCAAAAACACTTTATAAATCAAACTAAGTTCAAAATTTAGCAAACAAATCATTTTTGATAAGGTATATGAGAAGTTGAAATTTTGAAACAAAAGCGCTCAGGAACTGTTTTGAAGCCGTATTTTTACTTTGCATTACTTCGATTTTGTGTGCTAAAGTACCATTTCATAAGCAAATTATTTGATTAGAATGAAATCTGGTGATGACTTTTATGATCCTAGGCAACCAATTAAGGTTCAATTTTGAATATTGAGAATTTGAAATTTGCCTTAGGATTGACAAGGCTAATGTATTTTCAAATGGATTTAACGACTTTTTTTTTTATATTAACTGGGTTTTGAGTAGTAAAATTTCACTTTAATGACGATTTGAAAGTGGAAATCGATTCGGGTAATGATTTCGGTTACCCTAGTTAAAAAAAGATTGTAAAATTTTGAAAATTTAGAAATGTGAAACTTTCCATACGATTAACATGGGAGATAGCAAAAATGAAATTTTTTTAAAGTGCCCTTTTTTGGACCAACTTTAGACCCACTTGTTATTTAGTGAGCGTTATAAAATTGGAATTGGAGATTCTCCTACATATTAACTTCAATTTCTCAAACGGGAAAAAAATTTAGAAAATTTTACTTTTTGGACAATAATTCATTGAAAAGTCCCCCTTGTGTTTTAAAGGGGAATTGTATTTTCGAGAAAATGGCTCAAATGCTTTCAAAGTGTGATTTTAAGTTGGATATATTTTTATAGGCATTCTTGTACCAAATTTGAAATAAAAAAACAGTATTCTAAAAATCAAAAATTCCATTTTTTAAAAATCGTGAAATTTTTCACTTTCGATGGTATTGAAAGGAAAATTTCATTTTTAACAAATTGTTTCAAATTGTATTTTTTTTATCAAAAACTCTTTACAAATCAAACTACGTTCAAAATTTCGCAAATAAATTTTTTTGATAAGGTATGTGAGAAGTTGAAATTTTGAAACGAAAGCGCTCGGGAATTGTTTTTAATCGGTATTTTTACTTTGCATTACTTCGATTTTGTGTGCTAAAGTACCATTTCATAAGCAAATTATTTGATTAGAATGAAATCTGGTGATGACTTTTATGATCCTAGGCAACAAATTTATGTTCAATTTGGAAAATTGAGGATTTGAGATATGCCATAGGATTGACAAGTCTAATGTATTTTCAAAGGGATTTAACGACTTTTTTTGTGCAGTAAAAGGGTTTTGAGTAGTAAAATTTCACTTTAATGACGATTTGAAAGTGGAAATCGATTCGGGCAATGATTTCGGTTACCCTAGTTAAAAAAAGATTGAATTTTAGCAGCAAACAGCAATCGACGATTTATGATGGAAACCAAGTTCACGCCAAGGAGTCATAAATCATACAAATAGTAGAAACAAAGAACATTTGATTTAATAAAATTATTTTTGTAACAGTTGAATTATTCAAATTTTAAACAAAATTAATTATTTAAATTAATTTTTAAATATGAATATTTAAATAACAAAACATATTAATTATTAAACATGAATACTTAAATAATAAAATATATTAATTATTAAAAGTATTTAATTATTAAAATTATTTATTTAATTATGGATTTATTTGATAAAAAATACAATTTTATTAATGATTTA